>CM055822.1:33002638-33648225 GCA_029582265.1 Zoroaster sp. YZ-2022
ACACTGTCATTGTTGTTTGTTGTATGTGGTATTGAGTCTAGTGTCTAAACAAAAATAACTTATGAATCGACGACGTTGACGGTGTCAAATTAATCAATAAAATTATATTTATTATTATTTTTTTAAACAATGAGAGCAGTAATTTTATTATTTTCTCATTAAGTTACTTATTGTCTAATTACTTTTGTCAGTCTTAGTACACGTATACACACTGTCATTGTTGTTTGTTGTATGTGGTATTAATGACGTGTATGTTTTTTTGTGTGAAGCTGTTACTCAGTTTTTGTATACAGGCTGTTCCTTGACAAGCCCTGCTTTTTTGGAACGTGCCTCCACTTCAGTATTTTCCCACTGTACTTTTCTTGATGATGATATCATGTGGAAATAAATGTTACTTTGAATTGAAAAAAAAAAGGCTTTGAATTACCTTTAACAATGTAAATGTATCTTCGAAACACTCGAGATATGACGTTCCTTGCACTGGTGAATAATGACATGAATAATAATGAATAATGAATAATGAATAATGAATAATGAATAATGAATCATGAATCATGAATAATAAGTAATGATTTATGAATAATGAATAATAACAATTAAAAACAAAAACGAATAAACCAATAACCAATAACCAATAACCAATAATCAATTATCAATAACCAATGAGTGTAATATTTACTAATCCTGCGGTAGAGGTCGCGTCAGCAAATACTTGGTCCTCTGATAGAAATGAGTTTTTATGAACTCTGACCCTTTGTGCTGCACACTCTCAAGTCTCTGTAATTAAAGGGAAAGTATAGCATTATTCACATGGATGGATTTCTCATAACTTTCTTCTGTGGCTTACAACGGCGACACGTTGCAGTATTATAGCTACATATCATACACGCAATTTAGACCTACAATGCGTAAAAACACCACAGGTTCTAAACTGGTCCCCTGTCTTTACCCTCTCAAGGATATAGACAGGCTACTGGCGTACCATTCAAGGGGTTTCATTAGATACATTGTGCCAAATATTATAATGATCCATGATTTTTCTCTATTAGAGTTCACCCTGCAATATTTATCACCTTTTACACAATGGAACATTCCGCTCTATCACCTATGTTTACATTATGCATTAGGGGTCACTCACAACACTGATTGGTCAGTTACTTACTGTACTAATGTATAGGTCATATGTTTTGTACATGACTTGATTTTACATGCGTTGTACATTGTATCGGGGTTGAGATCCTATATAAGGAGAAGTTATTCTGAATAAAGTGTTGTTCTTGCTGCTATGTAATCACCATAGAAAACCGTTTCTGGTGTCCATTTACTTTAGTATTAGTGTAACTGGGATCCTCACCGAATTCTGTATGGGATCCTCACGCGATCCTCACGCGATCCTCACTGTGTAAGATCTGCATGCGATCCTCACTGTGATCTGCATGGGATCCTCACTATGAGCTGTATGGGATCCTCATCAGAAAGATCTGCTTGCGATCCTCACTATGATCTGCATGGGATCCTCACTGTGAACAACTCAGAGCTGCATTCATTGACTTGGAAGCTGCGATCCACCACCGCAGGAACCTATTGCTTAGAAGCCTATCACGCTACCCGTGCGCTTAATAAGACAAACATTACAATATCGTTTACCGTAATGCTTTGAGGATCGCCCGCGAATGCTTGAACGCTACGGGACGCGCATGCGTACTTCTGCCATCCAAATATCGCTGGAGATATTGCGCGTGGACGCCCATCATCACGCGCAAGGTCAAAGTTGAATCTCCGGGAAACATAGCGGCCGCGGCTAGTATCTGGGGTAATTCATGAGCCTCAAAGCGTGACGTCAGGCTACACAGGTTCCAGCCAGACTTACGAACTATTTTGCAAGAAGAGCCTAAGCGCAGTCCTCCAACATTGAATGGGGCGCGGGGTGTTTTGTATAGGAGATGGAAGTGTCCCAACAAAATGTGACCAAGATTGTATATTAAGCGCGCACACACTAATGCCTCCCCACTCGCCAACTTGCGTTAACGGTCCTTTCTTTTCAAACATTGAGCTGCATATTTTTGGGAAATGTTCAATGTTTCACATTTATCCATAAAATAATTGTTGTCGTCTTGCGGTAATGAAGGAGGGGGGGGGGGCACGGGGCCACGTATGAAGGCATTCATGGCCCAGCCTGTATATACGTGGTAACCTATACTCACCGATAGTTGGCATCGTGACTGGTATACGACCTTTGCGATCCCGTATGAGAACCGGATGGTCAGGGCAAAGAAAAACACAAATCCTGGTGCAGTTATCCACGCACCTGTCTTCAAAATACATCAACAAAAAGGGTTATCCAATCTAACACATTTATGACATAGGGCAGGCTGTAAAAATCTGCAAATAAAGTGTCCTCAAAACAATTATTATACACTGTAATCAACTTTGTGTCATTTTTGTTGTGACGATTTCATGTTTGCCGTGTTCTCCGTGCTCTCGTGATCGCCACCAGGGATTTAGAACAGTTTCTGAATATCTCGTACCAAGTATCTCGCACTGATACTGGGCGATTTCAATATACAAAATTCTTGAGTTATAGGGCTATGCAAATTAGGTGCTAGTCTGATACTGATAAAAATAGCGTGAGGTGCTTGAGGTGCTTGGGGTGCAGCGGCGTAGCCAGGACTTTTTCAGTGGGGGGGGGGGGGCACAGGGGGTGCATTGTTTTTCAGTGGGGGCCAGGGGTATTGTTTTTTCCCTTTTTTCCTTTTCTTTTTTGGGACACTATCGGGATTTTGTTCGTGGGGGCACCTGGGGGCACTGGAAATTTGTGGGGGCACGTGCCCCCCAGGCCCCCCGTGGCTACGCCGCTGTTGGGGAGACCGGGACTAGGCCATCAAATTTATTTTATCATAATTTGGGTAAAATCAATCATCAAAATTTGTTTTAAATAAGTTGTTTGTTCTATATATATATTTAACACAAAAGGGGCAAACTCACACGGTCAATTTAAAACACACATGTCGTGAGAAAACAGAAGTCAAAACTATATCAAATTACACTTCTGCAAATGTCCATTTTGTGAATTTTATGGAATTAATTGCGATACTTTTTCCCCATTTAAAGGCCTAGGGCCTAATTGAATTTGATAAGACCCTGGGGACGAAGGTTGTCTCGAGGCCAGCCGGATATCAGTCCTCAAGTTACGATTTTTCTCACCAGGGTCTAGTAGTGAGAACGAAGTAGACCCTGGGGACAAGGTTTGGATCAAACATTAGTTGCTATGCTAAATCTGGGAAACCTCAGTCTGGGGCATATATTGAGTTTCATGTTTTTTTTTTTTAAATAGAGACTCCCCATTCCCCCTCCCACGGACAAACATATTGAACATTTGTGGGGACAGTTGGATCACCATGGGGCTGGCTAGGTACGGTGCCTGGGGGTCTCTGATTCACAACCCGCTGCTGGCAACATTTCTTTGTTAGCCTTAAGAAAGAATAAACTAGAAATCCTATTCCAATACAATATTATTTGGTATATAATTTCATAAATTAATTAAAGAACTTGGTTTCAGTCGCCAATTTTACACAATTTCAAAATAGGGTTTTTGTTACCACGCTTTCCAAGTCTTTGACTGATTTACTGGTACAGCCTGCTAGCCCTGCACAGTAGTACGCAGTCCTGTAAAGACAACAAAATAATGAAACATTTATATCTGGGTTGATTATTATTTCAAAGACTATTAATTTTATCATGCTCAAGAACAGAGTGGCTCTTATCCTATCTCCTGTAAGAAATTTTAAAAGCTTATATAGAGATATTCTTTACTTTTGAAGTGACTTTTTTGTTCCACAATTGGTTTCACAATTTGAAATAAAAAATCTATAAAATGTCTAAATTAGTGATAGCCCTTAATAATTGTTCAACCGTATTATAAAGTGCTACAGCCTAAACGGAGTTCACAAATAATTTATTGTTTTACGAACGCAACAACTGACCGATTAATCGATCAATCGATCAATTAATTAATTAATTAATTGATTTATTTATTGACTTATTGATTAATCGATTACTTGATTTATTTATTGACTTATTGATTGATTGATTTATATTATTTTTGGGGGGTGGAGGGAATTAATTAATTAATTAATTAATTAATTTATGTATTGACTTATTGATAACTTGATTATTTGATTTATTTATTGGCTTATTGATTGATTGATATTATTTTTTTGGGGTGGAGGGAACAGCCCCCGCACAACTATTTTGAATATTCTAGCCTCATCCGCCCAATACTCTTATGATCTCACCATAGTATACTGTAGAAGAGACCGATGACGTTTCCAATCAGTTTGTATTCGGTGCTTAGACACAGCATTATTGGGCTGCAGGCTGCACATACAAGGAGCGCCTTCCCGATTGCCTCTAGAAAGCTCAGGGTTCCTGTAATCAATGATAAGGGGAAAGAACTATCCGTATTATTTAAAGCGAAGGTATAATCACAACATTGATACTGTTGGCAAAATTGCTTCTACGAGTATGCTTACTCTCTTTGAATCAAGACACACATTTAACAACCCAACCTGTGAAAGGTTTTGCTTGTTACATTGTGTCATTGGCTAGACCATCATTATTCATCATAATGTAGACTTAATTAATTAAGTAATAATCATAATAATCATGCACTGGTTATACAAACCTTGTAACATTTCTGGTACTACAGGTTGTGTCGGGTCCTGGTCTGTAAAGTACATCTCTAACAGCACTTGGACAATTATTATTGCAATACTAGCAAAGGCAGAGGAGAAGGCAATTCTGTCCTCATATGTGTCGATAAGATTAACGGGTCTGCAAAAATGAAGGTTTTATATTCAGTGAATGAATTTCATCAAGATGTAAAACAAAAAATAAAGGAGAGAAAACAGTGAGAATGAAATGGAAATGTCAAAATACTCCCCGACAAAAGTAACACAAATAAAATTAGGAATCAATTTAAGAATAAAATGCATCTTAAACTTAATAATGTTGCACAGTGAGACTATTTGTACAGAGACTACAGACATTGGGACAAAGAATGGGTATGATGTAAACAATATAATAATATAAGTTCCAAGTGTATTTTTGACCCTAGCAGTAACAAAAACTAGCCTTCAGTCAAAGCGCAACACGGATGGTATACACCAGGCACGAAAAATGACCAGCACGTAAAGTGGCTAAGCCACGAGCGCCAAGCCACAATTGGCGTGATCTTTTTCCGTACTTGGTGCACATTATTAGGGGGGTATTATTTCACTTTTTTGACTTTTTTAATATTCTGCCACCCTCAAAACATGTATAGGCCTATTAAAACAAGACTGAATCATTAACATACAAATTTGATATTTCTAAACCCCGTACATTCCCCCTGAAAGTTTTGGTTGAAGGGCGCCCTCTGTTGTAAGTTTAACGTAAAGATTCCCTGACTCCATTATGCACCGAAGAGACATACATAATGGTGCCTACCAGTCTGTGTGTGTCATATGTACCACACATGTAAATCTAAAATACTCATCAGCTGTTCATGGTTTGTTGATATGGTTGATGGATTTTAAGTCAATTAAGACAATTAAATATTTAGGTTAGTAAATACATCATATCATCTAAAAGGATTAGTTGCTGGCAAAGTTGGGCAGTGACACTGACAAAAGTTATTATCTATGACCTTATAGTTTGTTAATTTTGTTTTTAATACTGTTCACCATGCACTAGTATTATTGTATATCAAGAAATTTCCATGGGAGTTAGGAACATTGTATTTGACATGCCTGGGACTTGTTATCGTCTTAAACATCATGAAATATTAACCCCATGGTTACTGTCATAGAACTGTAGTTTGTACAATCACGGTGATGTAATAGTTCAGAGAAAAAGAATACACACTTGGCAATTGCCAAATAAGTTTAAGGTTTACAACTGTGTAACCCCTGAATCTATGAAGTTGAAACCCATGTTAAAAATAAAATAGTGGGATATGGGATTTATTATTTGAATGTTTTAGGGTTGGTGGGTGCTTGGTTAAAACAGCTGATATTTAAGCACAGTTTTGAATAATTTGTTACAATATTATCTTTCACTTTCTATAAATAAATTGTGATGTGATCTGGGAAAACCCTTCACATGGTGAAATTTGTCATTTTTGTGTTATATACATCAAATTAACGAGGACACTGTGCTGTTTTTAAAACTGTAACCGCCGCTGTCCTTAAAAACTATGGCGGAAACGAAAAACAAAGACAGCTTTTTAATTATCTATCATCATATGTTTTTACATCTAAAACGATGGAATTTTTATTTAATATTTTCAAGAATGATCATTTGGATATTAACAGTTAAAAAACTCAAATTGTCAACAACAAAAATTGGGGGACTATTTTGCCATTATCTTCAAAACAAGTTTGCCGACATCCGACGGGTTTTCACAGATCGCATCACAATTGTTAAGGAAAACATTTGATATTTCACACATAATTATAAATGTATTTTAAATTTGTTTTAGGTATCAGCTGCATCAATAAGAATGGAACAAGCAAGCCCAAAGATCTAGTGATCAGGACTCCTCCACCGAGCTACTTAAGCCCCTCCTGCACCAGCATTCCGGCATAGTTACTGGCCTTAGGTCTGGAACCTGAGAAAGAACTTCCATTGGTGGTTACTGATACCTCCCAAAGCTTCACATCATATTAACTGCTATGATAGTTAGAAAGAAAGACAACTTTTCTGATTGTATTGCTATGAGCTGACTCAGGGTAGGTAAACTAATCATAATGGCTGAACATCATGTTACATTACAATGGAGACAATAGCACAATGGAACCAGTGAATTCGCTAACTCCACCATAGTAACAGCCCTGAGACCGCCTATGGTTTGTATGCAGCTAGACATGAACGGAGCTCATTTGAACTTACGTTGCAACACCTGGTCTTCCGTTCAGGAAAGAGGGCCAGAGTCTCACCCGCTGCTCAAGAAAACAGAACATGATGGCAATAGGGATCTGCCAAAAAAAACATCAATTTGTGACTTTCATTAGTTTATGTATTTGGAGCTCACGCACTGATCTCTGTTATACCGACTGGATTAGAGGGTTGATTTTGTACCTATAAAATTAAGGCACCCACCGCAGGTATACTTTGGTGCTCCACAAAACGTACATAAATTAAGGGAACACAAATGGAATGCACAAAAAAATCCAAATAAAAAGGAATGCATAAAGGAATCCACCCTGTGTTGTTTATGTGAGCACCAACATGGCATCTGATGGCTTCAATGTCAAACCATGGAGCCATTGTCAAATCACGGAGTCATGGTCAAACCCATGACATTTTATTCAGCCAGTATGATCAGTGGGCTTACTCCCTAAAGTTTGGGGTCGTTGTGTCAACCGCGCTATCCCGACTTGGATATACTTGTACCCTGACCAATACCAGAGGATACTAGTGGATCGATAAATCAATCGATAAACCAGTCGATAAACCCTTGATTGACAACCACACCTGTTAAACTTTGACCAATGTTAGTTTCGCTCTTGCTGTTATGGCTGATCGAAAAATAAAATCAATGTTACAAACCGAAGCTAAAAGGCTGTATTCCATCCATGTTTGTAAAACGAAATATTCGCCACATGTGGAGTTGCTGCCAATCACTTCCATCCTGCAAATCAAAATAATTCATTGTTAAAGGGCCTATGAAATGCAGTTTTATGTAGATACATGCTTCTGTACGGTGTAAAAAATGGAAAGTCTATTTTTGAGGTAATGCAACGATTAAGCATAAAACTAAAAACAAAAACATGCTTTTTCTTGACACATGAGTGCGCTGTTTGTGAGAGTAAAACAAAATAAAGTATGTCCTTATTTTTTTCTCTGAAAAACAAAGATTTGAGACCTATGCATTTGATGGATTGTAAAAAATGGTCCAATATCATAACCTGGGGTCCTTAACTTCCAACTTTGAGTATTTTGGATACACTAGGCCCTGTAAAAGTGGTCCTAATTCGATTTCAAGCGTAAGGCCTTTTTCCCAAAATGGCTGCTTTTCAGTGTGTGGGTGTTTTCATTACTGTAGGGTGGTTTCCGTTAGGATGAGTATAACTCGACGGGCGCCTGGACTATCCACATTAAAATTGAGAAGAAAATAAAAGGTTAGATTTAACAATTTTAGGACTTCTAAGTATTTTTTAAATGATTTTGAATATTTTGTATTTAGCAATGGTTGCTATGAGAGTTTATTTAGTGGGGTGCACAGCAGCACTGAAAGTGCACAAAATCAAAAACCTTGCCCAAGAAAATAGTGGTTATAACCTCAATAACCCAATAAGAGAACTGACTTTTCAAAACACGAGGAACTCGGTCATACATTTTATGCACAGATCAACCATGACGTTGCGTCTGATCTTGCAGTGACGTCACAGATTTGCTCATGAATATGCAAATTGCTATGTGCATAAAACACCCCGATTTGGCAATTCAAAGGTAGAAAATTAATGTTAACATTGAAACAGAGGTGTGCAAAATGTTTTCAAGTCAAACAATTGTTATTTACTAGACTGGCCGTGTCATGTGACTGAATATTTCCACACGCAGTACCACATTCAATCTATTCAATTAAATTTTATTCGTCATAACCAGCATGAAAATCTTCACCTCGTTCCACCTATATAAAATATAATAAACATTAATCATTTAATATCTTCCATAAAATTATTTGTAAAAACTAAAAATTATACAAGAAAAGCACAGTACAAGATAAAAGATGTATTATTTAAAAACACTAAACAATAAATATAAAATCATGTAAAAGAGGGAAAAGAGGGTAAGTCAGACATGGGTGGGTTTGGGGGGTTGGGGGTGGGAGGGAAAGGAAGAAGGTTGGAGGGGCTGAAGGTGGGTAGTTATCTAGTTCAATGTTTTTGAGTTTACTCAGTATATCTGCCCCGTAGATAGATTTTACACTTTATTACAAGCGGATTTAATAGTAACCCTGTTTACTTTAGTTAAATTCCTTACAGTAGGATCTTGATCACCAGACAGTCCGTACTGCATGCTTCAACACACTAATCCTCCAGCATCTAGTTTTCACATGATCCTCCAGCAGTCTATTTAATAATAACAATAATAATAATGTGGACTTATATGGCATCACGTATCCACCAAACTGGTACTCAAGGCGCATTACATTATTACCCCTGCTCATCAGACTCATAAATCATTCCTGAAACCATTTCAGCTCCCTGTGGAGTATAGCTCAATTGCTGCCATTACAGCACATAATGGGCTAATCAAACACAACAACCAACTCTGCCCTCACAGGTACCCATTTACCTCTGGGTGGAGAGAAGCAATTACGGTAAAGTGTCTTGCTCAAGGACACAAGCACCCCGGTCGTGGCTGGGATTCGAACCCACATTCTGACGACTCAGCCATCAGAACACAAATCTGATGCACTAAACCGCTCCACCATGGCACTTAAGCAGCAGCATTTCCCACAGTCCGGCACTCTCCTGAAGACGATCAGAGCAAACTGATCGAAACGTTGAGTTGTAACCTCCAGTTCTTTTCAGAACTAATTACTACTCAATTGAGAATTTCACATGTTGTCACCGCAATTAGTCTTTACTTATGCTCTTTACCATACAAAGCTACAAGTTTTACTTGACTGAATATGTTGACTTTGCTACACGGACCAATCGATTAGATTTCAGGAAAGCCTGTCTTAAGGACCATATCTAACGTTAACGTTATCGCAGATCAGTGAGCCAATAAGTAGAAGCGATGGGGCGCACTAATGATCTGTTACCTAATGTTTTCATCAAATTTTAAGAATCATTGGTGGCTCAGCGGGTTAGCTATATGGCTGTCATGTCGGAGACCCTGGTTCAAATCATGGGGATTTGTTTTCAGTTATTTGAAAAATTAAATATTTTACAAAATTTATCTACGTGTACAGCATAATCAAATAGGGTAATTGACGACTATGAATTTTTTTCTCTGAAAAAGTTTTACTTGGAGGAGGTTTGCACTGTAAGAGTGCTTTTCTAGTTTATACCCTGCAAAAACTGAGGTGTGAAAATAACACCAGTGGTGTCAACTTTATTCTTCCATGGTGTTTATATTGTGCGAGTTGCCTAATATAAACACCAATGGTGTAGTTTTAACACCACAGTTTTTGCAGTGTATATGTAGTGTAAAGAGTACTGGGGCTAAAGTACATAAAGGCAGATGCACTCTATGAGTCTCTCCACGGTGCTGTTGATAGATTCTTTCCCATAATAACAATAAAAGTTCATAGTAATAATAAACCTTGGATGTCACAGAAAGTTAAATTACTAGTAAAAAAGAGGCAGGTTGCTTTCAGATCAGGTAGAGTCGAGGTGTACAATAAATTACGTAATAAGGTCCGTAGAGAGATTAAGAAGACCAAAGTTCACTTCTACGCTAACAGAGTCCGCATCCTACAAGAAACGAATCCTAGGAAGTGGCATCAGCAGATAAAATCAATGACTGGTAACATTAAATCTGACCTCAGAATACCTCTCCAGGGAGTGAGTGATGAAGATCATATCACCATTGCCAACACAATTAATGATCAGTTTGTGAAGGTGTCTTCTCATATCCCCCCTCTAGATCTTAGTGTTCTCGAGGCCTACTTACCAGCTGAGGAGTCCCCACCATCACTCTATCCTTGGGAAGTAAGTGTACACTGAGCTCAAAAAAGTCAAATCCAACAAAGCAACTGGTCCCGATGGGATTTCTCCCAAGCTTGTTAAAGAATTTGCGTATGAGTTGAGTTCACCTTTAACTGATGTTCTGAATTGTTCGTACAAAGAAGGGGTGGTGCCTAAGCAATGGAAAAAAGCCATTAGTAGTACCCATACCCAAGACAAAGCCCCCCAGGGCTGATAAACTCAGACCAGTTTCTTTGACTGACTGCTTTGCAAAGATAGGGGAGGGTTTTGTAACAAACTGGGTTTTGGATGATATTCAAGATAAAATCGACCCTCAGCAATTTGGCAATATCAAAGGCATTTCTACCTCCCATTATTTAGTTAGTCTCCTCCATTCACTCCATCAAGGTGCTGACAGAGTCGACAACGTTGGGACGGTGGTTCTGACGGATTTCTCCAAAGCGTTTGACATGATTGACCATACCATCCTCATTGAGAAATTTATCCGCTTGGGAGTCCGCAGATCTATCGTCCCTTGGTTGTGTGACTTTGTCAGAAACCGCGCCCAATGTGTACGTTACAATCAAACACTCTCAGAGTACAAAGTCCTCAGTGGAGCTCTCCCTCAAGGAACCAAACTCGGCCCCATTGGCTTTCAAGTTGTTATTAACGACGCTGCTCATGATTTGGGTGAAAAGATCAAGTGCTGGAAATATGTGGATGACTTGACACTTGCTGAAAATCGCTTGTGTATCCAACCTAGTGGGTTGCAAGTTGTTCTTGATGAACTTAATGAATGGATTAACACCAACAAACTCAGACTGAATCTCTCCAAGTGCCAAGCCATCCAAACATGTTTCAAAACTAAACCCCCACCACATGCCGAGTTGAGCATTGC
This sequence comes from Zoroaster sp. YZ-2022, assembly GCA_029582265.1. Taxonomy (NCBI): domain Eukaryota; kingdom Metazoa; phylum Echinodermata; class Asteroidea; order Forcipulatida; family Zoroasteridae; genus Zoroaster; species Zoroaster sp. YZ-2022. The sequence continues at coordinate 33,014,222 of CM055822.1, forward strand.
AGGAGTCCCTCTGAACTTTGTATCTGAGACAAAGGTACTTGGAGTCTGGCTGCAGAACGACCTTCGATGGGAGAAAAATATCAATGAAATTTCCAAGAAAGCCAATCAAAAATTGTATATGCTCCGTCTGCTCAAGAGGTTTGGATTCAATGATGATGAGCTCGTATCAATTTATAAATGTTATGTGAGACCTGCTGCTGAATATGCTGATGTTGCTTGGTCTTCCTCTATTACTGCTGCTCAGAAGAAAATCCTGGAGCATCTGCAAAAACGCGCATGCAGAACTATTTTGGGACAGCGCTATACTTCATATGCGGATGCTATGCAGCTTTGCGGGCTTGAGTCTCTTGCTGATAGGAGGGAGAGTCATTGTCTCAGGTTCGCCGAAGGGCTTGCCAATTCAGAACGTACAAATGATCTCCTCCCTCCTACCAGACAGGAGTCTCATGCCCGCAACCTGCGCAATGCACACCATTATTCCCACTTACGCACCAGGACAACTCGGTTCAAAAACAACCCAATACCCTATTTTATTAGCTTGTTGAACAAGTAGAATCTCTGTGATCAACTCTTTATTAATTACGTTTTAAGCCAACCAAAACTATGTGCTGATAGGAGGGAGAGCCATTGTCCGAAGGGCTTGCTATTTCAGAATGCACAAATGATTCTCTCCCTCCTGCCAGACGGGAGTCTCATACCCGCATCTTGTGTAGTAATGCGCATCAGTTCACACACTATGACAATTTATTTTTCAAAACAGCCTATTTCACCTTTTTATCATTTTGTTTAATAGGTAGTCTTTGTGTGCAGCTTTTTAAAAAGATGAGAGCCAGACAAATCTATGTGCAATATAATAATTCCATATTTCTTGTGTCTTAACCAATCAATTTAAATGTTCTTTCTATATATTATTTGTTTAATGTTTACTACAGTTTTGATGTTTTTAATATTGTAAATTATCATGTAATTTGACCTTTGGGTCACAATGTGATGATGTTAATAAAATATACCATATACCATACCACCAAACTGGTACTCAAGGCGCATTACATTATTACCCCTGCTCATCAGACTCATAAATCATTCCTGAAACCATTTCAGCTCCCTGTGGAGTATAGCTCAATTGCTGCCATTACAGCACATAATGGGCTAATCAAACACAACAACCAACTCTGCCCTCACAGGTACCCATTTACCTCTGGGTGGAGAGAAGCAATTACGGTAAAGTGTCTTGCTCAAGGACACAAGCACCCCGGTCGTGGCTGGGATTCGAACCCACATTCTGACGACTCAGCCATCAGAACACAAATCTGATGCACTAAACCGCTCCACCATGGCACTTAAGCAGCAGCATTTCCCACAGTCCGGCACTCTCCTGAAGACGATCAGAGCAAACTGATCGAAACGTTGAGTTGTAACCTCCAGTTCTTTTCAGAACTAATTACTACTCAATTGAGAATTTCACATGTTGTCACCGCAATTAGTCTTTACTTATGCTCTTTACCATACAAAGCTACAAGTTTTACTTGACTGAATATGTTGACTTTGCTACACGGACCAATCGATTAGATTTCAGGAAAGCCTGTCTTAAGGACCATATCTAACGTTAACGTTATCGCAGATCAGTGAGCCAATAAGTAGAAGCGATGGGGCGCACTAATGATCTGTTACCTAATGTTTTCATCAAATTTTAAGAATCATTGGTGGCTCAGCGGGTTAGCTATATGGCTGTCATGTCGGAGACCCTGGTTCAAATCATGGGGATTTGTTTTCAGTTATTTGAAAAATAAAATATTTTACAACATTTATCTACGTGTACAGCATAATCAAATAGGGTAATTGACGACTATGAATTTTTTTCTCTGAAAAAGTTTTACTTGGAGGTTTGCACTGTAAGAGTGCTTTTCTAGTTTATACCCTGCAAAAACTGAGGTGTGAAAATAACACCAGTGGTGTCAACTTTATTCTTCCATGGTGTTTATATTGTGCGAGTTGCCTAATATAAACACCAATGGTGTAGTTTTAACACCACAGTTTTTGCAGTGTATATGTAGTGTAAAGAGTACTGGGGCTAAAGTACATCCCTGAGGGCCCTGTGTTGATGTAAACAACATCAGACATCAGACAATGAATGCATTAGTTTAACTCTCTGTGATATATTTGTCAAAAACTGTTAATCCATAAGGTTCAAGCATGGAGGAACCTTCCTCCATGGTTCAAGTAAGGGTTAACATTCATCACTCTCTCAGTTTGCCTGATAGAACACAAGACTGGATCAAGTTAAAACCCTCCTACTTCTGGTGCCTTTTTCATACAAGTTGATCCACCATTTGAAACCATTCGCTTTTGTGGTTTTGAATGGTGAAATAACTGTGTACAGTATTGATTCCCCAAATGGTTTGGAATGGCAGGTCAGCTAATACAAAACCTTGTTTGGATACTTCTAAGTGGTGAATTAATGGACCCTCTATGCCAGTGACATGGTGAATGGTTTTGAATGACAGGTCTGCTATACCCTAAAGACCCTAGTGCCATTTTTAAGTGGTAGATCAATTACTTGTACACTGGCCACCATGTGTTAAAACTCCATAGGGTACTGAGATGATGGATAGTCCACTTTATCTACATAATGCAGGTTTTGTTTTTCGGCTATGTGAAACCACACCAAGGTGTAATGTATCCACCATTCAAAACCATTTGAATGGATATGAATGGTAGTAAAGCTTGCTACCAACACTGTTCAAATGGTATCACCAGGTGTGTACAAAACCAATGGGCATTTTGGTAAGTGGAAATTTTGAATGGTTTCAAATGGTCAAACAGTAGGAGGGTTAAAAGCCGAAGAGAAATCCACAAACAGGGTTCTAATACATGCCTTGGATTACTCAAGATGGCTGTATTAGGGCTGTGTAATAAATGTTAAAAGGGCATGTTCAACGCTAAGTTCCGACTCTGTGGGCAAACTGAAAGGGGTCAACGAAAGGTTTTGTTTGGCTTACAATAAGCTCATTCACAATTCGTTCAAAACACTTCATGATAATAGCAGTTAGGGCTACAGACCTGTAATCATTCAGCACAGTAGATTTAACAACTGAGGTTTTCCATAACTGAGGAATTGTAAAAGTGTCAAGAGACCATTGAAAAAGAGCACACGATTTTAGGACCTTGCCCTCAAGTCTACCAGCCTACGGAATTACCAGTCTTTATTTTCAGTGTGTTTTCAATAACAGCAATATCCAGTCTAATCATTATCATCCTCGATCAAGCGATTCTTCAAAGTTCGTAACTCTTGGTTGAGACCCATCAAGTCCATGTTGTCGAACCGAACACAGAAGTTACTGAGGTCCTCCAGAAAGGTTGAAATATCGACCATGTTGTTCCATTTCCCACATCCAGTACATCCAGTAATCGTTGTAATGCCCTGCCATGCATCCTCAGGAGTCCCTTGGCGGAATTTGCATTCATTATTTTTTGCCGAACTGCCTTTTGCTTTGAAGAATTTGTTGAGAAAGCTCCTTCTGGACACTAAGGCCCGTATTTTAGAACGTTCCTTTACTGCAAAGGACGCCTTTATGCCTATTGTTCTCTTCAGAGTGGGGGGGGGGGGGCCAAACATTTTTTGTGGGTAAATTTACCGATAACATTAGTATGACCAGACAAATTTCCTTACCCCAAAATAGACAATTTCTAAAGTTGCTGGGGGGGGGGGGGGGGGTTAAATACAATGTATTACAAAGTAAAAACAACTGATAACAAACAACTCGGTAAATTGCACAATGTGTATACATTTTAAATTTAAAAAACATCAATAAACTTCCCGCAGTGATTGTTTACAGCAAAAAAAAACTCTTAACAACAAAATGCGCGGCAATTTTTTTCGACGTCTTAGATCCACTCTGGATCCCTTTACATTGACAGGGCGTTTACACATTGAGTCTAAAACTGCAAAAGAGGGTGTATTTTTTATGAGAATTTGAATAAACATTTAATAATTTATGTTTGAGGGACCTTTCCATAATTTTTTCAAGATTCGGTCAAAACACGAATAATCTGTCAGGTAGCAACGCATCTCCAAGGACAGGCCTACAGGCGTAGGCCTATAATGCCGAGTTTAGTTAATTTGCATAAATTAAACACAATTATTCACATGATATCCCACAACGCAAATATGTATTCTAGAAAGCCTACATGTACAATGTAACAATATATGGACGAATAATACAAACATTTCAGGCCAAACTATGGCTAGCTGCATACTTGCAGATTTGTTTAAATTACTCAATTCACACTGACTTGCTGAATTGTATTTACACATAATGCCATGCGCTTTAATTGAGGGTCGCTTGGGCCTAAATGGCAACGCTTGATGGCAAAACTTACCTATTGACGACACTGAGAGCTCGTGTTTTGGGGCACAGGAAACTCCGTTTATGTTTTGGGTATACGATGATCCAGAAAAAAAGACAGGAAGTTGGTCCCGTCTGAGGCATGCACAGCGCAAACGGTGATAACTTCAAATTGAGAGTCTAGGCCTCGGCTCGGAGTCTTGGTTTCAGCCGCCAATGAATGCAGTATATGGGCCCCTATACGACATACTGAACAATGTACATTATAAACATTGGATATCATACAAAATGGTTATGATCAATTCACATCAAGGCCGCGAGCACAGTCAAGTCAAGGGCGACAACTACCATAGTTGCCCATAAACCATTGATCATGCAACAATAGGTTTAAAATGTCAGATGAATTCAGTACATACATACACACAATAGAAATGTGAATGTATAGACCCCATGCGCGGTTCAACAACAGATTATGTGGAAATTGGTAAAATCTGCAGGTAGTCGGAGTGGAGGTGGTCGGAGGTGGTCGGACGTACGTAGTTGGAATAGTTGGAGATTATTATTCTCTTAATGTAAAAGAGTGACGGACAAGTCTTTTTGGAGTGGATAAAGAGTAAAAATTGGTAGTGTATAAAGAATGAATTGGTAGCCTTTTACTGTTTTTTTCCACTCGAATCAGAGAGTGTTTCACTCCAAAAAGACTTGTCCGCCATGGTAGCTCTTTAAAAGAGTGGTTTTCACTCTTTTACATCAAGAGAGTACTTGCCTCATGGTTTCTCCGTGTTGAGATATTGTGAAGGATTTAGGCAAGATGGGGGTCGACTCCTGCCCCCTGGTTCGGAAGCTGACACTTGCATACATTTGCATTACAACACGGAGGATCCGTGCACTCTTAAAACTAAAGTGCTGAATCAACTTTTTAAGAGTTCGGTCAGTGATTACTCTTTATAGAGTTAAATTCAACAGAAAGTGTTGAATTAACACGGAGTCAAGTTAAGTCTAACTTTATAAAGAGTAGTCACTGACCGAACTCTTTAAAATGTTGATTCAACACTTTAGTTTTAAGAGTGTGAGTACATGTAAAAATCAATACCATCTGCTTGTGCACATTTTAATATCTACACCTCTGGGTTTGCATATTCCACCCCTAAAAACACAAAATCCAATAATTTCTTTTAAAATGGCAGAAGTTTCCATTTTTTGTGCAATCAACCTGCGCCTGCCTCGTCCATACCCTCTTTTCAGACTTTGAATATAACGTTTTAACGAAATATTGGGCCCCCAAACGAAATCGGGTCTACAACTGCGCCTGGCTCTTCCTGTCGCAATTTATTTCGAGATCAACTAAAAGTATCGCGGCACCCGATTGTCATCGGGCAAGCTCGGTGGTCGAGAGGTTAAAACGTCTGCACGAGTAAGCAGTAGGGCTGTGCCGGCTATCCGGGTATCCGGATACCCGACCGAAACTGTCATTACCCGGTTCCGTTTTTCGGTTCCGAGTACCCGTAAACGACTTTTTAAAATTGGGACTTACCATTTCAGCGGTGTGAACAGAAATTTTTGACTATTGAACAATGTACTGTTTACACTTTTAGGAGCAATTTTATTCAAGATAACGCCTTTGTAGTATTTTACGGACATTTTCCATACACCTTTGTCCAACTGATACATTGTATCCAATAGGATCACAGAAATAAAAACCATTATGGCTCTTAATAAATGTGTTTTGCATAATAAAACAAGATATTTGTTAGTTTTTTCATAATTGAAGTTTGTTCTGTTCATTTTGTAGACTTTTATGCCACTTCACAAGCCCCCCACTTTATTGGCAATTGAGTGATGTAATGCATCACGTGATACTGTGACGTCAGTTAAAGAACGATTTCCTAGAAATGCACAGCTATTTGTTTGTGTGTGTACGTGTCCGATGCGCTTATGTCAAAACTCCAATATTATGTGTATACATATTTTCATCCGAAATTTCCTTGAAAATATACATCATGCCTACAAGATGTGTCGTAGCAGGCTGTAGTAATACTCCTAGCGAAGGTGTAAGCCTCCATAGGTTCCCTAAAGATGAGGCACTACGAAACATTTGGGCCACAAAAGTGCGGTTGACGAGGGCAAAATGGTTCGGGCCATCTCCAACCAGCGTGATATGTAGCGATAAGTTTACTGCTGAAGACTTCGACATGAGCCTTCATGGGGAATTTGGGATGTCAAAGGCACCCAGACTCAAGAAAACTTTGATTTCAATGAAAATAAAGAAGCCTGTGAATCCTTCAAACGACAAGCCAAAGCGACGAAACGATGCTTTGTTAAAACGTGACAACAGACAAGTAAAGTATACCGTTAAGTCAGATCCGACATGTCCGATCTACATGTATGTACTGTGTGCGCCGCCATGTTGGGTTTTGGATATCGTTAACAATAAACATACGGTGTAATTCACAAATCATACACATACATGAAAAATACACTATAGCGTTAGACTAAAATAACATATTTTTACAACTTTTAGAAGAATTCGATATAAATGAAAACTGTGACTAGATTTTCCGGTCGGCAGCAATAAACACCAACAGTGCTTTTTTGCGACCTTCGTATTTTAATATTTTCGATTTTTTCAACCGAGTTTGGGTCACTAAATGTTCGATTTCTTCACAAAGATAGCAGTTTGGTGAACGAAAATTACACATTAGATAGTTTATTAGTTACTTATTACCTCAGTAAAGTATCACAATTTCATCTGATGACGATTCAGCCATTTCTATGTTATTTTCCAGCGTGGGCAATATAAGCGCAGGCATGTGAATGAACGCGTTCGCTGTTGTATATGTGTGGCTGGCGTCCCCGGAAGCAAGCATTCTTCTTTACGTGACGTCACACATAGAGACGTTCAGGATGCAGTGCAAATGGCCCCTTTTAGGGGCGTGTTATTCGGCGCCGACATCCTCTTCGGAAAAGCTTCAAATTATAAGTAGCTCGCTAAAAATCAATGAGCTATTTATTTTTATCATTAAAAATACCATATTTTAGTATCTCCATGGCATTTACGTCTCTATTTCTGTGGTCCTTTAAGACTCAAATAGCCTGGCTGCGGCATGCTACAAACAAGTATCAAACTAGCTGCTCAGGATGGAATGTTTGCCTATTGTTCACAGTAATTGGATTAGTGGGACAATAACTGCTGGTTTATGTCTGCACTGGAGTGTGCACCATGATGTGTTAACAGAGGGGATTTTATTATCGGGGACGTCCACATTAATTGTTGTCGTAATAAAAAAGTAGTGTTGAAATTGGTTTTGTTGTGTAATTATTTTTATGAGCCACTGACCATCCCTCAGCATATCACCAACATTTACATTTATTTACCCGCCAATACCGAGCTCTCTTGTGTATTACATTTGCTGACAAGGTGACAGTTTGTTTCAAAAGAAAGACATAAAAAAGGAGGTGCTAAGTCGGTCATTGTCTTTGAAACCAACAGTAGGATCCATAATCAGTCGGATTTGAAAGGTATTATTGGTTGCGGGTTTGATCCTTTCAATTGGGCACTATATTTTGATCATCTTTGCTTTACCACTTCCAATATTAATGTATAAAAATCATGATAGGCCTAACCAATCATAATAAGGGGTTTCACTGTGATCGTGCATATTAATTGTAATTAGAGACCATATTGTTTATTAACATTATAATTTTTACCTTGTTCACTATTATTGATCAACTTTACTTTGGTGCTAACACTTCCTAATATTAAAGTAAATGTAAAAAAAACATGCAATATGTAAGAATTAATGGGGTTTCAATGTGATTGTATAATGTACACAAATTGAAAACTAGACCCCAGTTGTGGGCTAGTAGTAAACTACACCGTTGACTCTCGAGAACACATGATCTTAATTTAATTTCCATTATACATACATACATGTACATTGTGATAGTGATAGACGTATCCTGTGTCACGCGGCGTGGCTGGTGGGGGATAGGAACGATGCGTGGTGCGTACCGACAAGACTGACAGTTGACAATACATAATAATACACGCCCCTTTCATTGTCTCATTAGCTTCATCGGGTGACATAGGATTGGTTTATAATTAATTAATACTGTTTATAACCATGATGAATAACCTTTATGATTTTAGTTTCGCTCTTAATTGTTTTCGCTTTTAACTATTTTACTATGTTTATATTGGATGCACCATCGATGTATGATGAGTGCCACTGTCATGAAAGTGTACATCCGAATAAATTTGATTTGATTTGATATCAGTTGAAAAGACGTTTATGAGGGACGAAATTTTTACAATCACCTAATCTCCTATCAGTTGAAAAGACGTTTATGAGGGACGAAATGCGGTTGCTTATGATGAGCTGCGAATTATGGATCGTCAAACATTGATGGAGGGGACAAATTGGCTGAATACTAATTAAAAAGTAGACAAAACTTACACCGATACGTTTTGTTAAGTTATTTTTTGATGAGTGTGCATCCTAAATTTTAGACTCATTTCTTGACTGACCGATCAACACGATGCCACGTTCAACAAGGAATAGTCAAGTTTGGTCCCATTTTGAGAAAAAGGGGCCCAAATTGGTAAAAATTCATTCTTTCAAGAAACAATGTTTATTGACAGGTTTATTGACATTTAACTAAAGTTCATTGTGATAGAAACATATTAATATTCAAGTTCTGATTTTAGATTCGTAAATTTTTTGCAGTTTGTTAGTTTAATCAAATATTATTTTAGTACGCAAAATCATGTCCTTATCCAAAGCCAACATGGCGTACGGGATATCCTTATTTAGAAGGCAGGGGCGCGGCAAAGCGTAAGCACATGAATATGTTTTCTCACAACGGGTTAGTTCCGCCCACATCGCCTTTGACCAATGACATTATTCAACACGTGTTTTGTGACATGAACATTAAAGTCAACTTGCTATACGCATGCGCTCTGATCCAAAGCCAACATGGCGTACGGGATATCCTTATTTAGAAGGCAGGGCGCGGCAAGGCGCAAGCACATGAATCGTTTTCCCAACGGGTTAGTTCCGCCCACATCGCCTTTGACCAATGACATTATTCAACACGTGTTTTGTGACATGAACATTAAAGTCAACTTGCTATACGCATGCGCTCTGATCACGCACGCACCAGTGATTATTGTCTTCCGATGATGATGGTAGTCACTACTCGAAAGACACAGTCACGTGCGAGGCCGCTGTAGCTGCGTGATGCACCGGCCATGCGTGCGCGCGTGTGATCAATTTTTACGGTTTTATTTCAGAAATAACTTTCCGTAAATTAATACAATATTTTGTCACCAAGATGTTATCCTTTAATAAAGATCGAATTAAATATGGTATCCTCTGTATTATAAAGGTCAATTTTGTTAACGTTTACATGTATTTGTACACCAAAGGAGGCATGTTTTCAACAAGAATGAAAACGGGTATCCGGGTATCCGGTTCCAAAAATATCCGAAAACGCACAGCCCTAGTAAGCAGGAGGTCGTGGGTTCGTGTCCCGCCCGAGTCGCCTGAGCAGATTTTTCCACAGATACTCGGTAAGCACCGAGTATACAGTGCTATACACACGTCGGTGTTGGGCAAAAATTACATCAATTGTTTATCACCCGACGCAAGAATTTCATCAACTATAAATTGTTATGCCCTCAACATTTTCTGAAAAACAAAGATTGTGTAAAAGTGGTCCAATATCATGACCTGGGAGTCCTTGACTTCCAACTTGGTTACATTACTTGATTATCGTGGATACTTTCCAGTGTGGGTGTAGTCACAAGTGGTAAGAGGGTGGTTTCCACTGTGGTGGTTTCCACGGACCTCTGGACTGTCGGCATTAAATTGAGAATAAAATAACAGGTTGGACATAATCAATATTTTGTCTTTTAGTTTTAACAATGCTGAGATTTCTAAGTATTTTTAAAAATGATTTTTGAATATTTTGTATGTAGCATTGGTTGCTATGGGCTTTTATTTACTGGGGTGCACCCATAGGGGCCTCCATCTTGATTCACTTATGCAATTACACGGGCAGCCATTTTAATTTAAAAGTCACATGCTCAATAAAATGGCAGGAGTAGTGTCAACAGCAGCGGCGGCGCTACGGGGGCAGGGGAAAGGGGCAAATCCCCCCGGTTACTTTCTTTGCCCCCCCCCCCCAATTTCCCCCCCCCAATTTTTTTTTCCCCGATGGTAAGTCAATGCTTTTTTATTAGCAGTACAAAATTACATTAAAAGATTAATGTTTTCCCCCTTAAAATTAAGCTCTCCCTATTGCCCCCCCCCCCCCCCAGTTTAACAGGTCTGGCGCCGCCGCTGGTGAACAGGTCAATATTTTATAGTGTTACTAAGTCAAAGGTCAACTTGCCCCAAAGCAACCCCTTATACTCTGCCACACTGTGATCTAATCTTACGTAATGAGTCCGAAGTAGCCATGCAAAGCTACTTCTATATCGAATCAGTAAAATATGTCAATGAATTTCACCCAATGAAAGTCCTAATAATTGACAAAATATTGACATGTGTTTGGTAGTAAACTTAGCTAAACGAATGTCCTCATTTTGTAAAGGACCTGGTCCATAAATCTACCATAAATTTAGCCCGACTCAAGCCAGCGACACCGCGACTACTTGGGTCGACTGAGTAGTAGAGTAGTAGTGGTTACTTCCAAATAATTAAGTAGAGTAAGTTTGTGGTTGTAATTAAAACATAATTTGAAGCTTTTATTTGACTAAAGTATTATGTTGAAAGGCAAACATGAGCGTTTTATCCCGCCTCAAAAGCAACATCAATAAAGAAATAAAATGAAAAGCTGTGTGTTCTTTAGGCCAAAAAAGGTCTCCAGTTTCTGGTCATCGGTCGGCTTCAAAATCGGTGTGGTGACGCGCATTTTTATTTTTTATTTTTTTGCCAACAGGGAAATACGTGATACACTGTATATGCCAGGACCAAATATCCTATATACAAAGTATGGTGGCTAAGAGAGGCCTCACAAATCGGGCAAACGTTCATACCTCTATGTGAAAAAATTCGTTTAAAGCACAGTACGGCAGAATTCCACTCGATCCAGCAATTTTGGCTGCAATTGGACATCGTTTCATAGCCAAAAAAAAAGAAACAAAATTAACTAGATATAAGTTTTTGTCATAACAAAAACAAGGTGTTCGGTTGAAGTTAAAATGGTTACGTCATAAATTCGAAGTGTTGGAGAAGTCAAATGTTAACGTCTGTTGAAGTTCTCGCGAGAAGTTTATTTGAATACAATACAATACTGAATTTAGAAATTATTTTAATATTAAACTTTGACTTCCGGTTTGGACAGGAAGTAAGGTCAAATTGGGGTCACCTTTGTGTAAATACTTTTGACAATTAACAATCTGTACAATGGTACAAAAATGTCAATTTACCTCCTGTGGTTGTTGAGATATGATTTTTTTAAATATAAACTTTCACTTCCGGTTTGGACAGGAAGTAAGGTCAAATTGGGGTATAAATATTTTTTTGACAATTAACGATCTGTATAATGGTACCAAATTTGTGAATTTACCTCATGTGGTTGTTGAGATATGATTTTTTGAAAATATTAAACTTTGACTTCCGGTTTGGACAGGAAGTAAGGTCAAATTGGGGTCACCTTTGTGTACATATTTTTCGACAATTAACAATCTGTATAATGGTTCAAAAATTGTGAATTTACCTCTTGTGGTTGTTGAGATATGATTTTTTTTAAATATTAAACTTTGACGTCGGGTTTGGACAGGAAGTAAGGTCAAATTAGGCTCACCTTTTTGTAAATATTTTTCGACAATTACCGACCTGGACACTGGTACAAAACTTGTGAATTTAGCTCTTGTGGTCGTTGAGCTATGATTTCTGTCAATCGTACACTTTGACTTCCGGTTTGGACAGGAAGTAAGGTCAAATTGGGGTCACCTTTGTGTAAATTTTTTTCGACAATTAACAATCTGTATAATGGTACAACAATTTTGAATTTACCTCTTGTGGTTGTTGAGATATTATTTTTGTAAATATTAAACTTTGACTTCCGGTTTGGACAGGAAGTAAGGTCAAATTGGGGTCACCTTTTGTAAATATTTTGTGACACTAACGATCTGTACAATGGTACAAAATTGTGAATTTACCTCTTGTGGTTGTTGAGATATGATTTTGTTTTAATGTTAAACTATGACTTCCGGTTTGGAAAGTAAGTAATGACAAATTGGGGTCATGTGTTTGTAAATATGTTTCGACAATTAACAATCTATACAATAGTGCAAAAATGTCCATTTACCTGTTGTGGTTGTTGAGATATGATTTTTTTATATTAAACTTTGACTTCCGGTTTGGACAGGAAGTAAGGCCAAATTAGGGGTCATCTTTTGTAAATATCTTTGACAATTAGCGATCTGTACAATGGTACAAAAATTGTGAATGCAGTAAATCACTAGTTAATGTTAATTTGTGCACAAACTGAAGATTTTGGAGCCACAAACATTACAAAATATGGCATAAAATTTCTTCTGAAAATTGCCATAACCTTAACAACTGAATTTTCCTATCCTTATTTATATTCTAAATACATTTTGGTGACATCTGTTCATATTTTGTTAGAAAACTGGAGTTGTTTACTGTCCAAAGTATGTTCACGTAGCCCCTACGTAGGCCTAACTAACGAGTAACGTTAAGTTAAACAGGTACAATGCAACGACGAACTCTGTAGTCCCTCTAAAGAAATGGCCTTTCTTCTATAAAACACGAAGATAAATACAGGAAATCCTCTTAAAATTAAATTCAAGATACCTACCCTTTATGACTGTATCTGTGTTGGCGATCCATTTGTACACGAAATACAGTAACACACTGTAACAAACAGTGCGCGTTGATTCGATTGTACATGGAGCTCCATTGTAACCAAAGATCGTTGGCAATCCATTTTCACACGAATTCCAAGACCTAACACTAACAGCGTCGATTGTACATGGAGCTCCATTGTAACCAAAGATCGTGCAGCGCCGCGTATACATGTAGCTGCTTGATTCATGCAACGTAAGTGAAACGTTTTAGCTAATATCTTTTGATTTATCGAAATTCGATATCTGATGACCTAATAATGACGTAACAAATTATGTTTCATCTACGTGTTATGTTCTAAGTATATGCCAAGTTTCAAGTTCATATGAAGTTTGCAAGTATGTGTTTTTTTGTAGACAATCAATCCGGAAAAGAAGAAGAAGAAGAAGAAGAAGGAGAAGAAAAAAAAAAAAAAAAAAAAAAAAAAACCGAACAATAACAATAGGTGTTTCGGGCGCATACCCGAACACCTAACTAGAAATTCAGAGTTTGTGCACAAACTCAAGGTGTTCGGAAGTGACGGTAATTGATGTCCTCATCAATTGGGATCATTGTTAAAATGTGACTTAAGATTGTTTTCAAAAGTAAGTTGCCTTACTCATTTCAAAGAAATAGCTTTTCGGTATTGGCTTTTTCAACAGCCCTTTCCATTCGTACAAAAATGACACTGCAGTATTAAGTTAATACGATCTATGGTTTTAGAAATATTGTAGCGCATCCGTTATTGGCTTAACCCTTTGAGTCCCATTGTCTTTGTACACAATTACCCTCATTATCCCACATACTGGAGTGTCGTGGCCGAGCGGTCTAGCTTACCGGATTCAAGTTCTGGTGTTAGCAACATAATGTGGATTCGAATCACGACCGTGACACTTGTGTCCTTGAGCAAGACACTTAATCATAATTGCTTCTCTCCACCCAGGGGTTAAATGGGTACCTGTGAAGGCAGAGTTGGTTTGCTCTATATGCGCTAGAAATGGCAGGAATGATTTATGAGCCTTATGAGCCTTATGAGCAGGGATAATAATATAATGCGCCTTGAGCACCACTTAGTTGGTGGATACGTGCGCTATATAAATCCACACATTATTAGGTGTTCGGGTATGCGCCCGAAACACCTATTGTTATTGTTCGTTTTTTTTTTTTAGGTGTTCGGGTATGCGCCCGAAACACCTATTGTTATTGTTCGGTTTTTTTTTTTTGTTTTTTTTTTTCTTCTCCTTCTTCTTCTTCTTCTTCTTTTCCGGATCGATTGTCTACAAAAAAACACATACTTGCAAACTTCACATGAACTTGAAACTTGGCACATACTTAGAACATAACACGTAGATGAAACATAATTTGTCACGTCATTATTAGGTCATCAGATATCGAATTTCGATCAATCATACTTTATTAGTTAAAACGTTTTGATTACGTTGCAAATGAAAGACTACACGGCTTTTTCAACGCTAAAAAAGTGCGCCCTCTGTTGGTGAATGTAAATCAGCTCTGGTCGTGCTCATTATGTATGCATGTTTAAGGAATTGAGCGTACGCTAATATGGATTGTCGCTCTATCGGCAAAAACGATTGTCTACAAAACACATACTTACAAACTTCACATGAACTTGAAACTTGGCATATACTTAAAACTTAACACGTAGAAGAAACATAATTTGTGACGTCATGATTAGGTCATCAGATATCGAATTACAATAAATCAAAGTTTAATATTTAAAAAAATCATATCTCAACAACCACAAAAGGTAAATTCACAATTTTTGTACCATTGTATAGATTGTTAATTGTGGAAAAATATTTACACAAAGGTGACCCCAATTTGACCTTACTTCCTGTCCAAACCGGAAGTCAAAGTTTAATATTTAACAAAAATCATATCTCAACAACAACAAGAGATAAATTCACAATTCTTTCACATTGTACAGATCGTTAATTGTCAAAAAATATTTTCAAAAAGGTGACCCCAATTTGACCTTACTTCCTGTCCAAACCGGAAGTCAAAGTTAAATATTAAAAAAATCATATCTCAACAACCACAAGAGAGAAATTGACAATTCTTTCACTATTGTACAGATCTTAAATTTTCAAATAATATTTAGAAAAAGGTGACCCAAATTTTAAATTACTTCCTGTCCAAACCTGAAGTAAAAGTTTAATATTTAAAAAAATCATATCTCAACAACAACAAGAGGTAAATTAACATTTTTTGCACCATTGTACAGATTGTTAATTGTCAAAAATATTTACAAAACATGACCCCAATTTGACCTTTACTTCCTGTCCAAACCGGAAGTCAAAGTTTAATATTAAAAAATCGTATCTCAACAACCACAAGAGGTAAATTAAAATTGTTGTACCATTGTACAGATCGTTAATTGTCAAAAAATATTTATACCCCAATTTGAGCTTACTTCCTGTCCAAACCGGAAGTGAAAGTTTAATATTTAAAAATCATATCTCAACAACCACAGGAGGCGGTAAATTGACATTTTGTACCATTGTACAGATTGTTAATTGACAAAAGTATTTACACAAACTGGACCCAATTTGACCTTACTTCCTGTCCAAACCGGAAGTCAAAGTTTAATATTAAAATAATTTCTAAATTCAGTATTGTATTGTATTCAAATAAACTTCTCGCGAGAACTTCAACAGACGTTAACATTTGACTTCTCCAACACTTCGAATTGATGACGTAACCATTTTAACTTCAACCGAACACCTTGTTTTTGTTGTGACAAAAACTTATATCTAGTTTTTTTTTATTTTTCTTCTCCTTCTTCTTCTTCTTCTTCTTTTCCGGATCGATTGTCTACAAAAAAACACATACTTGCAAACTTCACATGAACTTGAAACTTGGCACATACTTAGAACATAACACGTAGATGAAACATAATTTGTCACGTCATTATTAGGTCATCAGATATCGAATTTCGATCAATCATACTTTATTAGTTAAAACGTTTTGATTACGTTGCAAATGAAAGACTACACGGCTTTTTCAACGCTAAAAAAGTGCGCCCTCTGTTGGTGAATGTAAATCAGCTCTGGTCGTGCTCATTATGTATGCATGTTTAAGGAATTGAGCGTACGCTAATATGGATTGTCGCTCTCTATCGGCAAAAACGATTGTCTACAAAAACACATACTTGCAAACTTCACATGAACTTGAAACTTGGCATATACTTAAAACTTAACACGTAGAAGAAACATAATTTGTGACGTCATGATTAGGTCATCAGATATCGAATTACAATAAATCAAAGTTTAATATTTAAAAAATCATATCTCAACAACCACAAAAGGTAAATTCACAATTTTGTACCATTGTATAGATTGTTAATTGTGGAAAAATATTTACACAAAGGTGACCCAATTTGACCTTACTTCCTGTCCAAACCGGAAGTCAAAGTTTAATATTTAACAAAAATCATATCTCAACAACCACAAGAGATAAATTCACAATTCTTTCACCATTGTACAGATCGTTAATTGTCAAAAATATTTTCAAAAAGTGACCCTAATTTGACCTTTACTTCCTGTCCAAACCGGAAGTCAAAGTTTAATATTTAACAAAAATCATATCTCAACAACCACAAGAGATAAATTCACAATTCTTTCACATTGTACAGATCGTTAATTGTCAAAAATATTTTCAAAAAGGTGACCCCAATTTGACCTTTACTTCCTGTCCAAACCGGAAGTCAAAGTTAAATATTAAAAATCATATCTCAACAACCACAAGAGAGAAATTCACAATTCTTTCACTATTGTACAGATCGTAAATTGTCAAATAATATTTAGAAAAAGGTGACCCTAATTTGACCTTGCTTCCTGTCCAAACCGGAAGTCAAAGTTTAATATTTAAAAAATCATATCTCAACAACAACAAGAGGTAAATTAACATTTTTGCACCATTGTACAGATTGTTAATTGTCAAAAATATTTACAAAACATGACCCTAATTTGACCTTTACTTCCTGTCCAAACCGGAAGTCAAAGTTTAATATTAAAAAAATCGTATCTCGACAACCACAAGAGGTAAATTAAAAATTGTTGTACCATTGTACAGATCGTTAATTGTCAAAAAATATTTATACCCCAATTTGAGCTTACTTCCTGTCCAAACCGGAAGTGAAAGTTTAATATTTAAAAAAATCATATCTCAACAACCACAGGAGGCGGTAAATTGACATTTTTGTACCATTGTACAGATTGTTAATTGCCAAAAGTATTTACACAAAGGTGACCCCAATTTGACCTTACTTCCTGTCCAAACCGGAAGTCAAAGTTTAATATTAAAATAATTTCTAAATTCAGTATTGTATTGTATTCAAATAAACTTCTCGCGAGAACTTCAACAGACGTTAACATTTGACTTCTCCAACACTTCGAATTGATGACGTAACCATTTTAACTTCAACCGAACACCTTGTTTTTGTTGTGACAAAAACTTATATCTAGTTATTATTATTATTATTATACTTTCTTTAAAACAAAACAATTTGTATGTTTATGTTTGAAAAATCATTAAAAAAATGCCCTTCTTTATTTTCCAACAATATATTAACACATTGTTTACCAAATGATTGTCAATAATTTCCTGACCATTTTTTGACCTCAGTGACCTTGATGACCTCTGACTTCCTGTTAAACCGGAAGTTGTACAATATAATAAGTTTCTGTCTATTTTATTGTTGTTTTTTTTATTCTGGGATGATCTAAAAAGGAATATATACATATACATTAAAAAAATAATAAATGGCTTGACTGGAAAATGAAGATCACAAAATGCCTCAATGTACATAACTAGAATGATTATAAGCATTAGCCTTCATAAACATGAACAACAAACTTTACATCTCATGGCGGCCGCCATATTGAAAGTTTGTTTACTTTTGCTTTGATTACAATCTGCACGTCTTCGTGATTTTTGTTTGATAAGATTCCTCCCAAATGTTTGTTTTTAATTTTTATAATTTCCAAAGGTAACTGCACTCAAATGTAAACCTTATAGTGCCAAAGACTATGTACAAGTAGGAGGAGAGGATGTAAATCATTGGGAATAAGTGCATTCTTTACACAAATGTAAACGTTAACGTTACGTTACATGCATCATCAGTACAGACATGAAAAATCGTAAAATATCACGATAAAAACACCCCAAAAATTATAATTTCTTCAAATCAATAATTTATCTACACTCCTGAGTAATCAATTTTATCTTTGCGAAACCTACATGTGTCAGAAAAGGACAACACCGAAGAGGAAAACGTCAAATTCTGGAAGGAAATCTCAGCGCGCGTAGGGCATTCCGTCATTCGGCTGACGAGGCATGATCTTGCACACAAAACCGCCTGAAAGTCCCGGATGCTAGCGGCAAACAATCTCAACAAATATATCAAAAGAGGGCGCAAATCATCAGGTCCATACAGCTGTATTGTTTAGTTCATAGCCCTTATGGTACCAGCGCAGTGGACGCAAAAGTACAGCGACCGCGCAACCCGGGATATCCCGGGAGCAAGACCCTGAGGAAGTGTAACGTGACCCGGGGTATCCCGGGTGCGGGACTGAAAGGGTTAAACGCCCACCACACATCTATAAAATATATTTTATCCTGCAAGAGCTTTAGCCTGTGACACCGCAAACGTCCCCGTGAAGACCGCCAGCTGTTTTCCAGTAGATAACGATCTCAGTCTCTGCGGTTTGTAAACAATGGGCCACAGAACCACGAGTGTCTGAAGTTAAGTCAATGGGATTTTGGCCCAGAAAAGGAATTTTGAAGAAAAAAAACAAATCAAAACTTTGACCTTCCGGTACGACCGGAAGCAAATGTCAGACGATTTTGACGTTAACTTTTCAAATGTTGCCTAAGCCTTGATCTATCAGATCCCAGATTATAAACATCATAGCTTTAGTATATTTTGATATACAGTCGATAGCAAATGGTCATTTTTAAAACTTAAATGGCTTGTAATTTGATACCTGATGACGTTATCATGACGTAACTAGATTCATCTACATGATAAGGTCTTTATATGTGTGAAGTTTCAAGGTTGTGTGAAATTCTTAACTTGCACTTTCGATGTAGAGAAGAGTTAAGGAGAAGTAAACAAAAAAAAACAAAAAAACAAATGGAACAATTACAATAGTTGTTCGGCTGAAAAGCCGACCACCTAAAAATGCCGAC
Source organism: Zoroaster sp. YZ-2022 (assembly GCA_029582265.1). Classification (NCBI taxonomy): domain Eukaryota; kingdom Metazoa; phylum Echinodermata; class Asteroidea; order Forcipulatida; family Zoroasteridae; genus Zoroaster; species Zoroaster sp. YZ-2022. Next base: position 33,033,639 of record CM055822.1, read on the forward strand.
GCGTGGGTCTGAGGCGACGCGCGCGGAGACTGTTCCGGTCCCTCATTCTACAAGTATATAAGCTATTCAAAGTACGTGCATGTATAGACTGGTTTTATCATGCGCGACACGGTCACTGCGATTTTTTCCCCTGGTGACCGGTGGTTCGTTGTTGGAAACATTTTGGTCAAGCGAGCACGTATAATGTGCGCGCATTTTGGCATAGGATCCATCCACTAACAGCTGCATTGGGGGTGGGTGAGATTCAGGGAACAAGCCTCCAGAAGCTCTTAAATTGTAGCGATTTGTTTGATCCCAAATCATGGTTCAGATAGTACAGATAGTTATTTTAAAAGATAAGAACCGCAATATTTGCCCCAAAAGAAAAGGGGGTGGCCCATGTTCCCAATCTGAAGCACCCCCACCTCCGCCCCTGGTGATGCCCCAGTGACACTCATGTTAAACTGTATTAACCTATCGTTTTGGCATATGACCAAATGTAGATTTACGTTTGTGACCCGTAACGCTTTAGTTTCAGTGCATTTTTTGTTTCTAATGAAAACCATTTCTAATGAAAACATATCTTAAATTATGCACACACGTCTTCATACTATAAAAATACCGTACAGTAAAATAATAACATATTTTAATAGAAAAAGAAACATAATATTTGATACTGTGTTAAAAATAGGTAAAATTTGTAGCTTTGCATGGTGAAGAGGATAAGTAAGACTAATTGCGGTGACACCATGTGAAATTCTCTATTGAGTAGTAATTAGTTCTGAAAAGAACTGGACGGTACAGCTCGACATTTCGATCAGTATGCTCTGATCGTCCTCAGGAGAATGAGTGTTAAAAATAATTAAGCCTTTCCGCAAAATCCATATTTTCGGCATTCCGTGGACCCTGTACTTTATGTATACTGCCCACGGTATACCGCGTGGACCCTCAGATAAACCCCTGAAAAAGGAACGCTTCCAGTACTATTATTTGCTATAAATATTTCAGGAGAAACTTGTGTTTATTGTTCGTCTTTAATTGGTTCAAAAAGAAGTGAACACAGTTAGGATGTTGTGACAGTTTTGCTAGACTGGTCACCTGTCTTTATCCGACATCAAGGATAGGCTCCAGGCGTACCATTCAAGGGGTTTCATTGGATACGTTGTGCTGAACATCTGACGTCACGCATCGAGGCTTGCGCGCTTGCTACCAACCAAGGTCAACATTGAACATCGGGAAAATATGGCGGCCGCACGCACGGCAAGGATCTGGCGTAATTCACGCGCCTCCAGCTCAAAGCGTGACGTTACATCTTCAGGCTACAGTTTTGCTAAGAGTATACGACGATGGCTTTACAGTTTAACAAGGTTAGTGCTGGTTCCAGTTGGGCTAAATTTTGTGATCGGGAGAAACTTCTTCGGTCGTTGCCAGGTTGTCGTGACCATTGTCTAGACATTCGGAACTCGTGACTTGTAACTCCCTTCTTGGCTCCATGGGCCTCTGTTGCGTTCGCGTGAGAATCAACGCAGGGTTGCGACTCAGTGTCAGGGCTAGGAACCAGCGGTTACGGACTCGGGGAGACATCTTGTGGATCTGTGTCACGTCCTTAGGGGTGAAGACGGGCGGCCCATCTGATACCTTCTGCTGCGAGCCTTAACAAAATCAAAGTAAACGAACAATCAGGCAATATGCCTACATTTGTTCTTGTAAAAGCCAACGAAACACTAACGGCAATATAAACACAAACCTAAGTAAATCGAGCAGTTTCTTTGAAAATAACATCTGAATAAAGATTTGTCGAACATAATGCCGGACTATCTTGCATGTTTTACCTTGCTCAACAACGTAGACGTTTTGGTCGGAAGTAGGTGGATCGAGGTTCCGTTGAAAAATCGACTCGTTGAGAAAATGGCAGAACGTGATGACAACTGGGTGGGTGTGGGCGACTTCTAGCTGCAGAAAGCTAGTGTACGCCTTGAATCCTGACGGGGAAAACATACCGGTATAGATTAGGCGGGGGTTACGAGATCACAGAGTGGGCGGCCATTTTATAGTGGTTGATTTCATTCATATCTGAATCAAATGATTCAGAAATATAGGAAATAGCTTAAAGATCACGAGACATAGTTCTCACGCGATATACCTTTATCACGCCGCATAAGCTTACTTTGAATCAATTGTACATGAAAAAAAAAACATGTGAAAGTTTCAGGATATTACGTTGTGCCGCATCCAAATATTTTGTAAAAAATGTGGAATTAAGGAAAGGGCGAGTACTCTGTCCTAAATTCAATTTGGAAATTATTTCACTTTACTTGAAAAGGAAAGAACCTCAGACAAAATTAGTACTGGGAAAGATTGATACCATCATCAGATTTAAGGGAAAAAACCGATGCAAATTTCATGACATCAACCATGATGAAATAGCGCGAGTTTATCGCTAACTTTACAGTAATTCGCTTCGGTTTCATACGTCTGCGTCAAGTATGAACTGTCTTTTATAGACTAAAGTACCGTACGTTCATTAGGCCTAAAAATGGAGTATTTGGTAAATTTTTACCTTTTTCTTTTGTATGAGTACACTGGAAAAACGCCGGGTCAAAATTGATCCGGTAAAAGGGGTCCGCAGGTGTCTATTACCAATTTCGGATCAGATCAACACAAATCTAGATAAGAAATGTCTGACGCATATTCTTTCCTGACCCAGTTTCAGGATCAGGCTGATTATCTAACCTGTTATCCGGGTCAGTTGGACCACAACATAGGTATATAGCACATGTGGACCCTTTTTAGGTCAATTTTGAGTATTTAGAGTGTAACTGAGTATGAACAGCCGAAGTTATGACGTCATGTTAACAAAAGCACCGCACCTTTTTGTAAAAGTTGCATCACTGAACAAGATCGAAACAAAGATTTAGAACAAGCTATCATCATGCCATAGGAACTGACGTCAGTAATATTGTTTACCAGACTTGTATTCGATCGAGTCCTCAAACCTCGAGTCCGAGTCCGAGTCCGAGTCCCCAGTGTCGAGTCCGAGTCCCAAGTCATGTGGGTCCAGTCACGAGTCACTTAAAAATGAAAAAAAAATCCTTATACATATGTCAAGTTTAAAGGCAAACAGTGTGTAATATACAGACTTGTATTCGATTCCTCAAACCTCGAGTCCGAGTCCGAGTCCAGAGTCATGTGGGTCGAGTCTGAGTCACGAGTCACGAGTCACGAGTCACGAGTCACGAGTCACGAAGATCGAGTCCAAGTCCGAGATACGAGTCATTAGGGTTGCCAATCATGGGTAAATAAAATATCATTCTTTCTCAGAACAGAAGGGAAACGTAGCTGCAATAAGGGAGGGGAAATATCGCCCTCTAGGGAACACTGTCAAGTATGCTGAAGCTAACAAATAAACACATTGCTGTACGTAAATATTCATTGGGAGGACATGGGTACTCTCAAACGCATTCTGATGCATATAAATCGTACATTTTACATGTTACGTAACAGCAAATTTTGCAATAATAACATGCACACCACAAAAATGTTTGTGGTGGGGTGGGGTCATTGCCATTAGCGTTCCCTCCACCAAAATATTGGGGGTCATGTCCCGCCGTCCCCCGGTATCGCCGCCCTTGACGACACTGGACCATTGGTATTTGACAGATTGTTATAACCTATTTAAAAGGATAGAATATATTTTGTTTGCGCAATGAACACTTCATTGGGCAACTTGAGTTGGTCCACGTCAATAATATGCGAGCATGTAAACTACTGTGGTACCCAAGCAACTCGAAAGCTTGGGAGGTTTTTATTTTAGAAGTATCTTGTGTATGTAACAGTATAAGGGAATGTACAGCATTGTAATTATTACATTATCAAAATGAACAATTTATTAATAATAATAATAATAATGTATAGATTTATATAGCGCACGTATCCACCAACTAAGTGGCGCTCAAGGCGCATTATATTATTATCCCTGCTCATAAGGCTCATAAGGCTCATAAATCATTCCTGAAACTATCTCAGCTCCCTGGGGAGTATACAGCTCAATTGCTGCCATTTCTAGCGCATATAGAGCAAACCATCTCTGCCTTCACAGGTACCCATTTAACCCCTGGGTGGAGAGAAGCAATTATGGTTAAGTGTCTTGCTCAAGGACACAGGTGTCACGGCCGGGGCTCGAACCCACACTCTGCTGCTGGCAACACCAGAACTTGAGTTCAGTGCGCTAGACCGCACGACAATCCACTTTACGTGCATTATACAACACACGGGACCTACGGCTTTACGTCCCATCCGAAGGACGAAGCAATTATGGTTAAGTACCTTGCTCAAGGACACAAGTGTCACGACCGGGGCTCGAACCCACACCCTGCTGCTGGCAACACCAGAACTTGAGTTCGGTGCGCTAGACCGCTCGGCCACGACACTCCATTACCTAAACATTCATGTCAGGCGTCAACCATCCTAATGAATTGTTTTGTCAGAAGTGCTTTCATACTTTAGAGAAAACGAGAATAGTTAGGTGCCTATTTTAAATTTACACAAAGTTTCAAATAATTGGGAGTTTAATTCGTAAAGGACGTCCATAAGTAACGGCTTCCACAAAATATGTATAGCGCCCTCCACTGACCGTCCAAGTCACTGATAGCTCAGTTGGTAGAGCGACCGACTGTGAATCAAGTTCAAATCCCGCTGGCAACAAGAACGACTTTTTTACCCAATTGATATCCTTTAATACTATAACACATTTAAATTGCAGTAAAAAACTACCAACGTACTCGATTCGATAGTGCGCTGGTACTGTCCCCTCAGACCACAGGGGATCTGGGTTCGATTACCGTCCGCGCCTAATTTAGGAACTTGGCTTTTCGCCGGACTGGCTCTGGTAATGCTTGGGAGCTGCCTTGTTTCTCCCCTAAAGGTGCAGGGCCTTCTTGGCTAGGGACAGGGAAGGATATATATCAGTGAGCCGGAACGCCAGACCAGAAGGGTCCTAATGGAAGCCGGTGAAGGGACCCTGTACGACTTTAAAGCCTATGCCTTTAAAGCGCCGGTAGGGATCAATCCCGATAAATCGCGGCTCCTGAATGCCTGGTATTCGCCGAGTAACTTTTTTGAAGAAAGAATTATTATATATAGGCCTATATATATTTATTTTGTTTTTATTTATATATAAATATATGTAGCCTAAGTAGGCCTATAGTACATTTTTGCTGAATGATACCGAAAGTGTTAGACTAACCAGACACTAATATTCAATAATGAAATAATTAATAATAATAAAAAAAATCATTTATTTTGCTAAATATTGGTCAATGAAGAATTTTTCCAATAGCCGTCAGTAACACCGACCACCGACCATGTTGCCACCTTTCCATCCTGCAGGGTAGCCCTTGGCACTAATTTATTGTTTTTCGGTATAGTAAAAATCCATCGGTTTAGTTTCGCTTTCAAAATTTCTCTAGAATTGACGTGGAAACGCCATGAAAATTGAGAGACCAGTGAATGGGACAGTGTAATACGGCTGGTATCCATTGCTATCGAGCTCATTTTATTACCACGATGATGTACGCTGAATCTTGAATACATCATTCATTGTAATCGATTTCTGGAAGACGCACTTTGTTTTCATGCGGCCGCTGCGTAATCGATTCCGATCGCATTACTACAACGGAATAGGATTCATGGTATATTTTATAAACTGGTCACATTGCTTAAATTAAATAGGACTTGAACACTATTTTGCAAGGAAATTCATTATTTTGTTAATGTTTTAAAATAGTGAATATTTGGCATTTTGCCGTCAAGTCACACCCATCGAGTCTGAGTCACGAGTCGAAGTCCGAAGAGTTGAGTCCGAGTCCGAAGAGTTGAGTCTGAGTCCGAGTCACCAAAAAAGTGACTTGAGTCGGACTTAAGTCCGAGTCTGATTCACGAGTCATACAAGTCTGTTGTTTACCTATGTCCATTTCCTCCCAGTCACGCTGTAGAGCACACCGATCAACCCGACCAATGACGATGGCTCCAATCACAATGGACTTAATCATGCGAAACACGCCCTTCAAAGTACCGACTATGATATTCACGAAAAGAGTGAAATATACAACAACGTGGAAAATACGCCTGAAAAGAAGACAAAAAACACCAAATGTGTAATCATACTCTCTTATTGTAAAAGAGTGAAAACCACTCTTTCAAAGAACTATATGGCGGACAAGTCTTTTTGGAGTGGATAAAGAGTAACATTGGTAGTGTATAAAGAGTGAATTGGTAGCCTTTTACTGTATTTTTCACTCGAATCAGAGTGGGTTTTACACTCCAAAAAGACTTGTCCGCCATATAGCTCTTTAAAAGAGTGGGTTTCCCTCTTACATTTTAAGAGAGTAGAGAAAGCTAGGTTTATGGTAAGGTGAAGTTCACTTGAAATCTTCTGTTTTTCAGATCGCATGTATTATGCTGTAGCAATGTTCCTGATTAACCAATTTACGTGAATAAATGGTAAATTTACATACATCGCGAAAACATTGGGTGCACAAACCCCTGGATCCGCAAATAACTGATCAGCTTGATATTTTAGGAAATCACCCGAAATGCCCTGACCTCAAAAGTGATTTTATTATGTGCAATATCTCATTTAGTAATCATAATGTAATTTTTTTTCGACAAGGCAATAGTAATATATTGTAATGCAGAACACTACTAGTACAGACGTCGTAACATGTCGACCAACGAGCTTTTACGATGACGACAGCCAGGCTAGAAACTTATAATATGGTATCCTGGTAGCGGAAGGTGCATAATATTCATGACAAATTGCGGTATAAACCGCCGATACAGGATTCTACCTGTCCTGTCGCCCATTGGGTAAGCTTGGTGGTCGTCTACTGCACTATTGTAACAGTGCAGGTGATTGAGGGTTCAATTCCTGCCCAAGTCGTCTGCATACAGTAATTTATAGATACGTTGGTGTAAAGCAAACATTAGATCAACTGTTCAATATCCCAACGCAAAAATTTCATGAATAAATACTTTACTTGTTGTCAAGAGCAAGGTAAGTCTTCCTTCTCCGCAGGAAGTTTCTTGACTGTTCTTGTTCCTCGTCCTTTTGCATGAACAGCAAACGGTTCATTAACACTTGTGCATAGCCCAAAATCAGGAATAACACGCCGGTCAACCTGAAACGGGAATGGAGGATGCAAGACAATCAGTGAGATATCCATAACAATATAAACTTAGCTAGACACACAAAGATTCAAATGATATACAACGTCAGGTAAATTGGATAAAGCAAAACTGTATCAACTGCCAAATGTTATCGGGGTCAACAAGACGGTTTAGAAAGGGTTAGAATGGGGGCAGGTGCAGTGCAATGGACCCCATTTGCCGGCCCAAATGACCATTTGGATCCATTAAGCCTAGGTCTTGTGATTTTTCCCCGGTTCATCTCAGATAAGAAGTCGTTGGCCCCTCGGAAATACTGGCTCTGTTGCATCATACAATAACCCAATCAGTGGACAACACATTCTTTGAAATAACCTCTACGGGCACAAACTAATGCATAAGTAAACTCAGGTGGTAAATATGGTAAACTTCTCTACTCCGTGCACGACCTCTTGAGGGTGTGCTTCAATCGTCGAACAAGGAATTAATAATTTAGCATACAAAATTCCCAGTTAGCCTCCATGCATGTGCTATTTATTCCGTCTGCATTCAAGGGTTAACACATAATGCCATAGAATCGGAAACTTTTTTTTATTATTTACTGTCAGTCACCCTAAACAAGGCCAATAGCCACTAAAGTGTAAGGGGTTACATAGCACATTTTCACCGCTAGAGGGCTACAATTTGCAGGGAGTTGATACTGGATTATGAAAATAATTTACTTACATAATTGTTCAAAACTTTAATTTTTTTTTTAATTTACTGTCAGTCACCCTAAACAAGGCCAATAGCCACTAAAGTGTAAGGGGTTAACATAGCACATTTTCACCGCTAGAGGGCTACAATTTGCACGGAGTTGATACTGGATTATGACAATAATTTACTTACATAATTGTTCAAAAACTTACCAAAACTTCGTTAGTAGCATGACGAATAGGTATCTTAGTAACAAACAGACGACCCAGGCAATTAGATGAAACACAAAGAAACCTATAAATAAAATAAAAACATCATAAGAAGGCTTTTTCCATTAAAATGTCTGTAAAATGCATTCATACTTGATACAAATCAAGATAGGACTATATTCATTCTGGCGAGGAATTTCTGTCTCTGGATGACAGAAACTAATTTTGGAACCATTTTTCACAAATTTTACGAAAATTATAGCACCCGAAACAAAAATATTTCAAGGGATGTTTGATGTCATCAACTTTAACATCAAGTAAGTTTTATGTAAAAAAAATAAGTAAAAATGTTGATCATTTTGTCCCTAATTTGCCATAGTGACCAATCCGACTTTTTTCAATTTTATGCTTTCCCGCCCATTAGTACATTCAGGAAGAGACCTACGATTGTATCTAATCCACATGCATGTATTCCTTATAGTTTTGGCGATAGAGCATGCATTCAAATGACGAATGCTCTAACTGGCTATTTTTGTAATTTGGCAAAGTGACCAATGCCGCATTGGTCACTATGCCAACTTAATTCAGGATTGGTCACTCTGGCAAATTAGTGACGATTTATATGGAGGGTTTCCGATATTATCCAAAATAAATTGGGATAAGTTTCTTGACAAAGAATACAAGGCTTCGTTTAAATTTGCCTGATGTTATTTCCAGAAATTATGCATGATTCATCTAGAGTCGAACATTTTCATGAAGACGACAAGAACACGCTGATCGAAACGTTGTTAAAGCGGAGGCATAACATTGACAAAACTCCTTTCAGTTCTATTATTCGAATCAAAATAGGCTTGAACGTCAATCAACTACCATGTGAAAATTCCAGTTAATTGTGTCGTTCACGAAAAAATAGTGAAAATGCAAACACGATCTTCGCTATTCACTCTAAAACATGGAATTTGGATCTTATTAATAAGATGTAAATTCATTTGGGAGTTTTTTTTTACGATATCACCTTAGACACTTACCAAGAAATGTAAATGCAATGCGTAGGCCAATATATCGCAGACTATTAACCTGTATATATTAAGAATAACTTTGTTATTGAAGATTTAATGGGAAAATGTTTTTTAAACAAACATGTTTTTGAGAAAATACAGATATTAAAAATAAATGTTGTTATTGAAGATTTAATGGACAAATGTGTTTTAAACGAGCACATTTTTCAGAAATATAAAATGAATACAGAGTGGTATTCACGAATTAAATATGTTATTCCAAAGGTTGAACAAATGAATGTCAAAGGTAAGCCAACTGAACTTATTAAACGCCTACCATAATAGACTCGTTACTGATACTTCCTGCAGGACAAAACGATCGATCGCCTCTCCACAGTTGTAAAGTATGCCTTCTATTGAAAACAAGGAAATAGAATAAACCCTTGTTATTATCAAGCATGTAAAGTTTACTTCCTGTGTGTCCCTGTTTTGTTACGTGCCCCGCTTAATAATAATAACATTGAGTATTTGTAACGCGCCGGTATCCGTCTTTTGAATGTGGGTTCGAATCCCAACCGCAACCGTTGTGCTTGTGTCCTCGAGCAAGACACTTTACCATAATTACTTCTCTCCACCCAGGAGTAAATGGGTACTTGTGAGGGCAGAGTTGGTTGTTGTGTTTGATTAGCCCTATATGCTGCCGAAATGGCAGCAATTGAGCTGTATACTGCCCAGGGAGCTGAGATGGTTTCAGGAATGATTTATGAGCCTGGTGAGCCTGATGTGTAAGAGCGCTTTAAAAATGCCTCCATTATTATTATTATTATTTTGACGCTCATGGCGCAGGGGCCACATAACGTGTACAAGATAAATACAAAAACAGACTCTGAACAACGCACATAATTATATTATGCAACTCTCAATAAATGTATCTTGAGGGCAGTTCGATGAACAAGTTGTTCTGTAGCATGTTGAGTTAAATACGTTTGTGAAATGAAGAGCACTTAGTAACCGAAGATATCTGATCCTTAAATAAAAGACCATATCGGAATTTTTTTTAAATATGGTGCCTAAATTAAGAACTTTGGTTGAAGCAGATATGCTACAGGTGCCGATTCGAAAATAATCAATTCCGACTTATCGTCATTTAATTAAATAAAATGCTGGACATCCAGTGGCAGATTTCATCGATGTATGATTCAAAGCCACTAAGGGCACTGTCCACTTCAGATTTGTTTGTATTTAACAATAAATGAAGATTATGTTTGTGTATAAGGTCTCCACTGTAGTGTATTCAATGCGAGGACACACATCGTTCATCAGACAGATTTTGAGCCTTGTACTTGTATGATGGGAGAATTCACTGGATTGTCGCCGGTTTATGGCTGGTATTTTACGCACCTGTAGCGAATCTGGGCGTCGATGCTGGAAACTGCTGTGCCGACCATGGCGATAGAAGCTGAGATCCAGAAAGTTACTAAATCAGAAGAAAAAAATGGAAATCAGTGAAATCCTGTAAAACTCATGACAAGGTGACACTTGCTTTTGCCTTTGAACTGTCCATGTCATGGAAGGCAACAATGTGCATGTTTGTATGTACAGTTCTTACAAAGTGAATCAAGCATTGTACACATTACCAAGATTTTGGATATATTGCCAAAAATACCGATTTTTTATTTTTTGTATACATAATTATTCGCCCAGAACAAGACTAAAAGCCACTTTAGGGCTATTTATTTATTTAATATTTGTTAAATAGAGGATTTTATGATGTCATTGACAACATAGAATGAAGATCTGATGTCACGCTTTGAGGCCCTTGGATGATAGCTAGCGCGCGAGTCTCGTAGCTTGACGTCAGATCGTCAGCACAACGTATCCAATGAAATCCCTTGAATGGTACGCCAGAAGCCTGTCTTTATCCTTGAGGATAAAGACAAGGGACCAGTCTATTGACAACAATACATAATATTCCTACCGGTTTGACTGAGGGCGCTCAGTAAACAAGTGATGTCATGTGTGTCAATCATGGGTAAATTCCATAGAGCTGCATGCTAAGCACGCACCTTTGCTAAGCACAACAAAGTCATCATTAGCCACAGTGTTATAGGTCTCTAGACCGGTCTCGGGCTTTGTGGGCTTAGCCAAAGGAGGTTGCCAGTCAAATTGCCACATAATGGTAATTGATCATAATTCTGGCAGCATCTCAGCTAAATATTGCTCTGTGGAACTGTGCCCCAGGTCTTTTGGAAAGACCTGCCCTTTGACAAATATAATTCCACCTTCTCTCTTCATGTAAAAGAGTGAAAAACCACTCTTTCAAAGAGCTATATGGCGGACAAGTCTTTTTGGAGTGAATAAAGTGTAAAATTAGTAGTGTATAAAGAGTGAATTGGTAGCCTTTTACTGTATTTTTCACTCGAATCAGAGAGGGTTTCACTCCAAAAAGACTTGTGCGCCATAGCTCTTTGAAAGAGTGGTTTTCACTCTTTTACATTAAGAGAGTTTATTAATTACAATTTTAAGTATGCCTTATTATTTATAATTATAGTGGATAGAAAGTAAAGAATGCAGCTCATAAAAGCTGGAGATCAATTTGTCCTCACTTTTCTGGGAAAACCGTAAGAGCTCTTTTAACATTTCTGACAACAAACGACAAATAAAAACAGGTCAAACGCAGATTCAACGCACCTATAGTTTGAAGCTCATTGAATGCAACAGCTACGGTTTTTGCCTAGGCCTAAGCCATGTCCTATATGGACAACAGTTGGTGATACAATTTTACCACCTTAGATTTTGCAGTGGGGGTACTTTCTAGCGAGAACATCAATATTCACGATCTGTACGTGTATACCATTGGGGGATTTCTATATCTTTGATATCGTATTGGTGCATCAGCGCGCTGCAGCGTGTCTATAATTATGATATAATGAATTGGCCTAAATAAATTTCGGTTGTTTGGTTGCTGTAACTGTAAACTATTATACCTTTAAACACTTGAATAACTTCTTGAATGGTTTCTATCACAGAAACTCCACCCAGATCGCTGTTTTGGAATAGTACAGGTGTGATCTGTTCGAGCAAAGGGAACAACACTCCGAAAGTGGCTACAAATATTATGCCAGACTGTAAGAACCAAAACAGAAAATAAGTTTAGGAAATAATGATAGCAAACGTCTTAGCAAAACATAAGATGGAAAAAGATGGCCGTACACCCTTAAACTAAAGTGCTGAATCAACCTTTTAAGAGTGAGTGACAACACTCTATAAAGTTAAATTCATCTCAAAGAGAGTGTTGGATTAAGTTAAGTCTAACTTTAGCTATCAATGTTAATTCAACACTTTTAAAAGTTAAATCCACCTTTATAAAGTGTTGTCACTGATCGAACTCTTTAAAAATGTTGATTCAACACTTTAGTTTTAAGAATGTGTAAAAACGGTGTTTAGAATCTAAACACACTGCTAAACACAAAGCTTGTACTCATGGTGTAATGACTGCTTTGGTCAATTATTTTTTGAATATTTTAAATATCTGAGAGTGGTTTTACTTCATTTGTACAGGGAAATAGAAGTGTATCGTGAGAACTTACCATGTATGTTAGAAACAGAGCCATAGTAAGAGCACAAATATTTTGCCTGGAATATTTGAAACCTGGGGAGCGGGGAAAAAATAAACAGTTTCAAAACAATTGTATTTACTGATGATATGTGCTTAAACTTTGAATTCAAAACAAAGAGAATGTTTGAACCGACATGAACGGGGTCAAATTAATTAATTGAATGTGAAATTTTTATGATTATTAAAAAGAAAGGCTTTGAATTACCGGTACCTTTTACAAAGTAAATGTATCTTCGAAACACTCGAGATATGATGTTCCCTTCACTGGTGAATAATGAATAATGAAAAATTAATAATGAAGGACGAATGATGAATAATGAATAATTAGTCATGATAATGAAGACTGAATAATCAATATGATCAATTATCGACAATCAATCATCAATAATCAATGATTGGCTTCGTACAGCATTAGTATATTACAGGCATACTGCACAGTGGAGTGTCGTGGCCGAGCGGTCTAGCTTACCGGACTCAACTTCTGGTGTTAGCAGCAGAATGTGGGTTCCAATCCCGGCCGTGACACTTGTGTCCTTGAGCAAGACAGTTAACCATAATTGCTTCTCTCCACCCAGGGGTTAAGTGGGTACCTGTGAGGGCAGAGTTGGTTGATTAGCCCTATATGCGCTGTAATGGCAGCAATTGAGCTGTATACTCCCCAGGGAGCTGAGATGGTTTCAGGAATGATTTATGAGCCTTATGAGTAGGGGTAATAATATAATGCGCCTTGAGCACCACTCAGTTGGTGGATACGTGCGCTATATAAGTCCACACATTATTATTATTATTATTATGCATGAACATATCAAAATAAATGCACTTTATTGTTATTGCTATTCTTTAAACCGAAATATTAAAGTTATTTTGCTTTTATCCTTTTTGAATATTTACTTCTCCTGTGGCAGAGGTCGCGTCAGCAAATATTTGGTCCTCTGATAGAAGTGTGTTTCTGTGAAATCTGAAACTGACCCTTCGTGCTGCACACTCTGTGGTCTCTGCAATTAAATGGAAAGTATACAACCTTGGTAATGCTATCAACACTGCTTCTATGAGTATGCTTGCTCTGGTTGCCTGGAGACGAGATTGATGGTCTACTTCGCTAATATAGTGGACAAATGCTAGATATACACATTGCCTCTAGTTTGATAAAACGTATGTGGGCCTACAGTGAACATATCATGGTTGTCAGAATTTAACTTGTCTTAGCTGTTTTCAGTTCTTTTGTACTTTCAAACAGCTTCCCCAAAGAAATAAGTATTCAAAACGATGGCTTTCATTTGTTAATATGTAAATTAGTTTAACACTGGGATTCCTTTGGCTATTGTGCTCCAGTCTTGTGTGGAGTTGTGAATGAGAGTTGTGAATGAGAGGTGGTTAATTTACATAGGAATGTGGAATGTTTTGTTAAATAGTTGGGTATAGGTGCGGGGCTGGGAGGGTTACAGTCAGTATTGCTGTTGGAAAGAGATGAGATGGTTTACAAATATGGCCTAGAACCAGAGCAGATATTTTTCAGGCTGCTAAAAGGCAAATTGTTTGGAGGAGAGACAGCTGCTGGGATCTGCAATCCAAGATACAATTTATTGATGAAAAACCGGAAGTTTTACCCATTTAATTTTGCTATAGAAATTTGTTAACTATTAAACTATGATCTAATGTTTGAATTATAGACACGTCCATTCAAATTCACATTGGTTTATACTTTAAAATATAAAGTTGATTTTCACTTTAATTATACGAAAGTTTTAGAAGCAGTGTTAAAAAGGGGTTTCTGGAATAGATTGTATTATTAGATTTTGGATAACTTTTCCCATTTTTATAGATGGTTTTCACCACTTATTAATAACACCAGACTGAGTGTTGGCCGAAAGTGTGACGTCCTGGTCCAGTAACTTGGGTCGCTATCAGCGGTAGAGGGCGCAATCTTTGTGAACTTTGTGAACGTCCAACTTTTGTTTCGCGGCGTCTGAAGCAGATGAATACGTACTTAAGCTAGCTGTGTGGAGTGCTAGTGATGTGAGGAATTACAACTTTGAGGACTACGCCATAGATTTGGTGGGACCGTTTCTTTTAATATATAGAGAATCTGTGTTGCCAAGAGAGGAACATAATTAGCCTATTTGTAGTATCGGGGTTTATGAGGGTTAGCTCGACTAGTGCCGTTTGACTTTGAATTTATGCATAACCTAAAACGGTAATAATATGTTACACTCTTGAATGTATGTGAATGTCAATCACTGTCTGCTTATGAATTTTCTAATTGAATAATTTATATTCTCAGATTTAAATTTGCGACGTCAGATCAGGGAACATTTAAAATCTTTTTGAGGAGGTTTTAACCATTCGTAATGTAATTTAGTTTGAACTTTGGGAGTGTATTTCCATAGTTAATAGGCATATAGGCCCTAGGTGTTTTTAATTTTTGTAATAAACATTTCAAGCCAGGAGAAATTGAGACTGGCCCTTTTGGGAAATTGTGATTTAATTACTTGGATGATTCAATTTTAATGATTGGACAATAATTTATTGCTGACAATTTAAACAGTTACAAATGTTGCTCTCTAAAACGGGCGAATATAAATTTATTGAATTTGTATAGGGATTTTCGGTAACTTTCCAGAAGTGAAGATTCTTTATTTCGAGACTGGTATTTTCTAGAAATTGTTATTTAATTGCCCGGAACTTCCACCAATAATTGTTTACTGACAATTTAAGCCGTTATGCGGTGAATATAAATTTATTGAATTGTGTATAATACATAAATATAATATCCATCAATTGAAGGTGTATGTCGAATGGTCATTCAACAAATGTAAATATTAAACTAGAACCAGTGGATGCCGGAGAATTTTAAATAATAAATGTGTAAATAAATATATTACTACTTTTGTCCTAGTTCCATTCACTGAGTCTTTCGGTCATGGCCATCCTCTAGGGGTTAGTTGTGACAATGGTATCAACCCAATGTTCAAGGTCCACTGTTAATCATGATAGGTTCTTCACTGTACATATCACACTAGTTGCATATCATAATCAGGCATAGACCACTATTCATATTAGCGATGTGGACCATGAATGTCGTCACCAGGCCACCGTAGAATAACCAACTTGTGAAAGTTTTGGGCTTATTACGTGTTTCGTTTAATAGACAATATTGTTGAAATTCATTAAAGATTTGTGTATTCATCCTAACGTGGAAGAGTATACTCTTTCCTAAATTATTTCAAATGACAGTATTGAACAAAATTAGTCATAGGCTAGATTATACTATCTTTATACTATTAAATTTTTACAAAAAATTGATACTTTTGCAATTTTTAATTCCTAATTCTAGGCTATATACAGTGATCACAAAATCAATAGAACAATTTAATTTATTGACAGATGAGTTAAACACGAATGTTTACAAATTACCTAAGGGCCTATTGATAATTTGTACAGATATCCAACCATGCTTCTATAAGGTGAACAAAATGAGAAGACTATTTTTTGACATACAATGAAGATTGAGTGTAGGTCTACCTGCCAATTTTGTTTTGAAATGTTCATGCGGGTCTGTGACACTTGAGGGCGCTGTTTTTAGATATCATTAAACGGAACTCGGTGTTACGCAGCACTAAAAGCGCACACATAACAACATTCTAACCTTGATCGAGAAATCAGTCGTTACTAGAAAAATAAAAATCTGAACTGGGTCATCGGCTAATGATCCATTTACACGTTATAATGAATACAAATGATCAGAGTGCATCCAAACTGTTTTATTGCGCTGAAACTTTCACAGGTTACTTAAACAAGTATGGATGCATTTACAGACATTAAAACCAATGTTTATACTGGTTTTAATCAATATAGGTTACAACTGTGACGTACGGGACCAGTAGCCACTAAGCCAGAAACTGCGTCTTTGGGTCCAGTAGCAGTTTGGGTGTACTGCCAATTTGCGTCGAAGGTCCGTTCTACCCAAACACTGAGCTGTGATGAAGGGAATGAGAGACTGGGGAGAAACGGGGAGGGGAACGGGGAGGGGAACGGAGGTGTTCACGGGAGACTGGCCCATATGTCCCAGCCTGTATTATACTCACTGATAGTTGACATCTTGACCGGTATAAGACCTTGACGATCCCGTATAAGAACCGGATGGTCAGGGCAAAGAAAAACACAAATCCTGGTGCAGTTATCCACGCACCTACCTTCAAAAATACATCAACAAAAAGGGTTATCCAATTCGATGCATTAATGACGTCCTTTGAAAACTGGGGGCAGGTTGCAAAAATATTAAAATAAATTTTTCTGGTTTCTGGTCATAGGTCGGCTTCAAAATCGGTGCGATGACGCCAACAGTGAAATACGTGATGTATGTACACACCGGGACCAACTTGTCCATATACATAGGCCTATTATGGTGGGTAAGAGAGGCCTCACAAATCGGGCAAACGGTCACACCCCCTATGTGGAAAAAGTCGTTTAAAGCACAGCACGGCAGAATTCCAATCGATCCAGCAATTTTGGCAGCAATTCAACATCGTTTCATAGCAACAACAAAAAATTAAAAATGCCGACGCGCTGGTGTGAGGCCAGAAACCAGAGACTTTTTTTGTTGGCCTATTGGGTGTCTAGGCTTCTGTGCCGGTTCGGTTCCCAAAGGGTGCCGGTTCAGAACCCGCTTCTGTCAATGTTTCTTTGTTCACCACAAGAAAATAATGATTTTACTGCAATTAGGCAACAGTAACTTAATGGATAATTTAAGGGTTTTTCTTACCATTTTTTCCACCAGCTTAACTAATACACTCTTACATCCTACAAACCCTGCGAAGTAATAAGCAGACCTGTAAAGGCAACGGATGAAAAGCATTTATAGGCATAACGTTTTATTTGAAAATCCTTTAAGTTTATCATGCTTAAGATTTTAGTTGAAACCATAAGCCTATATATCATCACATGTGATACATTTCAAGGGCTGAAAAACTAACTACATAACTTAAAAACTAACAAATTCCGGAAATATGATGCCCATGTGTTGTGCTATTGTCTGGGAAACAGAAAAGCAAGGCAATTATGTTAAAGGGGCAATATCGTCACGATCAACAGGGCACGGAATCGTAGTGCTAGTTTTAGATTAACTCAGTGACTGAAAATAATACTCCACATGATAAGGACAAATTACCATTGCTGCTGCATAAATGAGCCATTAATTTTCTGTCACTGTGTTCATCTTAAACTAGGACATCGATTCCATGCCCTGTTGAAAGTCTGCTCTGATCGTGACGATAGTGTCCTTTTATTAAAAGGTGGTGCTATTTGAGTCGTTCCAAGTTTTACAGTAAATTGGACAATTTGGAGACCGGCATGTAATGAGAATTTCGTTTTTTTTTTTTAACTTGGAACACAGCAAATAGCACCTGTGTTACTAAGCTGCCTTTGTTTTCAAAACCAGACAACCAAATCAAAAAACAATTTTTTCACTGAGCCTAGAAAAATAATCGTATAATGGCAAAATAATACTGTAGTTTAATTAACAATGATGTAACAATAAATATAGGGACCTTTTTTGATTGGGGGCACCTAGTTTAAAGGCAAACAGTGTGTAATATAACAGGCTTGTATTCGAGTCGCTTAAAAAACGAGGGGAAAAAATTAAAACCTTATACATGTGTCAAGGTTTAAAGTTATATAAGTGAAAATAAAATAGACATTTGAGCTATAATTATCTAATCAATTTTACTAAACTAAATACTAATTTCCAACGGAAGTTGTAAATTTATATGTTTACCTCCTACTCATTATCAATATCATTAAGAAAGTGTTAAATCATCGAGTAAAGCGATAGCATATCACGTGACCCAACACATGCATCTAATGCATCGTACATGTACACTCTCATGGTTGTGTCATTGTGGTGAAACATCTGACTGCGGATCAGTGAAATTTGGCCTCGACTATCGGGGGTAACTCGCCCCGCTCTAGGTCTCAAAAAGGGATGATTTTATACAATAATAGAATGCTTTGAAATTGTTTTCTTCGAGATTCTATAGATAGCGACAAAAAACAATGGTATTTTATTGTTTTCGGTATAGTAAAAATCCATCGGTTTGCTTTCGACTTAAAATAAAATACAGTCACTACTCAGATTTACCGAAAAACCGCCCAAGCCTATTCTCAAACATGGAAAAACGAATGATACATTTTTAATGTACGAATAATTGTCCACACAAGGTGTAATATTAGTAAATAAAAGGGAAGCCAGAACACTGAATTGTACAAAAGAATGTTCATTCGATTTCTCTAGAATGGCCGAGGTGAGAAAATGCCATGAAAATTGAGAGACCAGTGATTGGGACAGTGTTAATACGGCTGGTATCCATTGCTATCGAGCTCGATTTATTACCACGATGTTGTACGCTGAATCTTCAGTTGGGTACATCATTCATTGTAATCGATTTCTGGAAGACGCACTTTGTTTTCATGCGGCCGCTGCGTAATCGATTCCGATCACATTACTACAACAGAATAGGATTCATGGTATATTTTATAAAACTGGTCACATTGCTTAAATTAAATAAGACTTAAACACTATTTTGCAAGGAAATTCTTTATTTTGTAAATGTTTTTAAATAGTGAATATTTGGCATTTTGCCGTCGAGTCGCACTCATCGAGTCCAAGTCTGAAGAGTCGAGTCCGACTCCAAGCCCGAGTTCGAGTCACCAAAAAAGTGACTCGAGTCACCAAAAAAGTGACTCGAGTCACTCTAGTCCTAGTTCGAGTCCGAGTCATACAAGTCTGGTGATATATAAATACAGATTGAGAAAGAAATAATAACAGTGGAATATGGGAACAGCAGACGAGAGACCCAACATCCCCCCCGTTCGAGAATGACAATTATGTTGATTTTACAAATGACCACTATAACGCCCCCATGGGACGATGTGCCCAAACACGTTTTTATAGTGTAAACCGAGGACCTATCGCAAACCGAGGACCCATCGTTTACACCATTTGCCTACATGTGTTGTTAAAGGTGGGGGAATTATGAGGGATATTAGCTCCTGTGACCGTCAATGAACTCACCCCGTCCTATTAACATCCCCACCCTCACCCACTGAGAATAATATTATATTTTCTTGAAAAATAAATCATTTTTACTACTATTACCATCAAACAAAAATCAATAGCATTTGTCAAAAGTTGATTTTAAGGAATGTTTTGGAAATATCTAAATTATTGATAGCCCTAAACAATATTGTTCAACCGTAGGCCTAATAGTGGAGTGCTATACCTAGGAGTTTCTCAATATCCCCCTCGTTGGGTGATGTTTCGGGAAAACATTGTTCACTCCTACCCTCTTCCCCTCACAATTTCTCCCGCCTACCCCCTTCCTCCCCCGTTGTCCAGCGATTTTGAAGGTGTAATTTTTTTGAAGAACAGAAAAACATTTCAGACCCCCTCTCATTTCAGTTCTGTATCTGCCGCTACGGCCTTAACTACGGCCCTGTGTGATCTTCCCAATCTACCCTCATCCAAAACGAGATTTAAGCCATAAGAATTCTAAAGATCTCACCATATCATACTGTAGAAGAGACCGATG
The DNA here is from genome assembly GCA_029582265.1 of Zoroaster sp. YZ-2022. Lineage (NCBI taxonomy): Eukaryota > Metazoa > Echinodermata > Asteroidea > Forcipulatida > Zoroasteridae > Zoroaster > Zoroaster sp. YZ-2022. Next base: position 33,053,890 of record CM055822.1, read on the forward strand.
ACGTTTCCAATCAGTTTGTATTCGGTGCTTAGACACAGCATTATTGGGCTGCAGGCTGCACATACAAGGAGCGCCTTCCCGATTGCATTTAGAAAGCTCAGGGTTCCTGAAACCAATTATTTAAAGGGAAGGTCCAATAATGGCGTTAATGTTGGCAAAACTGTTCCTACAAGGTTTTGTGCCTGAAGTAATTTAACTTCGGGGGACATTTCTTACACCAAGTCAGTCGGTAACTGAATCGGCTTCAACGACTCCCCCTCCCGCCCCCAAGATAGTGGCTTCGCTACGACCCTAATTCAAAGGTTTCGTATTCATTACAATGTGGAATTTAGGAAAGAGTATACTCTTTCCGATAAACTTATTGATAACAATTTGACATTTATTAAAAATGACAGCACCTTCTGATCTGTGCGCGCGTCGCCTCAGACCCGTGCGTCGGCATTTTTCATTTTGTTTGTTTTTTGTTATAATAATAATAATAATAATGTGTGGATTTATATAGCGCACGTATCCACCAACTAAGTGGTGCTCAAGGCGCATTATATTATTATCCCTGCTCATAAGGCTCATAAGGCTCATAAATCATTCCTGAAACCATCTCAGCTCCCTGGGGAGTATACAACTCAATTGCTGCCATTTCTAGCGCATATAGAGCAAACCAACTCTGCCTTCACAGGTACCCATTTAACCCCTGGGTGGAGAGAAGCAATTATGATTAAGTGTCTTGCTCAAGGACACAAGTGTCATGGCCGTGATTCGAACCCACATTATGTTGCTAACACCAGAACTTGAATCCGGTAAGCTAGACCGCTCGGCCACGACACCCCATGAAACGATGTCCAGATGCAGCCAAAATTGCTGGATCGATGGGAATTCTGCCGTGCTGTGCTTTAAACGACTTTTTCCACATAGGGGTATGAACGTTTGCCCGATTTGTGAGGCCTCTCTTAGCCACCATACTTGACTTTGTGTATGGGAAATTTGGTCCCCGCGTATACAATGTATCACGTATTTCCCTGTTGGCAAAAAACAGATGGCCGAAAAAAAAAGCGTCACCGCACTGACTTTGAAGCCGACCGATGACCAGAAACCGGAGACATTTTTGGCCTTAGATCAATTTCTATATTCTGTACAGGAGGATTAGATTCCAAAGCTAAATTACAACATGTGATTTATAACTGTCGGAGAGATCTAGATAGATCTATTAAAAAGCCGAAGCTTGTGACAAAATGCTTTTTACCATAAATACCTATCTTAGAACAATGAGGAACAGTTGTGGTGACATTAAATGAAAAGACAGACACACAAACAGGCACAGAATGTCAACATTAAATATAGTCTGATCGAAATACTTTAAGACATAATTTATGAGCAACAATGCCAAAAATGTTATGAGGGTGTGGAGACTGATGAATGAATCATTATAACGTGACAGTCATGCGCCAATTTTACCAACCTTGTAACATTTCTGGTACTACGGCAACCGGTTGTGTAGGGTCCTGGTCTGTAGAGTCCACCCCTAACACCACTTGGACAATTATTATTGCAATACTAGCAAAGGCAGAGGAGAAGGCAATTCTGTCCTCATATGTGTCGATAAGATTAACGGGTCTGCAAAAATGAAGGATTTATATATGAATAAGTTTCATTAAAGGGGCAGTATCGTTGCAATCAGAGTAGCCTTTCAACAGGGCATGGAATCGATGTCCTACCTTAATTAAGATGAACACAGTCACTGGAAATTACTGGCTCATGTCTGCAACGGCAACGTTAATATGACCTTATCATAGGAAATTATTTTCAGTCACTGAGTTAATCTAAAACAAGCACTCTGATTCCATGTCCTGTTTATCGTGACAGTACTGCCCCTGATCAAAAACAGTAAAGAATAGCCTCACGTCTGACATTTATTCTTTACTTGCAAACCCTACCAAAGCTTCAATTTTGTTGACCTTTTTTTTTAACGAAGAACAACACATTTTCCGGCTTAACTCAAGTTAAACTTAAATTTAAACCACAAATATTAAACAACTGAATTAATTTCCAGTTGGTACAATGAAATCCTATCAGAGGAGAACAACGAATAACTTTGTTGTCCTTTCAGTTTTTGGTTAGATCCAAATACAGGCTAAACAAAATACACTTGATTTGATTTACAACCTACACCGATGTATCTAAACATTTTTCTTTTTTATTTTAGCAATTGCGAGGTGACGAAATTGGGCGTGGGGAGTGTAAGATGGGCACGTCTGACCCTGGCAGAGCCTGATTACTTCAGCGCAGTTGTCTTCTCGTCCTCTCGACCATAATGGAGCTTGTCTGCATGGTGCCTGAGCAATATATATACATCTAGGCCTACATATATTGACAATGTGGTTATAGGCTTATTGCTTAAACTTACACAGCAACACCTGGTCTTCCATTCAGGAAAGAGGGCCAGAGTCTCACCCGCTGCTCAAGAAAACAGAACACGATGGCAATAGGGATCTGCCAAAAAAAAACATCAATTTGTGAATTTCATTAGTTAGTGGAATATGTCCCTGATGAACAATAGTCTGATTCACCGACTCATTTCAGTGGTCTGGAATATTGGATAATATCTCTATTACAACCATTATATCTCTACAACTATGGAGGAAGGCTCTTCCTTCCTCCATGTTACAACTGAATAGATACAGAGGGTCACCCATGGGTGCCTAACGAAATTAGTGAAGCTACCCACTGGGCTTCATAATACAAAAGGAACACATAAGGTATAATGCTCAGAGGAATGCACGTATAATGTAATACACACTGCAATGCGTGGTTTATGCGAGTGCCAACTCCAGTAGTATCGATGTAAGCCCATGACCTTGTATCCATGCAGTCTGGAGCATGTTTTGGCGAACACGAACAGACACTTGTTTCTGACGTCAAGAGACAAGAGAGCATAGCTACGCGAAAACGAGAACGTAACGGTAAACCAGAAAATTGTTTTCAGTTTGCGACGTGTTCAATCCTCAACGTTTTTCTAAAAATATGGAATATGCTTGCATACGAACAGTCATTCCATCATGCTTTAACAAATAATTAACAAAACTTCTGTTACTTTATACAATCCACCATCTTGAAACCAAGCGTACGTAACCGATCACAAACTTCGGTTCACGTTTGGTCAGAACAATGACGTCATCGCAGCACAACCGAATTTGCGAAAACGCTTGACCAATGACCGAAGCCCAAAGCCCAGTCAGGGTCGCGAAAACGAGCCTCAGTATAGAGACTAGTGGGCGCAAAACCCCAAGTTCGCAGAACGGGGTCGTTGTGTCAACCGTATTGTATCCTGATTTGGATTCGTATACCTTGATCGCACACTATTTTCCCAATAAGGATACTAATGATGGACCCCGGTGGAGAAACCCTTGTGGTTGACGGACAACCACACAAACTAAAATGTACCCGTCAACTTTGGTTCCATGCTTTTATTACTCAGTAGGCATGATTCATTAAAAAAATTACTGTTACAAACCGAAGCTAAAAGGCTGTATTCCATCCATGTTTGCAAGACGAAATATTCGCCACACGTGGAGTTGCTGCCAATCACTTCCATCCTGCAAATCAAAATAATTGATTTGTTTTCATAGGATTGAATAAATAACTCTAAGACGGCCTTGATATGTATGCTAGGAAATATGACAATACTTTCACTACACTAGACTGGCCGTGCTAGTCAAAATTAAAAAAGGGTAGTTATTTTGGGAAAATACACTGTTTAACCAATACTGTAATGTAAAATTAGATTGAATCACTATGTAAAATTAGATTTAAGATTGAAACCAAACATCATGTGAACTTATTCCGTCTAATTTTCTTTCGAAAAAACGTGAAAAGTATGTTGAAAATTTACAAATTCGAAGGAAAAACAACTCAGCGTGAAAATTCTCCACATTAGACTCTTATAAACACAGCTGAATACATTTTCACCATATTCTCGTTAACCCATCACTCAACGAAATAAGCCATATTTTTTTAATTTATTTTTTTACATATCTATTCAATCTTATAAAGTATGATACATTCAAGGGCATTTTACCAATAGTGATTTGACTTGTATTAACACATAGGCCTAAATTGTGTTATTTATTTATTTTTCACTTCTGTACATATAACCGCAAAATGGAAAAATAGCGACTCATGTTAGCGAAACTTACCAGAATACAGCACTGTATGCCCTTGTTTTTGGACACGGTCGGGAGCTCCAGCGGCTGTTCCAGGAGTAAAGGCGATGACTTCTTTAGATTTGAATAAAATATAGTGATCCAAGTTGTGGTTTTGGCCAAAAATTAGTGAATTAGCATAGAATATATACGTACGTGTCTACGTTCAGTAAACGTAAACCCATATATGATCAATTATAGTCACACAAAAGCCGAACACTATTTGAACCTGTCAAATTATTTCATGGATGACCTACTTGCCATCACAATACAAGCACAAAAACACAATAGAAATTGAGTAACAATTGAACAGCAAATAGAACGCATTTGACACAGCTACCAATCATTAACATTTTTAAAAGAAATAGCAAAGGTAACCCCATACTGTGCAATGGGTCTGCGCCTGCCTCGTCCACATACACCCCGTTTTAAGAGTGTATTCAAGGTGCAACAACTTGAATGTAACGTTTTAAGAGGACAGAAATTAACCCCCAAAACAAATATATTTTACAACAGATTGTATAGGCCTATATACATTATATTGTATCTTGAATATGTACATGTAGATCGATACCTTCGTGTAGACTATGAAGGTCATAGTTAACCTAGATGCACGAGCAAAGCTTGAGTGAACAGCGCGAATCCATTATGATGATGATGATGATGATGATGATGATGATGATGATGATGATGATGATGATGATGATGATGATGATGATGATGATGATGATGATGATGATGATGATGATGATGATGATTATTATTATTTATTGAAAATACCGTTTCATCACCGCCAGCAGCAGAATTACAAATAAGTTACAATAGGTATTCACATTTATTTGCATGTAGTTAAAAGTAAATAGCACTTTTTAGGTGTCTCAAGAAAGAGGGCCAGAGTCTCACCCGCTGCTCAAGAAAACAGAACATGGTGGCAATTGGGATCTGCCAAAAAAAAACATCAATTTGTGACTTTCATTAGTTTGTGGAATATGTCGCTAATGAACAATAGCCTTTTGTGAATTTCATCTAAATAATGTCTGATTCACGGAATCATTTCAGTGGTCTAGAATGTTGGATAATTTAGCACATTATATCTCTATTACAACCATGGAGGAAGGCTCTTCCTTCCTCCATGTTACAACTGAATAGAGGGTCACCCATTGGTGCCTAACAAAATTATGTACATGTACATGTAGATCGATACCTTCGTGTAGACCTATATTATAATAAAGGTCATACTAGTTAACCTAGATGCATGAGCAAGCTTGAGTGTGCAGCTCGAATCCACTATTATTACTATTATTATTATTATTATTATTATTATTATTATTATTATTATTATTATTATTATTATTATTATTATTATTATTATTATTATTATTATTATTATTATTATTATTATTATTATTATTATTATTATTATTATTATTATTATTATTATTATTATTATTATTATTATTATTATTATTATTATTATTATTATTATTATTATTATTATTATTATTATTATTATTATTATTATTATTATTATTATTTCGCGTTAGCACAGCATGAAAAGAAAGATCTTGTTTTCCTTTCTGCCGGTTATTATGTTAGTTTTCTTTTCAAGGATTGATTTATTATTATTTAGGAGCATTAGATTATATTAACAGTATAACAGGATCCGGGATGGATTCACTGTTCTTTCTTTCCTGTAGGATTTTCATCTACATGCAACTTTATTTCCCTGCAATCCGTAAAGGTTTTATCCGCGAATATGTCAGGTTTTTTTCATAGAATATTCAGACAGTTGAGGGTTGCGCTCAGATGATTTGCAAAAAGCATAGCTAGCTTTCAAACTGCAACTGGACGGATGAATAACTTTGAATATGTCTGTTTTTTAATAGAATATGCAGACCGCAACCCTCATTGTGACTTATTTCAATACGTTTCATATGACTATACTGTAGACGCATATTTTGAAAATGCAACACAAACATGTAGGCTTGAAAGAAAAAAGTGCAGATCCTTTCTTGTATTTTTGCATTGGATTACAGGCAGTGACCTCACGCTGTGTTGGCTACTGAGCGAGATTCAAACTAATTCACCTTCAAACATACCTTTGGTGAAGGTGCGAATTGAAGGGTGATTAACTTGCTTAACTTTTTCTTTTCGAACCCCACTCCTCACTTACACTGTAATAGAGGACAAATCTGTACGAAAGCTTGATTATACCACAAAGTAAAGTTACACTCGGTGAAATTCACTTTGAAAAGCACCCGAACATGTCGCAGTCGGTAATTTGTTTTTTGCCTCTGTTTTAGCGATCGATATAATAATGTAAACAAAAAAGAAAATGGACGGAGGACTAACTTTCATGAATGACTGCAATTTGGCGAAAATAGTTACACAGGAGTTTTTTTTACCACCTGTGGCTCAATTTCCGGACACTAAAAATTATTATTTCTGGTAAAATTTGGACATTCATATTATGAGCCAAACGACAGTAACGCCTTAAAAAACACCTTTACCTATGCACACTACATACTGTAATTTTAAGCATTTTTAAATTTGCTACACAAAATTCACAGATTGCTATACAAAAAATTGTTTTGCTTTGCAAATTCATTTTTTGCATCGCAGTTTTGCTATGCAAAATGTTTGAACGAAATCGTTCCCTGAACTGCACAATGAAACAGATGATAAAGGATGCATGTAGTGATTACACATTTCATGACATGACTACTGAAAGAGAGCAGGGGTTGCAAATGAAAATCCCGGTTCATGGAACATTTCAAACCTATTTGATGTTAAAAATCCGGTGTTCCCTAAATTGTTTTGAGTAGTATAGAAAGCGGCTCAAGACCAAGATCATGCAGAGGGGCTAACCAAGTCCAAATCGTATTAGGCTTTATATACGTGTAGTTTATCCAATCAAAACACTAACGATAACACCGACAAAATATAATGCATGCATATTGACACTTTTTCTAAATTACTGTATCTCATAACTGTATTTCAAGCTTCAGCGCATAAATTAACGTTTGTTATTTATAAAACGATGTTGTTGTGTTTTTGATTCATCGACCCATCGCTGCAAGAAAACACAACATCGTATTGAACGAAATAATACTAAATATAACGCCGTGGCTATGTAGCGCAGTGGTTGCATTCATCACGGGCACGTAACGGGTGCGTAGGCCACGAGCAATAAACGGTGAATGCCATAGAAGGATTGACGTAATGATGTTCGATTCGATGTGCTGCGCCATATGCCTCCTCACTGCAGTAGGCTTACCTGTATTGTCAAGAACCAGTTACCTGTCTGTATACGAGCGAGAAAGAGACCAGCACACATGCACAACGAATAATAGAGACTTTCGCTTATCATAAGTGTCGTGTACGTGTGTGGATACACATTAAAAACCAATGACTTATAACAAAAGGGACAATAAATCCTCGGTTGCTATAACAATGGAAAACAGTAGGTCCTCGGTTGTCGGAACGCCATAGGAGAACAATAGGAGTTCCACGTTTGTGTGTACAGGCTGATTTGTATTCGATTCCAATGACCCAAGAAGACAATAATCATGGGCGGATCCAGAATATTTTTAGGGGGGGGGCTGAGAATCAAGAACGATTTTTCAGTACTACAAAAATTACAATGAAATAATCAAAGGGAGAGGAAAACAAAGCACAGTGAGGGGGAAATGAGGGGAAACATGAGGGGGAATACCCAAGTTAGTATCTGATTCTGTTCTTTTTTATTTTTTTTAAACGATTTTAGGGGGGCTACAGCCCCCTTAGCCCCCCTGGATCCGCCAATGATAATAGGTCCCCCTCACACACGTGTGTAAACACACAAACGGCATCGAATCTAATGTTTTATAAATTAAATTATGACTATTACTATTGGTTTTCCCGGTCAATTCCGGCAAATAAACACCGTGTCATTCTGTTTCGCGCGAAATTGAATGCTGCTCCAAATCATCATTCAATATCGTTTTATGAGTAGGCAATAGTACTCTAATTGCGTCATGCGATTTAAACAAAATAACTATCCAATTTAACCATGGAGGAAGGAAAACATTCCTTCCTCCATGATTTAACAATCCACTCGAACGGCATTCAAATTCGCGGTACTTATTTGGTCATTCAACTGAATTTATTATTGGGCAGGCATTTGCGGAATTTGTGCAACTTAATTGACAGGGGACAAACCACATGAATGTACATTAAGAAACCAGGATCAAAAATCATAAAGACACTTCAAACAATAAAACAGGTTATAATGAACCAGTCTAATGCGGCCCATACACGATCAATTGTATTGGGCAATATCTACTATTGAGCAATATTATTGATCGTCTACCTGCGATATTGATGAATTGCGCAATATATTGAAGATATCTAAGGGGCCGTTCACAATTATCAACATTTTCACAAGTGTACAAAGAGTACACTTTTTCAGACCCCCCTCCCCCCCCCTTTAAGTGTACAAAATAAAATGTTGATTTCAAACAATAGATTTGTGTTCAAAAGTAATGTATTCAGGCAAAGTATAATATACAGTCAGTCTGCAGCAAATATTTTAAACCGAGGTCAGTTCAACCATGGAAGTATTATAAACATGATAAAGAAGTATTATAATACTTGCATGGTTCAGCACACAGAATTTAGCTGTAATTTGACTTTGCCTCCATCATGTCCATTGTGCAAACTCCTGAGATTTGGTAGCTGAAGAAAACCAAGTCTCAGAAGCGTGCACTATGAACTTATGAAGGCAAAGTCAAATTTAAAGTTGGCCGTTACGAGAGCGTTTTTTGAAGGAACATTGCGGCAATCTCGACAGGGCATCACGGCATTGGCCGCGGTGGCCGCGGTTAAGATCGAGGCCTACGATCTTTCTGGGCGTTGACCGTGTATTTCGCGCCGTTTTTACAAATCGACATTTTTACTTTTTGAAAAAGCGTACGCGGCGCCTTAACCCCCTCCCCCCCAGCGTACGGTTTGTACGCTCGTGAAAATGTTGATAATTGTGAACGGCCCCTAACCAGGTTTGATTTTTATTGACGTTTGCACAATACTATTGCCCCGTGTATTGTTACGGGCAATACTATTGTACAATAACCCTTTAGTCTGCATAGGGTCACCATACAGGTAACATCAAAATGGCTTATAAACAGGAAGATAGACATTTTGTTCTTGAGTGGATCCAAGTATATCGTGAACTACCAGCGCTGTGGAAGGTTAGCCTTTCCTAGCCAAGAGTTCAATGCTCCCAATCAAGCATCTTCTGTTATTGGTCATTATTTTGCCAGCTTTCGCCCATAGTAAATGAACAAAATGCGTGACAAAGAATTAATAACAACTGTCAGAAATACTTGTGGTGTTTTTTTCTAATAAAATTATAGAAAGTCAGAGCATTACATTATTTTGTTTTGGACAATAAAGCTACTCAATGTTAAAATCTATTTATTTGAATTGAACAATAAAACTATATTATAAGTAAAAAAAAGTTTCTTTGTTTTGCGCATTAAAGCAAAGTCCAAATATATTAATTTGATTGGAACAATAAAACTATGTAAAGTCAAAATGTATCTATTTTCAACATACACTGTTTTGAACAGGAAATAAGAATAAGTTATAAAAAATGTATTTTTCGTTTGTACTAAATAATTTAGTCCTGGTGTGTTCTTTATGGTTTCATGAGGTCATTCCATGTGTCATGCAAAAGAGATAATAATACTAGCCTTTATGTAGTTCTTTAAACAAAACCTGTGAAAGTTTCAGCTCCTTTCTATTTAGTATCTAAATATTTTGCCACAGCCCATACCCAGCAGCAAGCACACGCAGTGTGTATTGTATGTACGGTGCGCGTATTGTATAATGTACAGTAAATTACATGTACATAACAATGTAGCAAGTTACCGGGCTGGCCTACTGATTATGCGGTGAGCTAGCTGTGCGCTTACCGCAAGTTGAATATGCATAAAAGGTCACATACCTCGACGTCGACCAGGCCATGTAAACAGGCCAAGACGTTCGGGAAGGCAAGGTGGCGCGGCCGGCGTATATTTGTTTTACACCGCAGCGACGGGTTTTGTGCAGTAAAAGTGCCAATTCCGGTCTTGAGAGAGAGACTACGAAACCCTAGGCGCGCGACGATAGAAAACTCCAAGCTGCAGTCGACCATGGCGTTCTGCAGTGGAACTCATGGAGCCATTCCCTCTCCGTTGATGGGTGCACCCCACTAAATAAACTCCCATAGTAAACAGTGCTAAATACAAAATATTCAAAAATCATTAAAAAATACTTAGAAGTCCCACAGTTTTTAAAACCAAAAGAAAAAATATTTATCGATATATAACCTTTTATTTTCTTCTCTATTTACTGTCTAAAGTCCAGGTTTCCAGGGAGTTATTCTCATCCCAATGAAAACCACCCTCTACAGTAGTGAAAACGTCCACACTGAAAAGCAGCCATTTTGGAAAAAGGCCTTACGCTTGAAATCAAATTAGGACCACTTTTTCAGGGCCTAGTGTGTCCAAAATACTCACAGTTGGAAGCCAAGGATCCCAGGTTATGATAGTGGGCCATTTTTACACAATCCATCAAATGAATGGGCCTCAAATCTTTGTTTTTCAGAAAAATTTGAGGGCATACACTTTATGATAAACAGCTCGGCGCATGAATTCCTCACTATTTAGTGGGGTGCACCCTTTAAAGAGATGATTTTTTTCAATTTGACTTGGGAACACACTAAGGACATCCAGTATATTGCAGAGGTCATGTTTCTGAAAAAAAATTGAAAATATTACTCCACTGCAAAATGACAGCTTTAAACATATTTGGTTCTGTCTATGATGTTTCTGTGCAGTTTGCAATGGATAACCATGCATTGTGTATGCATTATTGTATTTCTTGGATGCAATGTTTTTCTTTAAAAATTTCTTTAAATAACAATTAGTTTCCTCCTTGAATATTTAAACAATATCTGAGATATTATCTAAAGGCAATTTCAGACAGTTTTACAAAATTAACCTTATTAGGGGCGGATCCAGGTTGACAGAAAATGGGGCCTCATACACAATGAATCATACGCTGAGGGGGCAAATCACGAGCCTTTCTTCACATGATGTGCTGAGAAGAAAATGTAAAATGTAAATTGTTTCATGGTAAACAGACCACAAAGAGAAAGAAACATCCCCAACCCTGCATACATCCCCCATGTATATACAGGTCCTTGCAAAGAGAGTTGATCAAAAATTGTTGATAAAAACAGATATTTAAAGAGTATATACAGTTTTTTCTTCAATGCATGCATTCCTGAACCAGTACTATTTTAGAAACAACTACTTGTAATAGTTTTGTGAATTTTACTAATGCAACACACATGTAACACTAATTAAAGACAACAAATAACAACCAACTTCCAATGATAATGCACTGTGTGAAACACTCAATGGATTAAGCTGCTTAGTAGTTGGTCAATTCATTAAGCCTCACTCTTCCCCCAATAAAAAAAACAACCTTAAATGAGGATGCCCCATTGTGCTCTCCCAAGCTGTGTTTGTGTTTTCCTAAGAAAAACTGGTTTCACTTCATTGTTCAAAACATGCATACTATTAAGTAATGATGAGCACATGCACTGGTGATGTATAAGAAGCTATGTATAATTCACTATGTAGTTAATTCACTACTTGCAATAAGCCAGCTGTAAGCATATCAGTTGCAAAATGGGTCTTGTTGGGCGTGGAATCTACAAAAAGAAAAAAGGCTGGTACCAGAAAAAAAATCCATCAGTCATCACTCCAAAGTTAGAAGGCAAAGTCAAATATGAATATACGAAGAGAGACTCACCAACTGTCTATATTAGGCCACCATTATGAGCAGATGGAGTTAGCTGTCACCAGAGATGTACAGGGATTCTTTTGTACGACACCCAATGCAGAGCCAACAAGAGACGTCATGCTACTTCGGCCCAAAATTGCTGAAAAAACTCCAGTTGAAAAACTCCAAACCAAGAGCGGAGCACAACTTCAGCAAACAAGTGGAGACAATCACCAGGATGGGAGAGGAGGTTACCGGTTCGTAAATGTCAATGCTGCTGTTAACTTGGGGGTACAGGCCGTGCTGGATCACCAACGAGCAAAACCCGAGTGTGATGGTCAACCAGAACTCATGCCGCATGCAGAGGTTCGTCGAGGTTTAGCCGTGTCCGAGATGATGTCCTGCAAAAAGTGCAGGTTCCATACAGACAAGACAAAACTGTACACAGAAATTCCTCGAACAGGGAGAGGGAGACGCACTGCCACTCCCAACATGGCTTTGCAGGTTGGTCTTCACAATACCGGGATAGCAACTGCTGGTGTGAGGAAACTCTTGTCTGCAATGGATACAACTGTTCCTTCAGGAAATGCCCTGCAGAAATTATCAAATAAATGTGGGGAAATTATAACTTTTGAAAATGAACAGGATATGAGCGATAAGAGAAAAATTGTCAAAGACATTCATGAATTGCAAGGTTACAATAGGGAAAGTGCAGTAGCTGTTGAAGTTGATCGACAATAATTATAACAATCCCCTTAGGAACTGCCGCAAGAAGACACTGTTCGTTCCAGCAACTCAAACAAGGGACATTGTTTGTGAAAATGTGACAACCCAAAAATACATTGTAATGTATAACCATGAGAACAAGCTGTGCAAAAAATGTGACATCAGCAAGAATGAACACAAACATGCAGATAAATGCACAGCCACTCGTCCAGCAAATTTCAACATGGGTGATGAACATGAAGGCGGAATTCAATGTGCCAAAAAACTCTTGAACTGTAAGGAGCCTCTGACAATTAATAGGGTCACCACTGATGCCGACGGTTGTCTGGCAGAGGGTATACAATCATATTATACACATAGCAAGGCAGGTATGGAAATTGAACATTCACTAGACCCCCCTCATCTTAACAGATCACTTTGTGCAGCCGTAAGTCGTGCAAAATTTAGTCCAGATATGTTTCCTGGTAAAACGAGACGGGAAAAGAGTAAACTGCAGGATCGCTTTGCTGATGACCTAAGCCATAGGGCACAGGCCGAGGCGGCTGCTATCCTTAAAGAGCACAGGGTCCCATTCTCAGATTACCACCATGGCCGCCAAAGCAGCAAGCGCAATTCCACAATGCTACATGGGCAACCATGGGCTGTGCAAAAGAGTATCATACATTTGCCATGGTGGTGCTACATCAACCTATCAATTTCCATACCTGCCTGCTAATGTAAGATCAAAGTTGAAAATGTCATCAAATGATGAACAGACTGTTTTGAAACTACTGGACAAACGAATTGGGAAAAAAGCGATGGAGAAAACAAAATATGGAACGAGCACTCAGAAAGCCGAATCTATGAATCATGCTTTTGCAATGACAAACCCAAAAGGGACAATTACCTTTTCAAGAAATGGTGACTGTAGAGATCACAGCGCAGTACACTTGGTCAATAATGGACACGCAAATTCAACAGTAAAAAAATGCGAATCTGCTGGTTGCCCAGTAACTGCTGGCTCACCAGCTGCCAAAGCCCTTGCTGAAATGGAAAAGAAACAGAAATACTACTCTAAAAGGGCCAAGGGAAAACAGTACAAAAAACGTAGGGCACAATGTCGATCAAAACGATTTCATTTGTATTATGCTTCACAGGCGCTGTATAAACGTGGCCAACTAGATCCCAAGCAAAATAATGACAACAGCGACTGGCAAAGAATTCAATATGAACACAATTATTGCAAACAGTTCCCAAACTAATTACAGGCTTTTTGAGTGCTTGCTTATTCCATACTTATTTTTCCATCGCTTTTTTCCCAATACCTAGTGTTAGGGTTATGGTTAGGGGTTAGGGGTTAGGGTTAGGCTTGGACAGAAAATGGTATGACTGACTTACATGCAGCTAAATTATACAATTCTTATAGGCCCCATGGCCTGTGCAACGTCTTCGTCGTTTGCATCTTTTTCTAGAATTATTAACAGATCGCGGTTCAAGAGATAAATGTTCAAAACAAACGCACAATGTATGATGGCACAGGTGACTTACATCACACTCTTCTGGTAAATTAGAGATTCCAGAGTGTGCCATGTAAGCCACTCTGTGCACATGCATCATTGTGCGTTTGTTTGATTCTGGTAATTTGATATTCATTAGTCCATAGTTCTTCCTTTTGAATCCCTGCCAAATGACCCCGTAGATTCAAACAAATGTGTCTTCTTGTCGAGAGAACTCTTTATTTTGGCACAAAAAGCCTCCATGTTTACAACTAGCATTAGTAGCAAACCACAGTAAAACTATTGGCTAGAAGTTTTACCTCAGTTACCCATGTACACCAGTAATCAGATCTTATTAAAGTTCATAAATGAAGGACAGAAACTTGTTTACAAACTTTAAAATAATTAAAACCTGATTTGATATATATAAATGAAGAAAAAAGTATTGTTTGTAAACAATAAATGGCAAATATAAACAATTTCAATAGCCGAAAAAGAGCACATGCAGACTATGGTATTAATTTCACAATTCCACATACCTTTTTGCTGTAACAGTACTGTATTCATCCAATAAAGACCTGAAATACAAGGATATTGAATGGGAAAATTTAATGTGTAAAGAATTTTCATTTATTATCAGCCTTAATGATACTGTAAACAAAAGCACACGTTTAAATCCCACCATCAAAACAAACCATGGATGCCGCCATCTTGAATAGGCCTATATATATAGGGTGCACCCCACTAAATAAACTCCCATAGTAAACAGTGCTAAATACAAAATATTCAAAAATCATTAAAAAATACTTAGAAGTCCCACAGTTTTTAAAACCAAAAGAAAAAATATTTATCGATATATAACCTTTTATTTTCTTCTCTATTTACTGTCTAAAGTCCAGGTTTCCAGGGAGTTATTCTCATCCCAATGAAAACCACCCTCTACAGTAGTGAAAACGTCCACACTGAAAAGCAGCCATTTTGGAAAAAGGCCTTACGCTTGAAATCAAATTAGGACCACTTTTTCAGGGTCTAGTGTGTCCAAAATACTCACAGTTGGAAGCCAAGGACCCCCAGGTTATGATAGTGGGCCATTTTTACACAATCCATCAAATGAATGGGCCTCAAATCTTTGTTTTTCAGAAACATTTGAGGGCATACACTTTATGATAAACAGCTCGGCGCATGAATTCCTCACTATTTAGTGGGGTGCACCCTTTAGGTAGGTTTTTTTTTGCGTGTCGAAATTCCCTTCGCGCGCATGCGTGCTGAATGGGTTCATAGTCTTGACACAAGGGCGAAATGCGCACAAAACCCGTCGCTGCGGTGTAAAAAACAAATACGCGCGCGGCCGTGGACAGGCATGAATGGCGCCCGCAGCGGCGGTTGGTTTATGAAATCACAGCGGATCGGCGTGCATACGTATAAAATCACGAGTAACGTCTTACACAAGACTAGTACACTGTATATAGGGCCTATCAGTCTTTTTTTTATCACACTTTGTTTTGTTTATTCTCTGATTATAATCTTTATTGATTTTCTGACCTGGGCCTAATTCTGTAATGTGTTTTTGAAACATTTATGTTGTATTATTATGCGGCCCATACACGATCAATTTTATTGAATCAATATTATTGAAATCAGTATTGCCCAAAAATCTGTCCGACACACATGATTCAATTATTATGCGCAATAAACCCGTCACTTTAACCCAAGACGTTGTCGGAGTAGGTCATGGATATTGACAGCGATACATGTTTAGCGCTAGCGCTTGCTATGGGGTTAGAAAGGCAAAAAAAAAGAAGAAAAAAAAAAGAAAAAAAATCCAGAAGAATATGGGCCAAGAACTGGCTGCGAAGAAGAGATCTATTCAGCAACCAAAGACTTCTGCAGGAATTGCGTGAAAATGAGCCACAAGATTATCTGAATTTCTTGCGCATGGATAAACATTCTTTTGATGAACTACTCTGGATGGTTACTCCGATGATAGAAAAGCAGGACACTGTTATGCGCCAGCCCATTTCCGCAGGTGAACGTTTGTCAGTAACGTTACGATACTTGGCAACTGGAAACACATTTGAAGATCTGAAGTTCAGCACGGCGATATCACCACAAGCGATAGGCAAAATCGTGATAGAAACTTGTGAGGAAATCATCTTCTGTTTAATACTTCTTAACCACTACCCAAAAAAAAATAACCCAAAAATTTAACAAAATAAGAGATTATTTCAATGGTGTTATATTTTAGAGTCCTTAGTAAATGTACACTGAACTTTTGGGCCAATTATTGTTTTTTAATCGACGCATGGTATTTGCATGTTAAACATGAAATACAAAAAGAGTTTTCGTCATTATGTCAACTTTGAATGAAACATTTTAAACCAACTACATGTAGTTCACATGTTGATTTCTAGTACATTAAGTAGGCCTACGTGTGTGTGGTTTGTTTAATAGTAAAAGCACACATACACATAATTATAAAAATTTTATACTGATAGGGATAGTAGTATAGCGAAATGAGGATCCTGGACCACCCCCAAAAACCACCCCAACCTCCTCAACCATCAAAAAAAAAAAAAGATTTTGAAAAAATCACCAAAAAAATTTGAAATAAAAACAAAATAAAATCTAGTAGTATAGTAAATATTTTATGTGAAAAAAAAAAATGAAAAAAGAAAAATCGCCCCATCTTCACATCCAAAAAATCACAAAAAAAATTAAAAAAATAATAAAATCTAGTATTATTGTAAACACGATGGCCAACTATAGAATGCACAGTCTCGCGCAACTCAAAGAGTTTGTTGAAAAAAATAATATTAAGATGGGTGAGCCATCTGGCAAGTACGGTAGACCGATTAAACCTGATTATCACTTTGCGATTAAAAACATTTAGATACTTTACCACCTAAAAGTATTATTCCGTGCGAATGGCTTTTAGTGGGATCAACCAAAAGGTGTTTTAAACCAAGCGTGTGTGGAGACAAATTTTGTGCCCTGCATAGGCAACGCATTAAGACGGGAAAATCTATACCAATTCCGTGTATAAAATGTACCATGGGTACAAAGACGTCACCGCCATTGTGTACAAGATGCACGTGGTTTTGGAAAAATAAAAATCAAGCTCGCGTTAAAGCTAGATTAAATTTTAATCTCGTCATGGCCGAGTTGAAAAATAAAATAGTATTAAAAAGTTGAATTATACGCTGGAGGTCTTTCTCGACATTCTAGCGGATCTAAGGCTAGTTTATTATACAACTCATCGGTGTTGTAAGATTTTTCTATCGAAAAGTTTACTTTAAATTCAAAAGTTTTTCTACAAGGTCTTTTTTCTTTATCGATGATGGCTTTGACATCTGTCGGAGCGTCTTTAGGAGTAAATTTTGTTCGAATATTTTCTTTCATATCCGAGTATTTTACTCGCTCCTCGGAGATTAAAATAAATTCTGCATGACTTATATTACTGTCTTCACTCGCTTTCGAAACGTGATTGCCGATGGTGTTAAGTTTACTCTCGGCGAGAACTCTTATCGTGTTTCTTTGATTTTTTACCGAGCTTATATTTCGCGTATTTCATCGCCATCGCCATACCGCCTAACCCGATGGCTACTCCTTCGAGAACGAATCCAACCGGCGCTGCTACGACACTAGTCAGACTGGCAATTCCAATCGCTCCAGCCGCGGTACCGCCACATTCGGCCATTGTTTCTACGATAGATAAAGTTTTGATGATTTTATTGTATTTTTTATACGATCTCTCGCGCTCATTTCTCTCTACGGAAATTTCTTTTTGAATTTCGTTGATTTTTTTGTAATCTAAACGCATTCAGATTATCTATAACAGTCGAGGTGCCTATAACAGTCGAGGTGCCTATAACAGTCGAGGTGCCCGAACACACATAACACGGTGCGCCATCCCCGGCCCCGGACACGTACACTGTACAGCGAGATCAATAACTAAGTCATTGATACGGTTGTGCATTGCGACCTTGTACGCGTTCGAACTCAAACCACAGCCTTGATCCTTCTGCAACCGAAAGCTTATGTGTTTCTTTATTTTCCCACTGGAACTCCAATGGAAAGTCGTATGCAAGATGTGGGCGGTTCATTTTAAATGTTGGCCGATCACAGGCCCCTAGCTTTGACCCCGTTTGATCCCACACACACAGCACAATCTATGCAAACACACGTCGTACATTAGCCCATAGAGAAATGATACAGAAGGAGTTTGAACTGCGCGGGCTTTCAAAGCTATCCATTTACTGCTGTCAGCGAGCGCCTGGTATTCCCATAGCTAAAGCACAGTAAGCGCAAAAAGATCATGTTACATTTGCCCAAATATGGATTCTGTATACATGTGAAACGGAGTACACGAAGTCCAACCTAGTTTGTACATGTCAGTGATGTACGGTAGTGCCTTGATGCCGGGGAGATATAATTATACTTAACTTGCATATGGGGTAGATAGAACATCATCTGATTTGTGCTGTGGACTGCTTTATTTATTTTTGTATCGTATGGTTCATACAAAGTTAACATGACAAGGTCAGGTTATGGATCCAGTTTAATGCAGACTGGTCGAGTTCAGTTAAATTTCCATCACATCTGTAAATAATACAGTCATGAACGATGTGATGTACAGTCTGGTCATCATGACCACAGGTACATTTAGCGTTGTCACTTAGTCCCATGCGGAGCATGTTATGTCCAAATCGGCCATGGCCAGTTCTTAGTCTGTTAAGTTTGACCCAGCAGTGGCGAAATGTAGTTAAATATCCACGTCCTGGATTCTGATTCTTGCCACATATTCCGCCACGTGTTCAGTGCCCAAGTCTTTGGGTGCGATCCAGTGCTAATTTCTAGCAGTTTGTGGGCTTGTCGATGGAAACGATTTCTTGATGGCAGTCGCAGTTGTGGTGGGGGTTTTTGATTGGTGTTTGTCAACAGTTGATGAAGCAGATGGGAGTCACACCCAGCGGCACGTCGCGCAAGAGCAAGGTATTGCTGCTGTCGTCTTACTTCATAAGGAGCAATTCTACTGACTACTGGAAGGTATTGAGTGGGAGTTGATCTGATACATCCTGAGATGATGCGCATGTTGTTGTTAAGGGCTACGTCAATCTTGCTGGTGTGGGTGCTCCTTGCACATACCGGTGCACAGTACTCTGCAACAGAGTATACTAACGCTATTGCTGAGATTCGAAGAACGTTGTAGTCTGCGCCCCAGGAAAGGCCTGCTAGTTGTCTAATGAGACAGTTGCGAGCGTTGGCTTTCTGTGCGAGCTGTGTGAGATGGCTTTTGTATGTTAGAGATCTGTCCAAAGTAACACCAAGATACTTGGGGAAATCATCATACGGGATGGTAGTGCCATTGCAAACGACTTTGATTTTGTAGTTAGCCAGTTTTGGTGATGTTAAGTCGGAGTCTCCACTCAGTTTTTGAAGTAACGGCTTAAGGATTCCATATCGGTGCCAAGTGTTGTTTCAAGCTTGTTAAAGTTTTTGGCAGAGGTTAGGAGTGCTTTGTCATCTGCGTAGATGTATTTCTTTGAGACAGTGGTTGGTAGGTCAGCAGTGTAAAAATTAATGTTGAATTAAATCGGTGCGAGCACTGAGCCCTGCGGGATCCCGTTTTTCAGGAAGCATTTTTTACTGGTTTCTTCGCCAACCGTCATTGTAAAGCTTCTGCAGGTGATCATTGTCATGAGAAAGTTTACTAAGGTTTTATCAGGTATGATTTTGTGTAGTTTTAGGGCAAGACCTTTATGCCATACCGTGTCATATGCTGCTGATAGATCGACCAGTACAGCACCGTTCTTGAGACCTTTTTGGAAGTTGTCCTCTATGTCTTCTGTGAGGAGTGTTACTTGGTCTGTTTTACAGCATCCTGTACGGAAGACGGCCTGCTCAGGTGGGAGTTGAGGATCCACAATGGGTTGGATACGATTGTATATTAGTCTCTCCATCACTTTGTAGATTATGCACAGTAGGCTTATTGGACGGTAGCTGCCCAGGTCTTCGGCGGCCTTGTCCGGTTTGAGAATTCCCATTACTTTAGCATATCTCCATATTTTTGGGATTTTCTGAACTTTGATACAGGTGCTGAAGTAATCTCAAAGCCATTCAGTGGATTTTGGTCCAAGATTTTTGACAAATTCTGGGTGATATAGTCTGGTCTGTTTTAGGTAATGCTAATATTTCTAACCATGATGGCCCAGAAAATAAAATTACTTCCATGTTACATAATGACGAGGTAACATCAGTTAAAAACAGCCGTTCTTAGATCCCCCTTTTGTTATACTCGGTTTAGATTAATGTGCATCAGTATGGAAGCAAACCATTCTTTTTGTTATTATTTAAATGGTATCCACGAAGACTTGAACTTCTACTCAGTCATATATTTGTACGTGAAGTTTTTATTCTTACTTTGAGCGATTCGTTATGATGTGACATGTTTTATATTAGTAGTAATTTTATACTAGAGGGCCTTGGCCTTGGCCTTGAGGGTTAAGCCTTGGCCTTAGCCTTAAGGCTTGAGGGTCAAAGCCTTGGCCTTGAGGGTCAAAGCCTTGGCCTTGAGGATCAAAGCCTTTGTTCCAACACTGGTACATGTACAGTACAATCATGTATATCGCGCAGAGCGACCACAGTACAGCCAACCAGTCACCAATAACGTATATCGCGCAGAGCGACCACAGTACAGCCAACCAGTCAGTATATCGCGCACAGCGAGCACAGTACAGCCAACCAGTCACCAATAACGTATATCGCGCACAGCGAGCACAGTACAGCCAACCAGTCACCAATATGTATATCGCGCACAGCGAGCACAGTACAGCCAACCAGTTACCAATATGTATATCGCGCACAGCGAGCACAGTACAGCCAACCAGTCACCAATAACGTATATCGCGCACAGCGAGCACAGTACAGCCAACCAGTCACCAATATGTATATCGCGCACAGCGAGCACAGTACAGCCAACCAGTCACCAATAACGTATATCGCGCACAGCGAGCACAGTACAGCCAACCAGTCACCAATATGTATATCGCGCACAGCGAGCACAGTACAGCCAACCAGTTACCAATATGTATATCGCGCACAGCGAGCACAGTACAGCCAACCAGTCACCAATAACGTATATCGCGCAGAGCGACCACAGTACAGCCAACCAGTCACCAATATGTATATCGCGCACAGCGAGCACAGTACAGCCAATGATATTTTCTCCATTTGGTGTGGTGGCCAAGATAGCCTAGATGAATTCATCAACTACATTAATTCATTCCATCCAACCATCAAGTTCACTGCTAACTACTCTCCTAATAGCGTGAACTTCCTAGACGCCACCATCAACAAATCTCCCCAGGGCATCTCGACTGATGTCTATTGTAAACCCAATGACACTCATCAATACGTCCTTTCTGACAGCTGCCACCCCAAGCACTGCAAGGAGGCCATTGCCTACAGTCAAGCCCTCCGTATAAGACGTATCTGTTCCACTGAGACCTTATACAGGAGACGGCCGTCTGAACTGAGGCAATACCTTGTATCTTGGGGTCATAGCAAACGCAGGGTCCAACTAGCAATCAACAGGGCCCGCTGTACCCCCGTAGCACCCTCTTGGCTACCCCCAGGTAACACGAAAACCCCTCCCAACAGAATCCCCCTCGTCACTACCTATCACCCCAGATTATACCCAGACTTTCATCCATCATAAACGATAACATGACTATTTTACACTCCTTTGACAGGTTACACTGGGCCATCCCTGAGCCCCCTTTGATTGCTTTCCGCCGCCCCCGCAACGTCGGCGATATTTTGGTTTGGGCTAGGCTCCCTAGGACCAACAATGACGTCGTTAATGATCAAGAATCACCGCAGGGGTGCTCTAATTGTACCCGCCCGAGATGCAAAACATGTTTGTATCTCAAACCTGCTCAGAAGGTGAAAAGCCACATATGTAATCTCATGTAAAAGACAATGACCAAATTGTGTCTCCGCTTTGCCAACCATGTCTCCTCTGTGAAAACCAGAAAACCATACTACCTGTAGCAATCCAATTCAACATCCCTAGTCATAGTATTAAGGATGTTGAACTTTTTTGTAATTGAAGCCTGTACTAGCAATGACACACATCGCAAACTTAGGGAGTCACACTGGATACATTAACTCCACACACTTCAACCATAATTATGGTCTCAATATCAACACAGGTATTAAATAACCCAGCTACCTTTACCTATATCATTTCTATTCACCTATATCATTACTGGATTTCATCAACTGCCTTGAGTATGTATTTTTTACCTTTATGTTACCTTATCTTGTATATCATTATTTTTTCTTTTAGGACAATTATATCTTAGCTAATTACACCCACACACGTACACCAACACCTCAATTTGTATGGTGTAATTGACCCCCCTTTTTGTTGTCGTATCCTTTTGTATGTTTTACTATATAGCTTTACCACAAACAGCCACATCTACCTATTGTGTGGCTCAATAATCCCTCCTTTAGCCTAGCTTTACCACAAGCCGCCACGATCTACCTATTATATGACAATAATTTAGTCAATGACAAAATCATAGGTAAAATGTCCACAATAAATTTGTTTCTGTACAATCATCTCTCTTTATTATTATATTTAAGTATTAATGCATCGACAGACACTGTACCAATGTTGTACAGTCAAATTACATGTCATGGAAAGTCCTTGAACATCACCGAAGTAGGAATAAGACAAGATGGCAATTTGTAGTGTGTCATTAGGAGAAAAGATATCAGCTAGGATTGAGGCATAACCACCTAAAACGATATTGCCAAGTGGTTTGTGTACAACTTTAACCAGTAGTCAGATGGCTCAGTGATGTTGTAGTAACACTTTGACATCCCAGCAGTAGTATTTGTATAGGGAGCGTCGCGCCAAATTCTTTGGCTTTTGAGTGGTTTTATATAAGTCACCGTTGAAATATTAAAGAGCAGATAAGATAAGATAAGATAAGATAAGATAAGATAATGTATTTATTAGCAACCATAAAAGTTGGATTTTACACGTGTAAATTTTTAAAATACATACACATTTTTAAGAAAAACTTAAAATTATTAAAACTTTTATCAAGAATATATTAATTATAACAAGAGACCACAAATTGCACAATTAAAGATATACATATATATATAAAACAAAACAAACAAAAAAAGAAATGTATCACTTCAACAAAAATTAATACATTTAAACACGTATTAAAATATTATCAGCAGGATATACACTGCACATCCCACAACCAGATTATAAAAAAAACCTACTGATTAAACAAACACCAAGGAATAAAAGAATTCTTAAACCTAGCAGATGAATTGGAACCAGTTAGAGTCACATTGTAGCATATTTCATGTTTGCCTGCATGGAATAAAATATGTTGTAAATATTCACGTGTCCAGCTCGGTTTCATTTTTAGTGTCTCAGACCTGAGTCAGATTGAGTTAGACTATGAGTCACGATGCACATTGTACAGTGACTAGGAATCGGACTCGACCTAAGTGTCGACCCTAATTGCTTGGGTCTGGGACTCATGAATCGACCATTGATTCTCGGTGATGGAATCGACACTCCACAATTGTTAGAGGAATCAACCCTTGATGGGACTCGGTGATCGAATTTAGTTTTGACGTTCCTCTAGACTGGAGCAAAATGCTCAAGCCAATATTTACCGTGTTTGATACAGGGAGGTGATGGATCCAGGGAGGTTGCTGCTGGTGTACCTGCCTCCCTGCGTTTGCTCCCTTAAATTATTTATACTAAAGCCCCCTAACCCCCAGGCCCGTAGCCAGGCTGTGGCACATAGGGCCGTGTCCCTCCACATAGCCTAATTATGCAGCTGGTATCTCCTAAGTACCAATTTCTACTGGAATAACCATCCCATTTAGACGTATAAAATAGATCGTAGCACGTACTCGTATATAAAAGACAAAATACACGACATGTGCGCATCAAAAGCGGCGAATATCATTCAAATTTTTGGTATTTTGATTTTATACCTAAGGAAGTTGTTGGCACATTTCCAAACTCAAAATGTGTATTTATTTATTTATTTAGGTGTTCGGCTTTTCAGCCGAACAACTATTGTAATTGTTCCGTTTTTTTTAGGTGTTCGGCTTTTCAGCCGAACAACTATTGTAATTGTTCCGTTTTTTTTTTTTTTACTTCTCCTTCTTCTTCTTCTCCTTAACTCTTCTCTACATCGAAAGTGCAAGTTAACAATTTCACACAACCTTGAAACTTCACACATATAAAGACCTTTTCATGTAGATGAATCTAGTTACGTCATGATCACGTCATCAGGTATCAAATTACAAGCCATTTAAATTTTAAAAATGACCATTTGCTATCGACTGTATATCAAAATATACTAAAGCTATGATGTTCATAATCTGGGATCTGATAGATCAAGGCTTAGGCAACATTTGAAAAGTTAACGTCAAAATCGTCTGACATTTGCTTCCGGTCGTACCGGAAGGTCAAAGTTTTGATTTGTTTTTTTTCTTCAAAATTCCTTTTCTGGGCCAAAATCCCATTGACTTAACACACACCAGACACTCGTGGTTCTGTGGCCCATTGTTTACAAACCGCAGAGACTGAGATCGTTATCTACTGGAAAACAGCTGGCGGTCTTCACGGGGACGTTTGCGGTGTCACAGGCTAAAGCTCTTGCAGGATAAAATATATTTTATAGATGTGTGGTGGGCGTTTAACCCTTTCAGTCCCGCACCCGGGATATCCCGGGTCACGTTACACTTCCTCAGGGTCTCGCTCCCGGGATATCCCGGGTTGCGCGGTCGCTGTACTTTTGCG
Source organism: Zoroaster sp. YZ-2022 (assembly GCA_029582265.1). Classification (NCBI taxonomy): domain Eukaryota; kingdom Metazoa; phylum Echinodermata; class Asteroidea; order Forcipulatida; family Zoroasteridae; genus Zoroaster; species Zoroaster sp. YZ-2022. Next base: position 33,078,954 of record CM055822.1, read on the forward strand.
TCCACTGCGCTGGTACCATAAGCGCTATGAACTAAACAATACGGCTGTATGGACCTGATGATTTGCGCCCTCTTTTGATATATTTGTTGAGATTGTTTGCCGCTAGCATCCGGGACTTTCAGGCGGTTTTGTGTGCAAGATGGATGCCTCGTCAGCCGAATGACGGAATGCCCTACGCGCGCTGAGATTTCCTTCCAGAATTTGACGTTTTCCTCTTCGGTGTTGTCCTTTTCTGACACATGTAGGTTTCGTAAAGATAAAATTGATTACTCAGGAGTGTAGATAAATTATTGATTTGAAGAAATTATAATTTTGGGGGTGTTTTTATCGTGATATTTTACGATTTTTCATGTCTGTACTGATGATGCATGTAACGTAACGTTAACGTTTACATTTGTGTAAAGAATGCACTTATTCCCAATGATTTACATCCTCTCCTCCTACTTGTACATAGTCTTTGGCACTATAAGGTTTACATTTGAGTGCAGTTACCTTTGGAAATTATAAAAATTTAAAACAAATAAACATTTGGCAGGAATCTTATCAAACAAAAATCACGAAGACGTGCAGATAAAAGTACAGTTGTAATCAAAGCAAAAGTAAACAAACTTTCAATATGGCGGCCGCCATAGATGTAAAGTTTGTTCATGTTTATGAAGGCTAATGCTTATAATCATTCTAGTTATGTACATTGAGGCATTTTGTGATCTTCATTTTCCAGTCAAGCCATTTTTTTTTTTTTTTAATGTATATGTATATATTCCTTTTTAGATCATCCCAGAATAAAAAACAACAATAAAATAGACAGAAACTTATTATATTGTACAACTTCCGGTTTAACAGGAAGTCAGAGGTCATCAAGGTCACTGAGGTCAAAAAATGGTCAGGAAATTATTGACAATCATTTGGTAAACAATGTGTTAATATATTGTTGGAAAATAAAGAAGGGCATTTTTTTAATGATTTTTCAAACATAAACATACAAATTGTTTTGTTTTAAAGAAAGTATGTGGGATAATGAGGGTAATTGTGTACAAAGACAATGGGACTCAAAGGGTTAAGCCAATAACGGATGCGCTACAATATTTCTAAAACCATAGATCGTATTAACTTAATACTGCAGTGTCATTTTTGTACGAATGGAAAGGGCTGTTGAAAAAGCCAATACCGAAAAGCTATTTCTTTGAAATGAGTAAGGCAACTTACTTTTGAAAACAATCTTAAGTCACATTTTAACAATGATCCCAATTGATGAGGACATCAATTACCGTCACTTCCGAACACCTTGAGTTTGTGCACAAACTCTGAATTTCTAGTTATTTATTTATTATTATAATATATTTTTTTAACATTTTGTTATACAAACTTGTTAAAGTCAGGCTATAATAAAAAATGAATAATCGCTTTCGAAATTGAATTCATTTACAGGACTTTTTCGCAAGACTTCATTGTATTATATACATAACAGCAAAAGAAACGTCACCCCCTAAATTTTGATAAGTCTGAGAACGTGTTTAGCTTATGTGTCCTCGGACGTCATGCATGACGAATTTTTAGGTCAACCAAATTTTCCACATTGTGTTCGTGTTACACTCCATACTCATAATATTCTTCATTAAACAAATTTATATTAATTATAAAATGAAAATAATAAATATTTTTAGGGGTGACGTTTCTTTTGCTGTTATGTATAGATTGTACCCAATAGACGACATCTTTATGGATAACTTAGATTTGGCTTTAGGTTGCGTCAAGCTTTCTAATTTTTCTATACGCAGTAAAGTGCTTCACCAACCAATGAGCACAGAATTTGTTGAACCGCCCTACAGGAGGCCAGGGTGGCACCGTACCAAGTGGGCCAAAAGTTCCGCAAATAGTGAGTGCCTTTCTTTCGTCCAATAAGAACATTTATTATATCACTTGGTAACATCTGGACCATTTTCACGAATAGATCTCTAGGGCATCCAATATTTGTATACTATCTACATAGTGAATATTTTGTGCAGACCTCATAATATGTGATGTGATCTGGAAAAACCCTTCACATGGTGAAATGTTATTCATAACTTAAAAGCTTGATTTCTCAAAACGAGGTCAGCTGGTTTTTCGAACTTCCTGAGAGCGTAAGTTATAGACATCTAAGAATCCTGAATAAAACAGTTTTGAAATAAGCACAGTGTCCTAATTAATTTGATGTATTAAAACATAAACATTGCAAATTTCACCATGTGAAGGGTTTCCCAGATCACATCACATATGTTCGTTACATCGACGTTTCACTGGATAATAATTATAAGCAATAAATATTGGCTTCTAATAATACCAGCCTAGCAAAATACAGGTTTAACGTTTAATGTATATCTTGATTCAAAGAGAGTAAGCATACTCATAGAAGCAGTTTTGCCAACATTACCAATGTTGTACCTTCCCTTCAATGTATATCTTGATTCAAAGAGAGTAAGCATACTCACAGAAGCCAACATTACCAATGAAATAAGTATGCTTCCCTTACCATGACAACCAATATACATTACACCACCGACAATTATGAGCCAAGACCAGATTAGTGGCCGAGAGGTCTAGCGCACTGAGTTCCTAGCCATGCAAGTTGCGGCAGAGATGGTTAAATGTATTGTGTTTGATTACCTGATAGAAGCCTAAAATGGTTGCCGGGGCTGTATATGCTTCTCAGGAAGATGAGAATAATCAAGGAATGATTTAAAGTAGGTCGATAACGGATAGTAGTAATAATGTAAAGCACCTTGAGCGACACATTATTATTAATAGTATAACAGAATCAATGTGAGGAGAGGCCAAAATGACTTCGGCAGTAAACTGAAGATTGGTCGGTTATATCGTTATCGTTTTCACGAAGTGACGAATACGTTAACAATCTTAATGTGGTTTTTTTTTCAAATTGAAAAACATTATATATCACAGTTATAACTTCAAGCTTTTGATTGTAAACAAGACAAAAAAGTCTCCTGTAACTGGTCTCCGCGCGCGTTGCCTGAGACATGCTCGTCGTTTTTAGCCATCATACTTTGTGTAGCCTATGTGAAATTTGGTCTGGTTCCAATAACTGTGTATGCATGTTAACATGGATCACAAAAAAGATTACCTCTCCCCCAAAAAAACCAAAGCATCACCGCACCGATTTTGAAGCCGACCTATGACCAGAAACCAGATACTTTTTTGGCCTAATGTGAAACGTTTTATCTGCGGTGGTGTCATATTTTGTAAGACACGTAAAATTATTTCCGAATATGCCTGCAGACGAATGTGTACACACTTGATAAAGATAGTATACACCACGCCCTGAAAAAGACTACGCGAAGTGGTTTGCTAGTTGCAGCTGTTTGTGTGGTGTATACTAAATGGCACGGGTTGCCGCGTGCGCCTTGACTAAAGGCTACGCCACTGGGAGCCGAAAACTTTTAACAAAACATTATTTACCACTTGAGGGCGCACTCTTTGCCCTCCAATTCGTCGCAATTTTCTCAAAGTGACGAATCGGAAAAACGTACATTACGAGTAAATCGAGTTTCAAGTTGAAAATTTTTTCGTTCACAGCTATCGTACCTTGTTGCTTTATACAGTGTGTCTAAAAAAAAATGCAAACAAAATTTAACGGAATGCCAGACGTAGAATGAGTAACCAACATAGATAATATAGGTATGGTTTGAAACATACACCTTTCCACTTTAAAATGAGACATCAAACGTCAAAATCTGATAATTTTTGACAGAGTTATGAGTACTTTTCCAAAAGAGGTCAAATTGACGATGGGACCAAGTTTTAAATTTTAGGCATTGGGACAAAGGTAGCCTAATTGCCTCTGTGTGGATAATTGCCTGGCCAACAAAAATGTGTTTAGCGAGTAAACACAATTCTAAACACTTTCTTGCTATCAGTTTGTAAACATGTTTACATGCTAAACATTTTTAGCATGAGGACGGATAGTGTTTAGCCAATGAAAATTGATGTTTAGGAATTGGACATGTGCGTTCAGCTAGTAAACATGTTTACAAACTGATACCAAGAAAAGTGTTTACTTGCTAAACAGTTTTTTAGAGTATTATGTAACGTGCTTAATTAACTTGTGCAACTGTGTACTGTCAATTCATTGATCATGGTTGGTGTTCAGCTAACTAATGAGCAGAGAATTGTTTGTGTCACGGAGTACATCCGTACTGGAAGAGTAAATGGTGTTATCGATGCATTTATGCAGCGATTCCCAGATCGCATCACTCGGCTGGACCTGGGCATGCACCCCTACCAAATGCGCGTGCGACATCGGCTGCTACCGCCGGATTTGCCAAGACGGTTGCATTTTTGTCAGTGGGTCGTCGACCAGCTGCAGGCAGATGTGCGATTCGTCCATCATCTCGTAATTGGCGATGAAGCTGGATTTTCTCTCGACGGAAAAGTCAACTCACGCAATGTTCGAGAGTACGCCCCCAAACAACATCCACCTCCCTTCAATTACGAGCTCAACTTCCAACGTGAGAAAGTGAGTGTCTGGGTTGGCCTCTGCGGCAGTGGCCTCATCGTCGGACCGGTGTTTTTTCAGGGCAACCTCAACGGCCGGCGTTACCTTGAGATGTTGAATGATGATGTCATCCCCATCCTTGAGGAACATTTTGAGGTTCAGGAGCGAGGTGTGTTTAGGCGCCTGTGGTGGGCTCAAGACGGCGCTCCGGCTCATCGTCTACTGGCTGTCCGAGACCGCCTTCATGAAGTGTTCGGAGACCATGTCATCGCGTTGAATCATGTGCATGAATGGCCACAGAGATCTCCAGACCTCACCCCGTGTGATTTCTACCTCTGGGGATACTTGAAATCCAAGGTGTACACGACTCCCCCTCCGGACCTGCAGACTCTCCGTGACAGAATAACAGCTGAGATTGACGTCCTGCGGCAGACTCCAGATGTTGTTCAGAGAGTGATGGGAGACATGGAGAGACGATGTCGCCTGTGTATCGAGTGAGAGGGAGGGCATGTTGAGGGGGAAGGGATGTAATCATCAACAGTTCATCCACACTGCAACACTTGCACATCTAAACAAAATCGATTATCACTGCATTTAAAAACTTGGTCCCATCGTCAATTTGACCTCTCTTGAAAAAGTACTCATAACTCTGTCAAAAATTATCAGATTTGGACGTTTGATGTCTCATTTTAAAGTGGAAAGGTGTATCTTTCAAACCATACCTATATTATCTATGCTGGTTACTCATTCTACGTCTGGCATTCCGTTAAATTTTGTTTGCATTTTTTAGACACACTGTATAATTACTTGCCATCACTGAAGTATGTTTTCAAGCACTTTGACATGATAAGTCCAAATAAAATGTTTTAATTAAGGCATGAGATCCTATTGAATCTATTCGTCAGTATGAAAAAACACAAATGCCACTTACACGCTTATTCGTCATTGTGCGCACATTATTCGTCAATATGAAAAATATCGACATTGCTTCTGGGCTTATTCGTCAATGAACTAATACCATTTTATACGTACAGCAGTTTTCAGAATTTCCCTCCTTTAGGTATTGAATGCAGAGGTGTTATGCAAATAATTTCTTTGCCATATTTTTTCGTTCGCATTTAAAAAAATGAATTTCTTATCTCTCCCACGTTTCCGTTATGTGTTAAACGCAGAAGATTCCTCATGTTTACCCCAAAATAAATTGAAACTTTTCATTAAAAAATTATAAAGGTTTTTGTGCACACAAAGTTCAAGTTTCTCAGATACTAACTGGTTGATTTCACAAGATTCTTTTTATCATTATTTGCAGAATTTTTTTATAAATGCTGATTCTGAAAGATTTTATATGTTAAGTGAATCCTACATGAACCACCAGATACTAGACTTATATGACTCGTGACTCGGACTCGAGTCCGACTTTAGTCACATTTTTGGTGACTCGGACTCGGACTCAATATCCAATGAAAGATGGATGGACTACATTTAATTTTGAATGACAACTTTTGTAAACAGCTCTCGCCAGGCATATTAAGGCGTGCGGGCCCGCAATTCCTTCAGCAAAAATTAGCTGCTCGTTCCGCCACGCTAGAAATATTGTCCACGCCACCCTAAATCAATGTACATGTATTTTTTTTCAAATGAATTTTATACTTTTTTTAGCTTGAATAATAATTTGTGTATCGCTATATGTCGGTGGCGAGTGCCACTCAAAATCACCACAGACGAGCATAGTTTAAAAGGATATACCGGTAGGTCAACAAACATTTGTTGCTGCTAAATACAGCAGATGAGAATCCATAAAAAAACTAATTTCAATGGTGTTCATTGTCAGTATTTGTCAGTATCAATATACAGCTTAGGTACAGACAACAGCTAGTCGTTTCTTAACGTGTTTATTTTACTCCATTTAAACACAATGTCAAAATTATCAGCCAGGATGCAAAATATTTTCGGCACACAAGAACTGCTATTGTACACTCATGGTGACCCATTAAAACATCTCTTCAAAAACAATAGGACGTTTGGTATAATACCATCTGGACCTTGCTCTATGCACCAATAAAAGGTTCATGTAAATTGCTTTTCAGAAAGAAAAGAAAACGTTGTGTCATTCATGCACCATCCTTTTCAACATTTAAATGTGTCAATTGCCTGATATAAAAATACACAGATAAAGGCATTTCCAACTGTCATTTCCAACTGATTATTTTGGAGTGATCATCCACACTATTAACACCAATGATTAAACATGTAGGTTATTAATATATAAAAATTAATTATGATAGTCCTATGGCGATCAGACTTCAGGATCTGTAAACTTGACAACATCGAAATTAATCATGATCTTCATTCTGCAGTAGTTCCATTCAAACAATGGATCAACATTGTTAAGGGGTGATGGATGGCTTCTGAGACTAATTGCTGACCCTACCCACTCCTAAATTAATCAGGGTGAGAGCGCTGCTTGTAGATTAATTAATTAATGTGATGGTTTCCAAACATGTTGTATTAATAAATATAAAAAGCACAAGAATGATAAAACTCAATGAGTTGTTCAATTTTATGACGCAAATAAAAATTATGAAGTTAATTAAAATAAAATAATTAATAAAATAATGTTGATTTTGGAAATAAATTTTTGTTTTAGTCAAATTGATGAGATACTAGTCCAGATGTCGAGTATTTTCACTTAACTTTGAACCTTGACATTATGTGTAAGGTTTTCTTTTTTCTTTTGATTTTTTAAATGACTCGTGACTCGGACTTGGACTCGACCGATATGATTCGGGACTCGGACTCGGACTCGGACTCGGACTCGGACTCGGACTCGGACTCGGACTTGGACTCGGACTCGACCTCGACCTCGACTGATATGACTTGGGACTCGGACTCGACACTTGGGACTCGAACTTGGGCTCGGACTCGAGGTATTAGGACTCGAATACAAATCTGCCAGATACAACTTTAAATCATTAAACAGTTTATAATGGTTTCTTACTGTTTATTTGTTTTGACTGAAATACAAAATTTCATTAACTGTTCTTATGTACAAAATCATAGTCGTGACTTCTAAGTTGGCTTTAAAAACATTTATAACTCCATCGCCGACATGGGGTATGTCAATGACGAGAGGAAATTCATGGAAATATTTTTCAAGGAATCCAGACGTTTTACCAAATGTTCAAATATTATTCATTGTCAAATATTATTTGGACATATAATACAACATTACAAATATTAGTTAAGAAATTCTTTACAAAAGCAACACATTATTGGACGTTTTCTAAAACATTCAAAATGCATAATCACGGTAAAATATTCCATGAGTATTTTTCGGTCTTTTTCTTTTAAATTACTGTTATTTTTCAAATTAACGCATAAACCACAGTATCCATTGTCGATTCGTCAGTATGGGAAAAAACTCAACCATGCCTTTTGTTACGAAGTGGCGAATACCTCATTCGTCAATATGGAAAAACAAAAATTGGCTTTTGAACGTATTCGTCACATGGGGGGTCTCCATAACTTTAAAAGGAGGCAAAATTATGCTTTCAAATATCAAAAAATGTATGTAGACACTCATACAACCCTAAAACTGCAAAAACCTCAATATCGAAAAAATATCGATTCGCCACTATGAGAAAAATGCGACGAATTAATGATGTGACAGTATAACAGATGACACTGGCGTAATTAATAACTTTGTGTTCTTATCTAATTTAGTGATTTTAACAATTTCAACATAAAATGCACCGAGACCAATATCTAGAGCTTGCTCTTCAACTGCAGGCGCAATTTGACTGAGAAACAGCGCAAGAAATTTCTAAAAACAATCACGGACCAGTATCAAAAATAACTGACTCGACTTACTTCAATCAAAATGCATTATAAGAGTGAAGAGATAATTATGCATAACAACCTACCTGTGAAATTTGCAGCTCATTTGGATGCCGAGTTTTACGAGAAAATACGCCAAGTGATTTTTGTTTTCAAATCTGTAATATACAAAAGTTTCATGTTTTCTTAAATATGACAACATGTCAAACTGCATAATATCTTGGGATGTTTTGTACCATTACAAATTTGACATCAATTAAGATTTTAGAATATAATTCAGTAATTTTGTAATTAGGTAAATACAAAAGGTGAACATTCCCTTTAATGGTCACATGTAGTAGGTCTGGTCCGCAATAATGTGTTGTCATAACCGTCGGGGCATGTATATGTATATGTATATACTGACTAAAGGATTTACTGTGTGGATGTGTTTATTAGACGTTTAAACGTACATGCAGACTGCTGATAAAAAGTAGTCGCTCATCCCACCTATCTCTAATGCAAGTATACCTTTGTTAAATGGAATTCACCCCCTCCCCCACTTTCCCGCCAGATTGGCAAAAGAAGGGGAGCCGCAGTTTTACGGACACCTGACAAAGGGTACCGTCGTTTTCTGTTCAGGCATGGGTGGATTCAAGGGGAGGGGGAAAACAGCAAAAAAGGTAGAAACGTAAAAACATATGTTGAATTTAAATACTTGGTGTGAAAAAAGGGGTGCCAGGCACATACCTCACTTTTCCCCCTATAGATCTGCCAATGAATTCATGTATGCATCTACATGTATCAATGTCCATACAATTCCCTGACCTGCCAGATGTCTGACCGGGATATTTGGCTGAACATTTTAGAGCCCTCTTGTGAATATTTTGGTCAATGTGAGTGAACCACGGAAACCTGTAGCGCTTCTGCGTCCCATATGCCACGAGGCCGAAGAGATACCAATTGATATGCACATTACCCAAAAAAAAGAGGAAACAACCTCTCACGTCTTTTTAAAAAAATAACAAGAACAAAAAATATCAAGAGAATGTACAACCTTAGTTGATTACACAAAAGTCCCGGATGTACTATCTGAAAGCTAACTAGATGTGAAATTAATCAAATAGCCACAAGTTAAACTTAGCATGTGCATAAAACAAAGATTCGATTTTGATCAGAATCATACTCCGGTGGGAACTGCCATGATACCTAACCTATAGTCGAGGCCCACGCGGCAACCGGAATACAACATACGAAAAAAAGACCACGTATACGACACGCTAGTAGCGGACGCCCCGGGGGCCTTTACCAGTCCGTTCTGTGGTCTTACATTTTTCTTTATTATTTTTCTACCGATTTGGTAGAGAAATGTTAATACATTATAAGGTAACTAATTTGTTATGGTTGTATGACTTATTTAAATATAGATGACCCCAACATGCAATATTTTACTTACGGTGAATGATTGGTTTAAATAAATTTGCATACATGCTCTCTTAATGTAAAAGAGTGAAAACCACTCTTTCAAAGAGCTATATGGCGGACAAGTCTTTTTTGGAGTGAAACCCACTCTGATTCGAGTGAAAAATGCAGTAAAAGGCTACCAATTCACTCTTTATACACTATTAATTTTACTCTTTATCCACTCCATATAGCTCTTTATCCGCCATATAGCTCTTTGAAAGAGTGGTTTTCACTCTTTTACATTAAGAGAGTAGATTATTCATTTTGCTGGAGGTTTATGAATAATTCAGTAGTAGCGTCTTTGGAACAGACTGGTAAAGGCGCTCGTGTCTTCGCCACTCGCGTGCATGGTGTTTTATTTTGCTTTTTTTTCATGTTGGATACAGATGGCAGGTCATCAGAAGTCGATTCCGTCAGGACAGGTCCGACTCATGATGTGGACCACTCCTCGATCCGTCTCCACTGTATTCTCAAAATGCATCAGCTTCGTGAATGATTCAGTAATATTATGTGAGCCTTACACTGCTGCTCACTGGTTTAGTCCTGACGGGGGAAAAGATGATGCTCATCACGAGATTTTTATGAAAATAGCCTCTGAGCGGTCTACAATAACGAGGGGCTTTGAAGTCTCTCAGTGTACCTACAAGTGGGTAAAGGAACAACTCGAGGAACCTTACACCGGGAAGAGGTTGGTCTTCAATAAAGACATGGCGTTCGCTGTCATCGATAAGCTGGAGTTTCTTCCGAAGGGGTACCGGCACATGTTCCTTGTTCGGCATCCGCTGAAGGTCTTTTCGTCTTATGAGAAGTCGTATGGACGTACTAATCCGAGTGTCGTCTGGCCGGATGAGGTGACCCCGAAGTGGTTTTCCCCAGGCTTCTACTTCGGTGAGATGAGCAAGTTGCTGGATCATGTGAAGATGACACAAGATCCAGAGCCAATTATCATAGATGCTGATGATCTTCTCAATGATCCCAGGGGCATCCTGTCTGCGCTCTTTAAGGAAATTGGGCTACCCTTCGAGGAGAGAATTCTACAATGGGAGACGGGAGATGCGATCACTCAACAGTGGGTTTGTTGTAATGTATTTTTACAAGGGAACCAAGTGTGGCAGTACTACAAGAACGCATTTGACAGTACTTGCTTCGCAAAGCCTCGTGCATTACCAGAGCGCTCATCACTGCCAGATGACGTACTCCGTTGTGTTGATGTCTGTATGCCGTACTACGAGAAGATGTACGCTCAGCGGATGATACCCAAGTAAAAGGAAACTTTTGTCAGTTGTCCGAGAGTGGTAAGAAGGAGAAGATATGCAGATCGATGATTGATTTATTAAATTAAAATGAACTAAACGTATTCAATTATAACATTATTAAGCAGATTCTTCCAGACAAAATAAAAAAGACCTTGAAACAGTACATTGATGTGAAACAGCATAAGGCTGATCTATGTTGGCACAACGTAGTTATAATTGGACAACCTAACGTCGGCGCATCATGGTTGTGCTGACGTTGGCAAATGTTGTTGAGTATACGAAGTCGATTTCCAACGTTGGCACAACGGAAGTTTAAAATGGGAAACGTAACGTCGGCGCATCATGGTTGTGCCGACGTTGGGAAAGGTTATGCAGTATACGAGGTCGATTTCCAACGTTGGCACCACGTACTTATAATGTGGGCAACGTAACGTCGGCGCATCATGGTTTTGCCGACGTTGCTTAATGTTGTGCAGTAAAATAGGTCTATTTTCAACGTTGCCACAACGTAGTTACAATGTGTAGGCCTACAACCTAACTACGGCGCATCATACGTCGTGCCGATGTTGGTAAAATTGTGCATTATACGAAGCTGAAAGATGTTCTATTTTGGTTTTTGTTTTGTAGCTAATCAAAATTTCCGTTGCAGGGTTATTACCCGTGTAACAGGAATTTTGATTGGCTACAAAACAAAAACCCATAGAACATGCAGCTTCTTTCAAAATGTTAATGGAGATAGGGATGGTATCGTGGCCGAGCGGTCTAGCTTACCGGACTCAAGTTCTGGCGTTAGCAGCAGAATGTGGGTTCAAATCCCGGTCATGACACTTGTGCAAGACACTTAACCATAATTGCTCATAGGGGCAGAGGCAGTTTAACAACTGTCTTGTTACCCCTCTGTCCCTAAAATATGCTCACAATTGGTCATCAACTACCCCAACGTACGATGAACACGTTATACAAACGTTTGGCATGCTGACGTTGGCCCAACATGTCCCGACGTTGTAGCGACATTGGCCCAACGTTGGCCAAACGTCTTCGACGTTGGCCCGATGGAAAAACTAACGTCAAGGCGACGTCAAGTACCGACGCTGCGCCGTTCATAAGATATTACTTTGTCCGAACGTATAACCAAGACGTTGTACAAACGTTGGGCATGCTGACGTTGGCCCAACATGTCCCGGCGTTGTGGGGACATTGGCCCAACATTTGCCCAACGTTGGCCCAACGTCTTCGACGTTGGCCCGATGGAAAAACTAACGTCAAGACGACGTCCATTGCCAATGTTGGGCCAACCGTAAATTCTTATGTTGGCCAACGTTGGGCCGACGTATGCATGTTATAATTAGCTGGGATGCATTTTCGTTGATCTTTCATATTCAGCACTTATGGCCTGTACTTCTTGCCAGGTAGTAATTTTGTCCCATTTGAAGAGGTGAAAGTACCAGTTTCCATCAGTGCTGGATTTTTCAAAAAAACGTGCCCCTTGAAGGATTTTGGAGGATATAAGGTGGATAGGGTTAAGCTACTTTATAGCCAGCCAACCCGAGCCAGCGAGCCACTGAGCCAGTCATCCCGAGCCACTGAGTCAGCAAGCATCCATTAATTGCTACCTTGTAACAGTAGGTGTATTAGATACTGGTCAACCAAACATAATTATCGAATTTTATTTATGTGGAAATGAACTGGTTTAAAGCTGACGAAGGTACCATCCTTCACTAGATTTGAAATGAATAATTTCAAATGAGATATTTCACAAAATAATTGTCCAAATCTCATTTTTATGGAAAGAAAGTGTCAAATTTATGACGGGACCCATTAACAAATAATTCGGGAATATTTTAAAAACGTGTACACTTTTTTCACATGTTTAGCCTAAGACATGTTTAGATTGTGCTTTTCTGTGATGTGAGTTTGAACGCTAAAAACCACATGAACAGGTGTCCATAAGCTAAGCACGTTTAGCTTTGTGACATGTACAGAGGATGGCCGTTTAGCATTTAAACGCATTCATAAACGCGTTTATTTTGCGTGTGCTTAAATTCTAAACACCATATACTTTTCATATACTTTTCTCTATTTTATTCAAAGAATAACACAATACACTCGTAAAGGCAGTTTCAACATTTTCGGCCAATCTTGTAGGTCTACCCTTCAGTCATTTTCAGTAGCCTTGCGCTTTGCGTCGTTGTAGCTGAAATAAGATTGAAGAAAAGTTTGTAACCAGCTTAAGTAGGACACAAGGCTAAATGATATTCTGTGAAGATTTATAACTTGTTTTATTTTCAACAATTTAGTTTGGCCAAGTAATAAATTAACAATCAAATATCAACTTTAATAAAAGGATATAACAAGCAAGGATATTCCAAACAATGTGCAATGCACAACAAATATGCCGGCCGGCTAAAATCTGTTTCCAAAATACAGTTCAGTCCAATATTGGAGCTACACGTTTGAATCCGATGTCCACTCCGGCTGATCCGAAAGGATTGATCGTAATGTAGTGAGCACGGCAGCCTCAATCCAGGATGAGTACCGTAGATTAAACGTCAAATCTCCACTCAAGGGCTCATCAATCCACAAGTAGCATAAAATCACAACTGATAACTGTCCTTGTCGTTACAGGCGAGTATTCAAATGGTGAAACAGTCCACCAGGAGATTTAGTATGGCTCGGGAATTCTTTGGTTGATTCAATAACCGGACTGAATTCCTGAGAGTTATTTATAAGCAACAAACTGTACATTTAGTGATTTATCTGATTGGACTTAGCCTGTTTTTTAAATTTGTCACGGTGATTTGGCTTCTCATTATTTTACATAGGATTTCGGTTCTGATGTAGTATTCATATTCAGGGATGTGGGCAAATAGTCTAGATACGTTTAATGTCAATGTATTCATTGCAAGACTGTGGCGCACTCTGTGGCCTCCATCCAATCAATGATGTGACAGTAACGGATGGTCAGCGGCGTAATTAATGGTGTTGATTTTAGTGATTTTAACAATTTCAACATACACTCTTAAAACTGAAGTGTTGAATCAACATTTTAAAGAGTTCAGTCAGTGACAACTCTTTATAAAGTTGGATTTGAATGGTTTACAAAATGGTTTTATAGTTAAAACAGTTTGTCATGGTGATTTGGCTTCTGATTATTTTACATATGATTTCAGTTCTGATATTATAGCTTTCATATTCATGGATGTGGACAAATAGTCTAGATACGGTAATGTAAATGAATTCATTGCAAGACAAGACTGGGACATTTTTGAGTAAAAAAAAATGGTAGCATAACCAACTATAACCTAACCTCATACAGCGAAAATAGTTACAGTTTTGTCTGTTTTGATGTTTATTTATTCATTCTCACTAAATTATAAAAGTATACAATAATAATTTAACCAATGGTGAATATGTCTGATTTTTAAAAGTATTTTATTAAAACACTTTAATTGTATAACTAGAGCTAAAATGTTTGTTAGAACAAACACACGGTGTTCGTGTCAACTTCCGGTTCAATCAAATTATCATCGATAATGTCAATCATATTTTGCAAAGGTGTATCATCTTTTATTATAACAATATCAATTTCATACTCAAAAGACCTATCAATTTTGCGTTAGAATGTGTTGAATTTGAACTTCCTGTTTACCGGAAGTAAAGGTCAGATCAGGTGATTTGAAGGTGATATATGACACAATAAAACTTCCTTGTGATCTTGAAAAAATAACGTTAGTACCTGCTTTGGTTCAATATCTGAGATTCTCGTGCGACGCTTGAACACTTCTAGTGCGACGCGTGAACACTTCTAGTGCGACGCGTGAACACTTCTAGTGCGACGCGTGAACACTTCTAGTGCGACACGTGAACACTCTTCTTGCAATGTACATGTGTCCTTTTTAGAACACCATAAAAAATACCCATGCCACCAGCTATAAACTGAGATACTTCTGACAATATCGTCACAATCAACAGGGCATGGAATCGGAGTGCTATTTTTAGGTTATGAATCAGTTACTGAAAATAATACCCCACGTGATAAGGTCACATTACCGTTGCTGCTGCATAAATGAACCAGTAATTTTTATAATAATTTCATCGGTTGTTATTACATTTAGCATCTTTAATTGGGTCGATTGAAGTATTGAATTTATTTCTTGTCGACAGATTTATCTTGTTTAATTAATTGGTTTCAAATAAACGTATTACCATAAACGTAATGGCCATATGTACCTGTACACTATTAGTACTGTAGGAAAACGATAGTGCCCCGTGAAATTAGAACCTAGATTTCGAATTGATGCGAAAATATAACATAGTTTAGTAGAAAGTGGGGAACATATTGGGGGATGTGATCACATTGGTCATCTCCCTCTAAAATGTTATATTTATTCCCATCACCCAACCCCCTGGATTTGAACCTCTTTGTATCCCTCTGTTATGCAGTTTTTATATAAGTTTTTTAAAAATACAGGCCTTCTCGACAGACATGAATGACAAAACGGAACGAGTAATTATGCATTTATATTGTGAATATCTGCTTATATATTTCACGTAGGAGAGGGGTGTCGTGGAGTGTCGTGGCCGAGCGGTCTAGCTTACCGGACCCAAGTTCTGGTGCTAGCAGCAGAATGTGGGTTCGAATCCCGGCCGTGACACTTGTGTCCTTGAGCAAGACACTTAACCATAATTGCTTCTCTCCACCCAGGGGTTAAATGGGTACCTGTGAGGGCAGAGTTGGTTGATTAGCCCTATATGCACTGTAATGGCACCAATTGAGCTGTATACTCCCCAGGGAGCTGAGATGGTTTCAGGAATGATTTATGAGCCTTATGAGCCTTATGAGCAGGGGTAATAATATAATGCGCCTTGAGCACCACTCAGTTGGTGGATACGTGCGATATATAAGTCCACACATTATTATTATTATTATTATTATTACGTACTCGGATTATTATACACTGATAATCATTGACTGGCAATGGGGGCGCTATAAATTCAATTATTACTATTATTTTTTTAATTACCCTAAAATTTCCATCAACAAATGGACGGGAAAAATGAGGTAACTTTTTTCCGTCCAATTTTTATGGAAATTTGAGGGTGAAATAATAAATAAAAAAATAAAAAAGTAAAATAAATCAACTCAAATTAGTTCTAGTATAAGCCTGCATGTCCATTCACATGTTGAAACACTTTTTGGTCGGTTTCAGGTACTTAAAAATAAATAACAACCATTGGAAAAACTGCTAACGTGACGGATGCAAAGTGGCCCCCTTTGTTGTGTTTTATGTCATATGTATTCTTAGGACAAAAATGTCTCCGGTTTCTGGTCTCCGCGTGCGTCGCCTCAAACCCGCGCATCGGCATTTTTAATTTTCTTTTTTTTCCCCTATGAAACGATGTCCAATTGCAGTCAAATTGGAATTCTGCCGTGCTGTGTTTTAAACGACTTTTTACATAGGGGTATGAACGTTTGCACGATTTCTGAGGCCTCTCTTAGCCACCATACATGTATTTCACTGGTTGGGGGAAGAAAAAAAAATTCAAGCCGACCTAATGAAACCGGAGACTTTTTTGGCTTTATCTACTTGATTCTCATTCGACAAATCCGTTCAATGCAATCAATTTTCACTACATTTCTATTGAATTTTCATCATATTTTCGCCCTCCCGTGTCATTTACTTGTTTTGTGGATGTCTGTTTTCTGAAACACTCATGCGCAGTGTGTCTAATGATTTCTTATTCGTTGGAATTGATTTGGGTTTTGTGCTCTTTGATCGCTGTTCCGATATCGACGTAAAAAGGGTGTAAAGATACGGGTTCAGGGAGGAGTTTATGGGTAGGATGAAGACAACAATCCAGGCGTAAATATCTGGACCGATTACTACCGCCCCAGTCTGAGACAGAATCCCCATGATGATGACAGACATCCAGCATGCGAAGTCAGTGCCGACTATGAACGCCATTTTGACCGCCATTCTGATTTCCTGATCACGGTGAGCGGCCACGCGGACCTTATTCGATGTGTGCTTGACTTTGACAAAAATTCCCACATAGCAGACGAACACCACCAGGAAACAGATGAGGTTGACGCCAAGAAAGAGGATAATTAAAAAAATCCAGGCTGGCTCCCGAGTGGATTATCAATAGCGCCCTCTTTTACCTCGAAAGCGGTTGGTTTAGTGATGAGTCGTAGTCCAATGCACACATCGGATAAACCGTAGATATCCGAATCTGACCCGCTAGCAAAGACAGTTGGTCCAATACTCAAAACCAAGTGATATTGACCAAATCACGAGGAGAACTAACATGGTGGATTTCCTGCGTCGTTGCCATGAGTTGAAGGGGAACACATGGGCGGATCCAGAACATTTTTTAGGGGGGGGGCTGAGAATCAAAAACAATTATTTTTCAGTACTACAAAGGGTGCTGCCACTTCCTATGCGCAAAGGTTAGTACAGTACTAAGTAGGTCACCTCCTTATGTTTATCCCGCACACTGTGGGAATGGGAGTGCGTTCTCCCCTCCCGTCTCCTCCCCTCTCTCTCTTTTTCCTCTCCTTTTTTTAAACGATTTTAGGGGGGGCTACAGCCCTCTTAAGCCCCCCCCCCCCGGATCCGCCAATGGAACACGATACTCCAGAATCAATCTGTACACTTTATGATTGTTTTATTACCAAGTGGCAACAATGATGGCCAACAATAATGGGTTAAAAAGGCATGCTAGCAAATGATGAAAACCTTTGTTTGCTTTATGTACAGCACATGTGAAGACTCGACGCACTCATGGTTAGACTGGTACCCGTACCGTACCGCCTGTGGGCACCAGACCATGCCGCCTAGAGTAAGGCTCCCTCCCTAGGGGTACGTCACGAACAGCACCACCTCGCGGCGTGAACATTTTGAAACAATTTTTTTTTAAATTAATTAAAATAACAAAAATCTACTCAAGAAACAAAACAAACTTAATGTTTTTATTCATATCAATTGATAAAATAACAATAAAAAATAAATTAAGACAAAAACACACTTCATAGACCCTTTAATATTATTGTCAGAATCATGATTTTTACAGTAGGTGAATTTAGAAATATAAATCAAACAGTGTAATGAATAAAAGATGCGGGTTTGTCACGTTTAGCCCTAATCAGGATCGGCAGCAGGATCGTTTTATTTGAAAAAAAAAATTTTTAAGAATATAAATGCACATAGTTGTGTGCAGTGGGAATTATTTACTGTAGAAAAATAACTCGCTGCCAGGGCAGCTAAACATTACAGATGCATAGACCATTTAAAGGGACTGTAAGCTATTAGTAAAATGCATTATAAGAGTGAAGAGATAATTATGCATAAAAACCTGTGAAAGTTGCAGCTCATTTGGATGCCGGGTTTTACGAGAAAATACGCCACCAAGTGATTTTTTTTTTAAATCTGTTATATACAAAGTTTCATGTTTTCTTAAATATGAAAGCATGTCAAACTGCATAATATCTTGGGATGTTTTGTACCATTACAGATTTGACATCAATTAAGATTTTAGAATATAATTCAGTAATTTTGTAATTAGGTAAATACAAAAGGTGAACATTCCCTTTAATGGTCACATGTAGTAGGTCTGGTCCGCAATAATGTGTTGTCATAACCGTCGGGGCATGTATATGTATATGCATATACTGACTAAAGGATTTACTGTGTGGATGTGTTTATTAGACGTTTAAACGTACATGCAGATTGCTGATAAAAAGTAGTCGCTCATCCCACCTATCTCTAATGTAAGTATACCTTTGTTAAATGGAATTCACCCCCTCCCGCACTTTCCCGCCAGATTGGCAAAAGAAGGGGAGCCGCAGTTTTACGGGCACCTGACAGAGGGTACCGTCGTTTTCTGTTCAGGCATGGGTGGATCCAAGGGGGAGGGGGAAAACAGCAAAAAAGGGAGGAACGTAAAAACATATGGTGAATTTAAATACTTGGTGTGAAAAAAGGGGTGCCAGGCACAAACCTCACTTTTCCCCTATAGATCTGCCAATGAATTCATGTATGCATCTACATGTATCAATGTCCATACAATTCCCCGACCTGCCAGATGTCTGATCGGGATATTTGACTCAACATTTTAGAGCCCTATTCGTCCCTAATTTGCCATTGTGACCAATCCCGAATTAAGTTGGCATAGTGACCAATGCGGTATTGGTCACTTTGCCAAATTACAAAAATAGCCAGTGTAGAGCATTCGTCATTTGAATATATGCTTTATCTCCAAAACTATAAGGAATGCATGCATGTGGATTAGATACAATGGTAGGTCTCTTCCTGAATGTACTAATGGGCGGGAAAACTTAAAATTGAAAAAAGTCTTTTTAAAAAATAACAAGAACAAAATAAATAAATTTCAAGAGAATGTACAACCTTAGTTGATTACACAAAAATCCCGGATGTACTATCTGAAAGCTAACTAGATGTGAAATTAATCAAATAGCCACAAGTTAAACTTAACATGTGCATAAAACAAAGATTCGATTTTGATAAGAATCATACTCCAGTGGGAATTGGCATGATACCTAACCTATAGTCGAGGCCCACGCGGCAACCGGAATACAACATACGAAAAAAAAGACCACGTACTACACGCTAGTAGCGGACGCCCCGGGGGGCCTTTACCAGTCAGTTCTGTGGTCTTACGTTGTTCTTTATTATTTTTCTACCGATTTGGTAGAGAAATGTTAATACAGTATTAGGTAACTAATTTGTTATGGTCATATGACTTATTTAAATATAGATGACCCCAACATGCAATATTTTACTTACGGTGATTGGTTTAAATAAATCTGCACACATAGATTATTCATTTTGCTGAAGGTTTATGAATAATTCAGTAGTAGCGTCTTTGAAACAGACTGGTAAAGGCGCTCGTGGCTTCGCCACTCGCGTGCATGGTGTTTTATTTTGCCCTTTTTTCATGTTGGATACAGATGACAGATCATCAGAAGTCAATTCCGTCAGGACAGGTCCGACTCATGATGTGGACCACTCCTCGATCCGTCTCCACTGCATTCTCAAAATGCATCAGCTTCGTGAATGATTCAGTAATATTATATGAGCCTTACACTGTTGCTTACTGGCTTGGTCCTGACGGGATAAAAGATGGTGCTTTTCAAGAGAAAACAAAGGATTTTATGAAAATAGCCTCTGAGGCGTCTACAATAACGAGGGGCTTTGAAGTCTCTCAGTGCACCTACAAGTGGGTAAAGGAACAACTCGAGGAACCTTACATCGGGAAGAGGTTGGTCTTCAATAAAGACATGGCGTTCGCTGCCATCGATAAGCTGGAGTTTCTTCCGAAGGGGTACCGGCACATGTTCCTTGTTCGGCATCCGCTGAAGGTCTTTTCGTCTTATAAGAAGTTGAACGAACGTTTTAATCTGAGTGCCGCCCGGCCGGATGAGGTGACTCCGGACTGGTTTGCCCCAGGCTTCTTCTTCGGTGAGATGAGTAAGTTGCTGGATCATGTGAAGATGACACAAGATCCAGAGCCAATTATCATAGATGCTGATGATCTTCTCAATGATCCCAGGGGCATCCTGTCTGCGCTCTTTAAGGAAATTGGGCTACCCTTCGAGGAGAGAATTCTACAATGGGAGACGGGAGATGCGATCACTCAACAATGGGTTTGTTCTAATGTATTTTTACAAGGGAACCAAGTGTTGCAGTACTACAAGAACGCATTTGACAGTACTTGCTTCACAAAGCCTCGTGCATTACCAGAGCGCTCATCACTGCCAGATGACGTACTCCGTTGTGTTGATGTCTGTATGCCGTACTACGAGAAGATGTACGCGCAGCGAATGATACCCAAGTAAAAAGAAACTTTTGTCAGTTGTCCGAGAGTGGTAAGAAGGAGAAGATATGCAGATCGATGATTGATTTATTAAATTAAAATGAACTAAACGTATTCAATTATAACATTATTAAGCAGATTCTTCCAGACAAAATCAAAAACAGTACATTGATGTAAAACAGCATAAGGCTGATCTATGTATCTTGAATAAATATATTGTAATAAATAGACAAACATGCCATCCATTGACCCTATAACCCCCTAGGTATTCTGGCTATAGGAACCTTCCTGAACCTATAGTGATTCTGGCTAGGAACCTTCTTTAACCCTAATCCCCTAGGTATTTTGGCTAAAAACCTTCCTGAATCCTCCAAAATCCATCAGTGCACTTTTGGAAACGCGCCCTTATCTTCAAAATGCACAATGCATTTTCGTTGATCTTTCATATTCAGCACTTATGGCTTGTACTTTTTGCCAGGTAGTAATTTTGCCCAATTTGAAGAGGTGAAAGTACCAGTTTCCAACAGTGCTGAATTTTTCCAAAAAAGTGTCCCTTGGAGGATTTTGGAGGATATAAGGTGGTGAGGGTTAAGCTACTTTATAGCCAGCCAACCCGAGCCAGCGAGCCACTGAGTCAGTCATCCCGAGCCACTGAGTCAGCGAGCATCCATTAATTGCTACCTTGGAACAGTAGGTGTATTAGATACTGGTAAACCAAACATAATTGTCACACCCCAAAAAATGTTCAACTTTTGGTTGTGACTTGTAGTTGTACAACTCTAATTCCCACACATGTAAGCAACCTTTTAGGACCAAGGGTTTTATTACCATGGACCCAGGCTATAGTCTCCTTTCTGTCTGACTTGGTTTGGGTGATTTATGATGTAAGAAGGAGGGATTTGGCCATGTGGTGTTCTTGTGGGCGATTTGGGCCATTGTGACTACAGCCTTCGTCCAGTAAGCATCAAAAAGTCATAATCGCTACAATCGTCTGCAAGACACAACATCACCTCTTTTATATTTTGAACATAGGTGAGTTTGCAAATTCCTTTTCTCTTTTATGAACATCATTTTAGTAATTAATAGGATATTTAATCATATGATATTCTGCTGAATTATTTGCTCATTACCCTCTTGGTACGTGACTTTGTATTAATTGATTGTAGATTTATACTTTGTAGCCCTCACGGCTAAAAATATATGGATCGCATGATTTCCTTCATTTTTATGATAGCTATTTCTGATATGATTTGGGTAGTTACTGAAGTAATATTTTTAATGGCTGATTGATCGTTGAGTCCTAGATTTATGTGTTAAAAGTTAAGGACAAAGTTTCTTGGTTTCACGTCAGGGATTATCGTATAGCACAATCCAATTAAGATATCACTTTCTATGATACCGTATGTAAGACATGATATTATTTTAGCATAGGATTGGTTATCCCAGTTCCTTAGTTTTGATCCAATTTTATTGTTGTTGTTATTTTAAATTCTATGATTTTCGGTTTTTTATCATTTATCACTTGACAAATTCACTCTGATTGCAATTCACATAAGCTGTGCATAATAATTTGGAAGTTGCAACTGTTTCCATATTTTATTTACAAGGTTTCACACCAGTTGTATTCAGTTCATTTTTTGTTTGTTCACCAGTTAGTTTATAGCAAAGACACTTTCATTTATCGTTTGACCTTGATGAAGTTTAGCTTCAGAAATTCTTTTAGCTTAGCTGTACATAACATTTTGCGGGAACACTAGGAAATTAGTTATTCAGTCAATATACATGAGTTCTGTATTTTGTAGAAGGGAAATCTTTCTGTCACAAATTGTTATTATTTCAGCCCATTGTTGGCATGGTTTAATTTTAGTTAGAGAAAGTTCCTTTAATTTGGTTGTGCAGTAATGTACACAGTATCCATTGCTGCATTGCTTATATTATAATTAGGCCAGGCAGGATAAGTTGTTTACAGAACATGTGGTCAAGCACTTTACTCATGGCTGTGACTACAGTGAGCTGTAGCACTTAATAGGGACTGTGTGTGTGTTGACAGTTTTATTGTTTTCCTGGCTGACCACCACTGGAGTTGTTCGCTATTCAATTCCCTGGTGTAAATAGACTTTCACTGGAAAGTTGAAGATTATGTTTTTGGTGAATATTTAATCAGTTGAAGTTAGGGTCAGATTTTCTAAGTGATTTTATATTTTGTTTATTTAAAGTTGATTTTTATTATTAATGCAGGCTTAGTTGATTAATTAATAATTAGAAATTGTGACTCCAGCCTTCGTCCAGTAAGCATCAAAAAGTCATAATCGCTACAATCGTCTGCAAGACACAACATCACCTCTTTTATATTTTGAACATAGGTTGTTCAACAATTGCCTCCAGCCCCTGATGTGCCGTGGATGGCCTTGATGTTTTAGCGTGTTGTTGTGGTGACTTCACCGATTGTTTCTACTTTCGTCTAGCCCCTTCATTTATTCTACTAGCCCCATCTTCACTTCTTTTTCCTGATTTCCCTGGATCAAGAACTTTCTTTGCTTTCGTTCGTGTGATTCTCCATTGAACTTTGTACCTGCTCGCGTACGTCGGTCGCGTTGAATCAAGATCGTTCGGAGGATTGCTTAGATCATCATCGGCTCGTCACAGTCATCAACCCGCTAAGTTCCTTTTATTATTTTCCATTGTTACATTATATTAAATTTCATTCTCTTTGTAAATTTTGTAATATTCAAATTGGATCAGTATTGGGTTTAATTCTCATTTTCATATGTTCGAAGATTGTTTTGTCATTTATTTTGCTTGAATATTTGACAGAATACATATAGAAATTCCGACTGTTATAATAAATACGACAAGTCTGAATGCATTTTAATTATTTTCTCGTTAACAACACAAGCTGAAACTTGCACAGGTTAGTTGTTTCATATACATTTCTCTCTTTTATTTATTGCACTCGTAAAGGCAGTTTCAACATTTTCCAATCTTGTAGGTCTACCCTTCAGTCATTTTCAATAGCCTTGCGCTTTGCGTCGTTGTAGCTGAAATAAGATTTATTAATTGTTGCTATTAGGCAGTATAAGGATTATAATCGGCATTTTAAGAAAAGTTATTAAAATTATTTATAGGAAAGATAGGAAAGAAACCATCATAAGCAACAAACTGTACATTTAGTGATTTATCTAATTGGACTTAGCCTGTTTTTTTAAATTTGTCACGGTGATTTGGCTTCTCATTATTTTACATAGGATTTCAGTTCTGATATTAGTGTTCATATACATGGATGTGGACATAGTCTAGATACGTTTAATGTAGGCCTAAATGTATTCATTTTTACAGAACAAAATGGTTTACTATAGTTAAAACAGTTTATTTATTTGTCATAGTGACTTGGCTTCTGATTATTTTACATATGATTTCGGTTCTGATGTTGTAGTATTCATATTCAGGGATGTGGACAAATAGTCTAGATACGTTTAATGTCAATGTATTCATTGCAAGACTTTGGCGCACTCTCTGGCCTCCATCCAATCAATGATGTGACAGTAACGGATGGTCAGCGGCGTAATTAATGGTGTTGTTATTAACAGATTTGATTTTAATTTAATTTGATTTTTAATTTAATTTTAATTTTAATTGATTTTCAACTAAAGTGTTGAATCAACATCTTAAACAGTTCAGTCAGTGACAACTCTTTATAAAGTTGGATTTAAATGGTTTACAAAATGGTTTACTATAGTTAAAACAGTTTGTCATGGTGATTTGGCTTCTGATTATTTTACATATGATTTCAGTTCTGATATTATAGCATTCATATTCATGGATGTGGACAAATAGTCTAGATACATACGGTAATGTAAATGGATTCATTGCAAGACAAGACATTTTTGAGTAAATAAAATTGGTAGCATAACCAACTATAACCTAACCTCATACAGCGAAAATAGTTACAGTTTTGTCTGTTTTGGTGTTTATTTATTCATTCTCACTAAATTATAAAAGTATACAATAACAATTTAACCAATGGTGAATATGTCTGATTTTAAAAAGTACGGTATTTTATTAAAGCACTTCAATTGTATCATTATTCAGTTTCATTAAATGGCACCGTGAAGTGCATGCCTAAGATTCGGTAACTGCAAAGTTTATGGCTATCACTGTAAGAAATATTGGGCAAACACGGTTGATATGTTGCCCAACACTGGTTAACACTGGTCAACATATCAACAGGCTACACAGTTGATTTACCATTGCCCAATGTTAGATAAGTTTTTGCCAAAATATGTGAACATTTGTGGTAAATATTAACCAATTCTGGGAGAAATACGGTAACCTTACCCAACACCATGTTGCCCAACTTGTTTTGTGTATACAATATTCAGTGAGTTAGCATCATGCCGGCCAAGAGTGACACACAACCCATTCTATTCCACGACAAAACCATACTTTCTACCTGGTGGAACTTATTACATTTCAATAGACCATTGCACAAAACACTCTGTAAGGCCAAAGAAAACCTCCAGTTTCTGTTAATTATTTGGTTATAACACAGCACTGCAGAATTCCAATCGATCCAGCAATTTGGCTGCAATATGGGCATCGTTTCATAGCAAAAAAATGCTTTTCATTGATATGTGTTCGGTTTAATAATGCAACTAACGCATAATTATTGCTAGATTATAAACTACATCGTACCCAGATAACATTCATACATTGGGCCAACGTTGGCGATTGGTCGGCAACGTTGGCGTTGGCATTATGTCAGCTTGTGACGTTGGGTCAATGTTGGCATTACATCGCCAACATCGGCGTTGGCATTATGGCGGCTGCTTATGTTGAGCCAATGTTGGCAATTAATCGGCAACATCGGCATTGGCATCATGTTGGTTGCAGACATTGGGCCAATGTTGGCTCTAGGTCGGCAATATAACATTGGCATTACGTTGGCGATCGATGTTGGACCAACGTTGGTTTTTAGTCGGACACCGACATTGGCATTGTGTTAGTTTCTTACATTGGGCCAATGTTGGCTCTAGGTCGGCAATATAACATTGGCATTACGTTGGCGATCGATATTGAACCAACGTTGGTTTTCAGTCGGACACCGACATTGGCATTGTGTTAGTTTTTAACATTGGGCCAATGTTGGCTCTAGGTCTGCAATATAATATTGGCATTACGTTGGCGAACGATGTTGGACGAACGTTGTTTTTAGTCGGACACCTACATTGGCATTGTGTTAGTTTCTTACATTGGGCCAATGTTGGCTCTAGGTCAGCAATATAACATTGGCATCCCAGCTAACAAATTGACGTTCTTACAACGTTGTAAAAACGTCAGAGTTTGGTATCAGCATACGTCTTAATAACGTAATGATGCAACGTAATAAACACGTTGTTGCAACGTTAAAGACACGTTTCCAGTGACCTTATAAAAACGTTATTACAACGTTGCCACAACGTGCATTTGTGGTTGTGATAACGTTGTCCAAATAACGTTGTAGCAACGAAACTTTGTCGACTCCCCTATACGTCTTAAGAACGTAATAATACAACGTAATAAACACATTGTTGCAACGTTAAAGACACGTTTCCAGTGACCTTATGACCACTTATAATAACTTTATTACAACGTTGCTACAACGTGCATTTTTGCTTGTGATAACGTTGTCCAAATAACGTTGTAGCAACGATACTTTGTCGACTCCCCTATACGTCCTAAGAACGTAACGATGCAACGTAATATAAACGTTGTTTCAACGTTAAATACACGTTTCCAGTGACCTTATGACCACTTATAAAAACTTTATTATAACGTTGCCACAACGTGCATTTTTGGTTGTGATATCGGTGTCCAAATAACGTTGTAGCAACGATAAGTTGCCGGCTCCCCTATACGTCCTAACAACGTTGAATAAAAGTAATGAAGACGTTGTTGGAACGTTAAAGACTTTTCCAGTGACCTTATGACCACGTATATAAACATTACTACAGCGGGTTGCATTTTTGGTTGTAGTAACAATGTACAAATTACGTTAATTGTAGCAATGTTTCTACAACTTACCAGATACATGGGCTTTATACACAGGAACTGAAATTAAGCATGAAATAATTTATTGTTCATATAATGATTTATTGCCCATAAGTGATCATAGCGGAATGCCCTATGTGATGGTCTGTTAAATTTTATTGTGTATCACTTATTATTTTTGTAATTGCAATATGAAATAAATTGTACTGCACTGAATAATTGAGTTAAACGGAATTGCATTGAATTTAATACAACCTGTTTATGGTTCAAGGGAAGACATAGCGCGAAAACCAGACTGATTGAGGCAACGAATCTTCCGGGTTATGGCTTCCTTTGAACCAAATTGCAGTAAGTAAACTTCACATTTAACACAAAACAGAAAAACTGCTACGAATTATCCAGGGTATGCAGTCCAAAAAGTAAGCTCCTATTGTGATGGGATACGAAAGATCAACAGTTTGGTTTTAAAAAGCATGTTCTAAATCATCGCTGATTTTCTCATATTTTTACTGTAAAAAGTAATGATTTGGAATACATGTAATACGTTACAATACATGAACTGATACAATGTTAAGACAAATGCCTCAAAGTAAATAATATCTGTAAAAGGTCTGACGTTGGATGCTATCAATTGTATAACAATGTCAGTTTAAACAATACACACCGTTTAAAATTTAGATAAAACGGAATTGAAAGAGAAATTAGATCTGGTATATCGATCTGTTAAGTGTGATAATGTTTTACTATAATTATACGGACTTACTTTTTTGTTACTCAGTGCCCTCCATATTTGTTAAACCTTTGCCTATTTTCATGAAACTTTGGTACGAATGGTACATGTATGTTTGCAAAAGAAACAATAAATACATTTAAAAAATCGTTTTGATAACATGGCTCTTTGGCTTCAAAAGAAAGATGAATAAAAAACATAAAGACACTGTTTCTGAGTAAAATATAAAATGTAATAATGGGTAAACATATATTTCAACATAAACATTGAAATGTGTATTTAAACATTATTGTATAGCATTAGTTTATACCAATGAAAACAATAATGTAAAACTTATACGTTTCTCGGCCAAATTCTTTAAATTAGCATCCAAATTACACGCAGCGTCAATCATTTTTGTGCTAAATTGAATGCTTATCAAAATCACCATTCATTCAATTTCATTTAATCGCACTCTTGTGTCATACAATTAAACAAAATGGTATCAAATTTAAAAATACTCACAAACAACATAATACATTCAAATTCGCCTGAGCTTTCCGTGGCATATCCCCATTTCAAGCCAATCTAGTGGAATTGAATGACGGATTGAATCACTAATATTAATGATGCAAATTTGAATTTGAATGTATATTACCACAAGAATGTCTGGATTCTAAATTCAAACCGCGTGGCAACTGGATGAGAAAAATCGCTTTAATACGAACGCACGAAAACAAATTTGAATGCTTATTTGATGAATTTGGCCGGGAAAACCTACTGTATATTAAAGGGGCAGTATCGACACGATAACAGCAGACTTACGACAGGGCATGGAATCGATGTCCTAGTTTAAAATTAACACAGTGACTGAAAATTACTGACTCATTTATGCAGTGACCTTATCATGTGGGGTATTATGGTAGTAACTGTGTTAATCTAAAACTAGCATTCCGATTCCATGCCCTGTTGATCGTGACGATACTGCCCCTTTAAGTGTACAGCCGATGATGGTATAAATTTTGTTAAGTTTGAATTATGGAAAGGGTACCCTTTCCTTAATAAGACATTAAAGTGTGTCTTAAAAAACAACACAACGCAAGGTTCTTCATTTATTCAATGTTTTTCGATCTAATTAAAGCTTATAGGACGTCCTCTTTACAAAACAGAAATTTACATTTAAAACCGATGATGTGTTGCAGAGATTATCCTGATATTAGAAAACTAAATGTTGGTTCTACCAATGGGATTTCAACACTTTATGGGCATGTGTAAATTTAGCTATGATCACACAAAACTAGTATGTGATGAGCACGTCAGGATAACAGATACTGTGGCAATGCCATTGGACAGAGCCAAAACACGAGTTTTTTTGTACAGAATCATATTTTTTTTAAATCAGTTTTAAAAAGAGAACATCCTCAGATTCAATTAGATTGCAAAACATTGGCTGCTTATTAAATAGATTTTGGAGAAACTAAATGAAGAACACTGTGTTGCGTTTTGTTTAGATTAAATACAGAAAAATCAAAATGCATTTTAACTTTTTTCTCATAAACGAAACAGCATTATAAGTATTTGCGATTTATTGTGACGCTTGTAGAAGGGTACATACCTGTGGTTATCGGCTCTCACGCAATCTCTAAGCAACCACGCGTGAATGAAAACAAATAATCGCGGTACTATCTAAAATCGCGGTTTATGTTTGGCGATCTATCGTGGATGAAATAAATCGATGTTGCCCAAGCATAATTATAAGCTCAAACAATCTAGTTTTCAAGAAATGGCCATAAAAGGAACCTGTGAAAGTTTCACCTGATAAATAGAAGAGTGGCTTAATTCAGTTTCACAATGTTTTAAAATGAGTTTATAAAACTCAAGGCAAAACTGTGATAATCTAGTTTTCTTTCAATATATCATAAAACTAACATGTGAAAGTGTGTACTACATGTACATGTAGGCCTATAACGACAGAAATCCTGTTCCCGCTTTTTCGTCCTCCGTGGGCTTGATCGGCCTAGGAACCGTTGACCACCAGGGGGTTCCGCAAAAAAGCCTCTGAAATGATGAGCATAATTTAGCATAATTACAACAAAATGGATATTGCAACCGTACTTACCAACATTCAGTATTGATCTATAGCCATGAATGACATGATGATGAATCATATAAAAATGAAAGTTATAACCTAATTGTTGTTAATTTTCAGGTTATTTCATTATGTCGATATCGATTCAGCGGTGTAAATGTATACAGCGTTTTTGTATTTTAAGTGGAATTTACCAAATTCATATTTATTGGTTTGGGAAAAACATTAGTTTTAGTAGGTCGTACACACACACACACACACACACACACACACACAACTCAAGGCTGTGTGTAAGGGAATGTTGTAAAATAAAGATTACAATGATGATCAGCTAATAACTAATCTTGATGAAGAATATTACAGTAATTCATTGCATAGGGAATTGGGCATGACCATTGGGCATGACCAAGGGCTAAGGAGGTTTAACACATTTGGTAAAATGTCTGTAAACGTGTCCATACTTCATAAGATTCGGAGTATGTACAGAACCTAACCTGTCAAGGTTTCGGTTTATTTTATTGTACCGTTTTGGAGGAAACAGATATACTTCTGATAATATGCATATGCTTTTTTTTGTACATGTTGAAATAGATCATCGGCCACTGATTTATTTCAAATTGTACATCCATCTGGTAGGATAATCCTTTTTGGCCGCCTTTTCTGCCCAATATATAAAGTAACTGCACAACTATAGTTGTATACTGCCATGAATATGATACTATGCCTTTAGTGGTTAACAACAAAATTGGGTCAAAATAAAGGCATTGTTAAACTTATCGTTATAATTAGACAGCACCTCACACTATGAACAGGGAAATGTCTTAAACGCTATTGTTAGGGACAAAATGTCTTAAACAGTACAATGGGGCTTAGGTTTAAGACATTTGTATGTCTGAAACGTAATACAGCTTACGTTTCAGCCATTATAATGTCTTAAACCTAAAAGTAGGGATAACGTTTAAGAATGTCTGAAACGTTAAGCTGCTTACGTTTAAGACATTTAAATGACTGAAACACTAACCAGCTTAGGTTTAAGACATTCTACCCAGAGTGTAGAATCTTGTGGTTCGAAAATGCCTGAAACATAATCTTGCTTTGTGTTGGGATTAAGGAAAGGTCTAGTCTGCCTTTTGTTTACAGATCTCTTTGAAGAGTGACACCATGTCTGAATTAAGGTACACTGACTGCCATTGTTATTGAGTTAGTTGTTTACAATTAGTACACAATGAGTGGGCAATAAGTGGTAGAGTGCAGCTATAAACCACCATTCTGATTTCAAAGTACTGTACATGGATATAACTGGCAACTCATTAAGAGATTAACTCCAGTTCCTTATTCCAATATATTTCTACATGAATACTGAATTCCTAATACACTTTTGTACACTGAATAAGAACTTATTTCTTCACCGCAATTAACAGCTCTGGTCCATCTCTGTCTCATCAGTGATCTCTTGTCACCATGCCATACAACCTGATTCTGCACTCTCTTAAACTTTTAGATTGAAAATCACTCTTAACCGATTTAAACTTAGCAACAAACTTCAAAAGATCTGTCACTTGTTTTAATCAAATAGAATGAATTTCAATAAAAAAGAGAACAACCTGACACTGTGTTCATGGGTCTCATCATGCATGGATACAAATTATGTTTTTCAAATGGGCATAGCGCATAGTATATAGTGCGCTTTATTTGAGAAACCCAAAAGGTTCCAGCCACTGTCCACCAGCATCACTATGGTCCCTTATACCAACCTTAGACCTTATGATATGTTCAATAGTTTTGCTGGCATATTTTCAGCTGAATATGAAATAGTTCATTATTCTTTTTCTAATATATACATG
Organism: Zoroaster sp. YZ-2022; assembly: GCA_029582265.1. Classification (NCBI taxonomy): domain Eukaryota; kingdom Metazoa; phylum Echinodermata; class Asteroidea; order Forcipulatida; family Zoroasteridae; genus Zoroaster; species Zoroaster sp. YZ-2022. The sequence continues at coordinate 33,110,488 of CM055822.1, forward strand.
TTATGTAAATTATACATTTAGAACATGTGTTTTAAAACCATGTACAATCTTTAAAATGATGGAATGTACATGTCTACATATTTGAGGAAGAATATTCTACAGAAATTACAAAAAACCTGTAAAAATAAACGGCCCTTCTTAAATTAACTTATATCCATTTTTGTTTTTTTAGATTTTAAAAAGAAATGATTTAATTAAGAAACATGCCTGTCTAGGCCGATTGTAAACTAATGTAAAATTACTCCACCACAGCAGAAGATGTCCTGACCATGGCTCAGGTGGTTGTCTACAGACACTAGGTCTTGCATTCATAAAAGGTGTGAAGCCAGGTCCATCTATTCACCAGGCAGGTTCTATTGTTGTGAAGGTTGTAAATGATGTGAGCTGATGACACCACCAGATTCTCTTTATTTGACAAAGCATGGCCATGATAGAGTTCCCCCAAACACACTTGTTCTTTCGAGTGGATAAAAATTCATTTTACATATTGTTTAACTTTTTTAGTCATGATATTGAGACAGGAGTTTAAATCATGTCTGAAAATTTCAAGTCATACATACAAACAATAAATTGCTATGGAGAAAATTTAAACAAAAACTTGTACATACCATGCACTGTGTACTTCTTCGAGTGGATCACAATCCTATTTTTGGTATTTTCCCCAATTTTTTATACTTGGTTTAAACTTTTAAAAAATTACACATGATATTGAGACAGGGGTTTAAATTTTAACATCATACAGTACATGCACAAAATAAATTGTTATGAAGAAAATTGTTATGAAGACTTGCACTTCTACGAGTTTGAGCAAACTTTTTTGCCGGGGGCTGGTGTAATCAATCGTCAGGCACACCGGCACCTCACTCTTATGGCCATCAATGACCCTACAGATGGTCCCAACACCGCGTCTATGTAGTAAGCCCTACACAGCAGAGCCCCTTGTCCTTGAGTGTCCACATGGAACTTTATTAAATTATTTCAGAAGCAAAACCTGTCGGATTATAGTTATTCACGGCAGTAGAGGATTAAAAAGTAAAACTAATTCCACAATCCTTTTTTAAGCATACAAATTTTGGGCCAGTAGAAAAAGTTATTTGCCGCTATGTGGACGTACAATCATGGTACAAGAAGTGTACCATAAAATTGCAGGCTGGGACTAAATCAAGGTTCACTTTGGGCGAGCATTAAAAATTGCTGCCGTTGGTCAGTAACCATAGCTTCAAATGGCTCCATTGGAACAATTTGATATTCAGGTCACAAATAACTAGGCATTAAATCAACAGAGATTAATCCGTTGAAAATAGTATACTGTTTATAATGAGTCTACGCTTCGTAGTTCGGTCTAGTGGTTCATTGTGAAACTTACAAATCATTTTAAACTTCAAATTTAAAGTCAGAGACCTCATAACGGAATATTAGCTCTATTTAAGTAGTATTATTTTTCCATAGACAAAACAATTCTTTATTTCCATAATTTATGTCAAAAGAGGGCAAGGGGGCTGCCATCCCCCATGAGCTACACTACTAGCTAGTAGGCCTAGGCCGATAAATTTGGCTTATCTGGCGAATTTAAATTCTGTCGGAGTTGGCAGTCGGAATTATGGACTGTCAGAATAGTCAGCAATCCTTTAAGTCATACATATTTGTTTATTCTCCGAAACTCGCCACATAAATTTTCTTCTGTATTATTCTTTTTCTATATTACAAGATTTGAATACTACATATCTGAATACAAAGTTATAGTTAATTTATGTATCTTAATACTTGTATCATTTGTCAATACGGTAAATATAGTCAGGGTTTTCAGTTATGGGCAAAAAAAATATTTAAAAAATGAGAATCAGTCGTAAATGCGTAAAGCGAGATTTCCCGTGTTCATGGCCGATTTTACATTGAGTACATTCATGAACTTTAAGATAAGACAACATAATGATATATTATGAAGCAGAGGTTACCTCCAAACCCATATCATGGCCTATAGGTAGTAAATAAAACAACCAATAAGACAGTTTAAGCGAAGGATGTTATAAACATGACTTGAACATTCACCGATTCTATTATTTCTATGTTTGTTTAGACCATGTGATTCATTTACACTCATGCAGTAGATGCATAGTTTGTACATTTTGTACTTCTCCACATCATAAATATCAAGAATTTAAATAATATTTAGATGTAATTTGAGATGCCATTTAAGATGTATAGTTCCTTTTTAAAAATAAACCATATTAAGAATGTGTTTGCAGATATCTCAAAATATCAGCATTTATGGTTTATTGTCATACACCAGTGTACATTTGGTGACATATTCTATTAAAAACCAGACATATTCAAAGTTAAACCCAGACATCATTAAGCATCCGTCCAGTTGAAGTTTGAAAGCTAAGTATGCTTTATGAAAGCAATCCGAGCGCAACGGCTCATTTCAATACAATTCATATGACTAAAAATACAAGAATTGATGTGCACTTTTTTCTTTCACGCCAAAATAATTCAATGGGTAGGCCCAGGTTGTTTGTGTTAGTGCCTTTCCAAACATCAGTGTAGGCTATTTATGGTTTATTGTCATACACCAGTGTACATTTGGTGACATATTCTATTAAAAACCACACATATTCAAAGTTCAATCCAGACATCATTAATCATCCCTCCAGTTGAAGTTTGAAAGCTAAGTATGCTTTATGAAAGCAATCCGAGCGCAACGGCTCATTTCAATACAATTCATATGACTAAAAATACAAGAATTGCGTGCACTTTTTTCTTTCACGCAAAAATATTTCAATGGGTAGGCCCAGGTTGTTTGTGTTAGTGCCTTTCCAAACATCAGTGTATGCTATACATCACGTTTACATGTACATATAGCTTCAGACTTCAATTTAGATCCGAAACCAGTGAAAAAGACGAAAGCGCACCACAATTTACTGCCCGTTTAGATATAATTATAACGCGCTGTGAAAAACGGAAAAATAAACAAAAGTATGACTCCAAAAATATGACTCCCAAAGTGGATCTCAAAAGTGCTTTTCGGTATGTTCCCTGTCATCCCGATGACTTATTTTTATGGCACTAAACTTCCATTTGGAGCTAAACGTGCGCCATGCATTTTTCATAGATTAACTGTCTCTCCGTCTGTCTCTCGTATGATATGAGAGAGGCATTTGGCCGACAGGCTCTGCCGTGCATGCTGCTAATGGAGACGGTTCGGCAGTAGCACGGATTGGTTCCAAACAGCGTGCCACTATCGTGTCGAATCGATTCCAACCTGGCACTAGTATACGTTTTTGGTATCGTTGGTCCACCATTTTTGATGTATTTTAAACCAATTGGGAACTTTAATTAAGGAAGACGTTTGAAACATTGATCTCCATTGTTGTCGCTAACCAGAACTCTGCAGTTCAGAACAAAATAATTGTATGTACATACATTGTAAGGGCGGCTGCGTGTATTATTATGACATCCTATCAGTGCTTTTACCAGGCTGGGCCACGTTTTTGCGACCCTGACCAGAAATATGTTTGGGCTTCGATCATTGGTTGAGCGCGAGTTTTCGCGAGTTGGTGGTGCTGCGACGACGCCATTGTTTTGACCAGATGTGAAACAAAGTTTGTGATCGGTTATGCTTGGTTTCAAGATGGGAGATTGTAAAAAGTAACGACTTGAAGTTTTGATCATTAATTGTTCAACAATGATAGAATGATTGTTCGTATACAAGCATATATAATTATTTCGGAAAGAATGTCGTATCCGACCGCCACTTTTTATTTTTTATATTATTTATTTATTTATTTTTAAAATCTTTTTGCAACCACAAACCAGTTTAAAAATGATTCTATCGATTTTAAAATCCATTTTTACGTTGGTTTTCGGACTTTATTTCCCTTCTAAAAAAAATCCTCCCCTTCAGAAAATAGAATGATCCTATTGCAGTTGCCAATGCACATGTACAATGACCGTGTTGGTCACTAACCCTAACTCCCTAGACAACAAAGCCAGTTGGAGGATTTTGAAGGATTTTTATTGTTTTAATACAATGCCTAGGGAGTTAGGGGAGGAATTGACAAGATCAGACTGACATGACTGAGGAAGTCATCGCACACCAAATATGCCTGATTTTTTTCATGAAATAAATATCCTGGAATAATTTGAAGTATATATCCATCATCATCCATATGTTCTACACCTAGATAGGTAAGATTACATTATTGGTTATATTGAATGAGAAAAAGTGGCGGTCGTATACGACATTCTACCCATTATTTAAATTTTATTACCAGCACTCACGGGTATATTTTGAAAAATGTTGAGGATTGAACACGTCACAAACTGAAAACAAGTTTCTGGTTACGTTCTTGTTTTCGCGTAGCTATGCCGTCTTGTTTCAGGTCAAGAATTTGACATCAGAAACAATTTTCTATTCGTGTTCACCAAAACACGCCCCTGATGTACATGTGCACTAGCTGTATTATTTGCCAGATTCGGCGCACCATATTCAGTTGGCGGTCAATTCAAAATGGCGGCGCCCAACAGAAATTATCAGAACACTGCAGTTCAGGGTAAATCTATTATTATTATTGTTGTTGGAACAGATTGCTGTATATGTATCTCTCGTACAAATTAAACACCTGGCAAAATAGCTGTGGAAATCGAAGCTATAACGTTAACGTTTAATTTATTTAGATGTCATTGTGTTTTCCCGGGTTTTGCCATAGCTCCATGTAGGCTAACTCAACTGACTCTCAACTGTTAACTGTGAGTACTAGTACTAGTCTCATCATGGAGGAAGGAAAAGAACCTTCCTCCATGGTCTCATGTACCTCCTCTCAACAAGCCTAGAGACCACTGCTAACACTGGATAAGGTGTCAAGGGTTTTTCTGCGACCACAACGAGTAAAAATAGCGGACAAGAACATGATGTGAAATAGGAAATGTTAATGTGATATAGGCCTACAAATATATATTTTTTAATTTATAAAAGACTTATTACCATGAAAATTGCTTATTTAAGTTTGACAAACATTAACATTTTACAGCAGCCATTTCCCTCTTCCCTGTTCGGTCATGCGCATAGGACTGTACCATTTAGTAGGACCGAGTATCAGTTACGGAGCTAAGCCATAGCCAAATAGCTCCCCAACCCAATGCAATGGTTTTATCATAAAGTAAAAACCCAATGACCGTCAACAAGCGTCACAATAAATCGCAAATTCGTTATGCAATAGCAATTCGTTATTCGTTATGCAATAGTGTGTATGTACATTGCTTCTGAAGTACTTCGCTTTTGTTACTCACTAACGAAAGATGAAAAGACTGTCCTTATTTCATTTCCATGGAATTTCTGACTTGACTCGATAATGGCGATTTTTTTTATTTAAATTTTTTTTTTTTTTTATCGCGATATAGGCCTACCTATTTTTTTAATTGTGATTTGCTGATAGTGATATCTTGATAACTTGAAAAAGTTATCAATATCGTAATCGAATAAAAAAAAAGGTAGGCTGTCGCGATATTTGATATTATTGTGTTATTCCCCAAGCTTATTGATAATGGTAACATTTTTAGAGCTATGATTTAGATCTGGAATTTTGGCTAAATGCCATGGCCTTGGTGCCCCTTTACATAGATATTCTGATATTTTAATGGAAGTGCCTTTTACTGGGGAAAGGTGGCCTTTCCCCTACAATACTCAAATTCCAGGCCTGATGTTTGCTGAGCTACTGTTGAGATCTACATGTAGATTCTAACGTTAGACCTGAAAATAACAAGTTACTCGTCTTCTATTGTTCTAAGCTAAAACTGGTGGGTTTTAGTGCTGGGAGTTGCTGGTTAGTTTGCTAACTGTTAACCCTTTCATTACCGATTTGTCTCAACAGGATCGCCAATGGGAAGCAGCAGGGGGTATGTGTGTTGTTGACTAAATTAGCCAGTGGTAGTGAAACGGTTAACCAAAATTTCATGGTCACTTAACTGATTGTCCCAAAGTTGGCACCCGATGGCCACACAAACTAGATATAGTCAGCAAATGGAACAAAAAACAATAAACTTCCCACAATGATTGTCTAATAACCAGTGCGGCAAAAAGTAAAGTCTAGAACAACAAAATGGGTGGCAAATTCTTTGAATCTTTTAATTTTTTGGGGGGTTTATTTTTTAATATTGGTTTTGGTTAGCTGGTTAGCAAATTTGTAAAACTGTCATTTTAAAAATGTTTTTGTACACACATTGTTTGTGCATATAAGCCATACTGACCCTTTGAAGTAATCTCCAATGTACATACATGCATACAAAGACACATGTATACCACAATTGACCTTATTTTCAGCAGGTTATACTGTAACCAAACTCCCAATAATAAATCACCATCAGCCACTGAGACCAATAAACCATACCAAACCTCCATCATCCATTGGGATTTTCAGCAGTTATTTTGTAAACACAGACTCTCCATAGTAACCTACCACCAGCCACTGAGTCTGGAACAAAGTAATATGCCCTGCAATATGTCAATCACAAACCACTAAAACCAACAGACATATGAGGCATTATGTTACTATACAGTATAGCTATGAGGAGCCACTGCCTACCATAGCAATGGCTTGGAGTGGCCTGAATGGGTTGTTTCAAAAATTTCACTGATTGTAGGAGGGTTAATCTGATTTTGAAAATGGAAGCACTTTTTCAATTTGTTTTAATATGTTTTTGTTGTCTTTCTTCCCACCAGTTAACATGAGTTTGCCGGTGCATCTTACTGCAAGGGACAGCGAACAATACCCAGAACTAGTCGGGCTTCTCAGTAGTCTCTCCCATCACATCACAGAGAATGGAGTCAGCGTACCACTACAGAAAGACCTCAGCCAGGTAATGACTAGTCTTGGTGCCGGACGGGATTGTTCTGTTCTATGATCCCTCCAAACTTGTTTAAATGTTGCTTCACCCAGCAATGTTTTCATTTATTTGATCACCCTCAAGCAAAACTAATCGGAAAGAGCTCCATCCCACTGCGAATAATTTATAACACCGAGTAGGCACACAGCAGTTAGGCAAACATTTCATTAACCCTCCTACTACTACAAGGGTCAAAATCAGTCAAAATGTTGACATACTTGCCTAGGTATATCTAGTGTACTTAAAAAGCCGATCACTGTCAAACCTTACGTGTAGTAAGTACATTTACAGGTCAAAATGAGTGACAAAATGTGACATATTAATGTGATAGATTGTGCTGATTCTGTGCTGATTCGTCACTTGAATTATTACTGATTTTAAGAACCATGTAAATATATTTAAAACCCAGTAGAAACAAAAATTTAAGTTAATATCTCAGAACCATCAAAATAGCTGATTTTTCACTTTGTCAGCTATGCAACGAATTGTTATGCCAAGCTTAAACAATTACTTTGTGAAATATTTTATTTCAAAATGTTTGTGTTCCTTTCTAAAAAGGAAATGAACAATGATCCGATTTTAAATGAAATTGCCAGTAAATAAAATTTAAAAAAACTGGCGATACATATTAACCCTAACCACCCCAAACCATTCAAACTCCAACAGCTGGGTTTGTTTGATTTTGATAGACTTGGTACTGTATAGCCCAGACAGGGATACTTTGCATGGGGCCGGGTGTCCAAATTCCAGCTAAGTCCAACAGTTGGGTGGTAGTGTTTGTGCATGGTGTTGTATTTTGATGGACTCAGTACTGTATAGCCCAGACAGGGATACTTTGCATGGGGCCGGGTGTCCCAATTCCAGCTCAGTCCAACAGTTGGGTGGTAGTGTTTGTGCATGGTGTTGTATTTTGATGGACTCAGTACTGTATAGCCCAGACAGGGATACTTTGCATGGGGCCGGGTGTCCCAATTCCAGCTCAGTCCAACAGTTGGGTGGTAGTGTTTGTGCGTGGTGTTGGATTTTGGCGGATTGAGGAAGGTTCTTAGCCAAAATAGCTGGGGGTTAGGGTTAAATCATCAATGATTAGATGGAAATCTTGATTGAGTTTATTTTTGTTTATTCTCCCCATCTTCTCCCATCCCCACGATACACAGGCTGAGGAATCACTCAAGAGAGAAAAACAGTCCTATCTACAGTTCCACATCCTTCACCATGAGCTGACTGAATTCATCATGGATCATGAAATAGCCAGTCACGATGTGGCACTAAGTTCTGCTGCAGCACAGGTCAGGGGTCATTCCCATAGCTCCCAACTTGGAAGAGTCCACTCGCTGGTCATTATTTACAATGTTCGTTATTATGTACATGTACAATTGTACATGTACACAGTGTGTATGCACAGTAGTATGTGCACTGCACTGTCGATACGAACTTGGGGTAAATTTAGAAATATTTAGTCGGTCGCGCTGTCTGGTACGCATTCTGTAGTAGCACATACAGATCATGCTATGTCCGTCCCTGGTCAGGATCGGCGATCGCACCTGTCGGTCTACGCTGACTACATGTTCAACTTTATTTGGGTGAATATTGGTGCGTGTGGGTGTACGTGTATTTCATCTTTAATTGTGGGTCGGCGGGTTTGGAGGTCGATTCACGGGCCAAACCTGCGACTCGCAGGTCAGTTGGGAGGTATGCATTCACAGGGTGTGTTTGTTTCGCACATATCCAGATCTCGATCACCAAACACTGTCCGTACAGTTTAGACAGTTTACTGATCCGGATCCTGTATTTGCTGATACCTGCTCGTGCAGTGGATACATGCTAGATCCAAGATGAAACGACAATAACAAGACGAAAATCATTACAGAATTCATTAAATCATTAAAATAATCTTAAAAACTTTTTGAATTATTTATTCGAAGGCCAAAATAAATTATCATTGCTATCAAATGATATCTAAAACAGTTTGTCAAAACGAAAATCTAAATTTAGTGGATGGATTCTGCCATGGACACGGTCCAGCCGTAGTCTGGTACACAGCCGTAGTCTGGTACACAGCCGTATACAACAGGCATTATCTAGCGGCTGAGCTACGACATGGATTTGATCCCAAAAAGTTTCCGTTTGTTTTCACATTGCACAATATCACACGATCCGCGATCCGCGATCAGGAGTGAAACAAACACACCCACAGTTGTCAACTTTGTTGCGTCGTACGTTGACAGTGAACTATTTCGCTTGTATCGCATAGCAAAATGCTACACAAAGTTCACAATTTTCTAATCAAAATTAGTACACTCACGGAATTTAAAAACGCATCAATAAATATGTATAACTTATATGCAGTGATAAATTGAAGCCATAATTGTACATAGCACTTTTATTGTGTCAGTATGATGTGAAAATTTGCGCTCATGCTTGACTGAGAAAGTATTGATTAAAATATCATCAATTGTTAACCTATGTTCTTATTTCTCACTGCAATAATCTGCTGATCTTGAAAAAAATGTGAAATATTGGGATGATGCATTTTTAAATTCCGTGAGTATATTACATGTACCAGGCATGCAACTTTTCAGCTGATCAGCTGATTTCCTCATTTTTTCTTTAATAATAGTGCCATAGAAAACTGAAAAACACTGTACAAAGTTTTGTGTTTCCTCTTTATTTACGACGACAAAGTTGCATGTCTGATATACACAGACAAATATTTCTGCTTAAAAGTTTTGTTATGCAAAATTATTGAACAAAGTCGTTCCTTTGGTGTACAAACCGTAGTGTTTTCCATGTAGCCTAGTTTCCATAAAGTCGTAATGAGCGCATCGGACAGCGTAGCTGATGTCCAAACTGGTAAGCCAGTCCATGCATGTTTGTGATATCATTCAAGCAAAAATTGAAAACAAAATGGCGTCTGAACCATTCACATTTGCAATTAAAAAATGTTGTTATTTTTGAATAACTAATTCTTTACTTTTCCTTTAAATATTTTTTTTAAATGTAATTGAGAGTAGCTTTAACCCTAACCCCCAGGCCCTTTTAGGTAGGATGCATCCTCAATCACACAAAATGCTACAAAATGTCTTCATAAAATTTGGAAGGTTCCTGAATACTCCAAAATCACCCAATATATTGTGCTGTATTTCGTGTGTAGGGTGCCCACTGCCTCAATCACACAAAATCACACATACCTGTACCCTTTGCCTTTATCCCTTTATTATGAACAAAAATACATGTTTTTGTTTTTGTTTTTGTTTTTTTGTTGGCTCAGTCAACTGATATTGACACAGGTGTTTTTGCAGTAAAAGTGTCATGTCATTTGTTGGTACATACTGCATCACCCAAAATAACACAGAACATATATAGCATCCTTCCTCAATCACCCAAAATGCTCCAATACCTCATAGAGGATTTTGTGTGATGTGAGGTGGTTAGGGTTAATAATGACAAGATTGCATTTGTCTGCTCTTCTATATATCGTCAGTTCCAAGAAGCAGTTAAGCATTGCCTGTATACTGCCGAGGCAGCAGACTACGTACACCCTAACCTCAGCACCTCCGCTGACAAGGACCAACCCTGTACACTGCTTGGACTGACCAAGGAACAGCTCAACAGGGCCAACCCACACAACAAGGTAATAATAATGATAATCCTGTTCGTAAGTGTGACGTAATTCTAACATAAACCATGCCCACTTTGCACCTGCTGGCTCCAAAGATCATCAAAAACGCACTGGAAATGCAATGACGACACTTTTCTTTAAGGATTTAAGAAATTAGTAAGCTTGGGACTTGCTTTTAATATATGTTACCCACTCTGGCAAAACCCAAAACTTCTCGGCATTTACCATAATGCGTAACAGCCATGAAAAAGTCAAAAACTGACCCCAGGGACCAGTTTGAGGGACCAGTTTTCATGTCACCATATAGAGCATTTCCTCTAGATTTTGATGGAAAAAGAAAAATCCTGAAACGTTGTTGGGAACATTGTTAATTTTCACGATAAATTTGGGAGGTCACTTTTGAAAATTGGGTCCAAGTTTAGGGTTTTGCCAGAGCCAGTCACGTGTTGTAAAGACTCATAATCTTATTAACAAATTCAATTTCTGCCTCAATGCGCGTACTACCAATGCACTTACCAACATTCAAGATTCAAGATTCAAGATTTTATTTATTGTCATGCAAAAAATCACATGAAAATTGATTTCCCAGTGTACACTGATTTAAAAATACAATACATTTAAAAAGATCAAGATGAAAAAACAAATTATTTACTTACAAAACAATCATAAAAAACTAAGGAAGCAATAGGGATTCAGGGCAATGGGGTGACTAGGGAAGGAAATGAGGGAAAAGGAAACGGGTAAGGCAGGGAAGGATATGGGGAGGGGGAAGGTTGGGTTAAAGCACAGCAAGGGAAAGGGATAAAACTATCTGGTGAAGGTTGAGTTAAAAATCTGAATGGCCCATGGTAAAAATGAACATTTACCTGTTGGTTTTCAGACTAAGTTGACGTACTCTGCCAGATCGATTGCAAATAATGAAGGGATTAAGAGGATGGGTTGTATCGGAAAGAATGCCATTAAATTTGGTGATAAGGTGATTCTCTGCAATTTGCTGAATATTCTCGACATCTGCGCCAATTATCTTCATAGCTTGCTTATCAATGCGTTGGAGTTTTTTACGACTGCACAATGTAAGTGAGTTGAACCAAGATATACAACAAAAAATCACAGTCGACTGGATGGTGCTCTGATAAAACAGATTTAAAATCTGACAATTCACATTAAAAGATTTCAGTTTCCTTAAAAAGTAAAGCCGTTGATTGGCTTTTTTCTGGATCCTAGTTGTATTAGCATTCCAATTTAATTTATCATCCACAACTGTTCCCAAGTATTTAAACTCTTGAACAACCTCAACATCGGTGTTATCAATTTCAACTGGTTCCTTCATATTTTTAATTTTCCGGAAATCAAAAATTATTTCTTTGGTTTTTCTGCACGCTTAAAATCAGATGATTTATATTGCACCACTCCACAAATTTATCAATTTCACACCTATACCACCTCAGAATTATTAGTAATCAGTCCGGATAAGGCGGTGTCATCAGCATATTTTGTCATAACACATACTCTGCTTTTAGGACAAAAATCACTAGTGTACAAAGAAAACAATAAAGGTGACAAAACACAGCCTTGAGGTACTCCTGTGCTGATATGGACAACATCTGACATTACATTATCAGACCTAACCCTTTGTGATCTTTGCAATAGAAAATCATTAATCCAGAGTGCAAGATAAGGGTTAATGTTCTGCACTTTGATAAATATAATAGCTTTATTTAGTGATGGTAACCATGTCACCTATAGCCTAGATGATTTTCAGTGGGCCATTGATTAGCTACCAGAGACAGCGCGGTAAACCCCTACTCTTGCACGATAAGTGTCATTATGGTTTCTTTGACGTGCACTGGTATTTCTAGTACACAGGACCTCCAGCTTAACATTCCATCGGAAGGACGGAGCAAATGACACAAGCGCCGTGATCCCATGGCTGGATTTGAACCTGTACTAACCATTAGACCTCGGCGCTCCACTGTGTCATAACGCTTCATACAAAATTCAAATCATTCCATAGTGAGAATCGGAACAACGATTCCACTTTTAAGCATGTAAACACAATAGGCGATTCTGAGTTCCGAAGAATGGATTCTAAACATTAAATTTGTTATTCTTGACGGGTAATTAGACTTATCAAACAAAACAATCCTTACACCCTCAAAGGTCTCCATTCAATCACGGGTAGTCTTGAACTATGACCTTTGACATTTTTTACCTCTGATATAGTCCCATACATAAAATTCAGAGCATATCTATGTCTCAGCAGTCCCCTTCAATAAAATAACTGAATGTCCAAAATAAAAATTGATAAAAAAGTGACCTCTTCATTGATCTTTGACCCATTTGAAGATGCATGACTACAGTTTGATCAGCAAATTCTTGTTTTGTCATAAATTCACAGAGGATTAAAGCCCTCCAGCAGCAATTAATCCCTCGAATCGAGGACAGGCTTAGAAAGAAATGTGAGGAGCTCGTCGGTTTCCACCATTCCCAGCCCGACAGTGGTAAGTAAATGATGATTTCTCCATCGTCCACTCCGGACACAGTGTGACTGTCGAGGTTCAGGTTTCAAGGTTTCAAGGTTTATTTTGTAAGGTTTCAATGTTTATTTTGTAAGGTTTCAAGGTTTATTTTGTAAGGTTTCAATGTTTATTTTGTAAGGTTTCAAGGTTTATTTTGTAAGGTTTCAAGGTATATTTTGTAAGGTTTCAAGGTTTATTTTGTAAGGTTTCAAGGTTTATTTTGTAAGGTTTCAAGGTTTATTTTGTAAGGTTTCAAGGTTTATTTTATAAGGTTTCAAGGTATATTTTGTAAGGTTTCAAGGGGGTTTTTTTCAAGGTTTTTTCTCAAGTTTCCAAGGTTTTATTTTCAAGGTTCCAAGGTTTATTTTATTTTCCCACAGTATCAAAAGTAAATAACTACAGGGATCAGTCATAACATTCACAGTACAAGTATAGAATCACAAAATATGGGTGATACTGCAGACGGACGCAATAAAAGGCAGATCTTCTAAACATGGACCCCTAAGCATACATGTGCATCAGTGTTGGAGCGAAGGGCGGGACCGCTAAGGCCAAGGCCACGATTATTATTATTTTAAAACAAGTGACATATTTACAAATTGCTGGTATACGTGTAACAACAAAGAAACTAAAAGAAACTAAAATTTCACCTTGTCAAATTTTACAAAGTAAAATTTTCAAATTTAATATTTTTTTAAGCCGAATAGATGTTCATTTCCTATTTTCCCATTGTTACTACTATACCAAAGTGTGTAGACTGTGGATGGCAAATAAATATTAGTTCCCTTTGTTATGTGTATACCAGTGATTTGTAAAGATGTGACTTGTTTTTTAATAATAATAATAATCGTGACCTTGGCCTTGGCCTTGAGGGTCCCGGTCTTCGCTCCAACACTGATGTGCATTGAGCAGGAAATAATACACAATGTCTAATTGTACCATGGGTCAACTACACAAAGGTCCATGGACATTGTAGCATACAAATATGGCTCAGTGCACATGCTGTGCAAAATGAAAAATCGTTGGTTAAATATACATAAAGACACATACTAGCACAAACGTTTGACAAGGACTACAGAACACACAACAGGCAAAAAAATCAGATGTATCCACGAAAACATGAATTCAGCAATACAATTTCAACAAGGTAGATTTAAATACACGTAGATTCCTCATACGACCTAGGATGAATGGGAGAATCAATGGCGCCTTTTCGCAACCCTAACCAGAAACTTGTTTCTGACATCATATTCTTGACCAGAAACAAGAAGGCGTAGCTACGCGAAAATGCGAACGTAACCAGAAAATTGTTTTCAGTTTGCGACGTGTTCAATCATCGTTTCTCAAAATATACAGTGAACTTCAGAGTTTGGCAAAATACAATCTATCATGTTTTAACAAATAATTAACAAAACTTTTGTTACTTTTTACAATCGATCACAATTTTCAGTAGACGTTTGGTCAGCACAATGAAGTCATCGCAGCACAACCGAACTCGCGAAAAAGCTTAGCCAATGACCAAAGCCCAAACATGCTTCTGGTTACAGTCGTGAAAACGCGCCCCAGGTTATTTATATTTCAGTGTCCTTTACTGACGGTGGCATCTTTTCTGTGCAAGACCTGATGAGGGCGCTCTTCATGACATGACATGACAGTAACAGTGACCTTTCACCATGTGGGTTGTAATTTGTAGTATTGGACATTTGAAACTTTTAATAGTACAAAACCTGTAAAAAAATAACCAAACTAACTACTTTTTTGCTAACAGTGAATTTTATGAGAGCCCTCTCTGAGAAAGACGGACCTTCCCAAATCCTCCAAAATCCTCTTTGCTAAAGTGAAGGGTTTTGAAGGATTTTGAAGGATTGAGGGCAAATGTGATTATTTGCTTAGTGGATTATGGAGGATTGAGGTTACATTGTACATGTTGGTCTGTCCAAAAAATGATTCTGGAGGATTGAGGTTATTAGGCATACTTGCCTTCCTTCCTCCATGGTACATGTACATTCATGTTTGTTGTAGTGATTGCTAGGTCAGTGCTTGGGTCAGTGGACATTGTTTATTGCTCCAGGTCTCTGGTCCTGGGCCATGTACATGTATCACAGATAAGCAACACATGTGTGCATACAATGTAGTCTGCATACAATGGTAGTGGTCATTGTGCTTGCTTTACTACTGAAGGATTTTGGAGGGTTCAGGATATGTGTAAGCAAATGGGCCTAGGGAGTTAGGAAGGATTCAGGTTACGTGTAAGCAAGTGGGCTTTGGGAGTTAGGAAGGATTCAGGTTATGTGTAAGCAAATGGGCCTAGGGAGATAGGAAGGATTCAGGTTATGTGTAAGCAAGTGTGCCTAGGGAGTTAGGAAGGAATCAGGTTATGTGTAAGCAAATGGGCCTAGGGAGGTAGGAAGGATTCAGGTTATGTGTAAGCAAATGGGCCAAGGGAGTTAGGAAGGATTCAGGTTATGTGTAAGCAAGTGGACCTGAATCCTTCCTAATTCCCTAGGCGGCCTAGGGAATTAGGAAGGATTCACCTTCACCTTCACCTATCCCATAACCCCGGAGGGTCGTTGGGGCACCACAGACGATCATCATGTGGTGTGTCTTGGGCAATTAAACCTGGCGGCGCCCATCCCTCTCCAGGTTGGATGCAGTTTTAAAGTCGTACCCAGGACCATTTTACGTGCATTACACAACACACGGGACCTACGGCTTTACGTCCCATCCGAAGGACGAAGCAATTATGGTTAAGTACCTTGCTCAAGGACACAAGTGTCACGACCGGGGCTCGAACCCACACCCTGCTGATGGCAACACCAGAACTTGAGTTCGGTGCGCTAGACCGCTCGGCCACGACACTCCAGGAAGGATTCAGGTTATGTGTAAGCAAGTGGGCCTAGGGAGTTAGGAAGGAATCAGGTTATGTGTAAGCAAATGGGCCTAGGGAGTTAGGGTTAATGTAGTAAAAGGTGTGCCATTTTATGAAGCCGTCTCTTATATATATTTTATACAATATGCAGGGATGAGTTCTATCATCACGATCAACAGAGCATGGACTTGGAGTTCTAGTTTCAGATTAACTCAGTGACTGAAAATAATACCCCGACATGATAAGGTTATATTACTGTTGCTGCTTCATACAGGAGCCATTAATTCTTTAACTAGAACACCGATTCCATGCCCTGTTAAAAGTCTGCTCTGATCGTACTGTCCCGTTAATGGTTGCTGTTATATTTATAAATTAATTATGACAGAGAGTGGACAGATGGCGTTTGCCAAGGCCACCAGATTACCAGATCTCCTTCAGAGTGAATGCACCAAGCTGGAGGAGGAGAAACGAAACCTGAAGCTAGACCGAGCGCACAGGGATAAACAGTTCTGGCAGTACTACCAGGTATAGTTATATAACTTCATACCAATCACCTTGTATTGCCTAGTCTCGGGCCAAAAGGTGTGTAAGCGTGATCATGATCGCCACGTGCATGTGACGATTTTTAGTGAATTTATTTGAGGTATAAAGCCAGGGATCTTGAGGCAGAGGAATCGTAATTACTGTTCTGGTGCTCTACCAACTGAGCTATCCAGCCCTATGGTCAATATCTTTGTTCTGTGGGCATACATACTGTGTAGCCAGGGATCTTGAGGGGGAGGAATCGAACCGGCAACCTCCAGATTACTGTACTGGTGCTCTACCTACTGAGCTATCCAGCCCTATGGTTGGAGGTCTCCAAAAATGTGCTATTATTTCATGATTTGATTATTTTGTTGACGACAGGCTTTGATAGACTCCCTGGATGTATTAGAGCAGCTTATTACCAAACATCGGCTACGTTTACAAGCAGACAGTGATACCATCACCAGTAACTGGCTCGGTGCACGATGCCACGCCATGTGCCTCAAACTCAGGTAGGAATTGATCAATAGCCGTTTGCAAACCTAATATCTTGGTCACATCAGTGTACCGTGTTGAGAACATTTTTTCAAATTACGTTGTTTTGTTTAAAGGTGCTTTCTTTTTTCAGAAAAATAACATCATTGCTATTAAATAAGTTTATCGGAAAGAGAACTCTTTTCCTAAATTCCATGTTAGAATAAATGCAAACAAAACTATTTTCACGGGAACGACACAACGTAATAAGCTGAAACTTTCACAGGTTGGTTGTTGAATGAACATCTTGATTCAGTTAGGAATTTTGATCGACAGCTGTCTATCCTCCCCAGTCTTGCCATCTCCACATTTATTAATTTTAATAATTTTTAGTTTTTGATGTATTTTCTGTGTGCTTAGAATTGTTGTGGAGAGAAATAAAATAATAATAATAATAATCTGCCAATTGTTACTCATTAACCCTAACTCCCTAGGCCCATTTACTTACACATAACCCGAATCCTCCAAAATCCTTCAGTAGTAAAGCAAGCACATGACATGTTTCTAATCTGTGATACATGTACATGGCCAGGGACCCTCCCTGTGCATGCATGGAGCAATAAACAGTGTCCACTGACCCAAGCACTGACCTTGCAATCACTACAACAAACATGGATGTACATGTACCATGGAAAGGCAAGTATGCCTAATAACCTCAATCCTTCAAAATCCTTCACTTTGGCAAAGAGGATTTTGGAGGGTTAGGGTTAAGAATAATATGGAATGTTTTCTCTGTCATAATTCTTACTGACACTCTTGGTATTTTTGTTGTTTACTTTGATATCTTCTTAGAGTGTTTGAAGCGAGGCTCCTGTGTGACACGTACACACCAGAGGTTGTTACTGCCCTGAAACAGATCAAGTAAGTATTTATTCATGTAATTTTTATTTTAGATTTGTAACTAGCCTTTGTGTAGCCATGACTTGTACTGTAAACTCTCACAGAGATCGGCCAACAAATTTGTGTGGCCGAGCGGTTTAGTGCATCGGACTTGTGTTCTGATGGCCGAGTCGTCAGAGTGTGGGTTTGAATCCTGCCCGCGACCGTGGTACTTGTGTCCCTGAGCAAGACATGGTAATTGTGTTTTATTATAAGCTCGTTGCGCTACACATTTGGCAACATGGGCTGCATACTCCCCAGGGAGTTGAGATGATTCTAGGAATGATATAACCGGCCCAATGACACGGGTAATAATGTTCATGCGCCATGAGCATCAAACTTGGCACAATATAAGTGTCCATTATTATTATTTCGCTTTATAGCACAGCATGAAAAGAAAGATCTTGTTTTCCTTTCTGCCGGTTACACCTCATGTCAAGCTACGTCCCGTAGCCTTAGATCTCGAGTGTCTTTCGCAGAATCCTTGCTGTCCCTAAGAGTGCCGCCTTCTGTAGTAATTCTACTCTAACAGATGTTCCTATCTCCTTGAGATGTTTCTCCAATGCCTTCGGGATTGGGGACCGTACTCAAGTTCCCTCAGCCCTATGTTCCCTCAGCCCTATGTTCCCTCAGCCCTATGTTCCCTCATCCAGTCTTAACACTCCATGAGGGAACATAGGGCCTAATTTGGATTTTAAAAAAATGTTAGGCATTGAGGGAACATAGGGCTGAGGGAACATAGGGCTGAGGGAACATAGGCATGACCCCCGGGATTGTACCCAGTGCACCCACTGCCACAGCTTGCGGACTTCTCTCGCTAAATCCTGATACTTCTGTACCTTCTCATTATTATTGCCATTGTCAATGCTTTGTTATGGGGTAAAATATTTGGCAGAGGGACCAATTGTTTTTTTCAATATTAATTTATTATTTACAAAAACAAAAACAAGTCCGAGGAGGAAAGGCGTCAACCACCCCCTTTGCAACGCTCATGCTCCACCCATAAGTAAATAGGAACCCGTGAAGGCAGCCAACAGTTGAATTAACTTGCAACACCACCCATTTGGCAGCATGGCCTGTATAATTCGCCATGGAATTGAGATGGTTCTAGGAATGATTTTAATTGGCCCAAAGACCATGGGTTTATAATGTTCACGTACCGTAAGTGTCCATTATTATTTATCCTTTCAGACATCACCTGAACAGAGCCATCCAGGAGAAAGACAAGGACGTCTCGAGACTGAGCCGGGCCCTACAGGCCTACCAGAGCATAGGGATGGGCTTTGACCAGCTCGTCCAGGAGTACGAACAACTGCAAGCTGCAGTGGACAACAAGAAGTGGGCACTCACAGAGCTAAAGCAAAGTCTGGTGTCGGACTCCACTGCCGAGTGGAAGACAGATTGAATTTTGGGGTAGGGTAGCTTCAGTGCAAAAATGAGCTTCATTGCAGAGCTACAGTTTAATTGAAGATATTTCAAAGAACAATGCAGTACCACTAATGTCCTAAAACAAAAGATATTTTCTGATATGCTATGGGTAGGGGTGAAGACTACCTATCATGCCTTCTTGTCTAACCAGCAAGCAGAATGATTTTGGGAAATGACCTCCGTCCCTTCTTCTTGCAAATTAAGTGTGCCTTTATAACCAAACTTTTGTTTGGCAAGCTTAGCAACATTTTAAGCAAGCAATCATTTCATTAAATGATACTCGGACAGCTAGATACACTGCAATAGTTAATGTATGTACATTTTATTGACAATATAAAATAGTTTTGTTACAAAAAGACTTTGACAAAATATATACATCTTTAATGATAGAGAAGAATGGAATTAATGGAATTAAGTGATTACATGATTCAATATTGGCGACCGAAACTTACAAAATGAGTTACAAAAAAAGCAAATTTTTTTTGTAACGGGTTCTTAAACATGGTTTTGCACAGTACAAACCAATAGAAACTGTCACAGAATTTCCTATTTCACTAGATAGTGACATGTGTTTTGGTACAAAATTGAAGATGATAATGTGCTTGTGCTCATAAATTCCAAAAATGAAAGAATGTCCTTAAAACTCCTTTTGTTGGATCCAGTCACGTTTTGTATTTTCAATCGAGATCCTCGCAATTAAAGTAGAGGTGACACAGATCAGACATGATTCTTAAGTATTCCCTGAACTTCAACATTATAACTTGTTTGGATTAAATCAATCTTCCACAAACATGTATGTTTCCTACTCTCAGAATAAAGTCAGGAATTTTCAAGATTAAGATTTGTTTATTTCCAAATTCTGTAGAAAAATAGCATCCCAACGGTACCCAATGCTTGGGGTGCACTTATCATTTTCATCCATGACAGGTTTAAAAATTAATAATTTGTAATAATTTCATTTGTAAGTCCACACCAGCACATAGCTGCCAACATTTCAAAATTCCAATTCGTAATCAACCCGCGCGGTCATTTTCAAGTACACGTACATACTAAAAATAACAGTGCATGTACCGACTATACCAATATCACGTATAGGTACATGTACATGTATGTATACAAAATGCATGCTGTTTGTCTTTTCTTGACGTTGTGATGAACTCAAATTCCTTTCCGTATTTTTCACTGTAAAACTGTCCCTTTTTGGGTTGCCTTGGAAGTCATGATGATATCGCTCACAAAAACTTAAGTTTGAAAAAAACGTTTCGTGAAAACTACGAACTTCGAAATTCACATGGCAATGTTTTGGGCACCATTTTGAATAGCGATCATACGCTGGTTCCCAGTCGTTTTTTACACATATAATCCACGAACTGGCTGGTGCCCTGCAATAATATCCATACTACACTAACCGAAAAGCGATTGTACGACAAACACGCTGGTTCCAAGTCGTTTTCACACATGTAATCTACGAACTGGCTGGTGCCCTGCAATAACATCGATACTACTAACGGATTTTGGGTGTTTCGGTTTTGTTTGCAATAAAATCAACGTAAGTACATGAGAAAAAAGAATCGATCTGAATCCGAATTCCGTGAATTTGGTTGTCAAAGCAAAGTTTGGGGCGGAAAATTTGAAAATCGTAACTTTCAAGAGTAAATTTGTATTTTTGTCATTAATTCGTAATAGTTGGCAGCTATGCCAGCAAATAACATTGAGTGACTTTACGCTCATATCAAGGGAACAGGTCAGATACTGCATGTTGTCTTTTTAAATAACAGCTTTATCTTAAAAATTCAGTGCCACAGGCAGAACATTTTTGTAAAGATTGGAGCATTTCATTTGACCCACTTAACCAGTTGACGTCGGGAATATTTATTTTTTTCCGGTCACACGTGCGGGTTTATTTTCAGTGAAAAATCTGAAAAGATTTCTAGCCATTAATTTTTTTTTGTCAATGAAACTAAGTTCGGACAACCAAATAAACACCTTTACTCATTGACATTTCGAGAATTAAATGGCTAGTTTTTTAATTACGGTTGTGTTTGTTCAACACAGACCGTTGGCAAGCTCCGATGCAACGGCCTATTAGTGACCAGCGCCCGGTCGAAAAGACGGCATACCTGGAGGGAGATCGAATGCCTCGTAAACAATGGATATAAATCCGTCTTTACAAATGCTTGGCTGGTACGTCAAAGGAACAGGTCTTGGATAAAGGGATTAGGCAAAAATCAACAAAAAGAGTGAACTCGTTCAGTATTTGTAGTGCATTTTGTCCGGGGCCACTGAACCGTGACCCCATGGACTCCGAGAAACGATTGTGTGTATACAAGTCTCCCGGTGACACACACAAAAATCGGAATGCGTGTTAAGACGCTCTCTGATCCGATGTACAAAAAAAAAGCGAACTGGTTAAGGAATTCACCTTTCTGGCTTTTGTGTTGACTGCAAAATCATATTTCATAGATTACATAAATATTTGATCCCGATATGAAACACTGCTGCTATCCACACATGCAATTATTATTTTGTTATTAGATATCTTTCTGGTAATGAAACCAAGGATTCTTCAAAAGTGCATAACAGCACTGCAAGCTCATAAACCCGAAGAAACTTTATGTAAAGGAGACAATGAAAGAATTTTCATATGTGGGAGGGATAACCTGCATAATCAGATAGGGACGAGTGGGATTCGAACCCTGGGTCCACAGAGGTGTTAAGGTGAGGTAAGTACTGCTATGCCAACCTGATCCCATTGACGTTGGCACACCTGACTGCAAGAATCTCTGACGGTTCTGTCCTGGTTTCACAATGGCACAGCCTATTCCATGTCATTCCAGTTTTGACTGAAAAGGGCCAAGAGCTGTTTGAAACTAAATTGTAGAAAGTTGAAATGGTCCCAATTTATTTTGTTGACCACTTTCCGTATCCAGGCCGGATTCCCTTGGTATTGATGACATCAATGACGACTTCATGTTTGAACTGGTTCCATTCTCGTTTCAACTCCTGATCAATGTATTCATTGTGGATGTCATCCTGATTTGTGGGAAAAAAAGAAAAAGAAAACATGATTAAAAAGTTAATAAAACTGCACTGCTGTAGCTTTCTATTCTAAATCTGTATTATTTTATAACATACTGAATGTTATTATTAAAGGAACTGAAATGAACAATTTTGTACTGGAGCGATACTTTGTCTATTTCCAGCAAAGAGTTGGTAACCTATAGTACTCAAAACAATTTAGGGAACACCGGATTTACTACAAGAGGTGGTCACACCCATTATTTAAATGTTCCATGAACCCGGATTTTCATTTGCAACCCCCTCTCTCTTTCAGTAGTCATGTCATGAAATGTGTAATCACTACATGCATCCTTTATCATCTGTTTCATTGTGCAGTTGTTTCTCATCAATTCTGTGAAACATTGTGTTTATCTGAAATAAATGATCTTGCTTTAACTGAGATTATTCCGGTGTTCCCTAAATTGTTTTGAGTAGTATATTTCTGCTTAGCATAATTTTTCTTTGCTCAGCAGGTCTGGATGAAAGATCAACATTTTTTTTTACAAGAACTGTCCCAGTGTATTCTTGAGTGGAGAGAAGCAACACCTATATCCGGTGTCTTGTTTGAGGGAAACACAATTGTGATAATCCTAGCAAGGATTCCAGGCAACAGAAGACAAACAAGTTTTCATTCAACATGTATCTCCCGTGTTTTGGGATATTTTTACAGCAATTTCCGAACATGTTCTTTTCCATCGGAACATTGTTTTTTGTTTTTTTTACTTGAGAAAAGGAAAACAAATGCTTTGAAATGATAACATTACTCAAAATAATGTATGCCTCCATTAACCTCAGTAGTACCAACTTGTACCTGCACGTCGCACACATTCTTCAATATGCAACCCAATTCAACTACCAGTCACCAGTAACAGGCAGGGACGGTGATACATTTTGGTCACAGTGTAAGTGGGCCAGTGATATATCACGCTATCACGTGATACATCAGCATCGCTTAATAGTGATGATGGCCCGGACGACTTGACCGGCTGGTGGCGCTTTACAACATGGCTGCCACCGTGTGCGCGCTATTAAGCAATACTGATGTATCATGCCCACTGACCGTAACCAAAATGTATACATGGAGTGGAGTCAATAGCTGAATCGGGTGAATACACGGTACACTTTACTGCATAAAAACTGACACAGTATACATGTATTTCTGCCAACTCCATAATGGTGACATACAGTGACTTGGATTAGTCTATAGACTTTATTATTTACCTGTGTTAGATTTCCATACAGTCTTTCATTTGATTGTCTCAGAAGTGCCTTGGTTGTCTCATCCAGTTCTATAAAAACATTAAAATTCCATTATTTCTGAATGATAACAAGGCCAAAAGAAAAAAGTCTCTGGTTTCTGGTCTCCATGCGCATCACCTCTGAGCCACCCTGTCGCCATTTTTTTTTGCTATGAAACGATGTCCAATTGCAGCCAAAATTACTGGATCGATTGGAAATCTGCTGTGCTGTGTTTTAAACAACTTTTTCACATAGGGAATATGAACGTTTGCCCGATTTGTGAGGCCTCTCAGCTGAGGTTTGTACATTTTGTATGCAAACTTAACTGGTAACCAACAAAACCTGCTAAGCATATGTAACTGCTAAGTTATTTTATCTGCTTAGCAGTTTTAGTAAATTTCCCACTTGAAATGCTAAAAGGGCCTTGACAAAAGGCAAACACTAATACTGTGAGCATACCTTGAAGCCTCTCTTGTGTGATAACGCCTAGCTTGATATCTGATGCAGTGACAATAGAACATGTGATAGCCTCCATATCCAGCACACTTATCTCACCAAACGACTCGGCGTCCTTGAGTCGGCCCATGACTACTTGCTTCGCACGCTTTTCCTACCAAGACAAAAATGAAACTGTATTCATTCTTGATCTTGCAACCATGTTGCTTGTGTCCTCTAAGACACTTAACAATATATTGCCCATGTTTGGGCCGATTTGACAGTTAAAAATATATTAAAATGTTGAATTGCTATTTTTCTGGGGGTTAACCCCTTGCATCCGGCGCAATATTATGGACCGCTAGACGGTTCGCCAGTATTATTTTTTACTGAGTGAGGGCAACCAAGAAACATCTGTGGGGCCGGGGAGCACTGGGTCGAACCCGGCCGTGGATATAGGGTGCTGGTATAATTACACCGCACTGTTCAGCCAAACGTTATATACTACTCAAAACAATTTAGGGAACACCGGATTTTTAACATCAAATAGGTTTGAAATGTTCCATGAACCGGGATTTTCATTTGCAACCCCCTCTCTCTTTTCAGTAGTCATATCATGAAATGTGTAATGTGTAATCACTACATGCATCGTTTCTCATCAATTCTGTGAAACATTGTGTTTATCTGAAATAAATGATCTTGCTTTAACTGAGATTATTCCGGTGTTCCCTAAATTGTTTTGAGTAGTATAGACCAAACAATAATCGGGCAAGCTAAACTGGGCATACCCTATTCATCGCACGAGAGGTCCCCACATAGTGTAATTGAAAGGTCTGTGTTCAGAAAGCTCTCAAAAGCCCAATATATTATATAACACTCCCATGCAAGAACAATATGGCTCAGCCTTCTTGAAGATTTATATTCAAGGCGAAAACCCCAGCAAATGTGCTGGAATGCGGCGCCATGGCCGAGCGGTTAAGTGCATTGGACTCAAGTTCTGATGGCTGTGTCATCAGAATGTGGGTTCGAAACCTGGCGGCGACCGTGGTACTTGAGTCCTTGAGCAAGACACTTTACTGTAATTGCTTCTCTTCACCCAGGTGTATAAATGGGTACCTGTGAGGGTAGAGATGGTTATTGTGTTTGATTAGCCCTGTAGCGCCAAAAGGTTGCACATTGGCTGTATACTCCCCAGGGAGCTGAGAAAGATTATAGGAATGATATTGGCCCAGTGACCAGGGGTAATAATGTAAGCGCCTTGAGCACCACTCAGTTGGTGGATACGTGCGCTATATAAGACCACATATTATTATTATTATACATGTCCACTGGCCCAGTGGCATCTCTGCAAGCCGCGGCTATAGCCGTCAGCAAGGGGTTAAGGAAGTTTTAAGCTTTCATTTGAGACCAAAAAAAAAATCTGTCAAGGATTACTACCAGTAAATTAAAAACTCATATTAATCCTCAGATTGCATGTAATCAGATATAATGAGCCTATAGAGCGTGTGCAGTCTTCTGATTGGCCAGCACAGCTGTCAATTAGAATCAAGCGCATTTCAAATATTGCTTTTATTTACCATTTCCGACATCCGAGTTTCTTAATTTTATTTTTGTTTGTTTAACAACGATATTATCTTTCACTTTTTAAATTCTATTTTGTGGGTCGTCTTAGCCAAACGATATATCTTTAACCGTAATGCTCCTATCCGCCTCATAGTAAATGGGTACCTGTGAGGGCAGAGTTGGTTGTTGTGTCTGATTAGCCCTATATGTGCCGAAATAGCAGGGAGCTGAGATGGTTTCAGGAATGATTAATGAGCCTGATGAACAGGGGTTATAAATAATAAGCGCCTTGACCACCAATGTACAGTGCTTAACCAGTTTGCGTCGGAGGCCGTGTATACACACACATTTTTTTTTTGGACAGCGGATCAGAGAGCGTCTAAACACGCCACAGGATTCTCGGTCGACGTAGCAATGAGCCATAAGCATACGGTGGAAGATGCGGTCTCCCCGGTCACGCTCTGGTGAGCACCATTGTTCGTGTTTGTGCGGTAAAAATAAACCCGCCACGGGGGTTCGGAAAAACTTTTTTATTCCCGGTGCGAACTGGTTAAAGAGTATCAACAAAACTTTAATCTCAAGCAAAACAGTTAAATAAAGACAACATTGCAAAATAATGGTTATTGGCCTTACGTTTCGAACCTAGCAGGTTCTTTCTCAAACGCAAAATGAGACAGAATACAAACATACATACATACATATATAAACACAAGAGTGAGCAGAAATGAGTCGGGTGTGGAATGAACACAGAAGAAAAAAGTACAAAAAGCAGAGTTGGATGCTGGTTCTGGGCCCGGACAAAAGGATTAAACATGAAAGATAGAGGTACATGTACAAGTAGTTTTGGGCTGGAAGAAGAGATTATGAGATTAGTGAAAAGCAATGAGTCAGACAGGGGGAGTAAAACAAATGTTCTGTGGAGAAAGAAAAAAAAAACACAAATCAGATGTCAAATGTTGTATTTTCTATATGACATAAAACACAATAAAGGGGGCCACTTTGCATCCGTCACGTTAGCAGTTTTTCCAATGGTTGTTATTTATTTTTAAGTACCTGAAACCGACCAAAAAGTGTTTCAACATGTGAATGGACATGCAGGCTTATACTAGAACTAATTTGAGTTGATTTATTTTATTTTTTTACCCTCAAATTTCCATAAAAATTGGACGGAAAAAGTTACCTCACTTTTCCGTCCATTTGTTGATGGAAATTTTAGGGTAATTAAAAAAATAATACTAATAATCAACTCAAATTATCTTTAGGATAAGCATGCATGTCTATTCAAATGTTGAAATTCTTTTTGGGTGGTTTCAGATATTAAATTTATTTTACAACCATTAGAAAAACTGCTAACGTTGACGGTAGGAAAGTGGCCCCCTTTATTGTGTTTTATGTCATATGCATTTCCTCTAAACAAAATCGCTGTCCCCTTTTAACTTGCTATTCCATTTGTACAAAATGGCTGCCCATCATTGACTAAAGGCAATGCCTATTTATGTAGCACTTAATTCAAAAAAAATATGACAAGATGTCATCCTATGATGTAAGGTATCCCAAATTAGATTACTCACACACAGATCCTTGTCATTTGATTAGTGAAATACAACATCGCGTGTCACCAATTAGTTTTACCATAATATGCACATTTGCTCCAAAAAATAGTTTGATTCTATGGAATGCTGGGATAATCCGATCAACCTCTTCCCTTTTCCTTTTGAGCAGTATCGATCCCAAAAGGAGGTACAAACTCCGGTGACAAGGGTGATAAACAAACTTTTCAAAATGGCCTCCTCATGTAATGGATCAGTTCAGACGTTACCGTGATATAATTCTTCCCATTTAACTCTGACGACTCAATATTTGTATGCTATAGTACCTGTGGGGTGCCATGGCCGAGATGGTTTAGTGCATTGGATTTGTGTTCTGATGGCCGAGTCGTCCGAATGTGGGTTCAAATACTGGCCGCAAACGTGGTGCTTGTGTCCCTGAGCAAGGCACTTAACTATAATTGCTTTCTCTTCACCCAGGAGTATAAATGGGGACCTTTGAGGGCAGAGATGGTAATTGTGTTTGATTAAGCTCGTTGCGCAACACATTTGGCAGCATGGGCTGCATACTCCCCAGGGAGTTGAGATGGTTCTAGGAATGATATAACTGGCCCGATGACAGGGGTAATAATGTTCATGCGCCATGAGTGTCAAACTTGGCGGATACCGGTGCAATATAAGTGTCCATTATTATTATTATTATTACCTGCTGTCCATTAGGAAGTTTCTGAAGGACCTCTACTTGTCTGAGTACGTGACAGTCTCCTGATTTAATAAACCCGATGAATGGACAAAGGTAACCCTCGTTCACCAAAACTGCAAAGAATTAACAGAGTTGTAACCAAGGTCAAGTCAAGTAACAACTCTGGGGATTAAAGCCCCCTATGAACAAACTGTTCACATATTGGTGTAAATGCAAACTTGTTTAATTATACATTTATTATAATAATAATAATAATAATAATAATAATAATAATAATAATAATAATAATAATAATAATAATAATAATAATAATAATAATAATAGTGTGTGGACTTATATAGCGCACGTATCCACCAACTGAGTGGTGCTCAAGGCGCATTATATTATTACCCCTGCTCATAAGGCTCATAAATCATTCCTGAAACCATCTCAGCTCCCTGGGGAGTATACAGCTCAATTGCTGCCATTACAGCGCATATAGGGCTAATCAACCAAATCTGCCCTCACAGGTACCCATTTAACCCCTGGGTGGAGAGAAGCAATTATGGTAAAGTGTCTTGCTCAAGGACACAAGCATCATGGTCACGGCTGGGATTCGAACCCACATACTGACGACTCGGCCATCAGAACACAAATCCGATGCACTAAACCGCTCGACCATGGCACTCCATTTTGTGATAATCAGTGAAAAATTCTGTGAAGTTTTTGTCTGATTTGGAAAACAATTTTGTAACAATAGTGCTATTTACCCCATTCCAAGTTTGAGAATAAAAAACAACTCTCGTCACACGTAATTCTCATTGAAACTTTAAGCACAATGTCTGCTGTGAGTGACCATGTTATTGAAATTAAGTAAAAATAATTGTGAAAACCTTTTTATATATACTACTCAAAACAATTTAGGGAACACCGGAATAATTTCTGAGAAACAACTGCACAATGAAACAGATGATAAAGGATGCATGTAGTGATTACACATTTCATGACATGACTACTGAAAGAGAGAGGGGGGTTGCAAATGAAAATCCCGGTTCATGGAACATTTCAAACCTATTTGATGTTAAAAATCCAGTGTTCCCTAAATTGTTTTGAGTAGTACAGGGTGTTTCAAAAAAAAAATCCTACTTTAAAGGGTTAATATGGCCAGACTATATGTTTACCAACAAAAAGCATGGTATCATCTTAAAGCAGAAGCTTTGTGCTTTTCAATGATACCTTTGGTTACATTCCAGGGTCACGCATCATTGAGCACCACTGTCTTGAAATTGTGGTGCACAATTGCAGTTGGTTCACTTTTGAACCCATGTCATTCTGGCCTTCAGACAGTGTGTAAACCTCAGGTTGTCACAATGGTTCAGCTTACGGCAGAACAGAGAATCTTTGTGGTCATGAAACCAGAAGTTTGCAGGCTACACAGGATGCCTTTGGAGAAGCATTCCCAGACCGAGAACCACCAGCAAAGAAAACAATCTGGGCCAATGTGAGAAAGTATGAAGCACACGGAACCAGCCTCAACCGCAACAAAGGACGTTCAGGAAGGCCAAGGACAGTGAGATCTCAGGAAAACATCGCTGCCGTACAACAGCAACTGATTGACCACCCACAGGAGACAAGTGCAAGACGGAATGGTGTTGGACTGAGCCCAGCCACTTTCAATTGGATCACTCGTCTGGACCTTCATTTCTATCTGTTCCACATCCACATCTGTCATGAACTTCTGCCTGCTGATCTTGCAAGAAGACAGACTTTTTGTGAGTGGTTTCTTGAACGGTGTGAGAGAGATCCCAGATTTCTTCGCAACGTCTTGATCGGAGATGAGGCTGTGTTTGCAATGAATGGTGATGTCAACACCCACAATGTTGTTCATTACGCCCCAGCTGGGCAACCACCAGTCTTCAACTTCGAGACAAAGATGAGCAGAGAGAAAGTGACTGTGTGGGTCGGACTGTGTGGCAATGGCGCGATCATCGGTCCATTTTTCTTTGAGCGAAATGTCAATGGTCAGGCCTATCTTCAAATGATCAACGAGGAGGTTGTGCCACAGATGGAGATCCACTTCCAGCGA
The DNA here is from genome assembly GCA_029582265.1 of Zoroaster sp. YZ-2022. Lineage (NCBI taxonomy): Eukaryota > Metazoa > Echinodermata > Asteroidea > Forcipulatida > Zoroasteridae > Zoroaster > Zoroaster sp. YZ-2022. The sequence goes on from CM055822.1 coordinate 33,140,358, forward strand.
CAGCAAAATGGAATGTTCCGTTATGTGTGGTGGGCTCAAGATGGTGCACCAGCCCATCGTCTCATCGCTGTTCGAAATCGCCTCCAAGAACTCTTTCACGAATGCGTGATTGCTCTGAACCTTCCCGTTGAATGGCCCCCAAGGTCACCAGACCTCACCCCCTGCGACTTCTTTTTGTGGGGTCATTTGAAGAACAAAGTTTTCAGCACCCCTCCACACAACATGCAGGATTTGCGTGAAAGGATTCATCGTGAGGTAGACAGTTTGCGACAAGATCCACGTACCGTCAGACGAGCTGTGGACAACATGCGCCGTCGATGTCAACTGTGCTTGGAGAGGGGAGGTGGACACGTGGAGGGTCTTGGCCAATGAGAGAAAATCAGAAACTTCTGCTGTTAAATGTTTTACTCATGATCATGAATAAAATCCAATGATTGAACATAAATCTGTGTCGATTTTGTTCAGCAGGAAAGTGAACCAACTGCAATTGTGCACCACAATTTCAAGACAGTGGTGCTCAATGATGCGTGTCCCTGGAATGTAACCCAAGGTATCATTGGAAAGCACATAGCTTCTGCTTTAAGATGATACCATGCTTTTTGTTGGTAAACATATAGTCTGGCCATATTAACCCTTTAAAGTAGGATTACCTTTTTTTTTAAACACCCTGTATATATACTACTCATTCAACAATTAAGGGAACACCGGATTTTTAACATCAAATAGGTTTGAAATGTTCCATGAACCGGGATTTTCATTTGCAACCCCCCTCTCTCTTTCAGTAGTCATGTCATGAAATGTGTAATCACTACATGCATCCTTTATCATCCGTTTCATTGTGCAGTTGTTTCTCATCAATTCTGTGAAACATTGTGTTTATCTGAAATAAATGATCTTGCTTTAACTGAGATTATTCCGGTGTTCCCTAAATTGTTTTGAGTAGTATATATATTTTTACGTAACAAACAACAAATTTGCAATTTTAGGAGGGACACAACGTCACTGGCATGTGGAATTTGTGGGTAACCATGTTATTAGGAAACTCAAGGAGAAACGACCTTCATTTAACTTACCGGTGTTCTCTGGGAACTTAGTCCATCTGATGAGCTCGGCTAGTTTATGTAATGATTGTCTTGGCCATAGCTGATAGGATTTGCAAGCCTGAATCAAATCAATTTTCTCTGATATATGGCGTTCTCGAATTTGCTGCACAAAGAAAAAAACAACATTCAGTTCTGTTGCAAGCAACAAGTTTAGGTTCTTCAAAACCAACATTAACCAGTTTGCGTCGGGAATAAAACAGTTTTTCTGGGCCCCTGTGCGGGTTTCTTTTCCCCACACAAACACGTTAATGGAAGCTTCCACAGCGCGCGTCACTGTACACTCGGCTCGTTGCCACGTCAACCGAGCATGCATACAAATATTCCAGAGTTTCCTCTGGCGTGTATAGACGCTCTCCGATCCGTGGTGCAGAAAAAATTTGCATGTATACACGGCCTCCGACGTGAACTGGTTAAAGGGACAATATCATCACGACAGGGCATGGAATCGGACTGCTAGTTTTAGATTAACTCAGTGACTGAAAATAATACCCCACATGATAAGGTCATATTACCGTTGCTGCTGCATAAATGAGCAAGTAATTTTCAGTCACTGTGTTCATCTTGAACTAGAACACCGATTCCATGCCTTGTTGAAAGTCTGCTCTGATCGTGACGATACTGCCCCTTTAACTGACATTACTCACATTAGGAGAATACCTGTATACTGCAACACCATGCATGATTTGAGCCACCAACTATGTGTGCATTTTTATATCATATACTGAACAGCAAAAGAAACGCAAGTCCGAGGTCTTGTCAAGTTTTCAAACAGAAGACAAACCATTTTGATTCTAATTACTCATTTAATGAAAAATGCTTTCAATTTGTGAGCTGAAAGTGACTGTTGAATGTGAAAATCTTGCAATGCAATTTCAACAGTCACTTTCAGCTCACAAATTGAAAGCATTTTTCATTAAATGAGTGATTAGAATCAAAATGGTTTGTCTTCTGTTTGAAAACTTGACAAGACCTCAGACTTGCGTTTCTTTTGCTGTCCTCGGACTTGCGTTTCTTTTGCTGTTCAGTATATATTTACTATGTATATGTACATGTATATCTCTCTCACTCCACAAGATCAAACTACTATAAATGTGATTTTTCTTTTTACAGAAAACTGTGTGTAAGTTTATGATGTTGGGCCGAGAAAAAGAACTGACAACTCATTAAAACAATACACCCTTATGTCTCACCTCAGTTATTCTCTTGTAATCGGTGCTTGATATCTTTAGAAACTCACAAGGAACTGTTTTGGTGAGAACTGTCAAAACCCTACAGTAAAAAGGAAAAAGATACCATTAGTATAAACTTCTATTCTGTTGTGGCTTACTTAACCCCTATCAACCCCAAACCCATCAAACTCCAACGGCTGGTTGAAGGACTCGGTAGTTTATTCGCTCTGTTCACATCGTAGCCCTCAATAGCTGTAGAATTGCATCCTGTGTCTTGAATATAACCACTTTAATGTCAAGTGAGCATTGTACATACACTTTATGAGTGTATGTTATGGTACTATGCACACATGTACTTCTGTCAGCCAATCATCGCTGCAGATATTCCGTGCGTATGCATAATATGCTAAACGCAATGCACCATTGCTGCCCTTGCAATCTAACGACATGTGCCCTCAACAGCTCATGCACAGCATGAACAGCCCATCCAGGGATACTTTGCATCGAGGTCCAGCAGTTGGGTTGGTAGGGCTCTGTATGGTGTCAGATTGTGGCAGATTAAGGCAGGGGTTCTAAGCCAAAATAGTTAGAGGGTTAGGGTTAAGCCTCCTACTATAGCTGCACTTTAGTGGCAAGTAGCTATAGAGGTCAAAATCAGTCAACTGCCTGTTTTGACTGTTGACCCAAATGTGCACACAGGGGGCATTTTTGACATTTTGACCACTCTGAACAACACCAGACAATGCTTTTGCCAGTCAAAATCGGTTGACGGTTTGACCTGTAAATGCACATGTAAGGTTTGACAGTGTTTGACTTTTAAGTGCACCAGATATACCTTGGCAAGTACATCAACATTTTGACTGATTTTGACCCTTGTAGTAGTAGGAGGGTTAATGTGAATAAAGATATATATTTATATGAAGCAACTCGGGATTACTTATTGATAAACTCACTTGCTGTTGGGTTCCTTCCCTTCCAATTTCTCTAGCGTTCCGAAACAGTCACCAACTGTAAGCTGCAAAAATAAAACCAACATTTCCATTAAACACTGGGGGTAGGGGGGGGGGAGGGGGAGCAGTGTGGTCAAGGGTACAACATAAGCAAACATTTATTGTAAGTTTGAAACCAGGCTGCGATGAATATCATTGTGCGACTTTACGTTCATATCCTGGGAAAATATATGTATAATACATAGGTAACATATTTCTGTGATAATCGATTGACAACACAACATGCATGTAATGTTTGTCTAACCGACCTCAGGTATTTGTTTATCTGAGTGGACTGTCATTGTCATGATGGGTGTGAATATATAGAATCCTATATAGCAGCACGTTCCGCGATATATATAAATAGGTTGGTGAAATTCTTGCGTGTGAATGTTATGTTTGTCTATAACTGACCTCAGGTATTTGTTTTTCTGTGTGGACCGTCGTCGTCATGATGGGCGTGGGAACACGGAAGTGTCCTGGTTTATCTCTGGTCCTCAGCCACGGCTCTGTCTGTGGAATTACTACACCCCTTAGGATGATGTGAAACCCACCATTGCCAAACACTGTGGTAGGAAGATGAAAAAAAAAATGTTTTAAAGCTCAATTATTATGTGCAAAACCTCTTATTCTCGGTCCATTTTGCCAGCGGGTTGACAGACCCCACCCCCCCCCCCCAAAAAACAAAAAAAAAACACCTTCACCTGTCAGTTTTTGAAAGGTGGAATAACTGTGTAGAACATTTGACCATGTAAAGTGAAGATGCATTCCCACGAAAAACCACTACACATCGCTGCCAAGTACTTTTGACCTTGCAAAACCTTTCAAAGGGTTTTCAGGGATCAAACTAGTCAAGGGTTAATACTTCACAAGGAATGTGAAATATAGAAAAAAAAACCTGTGAGAGTTTCTACTCAATGACAGTAATGCATTTCCAAGAAAATATTTGAAAATCACAAGGTAAAAGGGAAAGGAACAATTTTGGTAATCTAAAAAAAAAACACAAACGATCATACTTTTACAAATGACTTTTACTGGTATAAATTTTACGATATTATCAAATATCCTATGAAATATCTCTGACTGAGTTGCCGTAATTTTAGTTTAAAAATCCAATTTGAAAAAGATTGAAGAATGAATATGAAGAAAATTTTTGCCTTTAGAAAATTATAAACTATTTTCCTGTTAACAAAACATCTTAACAAATTTAAGCCGCAACTTTCAAAGGTTTGTTGTTTAATGTATAATTCAAAGAGAGTAAGCATACTCATAGAAGCAGTTTTGTCAACATTATCAATGTTGTACCTTCCCTTCAATGTATATCTTGATTCAAAGAGAGTATGCATACTCAGAGAAGCAGTTTGGCCAACATTACCAATGTTGTACCTTCCCTTCAATGTATATCTTGATTCAAAGAGAGTAAGCATACTCATAGAAGCAGTTTTGCCAACATTACCAATGTTGTACCTTCCCTTCAATGTATCTCTTGATTCAAAGAGAGTAAGCATACTCATAGAAGCAGTTTTGCCAACATTACCAATGTTGTACCTTCCCTTCAATGTATATCTTGATTCAAAGAGAGTAAGCATACTCATAGAAGCAGTTTTGCCGACATTACCAATGCTGTACCTTCCCTTCAATGTATATCTTGATTCAAAGAGAGTTAGCATATTCATATAAGCAGTTTTGCCAACATTACCAATGTTGTACCTTCCCTTCAATGGGCCGGATAAATAAAAGTTAGCAATTGCTTATCTAGTAAAAGCTCAAGCAATAGCAATTGCTTAACAAGTAAAAGCTCAAGATTAAGCAATTGCTTAAAAATGTATAAATAACCTTCTTCTTTGACTAGCACCTGTTGCTTGGGTGGGTTAGCAATTGCTTATGGGTATAACAATGATGGGAGGTCAGTTCCGATTAGCCTAGTGGTTGTATATGAGGCATGTGTTAGCAACATGGATGCTGCCGAAGAATTGGGGAGTGGTACAAATAGTGAGCAATCTTTGAACGAACTGTTCGTTAGTATAATCAAAGAGTACCCTGTTCTAATCGAGAAAAGTCAGTTGCGGGGTAAAAGACATGAAGGCAAATGCACTTAAAAGCACAAATGTCAATTGCTACCAACACAGGTAAAGCCATGGATGAGAAGCAAATTTTGAAAAAGATAGCAAACATGAAAAGTCAAGTGAAGAAGAAAACAGATGGAATGCAAACAGGAAATAGGAAGATTGTTTTGGTTCCATGGGAACAAGATCTGTACAACATCTTCAAAGGGGATGAAAACCCGACTATTACGAAGATGCCATGCGCCATTTCTGCTGGTTTCAAACCAAGTACTTCGACTGCTGCTAGCCACTCCAAATTTTCAAAATTGAACCGAAATAATTTCCGGTATCTGGTAGGATTGACTTCATCACGATTTATTCTTTCATTGTACACCTTTTCATGTTCCCTTACATGCATAAACTCGTCCATGATGGCAGGAGTAATGCAACATGCAAGTGTTAGCAAATGCGTAAGCTCCTCATTTAGTATCTTGTAAAAATATTAGCAAGTGCTACAAGTCATTAGTAAAAGGTCTGGTTTATTTATATGCTTCCAAGCAAGTGCTAATCTCTCTAGTAATTGCTTAAAAATCATAGCAATTGCTTTTGCTAACTACTGGAAGCAATTACTTGCAAGTAATTGCTCACTTTTATTAATGAAGATTTAAGAAAATGACTAGTAAAAGCAATTGCTACTTTTTATTTATCCGGCCCAATGTATATCTTGATTCAAAGAGAGTTAGCATATTCATATACATGTAAAGCAGTTTTGCCGACATTACCAATGCTGTACCTTCCCTTCAATGTATATCTTGATTCAAAGAGAGTTAGCATATTCATATAAGCAGTTTTGCCAACATTACCAATGTTGTACCTTCCCTTCAATGTATATCTTGATTCAAAGTGAGTAAGCATACTCATATAAGCAGTTTTGCCAACATTACCAATGCTGTACCTTCCCTTCAATGTATATCTTGATTCAAAGAGAGTTAGCATATTCATATAAGCAGTTTTGCCAACATTACCAATGTTGTACCTTCCCTTCAATGTATATCTTGATTCAAAGTGAGTAAGCATACTCATATAAGCAGTTTGGCCGACATTACCAATGCTGTACCTTCCCTTCAATGTATATCTTGATTCAAAGAGAGTTAGCATATTCATATAAGCAGTTTGGCCAACATTACCAATGGTGTACCTTCCCTTCAATGTATATCTTGATTCAAAGTGAGTAAGCATACTCATATAAGCAGTTTTGACGACATTACCAATGATGTACCTTCGCTTCAATGTATATCTTGATTCAAAGAGAGTTAAGCATATTCATAGAAGCAGTTTTGGCCAACATTACCAATGGTGTACCTTCCCTTCAATGTATATCTTGATTCAAAGTGAGTAAGCATACTCATATAAGCAGTTTTGCCGACATTACCAATGCTGTACCTTCCCTTCAATGTATATCTTGATTCAAAGAGAGTTAGCATATTCATATAAGCAGTTTTGCCGACATTACCAATATTGTACCTTCCCTTCAATGTATATCTTGATTCAAAGAGAGTTAGCATATTCATATAAGCAGTTTTGCCGACATTACCAATGCTGTACCTTCCCTTCAATGTATATCTTGATTTAAAGAGAGTTAGCATAATATAAGCAGTTTGGCCAACATTACCAATGGTGTACCTTCCCTTCAATGTACATGTATATCTTGATTCAAAGAGAGTTAGCATATTCATATAAGCAGTTTTGCCGACATTACCAATGTTGTACCGTCTCTTCAATGTATATCTTGATTCAAAGAGAGTTAGCATACTCATAGAAGCAGTTTGGCCGACATTACCAATGTTGTACCGTCTCTTCAATGTACATCTTGATTCAAAGAGAGTAAGCATACTCATATAAGCAGTTTTGCCAACATTACCAATGTTGTACCGTCCCTTCAAATATAAACCTGCTATTAACGCAGATAAATTCACTTAGCAGATTTTTCCCCTTGACATTTTTCCAAGACATTTTCTTGAAAACCATCCAAATTTTACATTTTTTGTTTTGGTTTGATGTTGTTTGCATAACAGAAACAATTTTTGATTTGATTTTTGCCCTAACACCGATGTAATGTATAAAGCACTGTATACTCAGTGCTTTCCGAGTGTCTGTGAAATGAATCCACAGGTGACTCAGGCGAGATTCAAACCCACGACCTCCTGCTTACTAGTGCAGATTGTCTATAGAATCAAATTTGCTTAGCGTTTTCAGCACAGAGTCTCTGCATTAACCCTGCTACTACTACAAGGGTCAAAATCAGTCAAAATGTTGATATACTTGCCAAGGTATATCTAGTGCACTTAAAAGTCAAACACTGTCAAACCTTACGTGTAGTAAGTACATTTACAGGTCAAAATGAGTCGACCGTTTTTGACTGGTAAAAAGCATTGTCTTGTACTGTTGAGGGTGGTCAAAATAACAGTAAAAAACAGTAAAAAATGTCTATGTGTGCACATTTGGGTCAACAGTCAAAACAAGCAGTTGACTGGTTCTGACCTCTAAAGTGCAACTTCCCATCAAAGTGCAGCAATAGTAGGAGGGTTAATGGCTTTTGAAATTTTGCCAAGCTGGGCGATGGAATACATCCACAAACTCTTGAAGACAAACCAAGGGGGGGGGGTCAACCTACCTGTATAGTCTTCATCCTTCCAGACATCCAGTTGAGCTACGGTACAAAGCTCCTTCAGTTCCATATTAGATAACTGATCAGCAAGCAATGGGAATTCTTTAAGATGTACATAGAGGATGTCATTATCTTCTGCAGTCCTCTCATATGGTCTGTTAATAAAAAAAATCAGTGAGAAGGATGGAAAGAAATACAAACCCTTTGACATAACTGTCTTTATAAATGAGTAGTATGAGAGAGTATGCTTACTCTCTTTGAATCAAGATATACATTGAAGGGAAGGTACAGCATTGGTAATGTTGGCAAGACCGCTTCTATGAGTATGCTTACTCTCTTTTAATCAAGATATACATTGAAGGGAAGGTACAGCATTGGTAATGTTGGCAAAACTGCTTCTATGGGTATGCTTACTCACTTTGAATCAAGATATACATTGAAGGGAAGGTACAACATTGGTAATGTTGACAAAACTGTTTCTATGAGTATGCTTACTCTCTTTAAATCAAGATATACATTGAAGGGAAGGTACAACATTGGTAATGTTGACAAAACTGTTTCTATGAGTATGCTTACTCTCTTTTAATCAAGATATACATTGAAAGGAAGGTACAACATTGGTAATGTTGACAAAACTGTTTCTATGAGTATGCTTACTCTCTTTGAATCAAGATATACATTGAAGGGAAGGTACAGCATTGGTAATGTTGGCAAGACCGCTTCTATGAGTATGCTTACTCTCTTTGAATCAAGATATACATTGAAGGGAAGGTACAACATTGGTAATGTTGACCAAACTGCTTTTACGAATATGGTTCCTCTCTTTGAATCAAGATATACATTGAAGGGAAGGTACAACATTGGTAATGTTGACCAAACTGCTTTTACGAATATGGTTCCTCTCTTTGAATCAAGATATACATTGAAGGGAAGGTACAACATTGGTAATGTTGACCAAACTGCTTTTACGAATATGGTTCCTCTCTTTGAATCAAGATATACATTGAAGGGAAGGTACAACATTGGTAATGTTGGCAAGACCGCTTCTATGAGTACGCTTACTCTCTTTGAATCAAGATATACATTGAAGGGAAGGTACAGCATTGGTAATGTTGGCAAGACCGCTTCTATGAGTATGCTTACTCTCTTTGAATCAAGATATACATTGAAGGGAAGGTACAGCATTGGTAATGTTGGCAAGACCGCTTCTATGAGTATGCTTACTCTCTTTGAATCAAGATATACATTGAAGGGAAGGTACAACATTGGTAATGTTGACCAAACTGCTTTTACGAATATGGTTCCTCTCTTTGAATCAAGATATACATTGAAGGGAAGGTACAACATTGGTAATGTTGACCAAACTGCTATTACGAATATGGTTCCTCTCTTTGAATCAAGATATACATTGAAGGGAAGGTACAACATTGGTAATGTTGGCAAGACCGCTTCTATGAGTATGCTTACTCTCTTTGAATCAAGATATACATTGAAGGGAAGGTACAGCATTGGTAATGTTGGCAAGACCGCTTCTATGAGTATGCTTACTCTCTTTGAATCAAGATATACATTGAAGGGAAGGTACAGCATTGGTAATGTTGGCAAGACCGCTTCTATGAGTATGCTTACTCTCTTTGAATCAAGATATACATTGAAGGGAAGGTACAGCATTGTTAATGTTGACCAAACTGCTTTTACGAATATGGTTCCTCTCTTTGAATCAAGATATACATTGAAGGGAAGGTACAACATTGGTAATGTTGACCAAACTGCTTTTACGAATATGGTTCCTCTCTTTGAATCAAGATATACATTGAAGGGAAGGTACAACATTGGTAATGTTGACCAAACTGCTTTTACGAATATGGTTCCTCTCTTGAATCAAGATATACATTGAAGGGAAGGTACAACATTGGTAATGTTGACCAAACTGCTATTACGAATATGGTTCCTCTCTTGAATCAAGATATACATTGAAGGGAAGGTACAACATTGGTAATGTTGACCAAACTGCTTTTTACGAATATGGTTCCTCTCTTTGAATCAAGATATACATTGAAGGAAGGTACAACATTGGTAATGTTGACCAAACTGCTTTTACGAATATGGTTCCTCTCTTTGAATCAAGATATACATTGAAGGGAAGGTACAACATTGGTAATGTTGACCAAACTGCTATTACGAATATGGTTCCTCTCTTTGAATCAAGATATACATTGAAGGGAAGGTACAACATTGGTAATGTTGACCAAACTGCTATTACGAATATGGTTCCTCTCTTTGAATCAAGATATACATTGAAGGGAAGGTACAACATTGGTAATGTTGACCAAACTGCTTTTACGAATATGGTTCCTCTCTTTGAATCAAGATTAAGCAACCAACAGGTGAAAGTGTCCCCTTATTTTGTTGTGTAGTTGTGCTTGAGGGCATGAATTCTTCGCATATTATGAAGGATTCTCCACTTGCAAGGCTAGCGCGAAATAATTAAGTTAGAACTTTTTTAAGCCAGTTTACACCGATATGAAAAAAAACCATGGAAGTTACAGCTTATTTGACAGTGTCGTTAAACACAAAATAATGTTTGTATAGCTGCTGAATTCTATTTTAGGCTGAGCATGATCATAATATCGGGCCCAATCCCTGAACCACTTTATATAAAAGAAGAACTTTTAGAAGAACATCCACCCTTGCCAGATGGGAACAACTATTTCAAACTCACAGTTTCTTGAGAATCGTCCTGAGATCCTTGATCCTGTTGGCCGCAATGATGACCGGATCCACAATCTTCCTCTCTTTGTGGAGTTTGGCCATGTGGTCAGCTATGTCGTGACTCCACGTCCCGGTGTCGTCCAAGGCTTTCTTGATGCCAGGAGGAGCACTAGATGAACCTGGTGGGTCAAGAGACGTCCAGAAAAATGAATTTTTAGGTAACCCCACCCATCCCCCGCCCCCCGCCCCCCTGCAAAAAAATTCTCTGTGTTTCTTGATGCAGCAGGGATTCAAGATTGGAGAAGAGATGTTGCTTGTTTTGGATAACAGCTTGATTCTGAACTGAATAACCCAGTGTAAATAAGTATAAAGAATAATCCAGTATAAACCAGTCAAACCATCATTGACCAGACAGGGTTCAGGTCAATTTTAGTTTAATTGTGACTGGCTCTGGCAAAACCCTAAACTTGGACCCAATTTTCAAAATTGACCTCCCAAATTTATCATGAAAATTAACAATGTTCCCAACAACGTTTCAGGATTTTTCTTTTTCCATCAAAATCTAGAGAAAATGCTCTATATGGTGACATGAAAACTGGTCCCTCAAACTGGTCCCTGGGGTCAGTTTTTGACCTTTTCATGGCTGTTACGCATTATGGTAAATGCCAAGAAGTTTCGGGTTTTGCCAGAGCAGATCATAATTATCAATAACCATATAGTTCTCCTACGACCTTGCTCTTACCTGTAGCTTGATTGGAAATGCTTTTCATTGGCTGATCGCGTTTTCCTGTAGGAATGCTGGGTAATGGCTTATTGTTGGCAAACAAACGTTGGTAATTCTCCATGAAGAAACGATGCCCGTCTTCTGTTGTTTTGGTACAGGATCTGTACACGCAAATTGTTTTGAATTTAAACCAATTTAATTATGAAAATATGCAAAGCAGGTTTGTTAAAGATCATTCTTGGCAGTGAAAGTGGTACAGCTATACAGGTGCCCCTAATAAGGCCCCCCCAAAAAGTCTCTGGTTTCTGGTCTCCGCACGCGTCACCTCAGACCCGCGCGTTGGCATTTTTAATTTTCTTTTTTGTTTATATGAAACGATGTCCAATTGCAGCCCAAATTGCTGGATTGATTGGAATTCTGCCGTGTTGTGCTATAAACTACTGTTTCACATAGGGGTATGAACATTTGCCCAATTTGTGAGGCCTCTCTTAGCCACCATACTTTGTATATGGGAAATTCGGTCCCCGCATATACAATGTATCAACGTATTTCCCTGTTGGCAAACAAAAAAGATGGCCGAAAAAAAAAAATCACCACACCGATTTTGAAGCCGACCGATGACCAGAAACCGGCGACTTTTTTTTTGGCCTAAGTGGATCCTTAGTGCAATGCTGGCCTCCTGGCCCAGTAGCTGCAGTTACTGTATCTCAATGGTCTTGTCATTGGGTCGGATCAAAGATACAGTAACCAGTTCAGGTACTACCAATGTTCTCTACAATTATTAGGTGTTCGGCTTTTCAGCCGAACAACTATTGTAATTGTTCCGTTTATTTTTTTTTTTACTTCTCCTTCTTCTTCTCCTTAACTCTTCTCTACATCGAAAGTGCAAGTTAACAATTTCACACAACCTTGAAACTTCACACATATAAAGACCTTATCATGTAGATGAATCTAGAAGTTGTTACGTCATGATCACGTCATCAGGTATCAAATTACAAGCCATTTAAAAATGACCATTTGCTATCGACTGTATATCAAAATATACTAAAGCTATGATGTTCATAATCTGGGATCTGATAGATCAAGGCTTAGGCAACATTTGAAAAGTTAACGTCAAAATCGTCTGACATTTGCTTCCGGTCGTATCGGAAGGTCAAAGTTTTGATTTGTTTTTTTTCTTCAAAATTCCTTTTCTGGGCCAAAATCCCATTGACTTAACACACACCAGACACTCGTGGTTCTGGGGCCCATTGTTTACAAACCGCAGAGACTGAGATCGTTATCTACTGGAAAACAGCTGGCGGTCTTCACAGGACGTTATGCGGTTTCACAGGCTAAAAGCTCTTGCAGGATAAAATATATTTTATAGATGTGTGGTTGGGCGTTTAAGCCAATAACGGATGCGCTACAATATTTCTAAAACCATAGATCGTATTAACTTAATACTGCAAGTACTCATTTGACGCATCTTAAGTCACATTTTAACAATGATCCCAATTGATGAGGACATCAATTACCGTCACTTCCAAACACCTTGAGTTTGTTCACAAACTCTGAACTTCTAGTTATTATTATTATTTTTTTTTAATTACCATAGTGTTGGTTTTATTAATCAATCACACAGTGATCTTTCTTAAAGGTTTGAGGATCTACTGGGATGAATTTCTACATTTTTGTTTTGTTTTATAGGGACAGTATCATCATAAGCAACAGGGCATGGAATCAGAGTGCTAGTTGACTGAACATAATACCCTCACATTACCGTCGCTGCTGCATAAATTGAACCAGTAATTTGCAGCCACTGTATTCATCTTAAACTAGGACACCGATTCCATGCCCTGTTGAAAGTCTGCTCTGATCGTGACGATACTGTCCCATTATATCAGTGTTTTGCATTATTTGCATGAAGTACCATATGTGACCTGTTACAACGAAATGAGCATAAAGTCGCTCTATATCATTTCACAGTACAGCGGGAAAAGTGAAAAATCGGAGGGGACGTCTAATTATATTTGCTATTTGTAAATGTCCTTATATCGAATTCCAAATTTTCAGTTCGATCAGACAAATTAAAAACCTCAATTTCAGGCCAATGCCATTGGTAGTTTTTATCGTGTTCTGACAAACAACTTGAAACAAAGACAGAAACAAAGTCACAAATCCCCCTCTGGTGGTCTGGGGGAAATCACTGTAACCCCAAGTGTTACATATCATTGGAAAGCTCTTATTCTACTGAATCCAGAAATACCAATAACTCAATTGTTTAAATTTCCGACTTTTAGCTCATTTTGTAGTGACGGGTCACATATATGTGCATATTAGCATAACACTTATACCAATGTTGTTTGTAAATGCTGATTTTAAATACATCATTATTCATGCACAACATTGTGACAACTCTCCATGAATTGACACAAGACTGAAAATAATTGAATAGTAAGAGATACTCCCTCCTTCCTTACTGCCATGTTTCTCCTTCTATGAATCAACAAACACAACCCCGTCGCCTGTATACGCACCTTCCTTTTAGTCCTTCATGATTGTTAATCAAGTCCAAGTTGGTGTAATCAATAATCGGACTTGACTCCTGTCTGGGTACTGAAATAAACACGATACTTAAAATTATTTATTAAAGAGCTAGATAGCTGAATTTCAAACAGTATGCAGCCAAATATTAATCTAAATACAGCCAAACTGCCATCAATAACGGTTATATTGACAGGTGAAGGGAAACAAATTGTAACAATTAACTGTTATCCTGCATGGAGCCATGATCGTGGCTGCGGTGTCCCATGCGGAAAGCCACGATCGTGGCTTTCAACAACACTGTGAAAATGATGTTACGTGGCTTGTGATTGGTTAACGCTACCTACCAAGGTTTACATTAGCCAATAGCAGACACTTTTAGGAAGCCAATGGAAAGCCGATGTCATGAAGTGAGCGTTCTAAAATCAGCTATTTGTAGGCCAAATGATGTAATTCATGAAAAAACAACAATGCTCGTTTCATTACAAGCATGACAGAGTCGCGGTATACTAGTACTAGTACTACCAAACACTGTGAATAGTCTGGTGACAGTAACTTTTCGTGAATTTTATATCGGAATATATGAAAACTCCGCACACTGTATTGATTTTGTGTACTGAACTCCGCAGGATAACAGTTAAAAAAATAATTAATAATAATTTAAGTAAGAGCACTGACACCAGATTAATGCTGTGCATTTTCAGTTATTTCAGGAACCGGATACCTGAAATTGGAAATCTTCAGATACCCGGGTATCCATAAACAATTTTGTAAAAACACATAAATACTCCTGAATGTATAAAATAACCAATATGAACACAAGTTTCTCTTGTTTTATTAGAGTCACAATAAATGTGGACTTATTTTATTAGAGTCACAATAAATGTGGACTTACTGTAATAATTTCCCGCCTCTATATTAAAAACAACTCGTAGCATCCCCATTCCACTCACCTCACAACCAATAATGTAATCTTACCTATACCTAGTAAGGTGGAGAACATATGAATGATGATGGACAAACACTTCAAATTATTCAAGGATATTTATTTCAGGAAAAATCAGGCATTTTTGGTATATGATGACTTCCTCAGTCATGTCAGTCTGGTCTTGTCAACTCCCCCGTAAGTGACCAACACGGTCATTGTACATGCGCAGTGGCAACTATAATAGGATCCTTCTATTTTCTGAAGGGGTGGATTTTTAGAAGGAAAATAAAGTCCAAAAACCATCATAAAAGTGGATTTTAACGATAGTTTTCACTTTCTGTACCCCCAAAAATCAGGAGAATCATTTTTAAACTGGTTAGTGGTGGGAAAAAACTCCAAAAAGCCCTTTAAATGTGGTGGATGGATATGATGTTCTTTCCGAAAGTAGACCTAAACAAACAAACAGCGCAAGAATTTAATTAATCTACATGTATAAACAAACAAGCAGCTAACACAAATGAAATTATTTGTGACACTTAATATTAATTTAAGGAAAGAATATCGTATCCGACCGCCACTTTTTAAGGGTTTTGGGGGATTTTTTTTGCAACCACTAACCAGTTAAAAAATTATTCTATCGGTTTTTGGGGGTACAGAAAGCGAAAACTATCTTTAAAATCCACTTTTATGATAGTTTTTGGACTTTATTTCCATTCTAAAAAAATCCTCCCCTTCATAAAATAGAAGGATTCTATTATAGTTTCCACTGCGCATGTACAATGACCGTGTGGGGTCACTAATGGGGGAGTTGACAAGATCAGACTGACATGACTGAGGAAGTCATCGTAGGCCTATACCAAAAATGCCTGATTTTTCATGAAATAAATATCCTGGAATAATTTGAAGTATAGTCCATCATCATCCATTATGTTCTCCACCTTACTATGTAGGTAAGACTACATTATTGGTAACATTAAATTACACAAATTATTATGAAAAATCAACCAACTACACAAATTGTCACTTATTGTTGACATCATTGTTTGTTTTCATTTTATTGTGGCGACTAGATTTTTGTGTGAGTTATACCTCCATGGTTATACCATACTTGGGGCAAGTTGTTATTGTGCAAGGTCGTGTGGGGACGAGTTGGTCTTTGGTAGATGTACATGAATTCCCCTAAAAATAGGACCCAACAATTATAAGTTACCACATTGCGCTAACGCCTACTGAGCCAGGAAAATAATGTTTCTAATTCTAAGTCAACATTTTTTTTTACAAAATCTTAAAAAAGGAGAAAACATCATGATGTTTCTTACCCTTGTGTCGTATTTGCTGAGGATCTCTTTCACTCCATTTAACAACTTGGCTGTCACCCTTCTTATGATTATAAGTAGCCAGTGCCATTTTTATAAAAACTTTAAAACAAAATTTTTAAATAAAACTAACGTTACATACATACACCATGCGAACTTGCATGCATCGTACCCCCACCGGCTGCACACACAGCTGTGCTAGGCAACAATAAACATCCCACTTGAGGGCGCTGTTGCAATATTTATAATTAATTAGATAATTTATTTGCCGCAATGATGACGCACGGACGATCGCCAAGTCGCCGGATGATGTTTTCTTCTAGTTCTAAACGATCTCAGCATCCTCCCCAAGAACATATATGTTGTTGCCATGTCAGAATGTTAATGATGGAGATCTCGTGACGATGTTGTTATCTTTTATTATCGGAAGTAATGGCTGCTGTTGGGGTTGAGACTGATTGATGATCCAAAATAATCGGTAAGGATGAAATTTAAGAAAGGAAGATGTGCTGATTGTGCATCTGGAAGAGGAATGAATCAGTGAATTGCATCTGCAGAGATTTGTGTGATGGTTAAAATAATTTAAAAGGGTTAAAAAGCTGAACAGAGCGCTGATATTGCGTGAATTTTTTTTCTTGTACACTGTTAATGTTATATATTTTGGTTGGTTGATTTTTAACTTATTTGTTTCAATGTTTGGTATGGGGGTGGGGCTCATATTGTAATGATCAATGACTGCTCTTTTTATGAAATGTTGAATTACTGAATGTTGATTTATAAGACCCACTGTGTGCTGCAAATTTGTGCATTATTCACAATTAATGTTGAATTGGAACATATTTTGCTTCATACCATTATTGCAAATATTTCTCAGTAATTTTGCCAGACAGTATTTCATGTACCGTTTTCATTCTGAACAAGCATTTGCGATTTGTAGATTTTCAAATATCTGAGTCAGTGGCTGAACAAATAAATTATTTGAATGAGTAACTGTTGATAAGTTACATTTTTATGCAAATCAAATTATTGAGCAGGGAAGAACTGATTTGTTGCCATAGCAACAAATATGTGCATGGCAGAATTAAATTAATGCATAATTATAATAATGTGCAGTTCCCATTGTATCTTCTAAATAATTATTCTAAGCCACTGAAATATTATATTTAGAGGTCTGGGAAGGTAAATCTTTTTGACGACAGTTTTTTTTAAATTGGCCCGACCGGCCTGGATGCCCCGGCCTGCTCACAAATCTATAATTCTATTTATAATAACAAATTAAAACACAAAAACAAAAATTAAATATTATGGATTAACATGGAGGATTAACAAATTCAACACAAGTACAAAATATTTATATTTTGAAAATTTGTATGGTGGGCATTTCATGAAATGGGAATTAAAGGTGGACTCTCTGCTCTATAAAGCCTTTAACCCTCCTATGCCCAGGCTGAAATTTGGCCCAGTCAGCACCCACAGACAGTCACTTGAGTATTTTTGGTTGCATTGCCAATTGGTACTGTAGGTCAAACCACAGAGTCACACAGAGCTAGCTGTGTATGTACTATCGAGTGGTTTTGGTTTGACCTATCCTAGCCACATGTCCTTGCATTTATTTGAGTGCACTACACAAAGTCAATGGGTTGGGAGTTACATACAAATTTTGAGTGTCTTTGGGTTTGACCTCCTATCACAGCCACATGTGCTTGCATGTATTTGAGTGCACTGCACAAAGTCAATGGGTTAAGAGAGACATACAAATTTTGAGTGTCTCTGAGTGTTAAACCTATAGGAGGGTTCAATAGACTTTGGTAAAATGACTAAAATTCATCAATACTTTAAAGAATCAATAAAATATAAAAACCAACCTGTGAAAGGTTTAACTGATTTTATATTTCATTATTAAAAAGGGACAAATTATTCACAATCAGTAGTTCAGTTTTAATCCATTTTCTTTTCCCCGGGTTTAGTAGAGGAGTATGTAAATAAGGTCATGAATAATTAGTTTTAGATTAAAGGGACAGTATCATCACGATCAGAGTAGACTTACAACAAGGCATGGAATCGGTGTTCCAGTGTAAGATGTACACAGTGACTGAAGATGTACACAGTGACTGAAAATTACTGGCTTGTTTATGCAGCAGCAATGCTAATTATGACCTTATCATGTGGAGTATTATTTTCAGTCACTGAGTTAATCTAAAACTAGCACCCCGATTCCATGCCCTGTTGATCGTGACGATATCGTCCAGCTTTAACTCTGTGACTGAAAATAATATCCCACATGATAAGGTCATATTAATGAGCCTGTAATTTTCAGTCACTGTGGTTCATCTTAAACTAGGACACCGATTCCATGCCCTGTTGAAAGTCTGCTCTGATCATGACAATACTGTCCTTTTAACTCAGTCACTGAAAAATAACACTATGAATAACTTTACCCTGAAAATGCCCTGAAAATCCGTTTTACTGTGAAATAAATAGTTCATGGCAATTTCACTTTGAAAACACCATGAAATACTCTTGGGATTCCTTCGCCGTGAAAACGCTGTGAAAACGCCATGAACTTCTCGTGGCAGTTTTGGGGCAGCTCGTTAATTCTCGAGAGCGCTGTGAATTTGCAGTGAAAACACCGTGAACATTATTGCCAATATCTGACACTATGAACAACTTCACCCTGAAAATACCCTGAAAATCAGTTTTGCCTTGAAATAACAGTTGAATGTAATTTCACTGCAATTTCACGTGTCTCTTCCTCTCAGATAATTGGCAATAATGTTCACGGTGATTTCATGGCAAATTCACAGTGCTCTCAAGAATTAATGAGCTGCCCCAAAACTGCCACGAGAAGTTCATGGCATTTTCACAGCGTTTTCACGGTGAGGAATCCCAAGAGTTTTTCATGGCATTTTCACAGTGTTGTGTCGTTGTGAAATTGCCGTGAACTATTTATTTCATGGTAAAACGGATTTTCAGGTCATTTTCAGGGTAAAGTTATTCATAGTGTGAGAGGAAGGGACACAATAAAATTGCAGTGAAATAACGGTGAACTGTTATTTCAAGGCAAAACGGACTTTCAGGGCATTTTCAGGGTGAAGTTGTTCATTGTGATATAATTCCCAACACGATGCTGGGGCATAAATGAGCCAGTACTTTTTCAGTCATAGTGTTCATCTTAAACTAGGACACCGATTCCATGCTCTATTTAAAATCTGCTCTGATCATGACGATACTGCCCCATTTAACTCGGCGACTGAAAATAATACCCCACATGATAAGGTCATATTACCGTTGCTGCTGCATAAATGAGCCAGTCATTTTGCAGTCACTGTGTTCATCTTAATTAAACTGGGGCACAGATTCCATGCCCTGTTGAAAGTCTGCTCCTTCGTTTCGATATTGTCCCTTTAATTCTTATAAAGTGCGATTGCGTTTACTGATATTTTACCAATAGTAAAATGTACACTGGCTTTAAAGCTGAAACTTGTCGAAACAGGACACCGATTCCATGCCCTGTTGAAAGTCTGCTCTGATCGTGACGATACTGTGTCCCTTTAAAGCCTGTATGAGACTTTTGGTAAAATGACTAATATACATTCATCAAAGATGTATCAAATATAAAATGTATCAAATATAAAAACCAATCTTATTTCATAGAAAATATTGCAAATGCATTCGGATTCCAATGTTGAATTTCAGTCTTCGGATGACAGAAATTCATTTCGGAAATTTATCTGAGACAGAAATATTTCATTCTTGAGATGTTTGATCTCATCATCAGCATACATGTACACACCAATTGTAATGTATTGTTATACTACATGTATGATCATTTATATATATGGTTTCATACACCCAAACCAACCCTAGTATTGACATTTTTCACCAGTCCATCTCTTCATTCAAAATGAAAATCAATCAAATGTTATAGTTCTCCCCTATCCCCTCCCCTTATCCCCTCCCCTTACCCCCACCCCTTACCCCCACCCCTCCCTTACCCCTCCCTTACCCTCCTCCCTACCCCTCCCCCTCCCTTACCCCTCCCATACCCCTCCTTACCTCCCTTACCCCTCCCTTACCCCTCCCTTACCACCTCCCCTTACCACCTCCCCTTACCACCTCCCCTTACCACCTCCCCTACCCCCTCCCCTTTGAAGGATTGAGGGTATTAGGAAATTGCAGTGGTGAAGGATTGAGGACAAATGTCATTATTTGCTTGGTGGATAATGGAGGATCGAGGTGATCAGGCTATATTTGACATTGGATGAAAATGGAGGATTGAGGTTACATTGTACAATGTTGGTCTGTCCAAAAAATGATTCTGGAGGATTGAGGTTATTAGACCTACTTGTATGTACTGTGTATTGTACTTGCCTTTTAGTATGTGTACAACCATGTTTATTGTAGGTATTGCAAGGTCAGTGCTTGGGTCAGTGAACACTGTTTATTGCTCCATGCATGTGTGCACACGTGTGTGCATACATGTCATGTGCTTGCTTTACTACTGAAGTTATGTGTAAGTAAATGGGCCTATGGAGTTAGGGTTTTAATGTAATATTTTTATCTGTCCTATTATTGGCACTTGTGCTGTTATTTAAATGCAGATTTTCCTTTTTCTTCTGATGTAGTTGTGTGAATGTTGCTACCGAGTGAAACTGCTAAGCACCCTGTGAAACTGAAGCCCCTGATGAAGACCATGGCGCAGAAGTTGGAGACAATGGAGTTGCACAGCCTGCATCCACTGGGTAGTACCACCCTGCTGCCGCCAGTTCCCGCAACCACGCCGACCATCTGCCTGTCTGTGCCGACTACCAGTCACCAGCTATCCCATGATTCTCCTCATCACCAAGAGGTCAGCCTCATCACGGGGCCGGGGTTGAATAATGAGCTGGGCGGACTATCCAATGCAGGTTATGTGTCGGACGGGAGTGCGACGCCACTTAATCGTCTGGAGAGCGGGCTTAGTGGAAGTATGTTGTGGTTTTTTTTGCTTCAGTATATATTAAGACTGTTCTATTTTTACAAATCATTGAAAAACAAAACAGTATATACCACATCATTGTTCTTCAGTACCATGCATTTGTACTATATTACCTCAATGAGGATAACCAACAGGGCCCAATCGGGAATACCTTGAGGGACAAAAACACCGTCTACATCACTAGGCATGATATTCTTCCTACTTTTGTAGGAAATCCTACCTTTTGATTTTGAAAATCCTACCGTGAAACTGGGTTCCGACTAACTTCAGATCATGGAAACTTTCCTTGTGTATCATTTTATTGTAAATACCAAGATAAAAAAACAGTCTCCTTGCTATACATGGCTATAGAGGTAAACCGCTATAGGCTAGTATATGCCTAATGATAATGGCAAACATTTTTCCTACCTTTTCATTTTCTCACAATATCATCCCTGACATCAGTAACGCAGAAGGTGTCGCTGTCACCCAAGGGTTTCCAGGTTTCGAGGTATCCTCATTGGGAGAATAAGGTTTCAATCAGGATAAAAAATATCTCCCAATCAGGATAGTATAGTTGACATAAACCCCTGTCACTATGAACACCTTCACCCTGAAAATACCCTGAAAATAACAGTTCACCGTAATTTCACGATGTCTGTTCCTCTCAGATATTGGCAGTAATGTTCACGGTGATTTCACTGCAAATTCATGGTGCTCTTGAGAATTAATGAGCTGCCCCAAAACTGCCAAGAGAAGTTCATGGCGTTTTCACGGCATTTTCACAGCGAAGCTAATCCCAAGAGTATTTCATGGCGTTTTCACGGTGTTGTGTCGTCGTGAAATTGCCGTGAACTATTTATTTCACAGTTAAACGGATTTTCAGGGCATTCTCAGGGCAAAGTTATTCAGTAGTGTGTCAACCTCAGTAAACAATGTCTTAATTTTCGCTCATAGGGCAGAGTAGCTTGAGCCATATATCTTCAGACAGAGAAGGATGCCTGAGCGTTTCATTGATGTCCAGTAGTCCATGTCCCTCTGCCGCAGATTCCGTCTTCAGCTCAAACGGAGATCTGAACCAAGCCGCTCAAAGCACTATTAAAAGGTATGCCTGTGGGGATGACAGTTAATTTGGTCTGATTTCCTTGTCAGGTAGCAAGGGATTTGAAAAATGGGGTTTGAGAAGTTGGGCGTTGAGTGGATCAGGTTGGCATAGCAGTGCTTAACCTCGCCTTTCAACTCTGTGAACTCGGGGTTCGAATCCCACTCAGACCCAAGCTGACATGTGGATTGGGGGTTTTACACTATGAAAAACGTTACCCTGAAAATCCGTTTTGCCGTGAAATAATAGTTCACCATGATTTCACGGCAATTTCATGGTGTCTCTTCCTCTCAGATATTGGCAATAATGTTCACGGTGATTTCAGGGCAAATTCACCGCGATCTCGAGAATTAATGAGCTGCCCCAAAACTGCCACGAGAAGTTCATGTCGTTTTCACTGCGTTCTCACGGCAAAGAAATTCCAAGAGTATTTCATGGCATTTTCACGGTGTTGTGTCGTCATGAAATTGCTGTGAACTATTTATTTCACGGTAAAAAAGATTTTTAGGGCATTTTCAGGGTAAAGTTATTCATAGTGTTAGTCCCTATCTTATTATGCGGGTTTTCCCCTGGAATATTTGTCTGAAGGTTTTTCCTCCCACATCTGAAAATTCCTTCATTGTCTTCACTGCACAGGTTTCTTTGGGCTTATGAACCACAGTGCTGTATGCACTTTTGAGGAACCATTGGTTTCATTACCATGAAAGTATAATATTCATAAATGCCCAAGACAGTTTAGACAATCTGATTGGACTAAACGTAATCACGTGGGGGTGGATTATCGGATGGTAAAGACATCGCTTATCAAAATCAGAGCAGCGCGTATGTGCCAGCTGTTCACCAGCTGTTCTATTTAGCCGGCGTTGCGACGCACGGCAGGCATTCGAACCAATCAGAGTGACGAAGATTGTTTTGCATCACGCTGACTCATGTACTTTGAAAGTGTTTTGCGGTTCCCAAAACATGACTTTCCCCATTTCTATTTGGCTTTATTGAACAAAAATTACAAGGGGATGAGGACCTAATCTTTGGCTCGGTCCTTATTGCCCGTGACCACATTCGAAAACAGTCATTAATCTGCCATGTGACAAACTTTTATTCCCTTAATAATAGTTATCCTTTTGGCATGGACGTTCACATAATGAGATGGGTGAGATGCTATCTAACCATCTGGGTTTTGCGAGTACTTATTGCGGTTCAGCACAGAGGCCTAATGCATGATGCATCCAGGCCTGTGATTTCTCAGGATTTTTCCTGATTGCAGGATTTTTTTTTATAAAATCTCCCTTTGCCTCAACATTTTCTTGAAAGAAGAGCAGAAGTCACCAAGGAAAGAAAGAAGTAGCCTGTATTGTGTTCAAACGTCTAGTTTCTTGTTTGTGGGGATGTGGAGAGTCTGTAAATCCTCCAAAATTAAACATCCAGGAGGTTCAGGGGGCTTTCCTGTAGACCAAAGGGAGACCCAGGCCTGCTACCCATTTTTCAGGATTTTTTACTTGATTAATCTCATTATTAACCCTCCTGCTGTTTGACCATTTGAAACCATTCAAAATGTCTACTTACCAAAGTGCCCATTGGTTTTGTACACACATGGTGATACCATTTGAACAGTGTTGGTAGCAAGCTTTACTACCATTCAAATCCATTCAAATGCATAGAGGGTCCATTGATTCACCACTTAGAAGTATCCAAACAAGGTTTTGTATTAGCTGTACTACCATATGGAAAGATCCAAACAAGGTTTGTATTAGCTGACCTACCATTCAAAACCATTTGGGGGAATCAATACTGTACACAGTTATTTCACCATTCAAAACCACAAAAGCGAATGGTTTCATAAATGGTGGATCAACTTGTATGAAAAAGGTATCAAAAGTAGGAGGGTTAATCCTAATTCGCATGCACCCATACTTCATACCGATTTCTCTCTTACTCTCTTAGGGGCCTCATTATGTCTATGTCCGAGTCCCTCGGTCTTCCACATAACCTGGATTCCATATTTAACAAACGGTTCAGTCTGCCGAATGCTGGCACCACAGAGCATCTCAGTCCCAGTTCGGCAAAGATGAGCTTCAAGTCCTCGGACCCCCTGATGATGACCAGCAGCAACAGCCACCTAGCGGTCAGCGGAATGTCACAGAACGGGGACCTATCTAATTCGCAGATGACTTCGCCGGGCAGTAGGTCATCTCAGGGTATGGGGCGTTGGTTCCAGAAGAGACCCTCTGCCGTCAGTTCGATCAGCAGTACGAGTGATGTCAGTTGCATGAGCAATAGGTATGAGAACACTTCTTGGAATACTAAAATGAGTCTCAGAAATATTTGCACATCCTGTCAGTGGCGTAGCCAAAGGAGGGGGAGGAGGGAAGGGTGGGCGGCCACCCCCCACAGTGTCTGTCGGTAAATTCACAAACTTGTTGGTATTTCTGATTGACATAAGTGTGTGTGTCTTTTTACCTCTGATGACCCTGCTAGGTTCGAAACTACAATTTAGATTTTTAAATTTTGAATTGTTTCTTCCGTTTGTTTAATAGTTTTGATGAGGATGGTGACGGTGCCAACACACGACGGAAGCTTCAGGATCTTGTGAAGACCGTCGCGCAGCGAGCAAAGAGAGTCGGTCGTAACGAGGTCGCACCAATCGCAACAGTATCGGCTACTCTAGCACCCCCTCCAAGTAAGAAGGGCTCTGTTTTGAAGCCCGAAATTGGCCTGGAATTTCATTCTTGTAGGGGAAATTGACAGCCACTTGTCCTTCGATTAGTAAAGGGCACTTCCATTAGAATATCATAATGTCTCTGGTAACATTTTTAAGGGGGAACACCAAGGCCAATTAAGAGTGGTTTAGTACAGCGGTTTAGTGCATCAGATTTGTGTCCTGATGGCTGAGTCGTCAGAATGTGGGTTCGAATCCTGGCCGCGAGACCATGGTGCTTATGTCCTTGAGCAAGCACTTTACCATAATTGCTTCTCTCCACCCAGGAGTAAATGGGTACCTGTGAGGGCAGAGTCAGTGGTTGTTGTGTTTGATTAGCCCTATACAATAATTATAATAATAATAATAATAATGTGGACTTATATAGTGCACGTATCCACCAAACAGGTGCTCAAGGCGCATTATATTATTACCCCTGCTCATCAGGCTCATAAATCATTCCTGAAACCATCTCAGTTCCCTGGGGAGTATACAGCTCAATTGCTGCCATTTTGGCACATATAGGGCTAATCAAACACAACAACCAACTCTGTCCTCACAGGTACCCAATTACCCCTGGTGGGTGGAGAGAAGCAATTTTGGTAAAGTGTCTTGCTCAAGGACACAAGCACCATGGTCGCAGTTGGGATTCAAACCCACATTCTGACGACTCAGCCATCAGAACACAAATCTGATGCACTAAACCGCTCGACCATGGCACTCCATGAAATGGCAGCAATTGAGCTGTATACTCCCCAGGGAGCTGAGATTGATTCAGGAATGATTTCAATGAGCCTGATGAGCAGGGGTAATAAATTGCATAGTGAACCCATGGTGATATACACTTTATTATTATTATTATTATTATTATTATTATTATTATACAGGCCATGGCCACTGTGGCCTTTGTGAAATTTCAGGCCTGCTAGATATCACTTTATGCAGGCCTCCCAGCGAAACCTATAAAACCTATAAAAACCTATATTTCAAAATGGGAACCTTTATTTCCCCCAAAAAACCTACATTAACCTATAAAAACCTTTATTTTTAATCTCCTGAAATGCATTTTCAACTTCCTCATAAAATCCTCATGGCTTTGAAGAAAAATTTAAAGAGATGAAGCCGGACAGGGTACGGGGTAATGCACTTTGTTGCAAAAAGTACTCAGAAGGTAGGCAATTTACCAAAAACTTGCTATTTAACACTGCATAATCACGGGAAATAACCTATAAAAGCCTATATTTAGGCATTTGGTAAACCTATAATAACCTATATTTTGCTTTAAAAACCTATTTTATACACTGAGAGGCCTGCTTTATGTTGAGCTACATATCACTGCATCAGGGGATGATCCAGAGACTTGTGTTTTGGGGTGAAAATAAATTTGAGAGAGCAAAGGTATAAGAAGAGGTCTATTACCTACATGAAGTGTGCCACTCGTGTACTAACCTAGTCCATGGCACAGTACCAGAAGTCTATTACCTACATGAAGTGTGCCTGTATAACCCAGTCAGGGCACAGTACCAGAAGTCTATTACCTACATGAAGTGTGCCACTCGTGTACTAACCTAGTCCATGGCACAGTACCAGAAGTCTATTACCTACATGAAGTGTGCCACTCGTGTACTAACCTAGTCCATGGCACAGTACCAGAAGTCTATTACCTACATGAAGTGTGCCACTCGTGTACTAACCTAGTCCATGGCACAGTACCAGAAGTCTATTACCTACATGAAGTGTGCCACTCGTGTACTAACCTAGTCCATGGCACAGTACCAGAAGTCTATTACCTACATGAAGTGTGCCACTCGGGTACTGACCTAGTCCATGGCACAGTACCAGAAGTCTATTACCTACATGAAGTGTGCCACTCGTGTACTTACCTAGTCCATGGCACAGTACCAGAAGTCTATTACCACATGAAGTGTGCCACTGCGTGTACTAACCTAGTCCACGGCACAGTACCAGAAGTCTATTACCTACATGAAGTGTTCAACTCGTTTACTAACCTAGTCCACGGCACAGTACCAGAAGTCTATTACCTACATGAAGTGTGCCACTCGTGTACTAACCTAGTCCACGGCACAGTACCAGAAGTCTATTACCTACATGAAGCGTGCCACTCCTGTACATAACCTAGTCCACGGCACAGTACCAGAAGTCTGTTACCT
This sequence comes from Zoroaster sp. YZ-2022, assembly GCA_029582265.1. NCBI lineage: Eukaryota > Metazoa > Echinodermata > Asteroidea > Forcipulatida > Zoroasteridae > Zoroaster > Zoroaster sp. YZ-2022. The sequence goes on from CM055822.1 coordinate 33,167,463, forward strand.
ACATGAAGTGTGCCACTCGTGTACTAACCTAGTCCATGGCACAGTACCAGAAGTCTATTACCTACATGAAGTGTGCCACTCGTGTACTAACCCAGTCCATGGCACAGTACCAGAAGTCTATTACCTACATGAAGTGTGCCACTCGTGTACTAACCTAGTCCATGGCACAGTACCAGAAGTCTATTACCTACATGAAGTGTGCCACTGTGTACTAACCTAGTCCATGGCACAGTACCAGAAGTCTATTACCTACATGAAGTGTGCCACTCGTGTACTAACCTAGTCCATGGCACAGTACCAGAAGTCTATTACCTACATGAAGTGTGCCACTCGTGTACTAACCTAGTCCATGGCACAGTACCAGAAGTCTATTACCTACATGAAGTGTGCCACTCGTGTACTAACCTAGTCCATGGCACAGTACCAGAAGTCTATTACCTACATGAAGTGTGCCACTCATGTACTGACCTAGTCCATGGCACAGTACCAGAAGTCTATTACCGACATGAAGTGTGCCACTCGTGTACTAACCTAGTCCATGGCACAGTACCAGAAGTCTATTACCTACATGAAGTGTGCCACTCGTGTACTGACCTAGTCCATGGCACAGTACCAGAAGTCTATTACCTACATGAAGTGTGCCACTCGTGTACTAACCTAGTCCATGGCACAGTACCAGAAGTCTATTACCTACATGAAGTGTGCCACTCGTGTACTGACCTAGTCCATGGCACAGTACCAGAAGTCTATTACCTACATGAAGTGTGCCACTCGTGTACTAACCTAGTCCATGGCACAGTACCAGAAGTCTATTACCTACATGAAGTGTGCCACTCGTGTACCAACTCAGTCCATGGCACAGCACCAGAAGTCTATTCTACATGAAGTGTGCCACTGTACTAACCTAGGTCCATGGCACAGTACCAGAAGTCTATTACCTACATGAAGTGTGCCACTCGTGTACTAACCTAGTCCATGGCACAGTACCAGAAGTCTATTACCTACATGAAGTGTGCCACTCGTGTACTATCCTAGTCAACGGCGTAGTACTCCAAAAACAATGGATTTGGCCCATTCGTGACGAATTGTTCCACAGACTGATGCGCAAGGTCTCAAAAAAGAAGCAGTGCAGTCTGGGAGACTTACTAGGCGTGCGAGAGAACTGTGTCTCACGTGCACACCTTAGCGTTCATCAAATGCGGCCATTGTTAGCCACACAGATTGGTTCGCCTACGTCTAGTTTAAGGTTGCGTCTAGTTCTACACAGGAACTAGTTTCGCGTGGAAACGCCTATCCCATGATGCCCACAGCAGGCTGCGGGCAGGGGGAGCAAAACCTGTAACCATGCACATTGTACGTGCGCGCATTTGGAATACAATGCCATGGTGTGGATTATAGCAGGCTGATGGTACAATTCATATAGGTAATACACTATGAATAACTTTACCCTGAAAATGCCCTGAAAATCCGTTTTACCATGAAATAAATAGTTCATGGCAATTTCACAACGACACAACACTGTGAAAATGCCATGAAATACTCTTGGGATTCCTTCACCGTGAAAACGCTGTGAAAATGCCATGAACTTCTCGTGGCAGTTTTGGGGCAGCTCATTAATTCTTGAGAGCACTGTGAATTTGCCATGAAATCACCGTGAACATTATTGCCAATTATCTGAGAGGAAGAGACACGTGAAATTGCAGTGAAATTACAGTCAACTGTTATTTCAAGGCAAAACTGATTTTCAGGGTATTTTCAGGGTGAAGTTGTTCATAGTGATAGACTTTTGGTATAAGGGAATCATTTGACCAAAGCCATCGTTATTCGATGTCAGCCAAGATTACATGTAACAACACTACTGTGAAGATAGAGTGAGGCAGAAGGAGATCATTGTCAGCTAGAGTACTCCCCACCAGGTACCCAGGCAATCTCAGTCCTATAAAGGTCACTATTATGATTACTATTATGATTATTATGATTACTTGGCAACCATTGGTGAGTACCCTTGGGTAACAACGACCCAACGAGACTCTTTATATCTGGGGCGTGTTTTGGCGAACATGAACAGAAACTTGTTTCTGACGTCAAATTCTTGAGCCAGAAACAAGACAACATAACCAGAAACTTGTTTTCAGTTTGTGACATGTTCATCAATCCTCAACGTTTTTCAAAATATACGGTGTAATTAACATTTTGGCAAAATGGAACTTACTCGTGACTGCTAGTAACAAGTTTGAAAGAAATACTTGTATACGAACAATCATTTCATCATGTTTTTACAGTCAGCCATCTTGAAACCAAGGATAACCGGTCACAGATGTCAGTTCACGTTTGGTCAGAACAATGACGTCATCGTGACACAACCAAACTCGTGAAAACGCTTAACCAATGACCGAAGCCCAAACATGTTTCTGGTTATAGGTCGCGAAAATGCACCCCTGGTTAAACCAATTGGACCCATATTGTATTGCAGTTCACAATATCCGCAAGCGACTAGATTCCTTCGCTCCTAGTAGCGTATCGGACATCACTGAAGAGGTGCAAATCAAAAAGTTGAGATGCTGTCGCATGCCCTCCATCCGCAAACTTTTGGGCAAGTACACCTTCCCGGATGCTATTGATCCAACAGGTGAGTGGGTCCGGGTGCCACACGGGACGAATATGACCAATTGTTTCTCTTAGGTAAAAACTTGTAGCTTTGCATGGTGAAGAGGATAAGTAAGACTAATTGCGGTGACACCATGTGAAATTCTCTATTGAGTGGTAATTAGTTCTGAAAAGAACTGGAGGTTACAACTCGACGTTTCGATCCATACGTTTCAATCAGTACGTTTCGATCAGTATGCTTTGATCATCCTCATTCTTCTGAGGACGATCAGAGCATACTGATCAAAACGTCGAGTTGTAATATAACCTCCATCAGTTCTTCGACGTTTCGATCAGTATGCTCTGATCGTCCTCAGGAGAATGAGGAACGTCGAGTTGTAACCTCCAGTTCTCTTCAGAACTAATTACCACTCAATGGAGAATTTCACATGGTGTCACCGCAATTAGTCTTACTCAATTGTTTCTCTTGTTTTGAAGGCTGTTTATGCGATTGGTCACACACCGATGTCAATTGAACGACACAGGAGTAACAAGTATTGAAATTTTCCTTCAGTGAAAAAGTGTAGAGTTTGTCCATTTTGTACTTTTTTTAAATAATTTTCAGATGAATAAGATTTTATGTTAGTGTTAGTGCCTTATTAAAAATTAATCAAATTAACCATTAATCACATTTTCTGCTGACATCTCAAAATATGAGATTGTATGGTTTCTTGTCATAGACTAGCGTACATTTTGTGCCCGGCGCAATTTGACCTTTAGGGCTCTTTTGTAAACATAGGATGTCATTGGTCACTTCGTCTATAAGTAAGGTCTTTGAATTTTTAAAGGGAAAATTTTTTTATGCGTATTCACCCTAAACAAGGCTAAAAGCCACTCGGGAAAAATAATAAAGTAAATAGACTCACAGGAGCTGAATGTGGGAATTGAGATTCCTCTTGAAGCAGGATAGATCATAGGATGAAGGGAAACATGCACCAGGCAAGAATTCCAAAGAGATGCAGCACGTGGGAAAAAAAAGCTATTAGTGTAGCTCTTGTCGTCACGATCAAAGCAGACTTTCAACAGGGCGTCATTGCACTGGAATCGGTGTTCTAGTTTAAGATGAACACAGTGACTGGAAATTACAGGCACATTTATGAAGCAGCAACAGTTATATAACCTTATCATGTGGGGTATTATGGCAGTCACTGAGTTAATCTAAAGCTAGCACTCCGATTCCATGCCCTGTTAATCGTGATGATACTGTCCCTTTAAGAGGATGTAAATGCATAAAAAAATTTGTTTAGGTTTTTGTTGATTGGATTGTTTATGCAACCACATACACTGAGAAAAAAATATTACATTATTCAAGGCAATGTTTTCTGAAAATAAAAGCAATCTCAAAAACTATCGTTCCAAGCAAGAACCCCTTCATCATATTTTCGTAAGGATACTTTTTGGATGTGATGTCAGACATCAAAACCTGTCATAGGTCGGCACGTGTCATAGGTCGGCTTCAAAATCGGTGTGGTGGCGTGTTTTTTGGGTTTTTTTTTTTTTAGCCAACCAGTGAAATATGTGATACATGTTATTGAAGCCAGACCAAATTTCCTATACACAAAGTATGGTGGCTAAGAGAGGCCTCACTATTTGGGCAAACATGTCCCTATGTAAAAATGTCATTTAAAACACAGTGTGGCAGAGTTCTAATCGATCCGGCAATTTTGGCTGCAATTGGACATCATCTTAAAGCAAAAAAGAAAAACTAAAATTATCACCACGTGGGTCGGAGGCGACGTACGTGGAGACCTGAAACTAGAATTTTTTTTAGCCTTATCTCGGATACTGAAAATGTTACAAAACCTCCTTAATTTGATTGACCAGGTGGTATGTGGTTAGGCTGGCTGTTCCTTGTAGCTGTGGTCTACATCTATAATGCAGTCTCCATCTTCCTGCGGGCATCCTTTGAGGAGAAAACGTATGGCTCGAATGGGACCTGGTTAACATTGGACTACATCGGTGACTTTATCTACTTCTTAGACATTTTCCTCCGCACTCGATTGCTGTACTTTGAAAATGGTCAAATTGTGGTGAGTTTAAGAATCTTGTTTTTTTTACCAATTTGATATGAAAAAAAGGTTTGTTTTTCATAAAAAAACACATTTGGATATGAGTTCTCTAAGAACAGGTTAACCCTAACCTCGTAGGTATTCTGGCTAGGAACTTTTCTGAATCCTCCAGAATCCATCAGTGCACTTTTGGAAACATGCCCTTATCTTTAAAATGCACCATGCATTTTCGTTTCAGCACTTATGGCCTGTACTTCTTGCCAGGTAGTAATTTTGTCCCATTTGAAGAGGTGAAAGTACCAGTTTCCATTAGTGCTGAATTTTCCCCAAAAAGTGTCCCTTGGAGGATTTTTGCAGGATATAGGGTAGTTAGGGTTTAAGTGATGAATTTCACTGCTTTCATCTTTGGATTAAAATTGCTTCTGAATCAACAAATACAAAATAATTTTAAATAACATTTGTACGAATTACAAAATGATTCACCCTTCGTGAGACCCTCTGATACGCGAAGACGCTTAGGTGAAGAGGAGCGCCTCCAAATAACAGGGTCAGAGTGTGGAGTGTCGAGTGTCGAGTGTCATGGCCGAGCGGTCTAGCACACCAGACTCAAGTTCTGGTGGCTGAGTCGTCAGAATGTGGGTTCGAATCCTAGCCATGCCAGTTGCGGCACTATGTGTCATATGAGCAAGACACTTAACCATAAATTGCTTCTCTTCACCCAGGAGTATAAATGGGGACCTGTGAGGGCAGAGATGGTAATTGTGTTTGATTGCAGCTGTTGAGTGCCTAATAGGCTGCCAGGGCTGTATACTTCCCAGGAAGTTGTGAATGATCCAGGAATGACTTTAAAAAAGAGTAGCCTGATCTGATGGCATGGATAATAATGTAAAAAGCCCCTTGAGCATCACATCGTGATGGGGTTGCCGCTATATAAAAATCCACCATTATTATTATTATTGTCCAACATATGGGTGCGTTCAAGTAGCTTCCCCGGGTCGACCCGGGTCTGACTCCGGAGCATTCGAGTAGGCCACCTGGGTCAGCCTCAATTGACCTGCTTCGTGAGCAGGCAGACCCAGGTAAGTGACAGACATGTAGCGTGACGGCACTTTGAGAATATTCTGAATGGCCACAATTTTTTGTTTTCAGTGCAGCAATTTCTTGAAGTTTGACATACATTTTCATCTCTTAAACAATTAATTTGTGAGCAGAGACTGTTTTTGTACTAAAAGATGTGTTGTTTTGTATGAACTTGAGAAGTAATAAGATTATATTAGTTCCGTTTTTACCCGGGAAAGAATTATTTTGCGATCATTTCGTTGTAAATATTTTGTTTACAAAGTCCGTGTGACCTTTGACATTCTTCAAATTGCTTTAACGACCACAAGAGGGCAAACGTTCGATTAGGTTGTACTCGGGGCTCACCCATGTGACGTACTCAGCTACTCGAACGCACCCTATAAAACCAATTGTACCAAAAGTTAGTTATTTCATTCTGTTGTTAATTAGAAGAAAAGTAAAAATGCATTCAGACTTTTTGTAGTCAATGTGGAATTTATGTCTTCATGAAGACCAGGTATTCTTTTTGGAAAAGCAGAAATATTTCAAGGGATGTTCTTTTGACACCATCATCAACTTTATATACACCGAGTAAGTTTTATGTCAAACGGTGATCACTTCATGTGTTTTTGAAATAACCCAAACTGTGTTGTCATCTTCTGATTTCAATTCCAGCGTGACAAGGTCTTATTAAGAAAACATTACACGAAAATGCAACAGTTCAAGGTACGTAACTTTTTCCCCTAGCATTGAGCTGGCAATCACCACATAGTTTATTTCAAAAAAAAAAACACGAAAATTATTACCCACTCGGCTGTTTAAACAACAGTCACTTTTGCAGGGCAGTAGTGAAGGTGTAATCTTTGGGAGGGAAGGGATGTGTGTGAGCCAATTTGGCGACTGACTTCAGCGGCTGTAAAAAAAAAATGAACACCTTCAAAATTGCTGAATGTGGGGAGCAGATAGTAGTGAGATTTTTATTTTTTTTTGGGGGGGGGGGGAGGGGAAGGCGGGTTGGGGGGGTTAATGTGATAGATTATTGAGGTGGGGTGCAGCGGTGTGGCCAGGACTTTTTCAGTGGAGGGCACAGGGGGGGCATTGCTTTTCAGTGGGGGGCCCTGGGGGTATGGGTTTTTCCCTTTTTTTTTTTTTTTTTTTTGGGGGGGGCACTATCGGGATTTGGGGCACCTGGGGGGGCACTGGAAATTTGTGGGGGGGGGGCACGTACCCCCAGGCACCCCTGTGGCTATGCCACTGGTGGGGTGGGGATAGGTATCTCATAATGGAAGGCACATTGTTCTCATTGGAAACGGCTAGGGCAGTCATGTTCCATTTGGGAACGCTTTGTGTTTCCAAAAAAGGAACATTCCATTGGGAACATTCCATTAACAAGTACTACGCATGCTGGGAATATAAGGCGTTTCCAATTTTGTACCACTGCTGTTCCCATCGGGAACACTGACTGTTCCTTTATGGAACAGGCGTGTTCCAAGCTTTGCGACACTACCAATACAAGCCTGTGATTTCTCAGGATTATTCCTGATTTCATGATTTTTTTTGCCTCAAACTTTTCTTGAAAGAAGAGAAGTAGAGCCACCAAGGAAAGATAGTAGCTATATATTGTGTACAAACCTCTAGTTTCTTGTTTGTGGGGGATGTGGAGAGTCTGTAAAGCCTCTAAAATTAAATATTCAGGAGGTTCAGGGGGGCTTTGTCCTCTAGACCAAAGGGAGTCCCAGGCCTGCTACCCATTTTTCAGGATTTTTTACTCATGTCAAATTACACCCCTGCTATCCGCTCAGTGCACATCATAGCCCTCTAGCAGTGAATTTGCACCCAATGTCTTGATGATAGCCAATTTGGCATCATGTGAGCGTTGTGCGTACACTTTATGTGCGTATGTTATGGTACTAAGCACGTATGTACTTCTACCAGCCAATGATCGCTGGAGATATTCCGCGCGTACGCATATCAACTGCAAAATATGCCAAACGCGACGCACTATCACTGCCCTTTCACCCACAGTGGTCGAACAACATGTGCCCTCAACAGCTCATGCACGATACGAATAACAAAATCCCTCCGTACTCTAGCTGAAACACCACCATGCTTTATATTTCCATTCCATCAGTTGGACATCGTTTGCCTGCTGCCTTTAGACATACTCTACATTGTGATTGGCATCAATCCCATCATTCGATTGCCCCGCCTACTGAAAGGGCACAGCTACAATGAGTTTGTGGAGAAATTCGAGAACAAGTCTAAGTCGGCGAACAGCTTCAGGTGCGTGATGGTATATATTTTTTTCCCTTGGACCCGGTAGATGCATTCTCAATAAAGATTTGACCGCGATTGACCCTGTTCTAGAAGTTGTGGGAACAAAAAATAATAATAATAAAAAAAAATTCAAACTCATTCTTCTTTTTTTTCACAATTTCTCAATCCAAATTCTTTTGGTGCCGGGACTTTCTGTTTCATTTGATTAATTTGATTTGATTAATTTGATTGATTTATCACAATGTTGAAAGAAAATTTGTGAAATTTGGTGGCAGTCTTAGACCAAACAAATTTAAGTTAATGTGGTGGGCTTATCATAAATAAATAATAATAATAATAAATAATAATAATAATATAAGTATTTATACTACACATTTTTCATATAAAAATTATGAAATTGGCTTAACAACAATAATTAAAATAGGGGAAAAACACCAACTCGACCTTATTACTTTTAATGCACAACAGTTTTGACTCACCTAACCATCCTTATTTAGTTTGAAGGGAATAGGAAACATACCCCCCCCCCCTTTAATCCTTTATTCATCATCTTTTTATGGTTATTTATTTTCTAGGATTGTGAAGACAATTGGTTACATGTTATACATGATTCATCTGAATACATGCTGTTACTATGTGATATCTGATTGGGAAGGAATTGGCAGTAATCGATGGGTCTATAACGGAAGAGGCAATGCGTGAGTACTCGTGTTAATTTAATTAATTCATTTACTTTTATTTCCATTTCACAGTTCTCAAGTCAAAGTATACAGATACCAGTATTAATACATTTATAAGTACATAGTACATAGCCTGTAATTTCCTTAACCCTCTCAGTTATAACCGAATTGTTTTGACATAAACAACCTCTGGTGACCGCATTGTTTGACCACTCAAGCGTGAAGCACACATTCTTACACAACAGAAAGCTTGTGTTCAAAGGCCAATTTTACAAACTCTATTATCACCTTGAAGATATCGTTTTACAGCAAAATAAATAATAAAAAATATCTTACTTATTAAATTCCCTTTCATAAAATCAAAAAAACAGATCGGTCAATAAATGTCCAAGTTCTCGGTCTTTGTTTCCTCAGTGTGATCTGTAAACTCAAACACTTTTTTGTACATAAACACATGGCGCTCCGTAGGTGTTTGGCATTTCGGATCTTTCCACTCCAGTTTGAAGGGATTGCATAATAGCAACCTTATTTTATTTCACCATCAATGGAAAGATCCGATCTTGCTCTTTCCAACCATTGTAAGCTTGGGTATGGAGGGTGAACATGGACAAAACTACAGCTTTATAACAAATGGCCTTTGTGCTCAGGCTTGAGTGCTTTTTTGTGTGAAAGCTTGGTCGACTAAAGTCGCCTATGGTAAGGAAGAGGGGGTATGAGTGCAGTCGACTAAAGTCGCCTATGGTAAGGAAAGGGTTAACCCTTTCATTACCGATTTGTTTCAACATGATGTCCCACTGGTTACCGAATTGTTTGCCGAGTCATGCATGAATTCACACATTATTGCACAACAGTATACATCCATTTACAGGCATTTTTTCTGAACTCGTTTTTCAACATGAAGACTTTGTTGGAGCATGGAGGTATTTTATACCTCCATGGTTGGAGATAGATATATTGAATGAAATAATTGTCGCTTACAAAATTCCCTCTCATATATGATACCAAAATCATTGGCATTGCATATAAAATGATTGAGTTATTTATTTTACTTTCCATGTGACTTTGTTTCACAAACACAGAGAGCATTTTGTACACAAGTGTATGGCGTTCCATAGCACAAATGGCCATTGAAAGGATTGACTTGTATTATGTCTGATTTCTATAATAGCAACATGTAGGTTTTGGGCTATACCATTAGAAAGATAAGGACATTGGCGGATCCAGGGGGGGCTAAGGGGGCTGTAGCCCCCCCCCCCCTAAAATCGTTTAAAAAAAAATTTTTTTAAAGAGAGAAAGAGGGGAGGGGAGAGAAGAACGCACTCCCATTCCCACAGTGTGCGGGATAAACATAAGGAGGTGACCTACTTAGTACTGTACTAACCGTTGCGCATAGGAAGTGGCGGCACCCTTTGTAGTACTGAAAAAAAATTGTTTTTGATTCTCAGCCCCCCCCTAAAAAAAATTCTGGATCCGCCCATGAAGGAATCAGTCTTTCTAACAATATATAGCATGGGTATGGACTGCAAAGAAGGGAAAAAACTACAGCTGTTTTAAAAACTGGTCATGATACTGTAACGGATATATCTTAATCCGTCAGTAGGGGGAGAGACAATCAAGAACAGAAATAAGTAAAGCAAAACGAAACTAAATATACTGGTATTCTTTATGTATTATCCCTCCAAGGGAGGGAGGCTTTTTGCCACTCAAAAATAAAAGCAATATAAAGACTAGCAAAGCAAAGAAACAATTCAGGACACTACTAAACTAATATAAATAACTGAAATACTATTACCTTAATGTTCGGATGACAGGTTGAAATTATATAACATAAAATACAGGCAATCCTTTGCGTAACTAAACTTTATACAAAATAAAATACAACCGCCGTCCGAACAACCTTCTGTCCCCAGCCACAGGTCCAGACTGCCACCCCGGAGCCCTCATACCCATAGGTTATATAGTAGGCTAGTATATTTCTTAAAGCTCACAAGGTCTAGTGCACATGTATACCAAAGTAGCAGCCAAAAGATCCAACCATTAACAAAGCCAACTAATTAATCTGTGAAAGATTAACAAAAGCAACCACGTTAATTCCCTCAAAGAAAACAAAAACTGGAATGTCACAATACATGTTGTATCTTATGTCTATTACACTACTTAATACCATTGTTATACATCCAAGGGACCCGGAAAGCTGGAATGTCAAAATATCTTATGTTCACTACTTAATACCATTGTTATAGCTACAGTCCATCCAAGGGACCCACCAAAATATCTTATGTCCATTACAATACTCCCAATTAAGTGCTGTGTGTGTGGTGACCTTGGTCGACTAAAGTCGCCAATGGTAAGCAACAGGGGGTATGTGTGTTGTCCACTAAAGTCGCCAATGGTAGTGAGAGGTTATAACAAGTTTAACTTTGTCTTGAGTGCTTTTATTTTGCGAAAATATTTATTTAAGTAAGACTAATTGCGGTGACACCATGTGAAATTCTCAATTGAGTAGTATTTAGTTCTGAAAAGAACTGAAGGTTACAACTCAACGTTTTGATCAGTATGCTCTGATTCGTCCTCAGGAGAATGACGATCAGAAGCATACTGATCGAAACGTCGAGTTGTAACCTCCAGTTCTTTTCAGAACTATTAAATACTACTCAATTGAGAATTTCACATGGTGCCACCGCAATTAGTCTTACTTATCCTCTTCACCATGCAAAGCTTAAGTTTTACCTAAAATATTTATTTAAAAGCAATTAATAATACTTTGCTGTCTATGGTTACCTTCATTTGGGGTCGGAAATTGTAAATGGGCATTGTACCTCAGCTTGCAGCTTGTGTGCTGTATTGCTTGTTTGCTTGCTTGCATGCTTGTGCTGCCTGCTTGCTTGTTTACTTGTCTACGTCACGGTCCTACCTGCTTGATTGCTTGCTTGGTTGTCTGTTTGATTGCTTGCTTGGTTGTCTGTTTCATTCCTTGATTGCTTGCTTGCTTTCTTGTTTGCTTTCTTGCATGCTTTCTTTCTTGCATGCTTTCTGTCTTGCATGCTTTCTGTCTGCTTGCTCGTTTACTTGTTTGATACCTGGCATCCTGCCTGCTTGCTTGGTTGACTGTTTGATTGCTTGCTTTCTTGCATGCTTTCTGTCTGCTTGCTCGTTTACTTGTTTAATACCTGGCATCCTGCCTGCTTGCTTGGTTGACTGTTTGATTGCTTGCTTTCTTGCATGCTTTCTTGCTTGCTTGCTTGCTTCTTTGCTTCTTTGCTTGTTTACTTACCTGCCAACTTGCCTGATTGATTGCTTGCTTTTTTGTCTGTTTGATTGCTTGATTGCTTTATTCGCTTGATTCACTTACTTGCTTGCTCACTTGCTCACTTGCTCATACTAACCCGCTTACTTGCTTGCTTGTCTGTCTACTTGTTTGCTTTACCTGTTCATTTACTAACACATTTACTTGTTTGTAACCTTTCAGCTTGCTAGCTTTCCTGCGTATTTGTTGTTTAGATGCTTGCTTGATTGTTCACTTCATAGGTACTCGCTTGATTGTTCACAAACCTTAACAAAGTTCTCTTTTCCTTGTTGCTAATTGTAGATATATCCGCTGTCTGTACAGAGCCACTAAGACCCTGATCACCATTGGCAACCTCCCGAAGCCATTCACAACATTTGAGGTCTTCTTCATGACCATGGATTTCATTATTGGTGTCTTTGTGTTTGCGACCATCATTGGACAGGTAATTCGGAGTATTTCACTTCCAATTTACATTTGTGTCTATAACCACAAGTTAATATAATATAATAGTAATAAATAGAGCGCCATCTATCTAGTTTCCTATTCTGATGAGGCACTTGGTCATTGGGTCAATATAGTCATTCCTGTAATGTTTCTCAGCTCCCTGGGGAGTATACAGCCCTGAGCTACCGCAGTGCTTCAGAAGCTTTTTCAAACACATTATCAACCAATATCAACCCATTTATACTCCTGGGTGAAGAGAAGCAATGTACAGTTAAATGTCTAAGCCTGAAGATTTGAGCTAGAATTATGCCAGATCCTGGCCGTGCGTCCGCCATGTTTTCCCCTATGCTCAACTTTGACCTTGTTTGGTAGCTAGCATGCGAGCCTCGAAGCGTGACGTCAGATCTTCGAAGCGTGACGTCAGATCTTCAGCACAACTTAATTCAATGAAACCCCTTTGAATGGTACGCCTGGAGCCTGTCTATATCCTTGATATATAGGATAAAGACAGGGGACTAGTCTAAGTGTCTTGCTCAAGGACACAAGTACCATGGTCACGGCCAGGGTACGAACCCACATTCTGACAACTCAGCCATCAGAACACATATCCACTCGGCCATAGTGCCCAGACAGTTCAGTGTCCTGTTTTCTAGTTTGAACGGAGTCAAATTGTTCTTCTGTATTTTGTGTCCTTCAGATGCGAGACATTGTAGGTGCAGCTGGGGCAACAAAGGGTACTTTTCGCCGCCGTATGGACAACACCATGGCACTGCTGAATAACTGGAAGATACCGGAAGAACTGCAGAAAAGAGTACGGCTGTGGTTCATGTATGCGTGGGACCGAAGAGAACTCTTGGGTAAGTTCTGGATGTAGTTTGTTCGTTCTGGTTTGAGCCTATATACATTGTCATAATTATACAGATGGATTTCTCTAATGTGTGCATGAGGAAGTTTTCACCTTGTGATCATGGCTCTCGCAGTGCATTGAAGGGTGATTTATATGTAAATTACATTTGAACTTCTTTTTGTTAACCCTAACTCCCTAGGCCCTATCACTATGAATAATTAATTTACCCTGAAAATGCCCTGAAAATCCGTTTTAATTATACCGTGAAATAAATAGTTCACGGCAATTTCACGACACAACACTGTGAAAATGCCATGAAATACTCTTGGGATTCCTTCACCGTGAAAACGCTGTGAAAATGCCATGAACTTCTCGTGGCAGTTTTGGGGCAGCTCATTAATTCTTGAGAGCACTGTGAATTTGCCATGAAATCACCATGAACATTATTGCCAATTATCTGAGAGGAAGAGACACCGTGAAATTGCAGTGAAATTACAGTCAACTGTTATTTCAAGGCAAAACTGATTTTCAGGGTATTTTCAGGGTGAAGTTGTTCATAGTGTATACACATAACCTGAATCCTCCAAAATCCTTCAGTAGTAAAGCAAGCACAATGACCACTACCATTGTATGCAGATGACATGTATGCACACATGTGTTTCTAATCTGTGATACATGTACATGATGGCCAGGGACCCTCCATGCATGCATGGAGCAATAAACAGTGTCCACTGACCCTGGCACTGACCTTGCAATCACTACAACAAACATGGATGTACATGTGCCATGGCAGAAGGAAGGCAGGTATGCCTAATAACCTCAATCCTCCAGAATCATTTTTTGGACAGACCCACATGTACCATGTAACCTCAATCCTCCATTTTCATCCAGTGTCAAATATAGCCTGATAACCTCAATCCTCCATAATCCACTAAGCAAATAATCACATCTGCCCTCAATCCTTCAAAATCCTTCACCACTGCAATTTCCGAATAACCTCAATCCTTCAAAATCCTTCACTTTGGCAAAGAGGATTTTGGAGGATTTGGGAAGGTTAGGGTTAATATTAAAACAGTCTTACACAAATCGACGTTTCGATCAGTATTGTGGCGGGTTTCCCAGGCTCAACCTAAGTTCGATAGGGTCAAGTCAGACACCATTTGTGGTGACAAGAATTCCCCCAAACTAAGATTCTTTCCTAGACGAGATACCACTCGGAGCCGTCTCCGGGCCAGGGGTATGAGTCCGTTTTGATGGAAATCTACCACCAATTGTGATTGATTGTTAAGTCTATGCTAGCACACAGTTACTCAGAGAAACAAGGCACCTGAAAACAGAATTGTCGGTACAACAATATAATTTATTCAAGTTATAATTAGCAACATTACTGTGACTGGGTTGGGATTGATTCTTTTATTAACACCTGGGTCCTCTTTCTTTTCAATCTCAATGTATAATTGACAGGTAAGATTACAATGAAAAGTACGCAGCTCGCATCAGCATTACACTACTACATCAGCATTACACTACTACATCAGCATTACACTACTACATCAGCAATGCCCACTAGCATCAGCCTTAAACAACAGCATCAACAATGCACACTAGCATCAGCACTAAACAACAGCGTCAATAATGCACACTAGCATCAGCATTAAATAAGAATGCACACTAGCGTCAGCACTACACGAGAACATTAGCCGTATACAGTTGGTATAGCTTTGTACTCATCAGCAATGCACGCCAGCGTTAGCTATGTACAGCTTCCAAAGCTTTGTACCAGCTACGCATCAGCTATGCACGCTAGCATCTACAACGTACAGCTCATACAACTTATATTCACTTTGCAGCTAATGCACCGCGCGCTAGTCAGCGACGTACACGCAGAGCTAAGACAATTAACATACGTCTTTCTACGCTGGCAGCTACCATTCTCGTTTCGCGCTATGGCATACCGCAGGCAACCACGACCGGCGCAGCCCACGGCCACATGCATGCCATCGCATCGCTACGCGCCTGCCCAATCAGCGCACGCAACATAAGATCACCCACAATCTAAATATTAGACTGGTATAGTCTTTCACTTTCCGTTACAGTATGCTCTAATCGTCCTCACTAGAGAAATTCACATGGTGTCACCGCGCAATTAGTCTTACTTATCCTCTTCACCATGCAAAGCTACAAGTTTTAGTCTTACACAAATTATTAAGTATTGCTGTACTATAATGTACATATATTTAACCCTAACCTTCCCAAATCCTCCAAAATCCTCTTTGCCAAAGTGAAAGATTTTGAAGGATTGAGGTTACATGCTACATGCTCGATCTTTGCTAAAGTGAAGGATTTTGGAGGATTGAGGTTATTAGGCATACTTGCCTTTCCATGGTACATGTTGTTGTGATTGCAAGGTCAGTGCTTGGGTCAGTGGACACTGTTTATTGCTCCATGCATGCAGGGAGGGTCCCTGGCCATGTACATGTATCACAGATTAGAAACCCATGTGTGCATACATGTCGTGTGCTTTCTTTATATGGAGTGACATGGTCGAGCGGTTTAGTGCATCGGATTTGTGTTCTCATGGCTGAGTCGTCAGAATGTGGGTTCGAATCCCAGCCGCGATCGGGGTGCTTGTGTCCTTGAGCAAGATACTTTACCATAATTGCTTCTCTCCACCCAGGGGTAAATGGGTACCTGTGAGGGAGTTGGTTGTTGTGTTTGATTAGCCCAAATGCACTGAAATGGCAGCAATTGAGCTGTATACTCCCCAGGGAGCTGAGATGGTTTCAGGAATGATTTATGCGCCTGATGAACAGGGGTAATAATATAATGCGCCTTGAGCACCAGTTTGGTGGATACGTGCGCCATAAAGTATAAGTCCACATTATTATTATTATTATTTACTACTGAATGATTTTGGAGGATTCAGGTTATGTGTAAGCAAATGGGCCTAGGGAGTTTGGAAGGATTCAGGTTATGTGTAAGCAAATGGGCCTAGTGAGTTAGGAAGGATTCAGGTTATGTGTAAGCAAATGGGCCTAGGGAGTTAGGAAGGATTAAGCAAATGGGCCTAGGGAGTTAGGAAGGATTCAGGTCATGTGTAAGCAAATGGGCCTAGGGAGTTAGGAAGGATTCAGGTTATGTGTAAGCAAATGGGCCTAGGGAGTTAGGAAGGATTCAGGTTATGTGTAAGCAAATGGGCCTAGGGAGTTGGGAAGGATTCAGGTTATGTGTTAGCAAATTAATGGACCTAGGGAATTAGGAAGGATTCAGGTTATGTGTAAGCAAATGGCCTAATTAGGAAGGATTCAGGTTATGTGTTACAAGCAAATGGACCTAGGGAGTTAGGAAGGATTCAGGTTATGTGCATTGCAAATGGGCCTAGGGAGTTAGGAAGGATTCACTGTGTAAGCAAATGGACCTAGGGAGTTAGGAAGGATTCAGGTTATGTGCATTGCAAATGGGCCAAGGGAGTTAGGAAGGATTCAGGTTATGTGCAAGCAAATGGGCCTATTAGGAAGGATTCAGGTTATGTGTAAGCAAATGGGCCTAGGGAGTTAGGAAGGATTCAGGTTATGTGTAAGCAAATGGGCCTAGGGAGTTAGGAAGGATTCAGGTTATGTGTAAGCAAATGGGCCTAGGGAGTTAGGAAGGATTCAGGTTATGTGTAAGCAAATGGGCCTAGGGAGATAGGGATAATGTTGTCAGCATGAAATCAGTGTTTCTGTCAATCAATCCAACAATCAGTCAATCCAACAATCAGTCAATTATGAAAGTTTTGCTATTGCCATCTTGACAATTCTCCTTGTCAGTGCCATCCACTCCTGTGTCTGTAACCATATCTGCTCCAATAGTATTGTTTTGTGTAGGCTTGTATAGCTTTTTAAGTCTTAATGCTGTAGGCCATGGCCTGTGATTTCTCAGGATTCTTTACAAATATCCCTTTACCCCCGTCAAAATTTTCTTGAAAAAAAGAAGTATCCACCAAGAAAAGAAACATGTAGCCTGTATTGTGTCCAAACCTCTAGTTTCTTGTTTGTGGGGATGTGGAGACTGGAGAGTCTGTAAATCCTCCAAAAATTAAACATCCAGGAGGTTCAGGGGGCTTCCTCTAGAGCAAAGGGAGACCCAGGCCTGCTACCCATTTTTTTTTCAGGATTGTTTACTTTTGTCAAATGACGTCCCTGGTAGGCTCAATGTATTTGTTTTTACTCTCTTTTTTTCAGATGAGAAGGAAATAATGAAGAACGTACCAATTAAGATGCAGACGGACATTGCAATCAATGTCCATATGGACACACTTAGTAAAGTCTCTCTGTTCCAGGTATGCTTAGAAAACGTTTAACCCTTTCACTACCATTGGCGACTTGAGTAGACAACACACATACCCCCTGTTGCTTACCATTGGGGACTTGAGTAGACAACACACATACCCCCTGTTGCTTACCATTGGGGACTTGAGTAGACAACACACATACCCCCTGTTGCTTACCATTGGGGACTTGAGTAGACAACACACATACCCCCTGTTGCTTACCATTGGGGACTTGAGTAGACAACACACATACCCCCTGTTGCTTACCATTGGGGACTTTAGTCGACCATGGAGGAAGATTTCTTCCTCCATGAGTCGACCAAGGTCACCACACACACACAGCACTTAATTGGGAGTATCATGACCAGCTTTTAAAACAGCTGTATTTTTTCCCTTCTTCGCAGTCCATACCCATGCTATATATGGTTGGAAAGACTGATTCCTTATCTTTCTTATGATTAGCCCAACCTACATGTTGCTATATAGAAATCAGACATAATACAAGTCAATCCTTTCAATGGCCATTTGTGCTATGGAACGCCATACACGTGTGTACAAAATGCTCTCTGTTTTTGTGAACGAAGTCAGGGGAAGTAAAATAAATAACCCGATCGTTTTATATGCAATGCCAATGATTTTGGTATCATATGAAAGGGAATTTCATACGCAGCAATCATTTCATTGAATATATCTTTCTCCAACAAATTCTTCATGAAGAAAAACGAGTTTTAAAAAAGTGCCTGTAAATGGATGCATACTGTTGTGCAATAATGTGTGAATTCATGCATGACTGGGCAAACAATTCGGTAACCAGTGGGACATCCTGTTGAAACAAATCGGTAATGAAAGGGTTAAACTATTGGTTTTGGAGAAAAACTCATTTCTTATTTTATATATATATATTTTTTTTTTTGGGGGGGGGGGAGGGGAAGTTGTGTAATGTCACCTTTTATTCTCGTTTCTGTATACAGAAAATGTGATATCTGATGAGAACAAATTGTTTTACAGTGTGATAATGTACATATTTTGTACACCAGACAAAAAATATCTAAAAGATCTTTCCATAACTCATTTATGTCTGTGATTACTATACAAATAGTTCATACAAAGAAATTTGAGTTTGTAGTTATTTATCTGAGATATTTTTCTGAGATATATATGACCCAGTGGATCTGGGGCAGCTCATTAATTCTTGAGAGCACTGTGAATTTGCCATGAAATCACCGTGAACATTATTGCCAATTATCTGAGAGGAAGAGACACGTGAAATTGCAGTGAAATTACAGTCAACTGTTATTTCAAGGCAAAACTGATTTTCAGGGTGAAGTTGTTCATATAGTGGGAAATATATAGACACTTACAGGGACAATATCGTCCTGATCAACAGTGACTGAAAATAATACCCCACATGATAAGGTCACACTATGAATAACTTAACCCTGAAAATGCCCTGAAAATCCGTTTTACCATGAAATAAATAGTTCACAGCAATTTCACGATGACACAACACTGTGAAAACAGCATGAAATACTCTTGGGATTCCTTCACCGTGAAAACGCTGTGAAAATGCCATAAACTTCTTGTGGCAGTTTTGGGGCAGCTCAGTAATTCTCGAGATTGCTGTGAATTTGCTGTGAAATCACTGTGAACATTATTGCCAATATCTGAGAGGAAGAAACACCATGAAATTGCCGTGAAATTACGGTGAACTGTTATTTCAAGGCAAAACGGATTTTCAGGGCATTTTCAGGGTGAAGTTGTTCATAGTGAAAACTGCCAGGAGAAGTTCATGGCATTTTCACAGCGTTTTCACGGTGAAGGAATCCCAAGAGTATTTCATGGCATTTTCACAGTGTTGTGTCGTTGTGAAATTGCCGTGAACTATTTATTTCATGGTAAAACGGATTTTCAGGGCATTTTCAGGGTAAAGTTATTCATAGTGTCACATTACCATTGCTGCTGCATAAAATGAGCCAGGAATTTTCAGTCACAGTCATATCTTAGACATCGATTCATGAAAGTCTGCTCTGATTGTGACGATATTGTCCCTTTAATAACCATTATAACCCAGGTTTATAAATGGGTATACTTTGAGGGTACAGGTTAACCCTAACCCGTAGGTATTCTGGCTAGGAACCTTCCTGAATCCTCCAAAATCCATCAGTGCACTTACATGCCCTTATTTTCAAAATGCCCCATGCATTTTCGTTGATATTTCATATTCAGCACTTATGGCCTGTACTTCTTGCCAGGTAGTAATTTTGCCTCATTTGCCAGAGGTGAAAGTACCAGTTTCCAACAGTGCTGAATTTTCCCCCCCAAAATGCCCCTTTGGGTGATTTTGAAGGATATGGGGTGGTTCTGATTATTAGCCTCTGCTAATAAAGTGAGAAAGTTTACTGGAACGTACTGGAACGATACTTAATTGTCCCTATGAAACAGGATAGGAATAATTAAGGGTTGTCCAAAGTTGTCAACATTTTCAAGGTATTACCGTTATAATCTTTTGTATTATTTATCTGGGATAGACTTTGAGAGCAGGATATTTTAGGATTTGAAGAAATCTGTTGTTTCTTGTCTGTGTACAGGACTGTGATAAGATGTTACTGCGAGATCTTGTGCTCAAACTCAGACCCGTTCTCTTTCTCCCGGGAGACTACATATGCCGCAAGGTAAAAGAGACAACAGATTGAATATGGGAGACCTGTATTTTTTTTCAGTAATTAGTAGAGCTCTAACGCCACATTGGGACCAGCATAGCTGGTCTGATGGCAGTATTAATAGTTTGATGTCATATGCGATCACTGAAAAATGTTCATAAATTTATTGAGCATGATATTGATTAACTCTCCTACTATACTACAAGGGTCAAAATCAGTCAAAATGTTGATATGCTTGCCAAGGTATATCTAGTGCACTTAAAAGTCAAACACTGTCAAACCTTACGTGTAGTAAGTACATTTACAGGTCAAAATGAGTTGACCGTTTTTGACTGGTAAAAGCATTGTCTTGTGTTGTTCAGGGTGGTCAAAATGACAGTAAAAACCAGTCAAAAATGCCCCTGTGTGCACATTTGGGTCAACAGTCAAAACAGGCAGTTGACTGGTTTTGACTTCTATAGCAACTTCTACCAAGAGTAGGAGGGTTTAATATACAAATATAACATGGTTTGAGGGTGGACAGTCGATATTAGCTCCCCGAGGTATTGGAAGTTGAGAAACTAGTTCCCGAGGCGAAGCCGAGGGAATTAGTTTCTCAACTTCCAATACCGAGGGGAGCTAATATCGACTGTCCACCCGAAATAAACCATGTTATATTTGTTTTACTATACCTCATACATATTCACAATATTCTCTAGTTCAGCATCATTGAGCTCGGGAAAACGCGAATTGACATTTACGTGTGCTGCCATCTTTTCATGTATATGTAGCTAGGGCGATGTTCGCGCGTGCGTACTACGCCCATGCGACTGTTCGCCGGCGCGCGGGGAACAGATCACCGGGACTGTTCCCCGATGCGAGTCTACTACGCACTACTGCGCATGCGTATTTACCCTGTGTGTGAATACTCGCGGGCGCTTGGTAAATAGCCAAAATAGCATCTGGCACGTGATGGTGAATGGACCAGTGAGAATTCGGCTCTTGATCATGAATATGTATGAGGTATAGTAATTAAAGATATATCGCCTGTGTAATTCGCTATTTACAGACTTTTTTGTATTCAAGTCCTCAAACCTCGAGTCCAAGTGGAATTTTATCAAGAAACCAAATATTGGATCCAGACCACCACTTTAATTTATTATTTCTGACATCTGAATTTCATAATTTTTTGTTTGTTTGTTTAATAACAAAATTAGCTTTAACAATTTGTTTCACTTTAAAAAAAGATTTTGTTGGCGTCTCTTGAACCAACGACAAGCGATATATCTTTAAATGAGCTGAAATGGACCGGAATAAATGTTATTATACATACTTTCTGGTCATATAACACTAGAAATTGTGAAGTGATGGCCTATAGAGTAGAGCGTTACATATTTGAATCCGTAAATTCATAACTACCTAAGAAGAGGATAGCCATGTTTATACCTAAATAAGGCTGAAGGGGTCATTGTCAACATGGCCGAGGGCACTCCCCAATGGTACCCAGCCAATCATAAAGGTCCTGATAGGATTGTTAGTGCCTGGGTTACCCTAGGTGACAATGACCCCTTCAGGCTCATATAAGGCTGACGGAAATTCTGATCCCGCTTGATAGGGTGCGGTGGGAAACGAGATGTACATCATTAAGAATGGCATCGTTCAAGTGCTTGGCGGACAGAATAAAGTAACGGTGCTCGCCACACTGCATCCTGGGAGCTACTTCGGAGAAATCAGGTATTTGCTCTTGACACGACAATGCTCTTTGCTGCTCAGTAAAAAATACCCATTATGCACCGGTGACCATGGTGATCTACAGGGGCTGGATTTGCAAGAATTTTGCATGAGTCGCTATGCAATATTCCATTGGCCAGCCCCCCCCCCCAGAAATGTTTCCGGTTTCTGGTCTCTGCGCGCGTCGCCTTTTGCTATGAAATTATGTCCAATTATTGGCCAAAATTCCCGGATCAACTGGAATTCTGCCATAATAATAATAATAATGTGTGGACTTACATAGCGCACGTATCCACCAACTGAGTGGTGCTCAAGGCGCATTATATTATTACCCCTGCTCATAAGGCTCATAAGGCTCATAAATCATTCCTGAAACCATTTCAGCTCCCTGGGGAGTATACAGCTCAATTGCTGCCATTACAGCGCATATAGGGCTAATCAACCAACTCTGCCCTCACAGGTACCCATTTAACCCCTGGGTGGAGAGAAGCAATTATGGTGAAGTGTCTTGCTCAAGGACACAAGTGTCACGGCCGGGATTCGAACCCACATTCTGCTGCTAACACCAGAACTTGAGTCCGGTAAGCTAGACCGCTCGGCCACGACACTCCACGCTGTGCTGTGTTTTAAACGACTTGTTCACATTTCGTTCCTAATTTGCCATAGTGACCAATGGTCACTTTGCCAAATTGCAAAAATAGCCAGTTACACTATGAATAACTTTACCCTGAAAATGCCCTGAAAATCCGTTTTACCGTGAAATAAATAGTTCACGGCAATTTCACAACGACACAACACTGTGAAAATGCCATGAAATACTCTTGGGATTCCTTCACCGTGAAAACGCTGTGAAAACGCCATGAACTTCTCGTGGCAGTTTGGGGCAGCTCATTAATTCTTGAGAGCACCGTGAATTTGCCATGAAATCACCGTGAACATTATTGCCAATATCTGAGAGGAAGAGACACCGTGAAATTGCAATTTCAAGGCAAAACTGATTTTCAGGGTATTTTCAGGGTGAAGTTGTTCATAGTGACATGCATGTGGATTAGATACAATGGTAGGTATCTTCCTGAATGTACTAATGGGCGGGAAAACAAAAAATTGAAAAAAGTCGGATTGGTCACTATGGCAAATTAGGGACGATTTGTGTATTGGAAATTTGGCCTGGTTCCAATAACCGCATATACATGTGTAACCGGAGCTTTTGCACACCCAGGAATAACACACAGAATGCAAGTAATAGGATACCGTGGACCAATGAACTTTAATGAAATCACAAATCGAGGGAACTACAACCAAAATGAAACGTCCAAACAAACAAAAAGAAAAAAAAAACCTGTTAAAACAAACAGAAAAATAACAACTTTAAATCAGCACAAAATACGGTTCACCTCATGTTCTATATCAATCTAATTGAATTATTCAGTTAACCACAAGTTTCTTTAATACAAAATGGTATACATCATCAAAATGAAATGGAAGAATTAAGGCGCATTTAACAATAATTATGTCAAACAATAATAACGCTTTCCGACGAAAACATGCCATACCCAACGGCCATTTACGAGCGATCCCCGATCCCTTTGCAAGAACCCATAAAACAATCAACAGAATAACTAATGGACCATAAACATACCCCAACCAGCTCCAGCGACACTGGGTCTACAGATCACGGACCCACCATTTCGGCACCATGATAAAGTCCGGTCCCTGGCTAAAACAACCTTCAGCTGTCATCAGCAGGTGGACGATGGTCTAAAATGAAGTGAACTACAATATGCTAAAACAAAACCAAAAACCATGCAATCATGTACAGTACGCTCAAGTTCTGCGGTCACTATCTATGTGCATGTAATGACAAAAAATATGCTGATGTCCATGACGGACTCGCATGCAATGCCTTTACAAAACGGCGGAACTTCCATCGTTCATAACTATAAAAAAAAAAAAAACATTTGTAAACTACAATCCCCATGGGAGGACCAGATTACTCAAATCGGACTGTACGAATTGACTTCGAATTACAGCCGAAAAGAAATCTCTATCACTCTCCAACCCAAACCAACTTCATCGCACTTCTTTAAAATATCTTAAAAATACATAAAAACACATACTCGATTAATCCATATGCCTCTCCCGTCTTCCGAAAATATTATTTGTTTAATTTCTCCCAAACATCCCAACAATTTACTTATTGACATAAACAGCGACAAATTATAAAAGTCTGCCATCACTATACAAAGTAACAAATACTGACGGCCTCCTGTAAAGGATTCACACTATGAATAACTTTACCCTGAAAATGCCCTGAAAATCCGTTTTACCATGAAATAAATAGTTCACGGCAATTTCACAACGACACAACACTGTGAAAATGCCATGAAATACTCTTGGGATTCCTTCACCGTGAAAACGCTGTGAAAATGCCATGAACTTCTCGTGGCAGTTTTGGGGCAGCTCAGTAATTCTTGAGAGCACTGTGAATTTGCCATGAAATCACCGTGAACATTATTGCCAATTATCTGAGAGGAAGAGACACGTGAAATTGCAGTGAAATTACAGTCAACTGTTATTTCAAGGCAAAACTGATTTTCAGGGTGAAGTTGTTCATAGTGTCACTCCAATACACCTGTCAGATAACCAATAATCCCAATCAAAGCTAGCCCCTTACGAAATTATATCTGTATCAAAAAGCTAACATAGAAGGATTAAAAGCTGACGCTCAGATGATAAGTAATGATTTTGCAATGAAAGATTTATCTGATACTGATGCAAATAGTCTCTGGATAGAATTCAAAAATAGAGCCGTTGCTTCCATTGAAACACATGTTCCATCAAAAATGGTAAAACAAAACAAAAATATGCCGTGGATTACCCAGAAAATTAAACGCTACCAAGGCGCAAACAGAGAGCTTACAATAGAGCCGTGAAACAGAACACACAGATGGATTGGGAAAACTTTTAGTCGCATAAAAAGAGTAAAAGAGAAACAAGAGTTGCATACAGGAGATACACTGTGAAAATGTTTAGAATCTACAAAACAAATGTTCAGTTTATTAAATCATTGAAAAATGGAAATGCAACAATTTCTGCCCTTAGAGATCAAACAAGGGAAGCTTAATCACAGATAGCTTACAGAAGGCTCGAGATTACTAAGTAACCAATTTAAATCACAATTCACAATAGAAAACTTGGATGACTTCCCATCTGAACCCATGAGCAATGTGCCAACAATGCCTGATATCATTATTATGGAAGAGGGGGTTGTTGAGTTGTTAACAGAGCTAAACCCAAACAAAGCCTCGGGTCCAGATGGAATGTCACCCAAATATTTAAAAATAATAGCAAAGGAAATTGGGTTTGTTTTAAAAATTATTTTCCAGCATTCACTAGATACAGGTGTTATCCCAACAGATTGGTTGATTTCAAATATCACCCCCATCTATAAAAAAGGGGACAAAACAAACCCATCAAATTATCGTTCCATAAATCTTACATCTGTCTGCAGTAAATTGTTTGAACATATCTTGACGTCAAATATAATTAAACATCTGGACAGGTACAATATCATATGTGAAAATCAGCATGGTTTTCGCAAAAATCATTCATGTGAGACGCAACTCATTAATACCATCCATGAGATTGCGACCCACGTCGACCAAAAACATCAGGTTGATGTGATCATAATGGATTTTGCGAAAGCCTTTGATAAGGTACCCCACCAAAGATTACTGCTTAAACTAAATCGGTATGGAATACGTGGCAAAGCATTAAAATGGACTGAAGCATTTCTCACGAACAGGAAACAACGGGTCGTTATTGATGGTAAATGTTCTCAGTGGGTGGATGTTGATTCGAGTGTCCCCAAGGCACGGTTTCTGGCCCTATGGATTTTGTCGTTTTTATAAAATGACCTGCCAAATGATCTTACATCCAGTGTTAAGCTTGTTTGCGGACGATTGTACGTTATAGGCATGTAACGGACCTGAGGATGCTGGCAGACTGCAGCATGGCCTAGATATATTGACCGCTTGGCAAGCTAAATGGCAGATGAAATTTAACGGGCAGAAATGCTTCAGTCCTAAAAATAACACATTCAAAATCTCCATCAAGTTATACATACACTTTAAATAATACTATATTGGCTGAAACAAAAAGAATACCCATATCTTGGGGTCACAATCACATCAAGCCTAACTTGGAACTCACACATACACAATATCATAAGTAAAGCAAACAAAACTCTGGGGTTTGTATGACGAAACCTTCACTCCTGTTCAAAGTTTGTAAAAACTTAGCATATCAAACACTAGTACGACCATGCGTGGAGTATGGGGGTCCATATGGGATCCTCATACAAAAGAACTCACACTGAGTTGGAAGCTGTACAAAATAGAAGTGTTCGTCATTGGGGACTATGGAGATACAGTAGCGTAACGGCAATGAAAGTTCAACTGCTGGGAGCCTTTGAGATTAGAAGGAAAGTAGCAAGAGTCACCATCTTCCATGAAGCCCTCCTGGTCGCCTTGCCATACCGCTTCAAATGATCCACGCCCAGTCCCACGCTTCATCTCGCCACTGTAAATTTATCCAAATCTCATCCAGTAAAACTGTCTCAAGTATTCATTTATACCCCGGACTCTGAAAGATTGGAATCTCTTGCCACATTATATCACACAAATTGAAGATAAACAGAAATTCAAAGCAGAAGCAAGGAAGTACGTCACACAAGTCGACAAGAAATAAGCAACCAAGCAAATTAAACCATCAACTACATCTGTGCACCATACCCTGCCCGTGTTGCTCCTTTTAGGGGTGTTGGGCAGTATTTGATCCAGATCCAGATCCAGATCCAGTTATGCTTCACTCTGAATGGAAGTTATTTTCTCCATTAATCTTCGCAGCCACGTCACCGAGACGTATATCAAGTTATCGTAACTTTTCCCACCACTAAATTAATGAACTAGCCGGTGCTGTGGTCGACTTGATGTCGATTCCCAAAGCTCACCGAACACTTATAGAATTTGTCTCGACACCAAAAAGAAAATGTTTCTTTACTTAAACTTATCTTTCCCCTACTAAACTCAAAAAATTACAAAGACAATTTCCAGTGAAAATAAAATATAAAATAAGTAAAAATGTATCATTTACCTGTATCAGACATGTACTGTAATAGTCGAAGAACATCCCGACACAAAGATGAAACTACAATTAAGGCTCACTGGACAGACGTTCGCCTTCGCAACCGCCGTCACCGGCAGCGCGTTGGCAAGTGCCAGCTCAGCTCGAAATCGTCGTACCCGCTGCAACCCCCCACAACTTGCCACAGGGCTAGACAAGGACGTAGGTGTTATAGCCCTCAGTGGTGGCAAGACCCCCTAGCTTTACCGAGTTTTATACTCGAACTGAACATTCCAAAATGTAACACGAGAAGGCAATAATAACACTACATAACTAATATTAAGCAAACAAGATACAAAACGTACAACTACAATAAGGAAATTCCTTTTAACTTTGTGTCCATAAACCGACATGGTTGTATATTCCCCCGGTTACACATGTATCACATATTTCACTGGTTGGCAAAAAAAAAAAGATTGCCCAAAAAAACAAACAAAGTGTGTCACAGCGCTGATTTTGAAGCCGACCTATGACCAGAAAATGGAGATTTTGTTTGTTTGTTTGGCCTTTTTATAGGTTGACGTTTGACCTATGGCCGTGTTTATATTAATAATAATAATAATAATGTGCGGACTTATATAGCGCACGTATCCACCAACTGAGTGGTGCTCAAGGCGCATATTATTACCCCTGCTCATAAGGCTCATAAATCATTCCTGAAACCATCTCAGCTCCCTGGGGAGTATACAGCTCAATTGCTGCCATTACAGCGCATATAGGGCTATACCAACTCTGCCCTCACAGGTACCCATTTAACCCCTGGGTGGAGAGAAGCAATTATGGTTAAGTGTCTTGCTCAAGGACACAAGTGTCACGGCCGGGATTCGAACCCACATTCTGCTGCTAACACCAGAACTTGAGTCCGGTGAGCTAGACCGCTCGGCCACGACACTCCATATTGATGAAGATTCACTTATTTTGTTGATAATATAGCTTGCTGAGTGTAGGTGTAGGTAATCGCCGCACAGCTGATGTGTTCTCTCCCGGTTACGCCAACCTGTTTGTTCTTGATAAGAAAGTCCTTCAGGAGGTTGTCGTCAACTATCCAAATGCTCAGGACAGCCTGAAACGAAAGGCCAGGTGGGTTGACACTAGATCGGCATATTTTATCTCTAATCATCAGTCTGTCATGACAGCTTGTCTCTATATTCGTCTTTTTTTTCCCTACTGCCATGTTGTGCTCTACCACTCAGTATCTGTCTTTGTATCTTTTTCTGTCTGTCAGTTCATCATGTGTTTGACTGTCTGTCCGTCGTTTTACCTATTCCCACCTGTGTGGTTTTGTTTAAATAAACATATTCTTACTTGAACTAATAACAAAAGTTTGCTTTAAAAAAAACAAATCAGGGAGATTTTGCGCAAGAACCAGGCGCAAGAGGGCAAGTGTAAAAAGCGACGAGGCAGATCGCTGATTGCCGAGTCCATCCTGTTGAAAGACAAAGTCATCGACAGCAAGTTCTTCAATGCCGTCTTGGAGGTGTCCCATAGCTCCAAGATTGCCAGCACCATACTGAGGGCGTCATATCGGAGTGGGCTCGACGATATCGAGGACGAAGTTGTACACTTCTCAAACTCGGATATCACAGGAGACGAGATCATCTTAGGGACACATGAGCAACGGAAGAAGAGGAAAAAACGTGAGTTGACATTTGACCTATATTGCTGTGTTTATTTCCATGAAGTTGGGGTATATTCTTCAGCCAGGGTTGACCTTTTTTAGTGTAGTGAAATCATAGGCCTCTACAGCCTAATCGTGGAGGTACAGTCCTCAAGTTAATGTGGACGAACGCCTTACAAATACTCGAGACAATCAACTTTAATATAGATTAAGTTCTGCTCAATTTAATGATCCGAAAATGAAGAATCACAATGCTTCGTATGGTTGAAGAAACACCTGGGGGTTTCCATGAGAATAAATTATTAGATGGCGATATTAGCCCATCATGGCAATGCCAGACTCACGACAAAAATGAGAAATAAATGCAGAGTAAAATACTCATCGATGTGCCTCTCATAAAACCATAACGGCGAGAGATCGAACGACCATATCGTATCACCAAAGTTGTCTGTCTGCATATTCCCACACCAATGAAACTCAATCAAACTTATCCAGACAATATTAGATCTATCTGTAAACTGAAAAGTTACTTAATTTACTTTACATCAATTAATCATTATAACTTTTTTCATAAACGGACAAGTTACTACTTTCCCAACAAAAACAAAGAACTATTTTTAATCAAGGGTATGAGATATCAAACGCAAACCGTTCCTCACAGGGGTCAGGTCAACTTCTGCCCAGATACAGTTTACCAATCCCCACATTAGTATTTATAGAGTTTAACTTTAGGCTTTTCATCTAAAAGTAATATCTCAAAGTATAGATTAAACAAAATGTACACCAAACTGTTTTACAAATGATGATATTTTCACAAATTTTCATTGAATTTCAGTTGTGAAGAGAATGAAGAAACAGCAGCATGACCGTCACTCCAAGGACGACTCCGAGTCCCAGAATGAGGAAAGTCATTCCGACGACGACCAAGACGTTCGGCCGAAACGCATAATACGCAGAGCTGCGAGTGTCCTGTCTCCCAACCCGAATGATCTTCAGCTACTGAACAGGGGCTCCCGCACCCCAAGGGAGAGCATGGGTAACATGAACCTGCTGTGGGACAAGGAAGACGATGTGATGATGAGGCGGATCACCATGACTGGGAGTGTACCACTCGAGGAGGAGGAAGGGGAGGAGGGAGAGAAGGTATATCATCAGGCGAGGTCCGTGATCAGGAAGGCTAGCTCCAAATCCAGCTTCTCTGGCATAAGTAAGTTGGTTTTGGTTGTCTGTTTCAGAAAAATTACTTTTTCGGAATTAAGACGTATTTGGAAGTTTATCATGCAATTATATGCAATGTGTCATGCAACATAGTCCCATCCCAAAATGCTTTAACCAGTTCGTGTCGGGAATAAAAAAGTTTTTCTGGGCCCCTGTGCGGGTTTCTTTTCCCCACACAAACACGTTAATGGAAGCTTCCACAGCGCGTGGCCACGTCTACCGAGCATGTCACTGTACACTCGGCTCGTTGCCACGTCAACCGAGCATGCATACAAATATTCCGGAGTTTCCTCTGGCGAGTATAGACGCTCTCCGGTCTGTGGTGCAAAAAAAATTGCGTGTATACACGGCCTCCGACGCAAACTGGTTAACTCTCCTACACATGGAGGCCACTCCGATCCACTAAATTTTCAATATGTTCTTCACCAACCTAGTACATACATATACTTTACCCTGAAAATGCCCTGAAAATCTGTTTTACCATGAAATAAATAGTTCATGGCAATTTCACAACGACACAACACTGTGAAAACAGCATGAAATACTCTTGGGATTCCTTCACCGTGAAAACGCTGTGAAAATGCCATGAACTTCACGTGGCAGTTTTGGGGCAGCTCAATAATTCTCGCAAAGAGCCGTGAATTTGCCGTGAAATCACTGTGAACATTATTGCCAATATCTGAGAGGAAGAGACACTGTGAAATTGCTGTGAAATTACGGTCAACTGTTATTTCAAGGCAAAACTGATTTTCAGGGTGAAGTTGTTCATAGTGTATACACATAACCTGAATCCTCCAAAATCTTTCAGTAGTAAAGCAAGCACAATGACCACTACCATTGTATGCAGATGACATGTATGCACACATGTGTTTCTAATCTGTGATACATGTACATGATGGCCAGGGACCCTCCATGCATGCATGGAGCAATAAACAGTGTCCACTGACCCAAGCACTGACCTTGCAATCACTACAACAAACATGGATGTACATGTGCCATGGCAGAAGGAAGGCAGGTATGCCTAATAACCTCAATCCTCCAGATTTTCAGGGCATTTTCAGGGTGAAGTTGTTCATAGTGATAGTACATCATACAAGCATGTATGTACTTTCCAAATAATCTTACAAAATCAACTGTGTGCCACCCAAGGCCACTGTAAATGTTTGAACATACATGTATTAGTGTGGCCTGCAATGTATCAATGGGAGACCACCTTACCCTGCAATTTCAGTGGTGTGACAGTGCACAGAAGGGTAACCATAGGAGGCCACTGGCAACAGCTAATGGCTTGAAGTGGCCTGAATGGGTTGTTTAAAAAATTGCACTGATTGTATAGGAGTTAAAGGTTCACTTCGGATTGGTAATTCAAAAATAAAAAGAAATTTAATATAAAAACTAACTTATAGTAGTGTGAAGCTGATGACAGTATTAATCATCCCTATCAATCATTTTGTCCGAGGTGCTGATATCACTGAAAAACAATTAAATAATAACCGGTTTGAATTCAGGAAAGAGTACTCTTTCCTAAAATGATTGCAAAATATCTGAATGTGTTCAAGATTCACTATTTTCTTGTGAATGACCTGTTGTAATAAACTGAAACTGTCACGGGTTTGCTGTTTAATGTATATCTTGATTCAATGAGAGTATAGCATACCCATAGAAGCAGTTTTGCCAACATTACCAATGCTGTACCTTCCCTTCAATGTATATCTTGATTCAAAGAGAGTAAGCATACCCATAGAAGCAGTTTTGCCAACATTACCAATGCTGTACCTTCCCTTCAATGTATATCTTGATTCAATGAGAGTAAGCATACCCATAGAAGCAGTTTGGCCAACATTACCAATGCTGTACCTTCCCTTCAATGTATATCTTGATTCAAAGAGAGTAAGCATACTCATAGAAGCAGTTTGGCCAACATTACCAATGCTGTACCTTCCCTTCAATGTATATCTTGTTTCAATGAGAGTACAGCATACCCATAGAAGCAGTTTTGCCAACATTACCAATGCTGTACCTTCCCTTCAATGTATATCTTGATTCAATGAGAGCATACCCATAGAAGCAGTTTTGCCAACATTACCAATGCTGTACCTTCCCTTCAATGTATATCTTGATTCAAAGAGAGTAAACATATTCATAGAAGCAGTCTTGCCAACATTACCAATGCTGTACCTTCCCTTCAATGTATATCTTGATTCAAAGAGAGTAAGCATACTCATAGAAGCAGTTTTGCCAACATGACCAATGTTGTACCTTCCCTTCAATGTATATCTTGATTCAAAGAGAGTAAACATATTCATAGAAGCAGTCTTGCCATCATTACCAATGCTGTACCTTCCCTTCAATGTATATCTTGACTCAAAGAGAGCAAGCATACTCATAGAAACAGTTTTGCCAACATTACCAATGCTGTACCTTCCCTTCAATGTATATCTTGATTCAAAGAGAGTAAGCATACTCATAGAAGCAGTTTGGCCAACATTACCAATGCTGTACCTTCCCTTCAATGTATATCTTGTTTCAATGAGAGTACAGCATACCCATAGAAGCAGTTTTGCCAACATTACCAATGCTGTACCTTCCCTTCAATGTATATCTTGATTCAATGAGAGCATACCCATAGAAGCAGTTTTGCCAACATTACCAATGCTGTACCTTCCCTTCAATGTATATCTTGATTCAAAGAGAGTAAACATATTCATAGAAGCAGTCTTGCCAACATTACCAATGCTGTACCTTCCCTTCAATGTATATCTTGATTCAAAGAGAGTAAGCATACTCATAGAAGCAGTTTTGCCAACATGACCAATGTTGTACCTTCCCTTCAATGTATATCTTGATTCAAAGAGAGTAAACATATTCATAGAAGCAGTCTTGCCATCATTACCAATGCTGTACCTTCCCTTCAATGTATATCTTGACTCAAAGAGAGCAAGCATACTCATAGAAACAGTTTTGCCAACATTACCAATGTTGTACCTTCCCTTCAATGTATATCTTGATTCAAAACGTACTTGAGCAGTTTTGAAAGCCTTGAAAGAAAAATAATTACAAATTTTTGCAGAGGAGAGACACCGCATGGCCCGAAGTATCAGCGATGTGGAGAGAGAGGAGAAACGAGCTAGGAAGAAGGCATATCGCTCCGCCCAGCCACACCCAAATGAGACCAGTCAGAGGTCATCCTCGGTGCTGTCTGTTCACAAAGAGGATGGGTAAGCATATGCATATACACTAAGAACCAAAGTACATAAAAAGCTACTGCTGTGTAAGAATATGGGGGCATTAAACCCAAATTAAACCCGAAATCGGGCAAATGCAAAGTGAGCATTACGTGTCGTTCTGCAGAATCGCATAAACCTGTTGTTCTTAAAACAAAAATAAGCACACTGTGCGTACAAGGTAAACATGCATACGTTGTAACACATATCTCGCACACTTATCAGTGTATTTTATTCTCGGGACAAAATACGAAAAGATTCCAAGAAAAATGTAGGTAAAACTTGTAGCTTTGCATGGTGAAGAGGATAAGTCAGACTAATTGCGGTGACACCATGTGAAATTCTCCATTGGGTAGTAATTAGTTCTGAAAAGAACTGGAGGTTACAACTCGACGTTTCGATCAGTATGCTCTGATCGTCCTCAGGAGAAAAATGTAGGCATGCAAAATATTTCATTTTTTGTTTACAAAAACAGCCACACGCTTTCTTTTCCTGTTACCAAATTTTAGGGACTACGCACCCACTATAGCCTTCAGTCAAAGTGCACAAGGCAACCCCAAATACAACACAACGCCTGGAAAAAAGACCATGCGGGCGATCGTGAGTGGCGAAGCCACGAGCGGCGTTCTGAGGACGCTACTACAGAATTACTCATAAACCTCCAGCAAAATAAATAATTCATGTATGCAAATTTATTTAAACCAATCGGCGGAAGCAAAATGTTGAGCTCGTCTATATTGAAATAAGTGATACCATAACAAACTAGTTACCTCATGCATTATGTATTGACATTTCTCTACCAAATCGGTAGGAGAGCCACTAGATTGTGATTTGGTTCACATTTTGGTAATCCTACAGGGGTGCTGTCAACATTTTGTCATGTTTACCTTATTTTCATCGTGTATATGTATTTTATATTGTTTTTTTACCATTGTGTTTATGATTGTGTCTGCCCTGTGAAATAATAAATGAAGGGAACTATAAAGACCACAGAACGGATTGGTAAAGTGCATCTCAGAGCATCCACTCTTTCGTGCGTGGTTTTTTTTTTGTGTATTGTATTACGTGATGACACATGGGCCTTAACTAAAGGCTCGGAAAGGTAACATTGCAAGGAATGCAACGTGTCACCGTACCCCTCATTAACCAGTTGACGTCGGGAATATTTATTTTTTTCCGGTCCCCCGTGCGGGTTTATTTTCAGTGAAAAATCTGAAAAAATTTCTAGCCATTAATAATTTGTTTGTCAATGAAACTAAGTTCGGACACCCAAATAAACACCTTTACTCATTGACATTTCGAGAATTAAATGGCTAGTTTTTTAATTACGGTTGTGTTTGTTCAGCACAATTAGACCGTTGGCAAGCCCCGATGCAACGGCCTATTACAGTATTAGCGACCAGCGCCCAGCGCCCGGTCGAAAAGACGGCATACCTGGAGAGAGATCGAATGCCTCATAAACAATGGATATAAATCCCTCTTTACAAATCCCTGGCTGGTACATCAAAGGAACAGGTCTTACATAAAGGGATTAGGCAAAAATCAACGAAAAGAGTGAACTTGTTCAGTATTTGCAGTGCATTTTGTCCGGGGCCACCGAACCATGACCCCATGGACTCCGAGAAACGATTGCGTGTATACAAGTCAGCTGCCACGACGGCACGCCACGCCACGTGTGGCGTGTTGACAAGTCTCCCGGTGACACACAAAAATCGGAATGCGTGTTTAGACGCTCTCCGATCCGCTGTCCAAAAATAAATTGCGTGTATACACGGCCTCCGAAGCGAACTGGTTAAATCCTGTCTTAATGAAATCAATTTGTGGGAGGTGCTGTAATTTTTAAGAAAAGTTGTTCAGTTTTGAGTGCTCGTATCCCCATGCAACACTGTATTAGCCAATCAGGACAAAGAATAATAATAATAATAATAATAATAATGTGGACTTATATAGTGCACGTATCCACCAAACTGGTGCTCAATGCACATTATATTATTACCCCTGCTCATCAGGCTCTAAAATCATTCCTGAAACCATTTCAGCTCCCTGAGGAGTATACAGCTCAATTGCTGCCATTTCGGCGCATATGGGCTAATCAAACACAACAACCAACTCTGCCCTCACAGGTACCCATTTACCCCTGGGTGGAGAGAAGCAATTATGGTAAAGTGTCTTGCTCGAGGACACACGCACCACAGTCGTGGTTGGGATACGAACCCACATTCTGACGACTCGGCCATCAGAACACAAATCCGATGCACTAAACCATGGCACACCATTAGCAAGTGGTGTTTTATAAGGGAAGAGGGCCAAAGTCGTGGCACAGCCAAGTCTTTGAGATGCCCAGCCAGACCCTGGCTTTGCCCAGGCCCATGGGCCTATATAATCCCATATGTGAGCACAAAAGAACCCTTACTAGTGAACAGATCTGAAATAGCTGTTATTGTACAGACTTATTAAACTGACACCTCAGCTGTCTTTTGTTCTCAACTGCAGCCATTATAATAAGCTCTAATTGGCTGGTCTAGGCCCTCCAGAGGCCCAGGTTATGTTGATTGGCAGGTACTGTATTATTACAGGATTAGTACTCACAAAAGACAGATTAGGAGGCAAGGTAGTCTGGGCCTGGCCAGGCTTCTCAAATGGCTTGGCTGTACCGTGACTTTGGCCCTCCTCCCTGAGTTTTTTTTACTGTCAGTCTTAGATCAGTTTATAATAGAATCTCTCACTTATTTCAACCACCCAGTGGGACCGATGGGAGCGACATGCCAAACACCAAGATCAAGGATGTCCCCAGCGTTGATCATTCTGAGGTGGATATAGACAAGGGTCTATCATCAGACGATAGCTGTCCCTCGCTATCGGGGACTGAAGGTCGTAGGAGCAAGGCGTCTACAGTAGAAGCAGAGGGATATGACTCCAGCCAGGAGGCATCGCCTGAATCAAGGCGAGATGATATCAAGTAGGGATTAATAATTAAATCTCTCTGCAAAATGTGTCCGTTTTGAGTAAATTCAGTGCGTTTTCTGTAAGGCCAACAAAAAAAGTCTCTGGTTTCTGGTCGTAGGTTAGCTTCAAAATGGGTGCAGTGATATATATATTTTTTTGGTAATCTTTTTTGTTCTGCCAACCAGTGAAAAACGTGATACATGTATACGTGTTTATTGGAACCAGACCAAATTTCCCATACACAAAGTATGGTGGCTAAGAGAGGCCGCACTAATCGGGCAAACGTTTTGCGCAGCAGAATTCCAATTGATCCAACCATTTTGGGTGCAATGGGACATCGTTTCATAGCCCCCCCAAAAACAACTAAACATGCTGACGCGCTGGTCTGAGGCAACGTGCGCGGAGACCAGAAACAGGAGACTTTTTTTAAACTATATGTAGTCATGTGTGTCTCTATTTCTGTAAATCCTCCTGTGGGGTGTAAATTTGATGTCAAAGGTTGGGGACTGATTTAACATTTCAAATTCCAATGAATTCTGAATGCCACCCCGTCTATCTCCCCCCTGTAGTTTTCTAGTTATGTCTTCTGTCTGTCAGGCCTCTCTCACTAGTGTCTGATTTTTATGGAATTTAATTTATGGAATTAATAAACTAAGTTAGTAATAACAGAAGTCGATTACCTACATGAAGTATGCCAGCCAGTTGTAATCAATACCACAGTATTGTACTCCAAATGCGCGCATACAGAGAGCTTGGTTATGGGTTTGCTCCCCCTTGCCCGGCCTGCCGTGGGGCATCATGGGATAGGCATTTCCAAGCAAAACTAGTTCCTAGAGAACCAGTCTGTGTGGCGAACAATGGGCACATTCAATAAATGCTAAGGTGCGCCTGCCGAGATACAGTGCTCTCCAGGGTGTTTACACTCTAAAAAACGAAGTGCTGAATATAGCACCTCGAGTGCAGTCACTGTACAAGCTCCTAAAAAGTGCTAAAATTAGCACTTGAGGTGCTATATTCAGCACTTCGTTTTTAGAGTGCATATACAAAGTACACTCGTAGTGCATTGTCTTTGGGGGGGGGGGGGTGGAAGCCAATTTGCCGACTTCAGAGTGACAAGCAAACATTTTTTGTGGGTAAATTTACCGACACAACACTAATATGACCAGACAAATTTCCTTTGTTTTTCCGAAACCGCAGCTCTTTCCGTGATTAAAAGTTTATTATAAAGTAAAAACAACTCAGCAAATTTTCAGTACTTAGAAACACGATAGATTTGCAGACTGAAAATTTATTCCAGACCAACCCTTGTCCTTGTTCTAGTACCTTTTATGCTTCATTTGCCGACTCAGGCAAATGCCGACTGAGAAAAATTATTACCCCCTCCCTCCCTCACTACGGCCCTGGTTCTCTCACATGCCAGGTAATTAAGTCTCCCAGACTGCACTGCTTCTTTTTGAGATCTTGCACGTCAGTTTGTGGAACAATAGTCACGAATGGGCCAAATCCATTGTTCTTAGACTTTAGAGTACTGCCATGGACTAGGTTAGTACAGGAGTGGCACACTTCACGTAGGTAACAGACTTCTGGTACTGTGCCGTGGACTAGGTTATGTACACGAGTGGCACATTTCACGTAGGTAACAGACTTCTGGTGCTGTGCCGTGGACTTAGGTTAGTACACGAGTGGCACCCTTCATGTAGGTAACAGACTTCTGGTGCTGTGCCGTGGACTAGGTTAGTACACGAGTGGCACACTTCACGTGGGTAACAGACTTCTGGTGCTGTGCCATGGACTAGGTTTGTACACGAGTGGCACACTTCACGTAGGTAACAGACTTCTGGTGCTGTGCCGTGGACTAGGTTAGTACACGAGTGGCACACTTCATGTAGGTTGTTTTGTTGACTTCTGGTGCTGTGCCATGGACTAGGTTAGTAGAGGAGTGGCACGCTTCACGTAGGTAACAGACTTCTGGTACTGTGCCGTGGACTAGGTTAGTACACGAGTGGCCACACTTCATGTAGGTAACAGACTTCTGATAATAAGGGAATAACATTTTGTTGCACTGTCTTTACTGCATGATAAAGACCAAGGGGTTTTTATAGCCACGGGTATTAAAGGAAAGAGCCTCAGGTGAGGTCCTTTATCACCTGTGGCCATGACCCCAAAGTCTTTCTCCTGCGGGAAACTTTTAGTTCCCATTCATTTTAATATCCCAAAATTTTAAAATCCAGTGAAATTCCAAATTATTAGCCCATGAGTCCATGTGACTCGACTACAAACTTCTGATTGGATCAGTCCCAAATTGTGTGCCTATAATAATAAGCTGGTGGCCGATGCGCATACTTGCTGACCGCTGATTTTTGGCCAATAATGCTGTGCATAGGTAGCCGGTCTTTAACGACTGTTAATATACGTGATCACATTTAATTCAATTAGATTGTCTCAACTGTCTTTCTCATTTATGAAAGTAAAATAAGTCATATTTATGTGCTGTAAAATAAGTCATATTTATGTGCTGTAAAATAAGTATAGTGCAGTTTTATCAGGTATATTATTTCAAGGAAATATCTAAAGTGTATTTTTGAGGACTCCAATTGCAGTAAAGGTGAACAGATAGTAAATAAACCCTAACCATGTCAAATCCTCCAAGGGGCACGTTTTTGGGGAGAAAATCAGCACAGTCGGAAACTGGTACTTTCACCTCTTCAAATGGGGCAAAATTACTACCTGGCAAAGAAGTGCAGGCCGTAAGTGCTGAATATATGAAAGATCGACGAAAATGCATGGTGCATTTTGAAGATAAGGGCATGTTTCCAAAAGTGCACTGATGGATTTTGGAGGATTCAGGAAGGTTCCTAGCCAGAATATCTAGGGGGTTAGGGTTTTAAGGTGTTAGTCTTAAAAGTATATTGTTTCCCTATATAATGTAAAATTATACATATGAATGTGGTGTGTGAAAACTGATGTATTTTTTCACTTTGTAATTGTTTACAAATAGATGTACTTCACAAGTGAGTTGATAATGAAATAATCATTCCAAGTGTGTTTTAATTACACTGTAATTATTAACTAGATTAAGAAATGTGCAATTATGTTAATGTGTTATCTTTCAGGTGCAATTGTTTACAAATAGATATATTTAAAGCGAGTTTATAAAGAAATATTACAGATTTGTTTAGGTTGATTCATTGTCTTTCACCTTGTAAATTCCATATTAAAAATATTGAAAATGAAGTTACAACATTGGTAATTACCATATTATCCAAAAGCTCACTTTGTGTAAAGTGTCAATCATCCAGATTGAAATTCGTCTGAAGTGCTTTAACTGATTTAAATTTTGCCCTACACCGACGTGTGTATAGCACTGTATACTCAGTGCTTTCCGAGTGTCTGTGAAAAAACTACACAGGCGACTCGGGCGGGATTCGAACCCACGACCTCCTGCTTACTAGTGCAGTCGTTTTAACCTCTCGACCACCGAGCTTGCCCGATGGCGATTGGCCGGCTAGAATCCTGTATAGCAGCGGGTTCTGCGATAATTATAGATTGATGAAATTCATGCGTCGGGTGCTGAACAATTGATTTAATTTTGCCCTGAAGTGCTTTAATATTAGAGAAAAGAAGAAATTACAAAAACCTTTTGAAAACCTTTTGAAAATCTTGAACAATCAACAGGTATTCTAAAAGAAAAAAAACAAACTTTAGCACCTGTTTTATGATATAAATGATTTCTTGAAAACTTGAGGATTAAAACGTTGTACATAACTTCCAAATTCCAAAGTTGTACCTTCCCTTGAAAGGGCCAGTATCGTTATGATCAGAGCAGGGGCATGGAATCAGTGTCTTAGTTTAAGATGAACACAGTGACTGAAACTTACTGGCTCATTTATGCAGCAGCAACGGTAATATGACCTTATCATGTGGGGTATTATTTTCAGTCACTGAGTTAATCTAAAACTAGCACTCTGAGTCCATGCCCTGTTGATCATGACAATATTGTCTCTTTATAATGTAATATAACTTATTACATTAATGTCTCACACTTTATCGTTTCGGTTTGCGGTAACACCATGTGTTTATCTCAACTATCGCGAAGTGAAATACAGAACCTTATCACACAACTCGTATCTTGGCTGTCGCTATTAAGTGAGAATGTGGTTCAGGGAGAACCATGGGGACTTCACAGGGTCTTCTCTATACGTTTCGATTATTAAACATGGTGTTACCGCAAACCAAAACGATATCAATACTCCACCATGCAAAGACTTAAATCTTGTCTCACACTTATAAACAAATAATCTCAAATTCTGAAGATACATTATATCTGTTACTACAAGTCTTATCTATACGATGTGTGCCAGCTTGATGTAAACCCATGTTAGGTTAGTTATTACCTGTCTCAGTGACAGGAACTAGAACACTTCATGTACCTAATAGACTTCTGGATTTGCATAATTCACTGTTTTAGTTGTGTATTTTGAGTGAATTTGAGCCTATAAGCAGATCGAATTTTCGTAATGTTGGTGTTCGTAAAAGACATTTTGTGACCAAATGTGTTGTCAGATAGCATGGATTAATCATAGCACTTGTCACAAACTAGGTCACCGATGGTATGCAATACTGGAGAAAATGTTTAAGTCGTTTAGCTGTACCTAGGTAAACACGTATATATCCCATCCAATAGAGGGAGGGGTGATGACCAATACAATCATCGCCTCCACTCCCCCATATTTTCCCCACTATAACCATTTTGCCACATTATTGCATCAGTTCTCTGTAACTCTTAAAATTGATAAGGACTCTTTATAAGTATCCATAAAATACTCCGATTGCATTTCAATGCACCTATAAGATGACACACACTCTTAAAACTAAAGTGTTGATTCAACATTTTAAAGAGTTCGGTCAGTGACAACTCTTTATAAAGTTGGATTTAACTTTTAAGAAGTGTTGAATTAACATTGATAATGTTACACTTCACTTGACTCCGTGTTAATTCAACACTTTCTTTGAGTTGTATTTAACTGTATAAAGTGTTGTCACTCACCGAATTTTGAAAGATAATATTGTTGTTAAACGAAAAAAAAAACATTATGAAGTTCGGATGTCGGATATTGTAAATAAAAGTGATATTTCAAATGGGCTTGATTCAGATTGACAGCCATGCTCGGCCTGTTACATACATTAAATTGTGTGGACACCTGCAATCCGAGGATTAAAACGCAGGGTCCTGCCTTTTATTAATTTTATTTTTTAATTTACTGGTACTAATCCTTGGCGGATTTTTGTTTCGTTCAATGTCTCAAATGAAAGCTAAAAACTTCTTTAACCCCAGAAAAATACCAATTCAACATTTAAATCTATTTGTTAACGTCAAATCGGCTCAAACATATATATATATATATCTATAAGTATACGGTATATCTTTAAGTAATCCCAAAGCAATTTCAGTTTTTCACCAATCAGTAGATATGGGAATTCCTTATCAGTTAAAACTAAACAATTTAACTGCGTCTTTCCTTTTGCTTGATTTTTCCCCCAAAGAAGATAATTTGTTGAGATAATAATGGGAGCTGCCATCTTGGTCACATTATTTGGGTGCACTCCATGCACAAAATCAATCAAATGTCATTCTGTGAATAGATGGTTTTGGCTATGCAGTTGATAGACTATAGACCTTTATCACACTGCAGCCATCTTTGTCGACATAAGCCAATGCCATGGTCGAGCGGTTTAGTGCATTGGATTTGTGTTCTGATGGCTGAGTCGTCAGAATGTGAGTTCGAATCCCAACCGCGACCATGGTGCTTGTGTCCTTGAGCAAGACACTTTACCATAATTGCTTCTCTCCACCCAGGGGTAAATGGGTACCTGTGAGTGCAGAGTTGGTTGTTGTGTTTGATTAGCCATATATGCGCTGTAATGGCAGCAATTGAGCTGTATATTATTATTATCACCACCACCACCACCACCACCACCACCACCACCACCACCACCACCACCACCACCACCACCACCACCACCACCACCACCACCACCACCACCACCACCACCACCACCACCACCACCACCACCACCACCTTCCCTTTATTCACGTATGTAATGTATACAATGAAATTTTACCAAAGAATGCATTCTGGCTAAAAAAGACAGTTCTGTCTTGATAGCCCAATGCGGGTATAGCCCTTGGC
The DNA here is from genome assembly GCA_029582265.1 of Zoroaster sp. YZ-2022. Classification (NCBI taxonomy): domain Eukaryota; kingdom Metazoa; phylum Echinodermata; class Asteroidea; order Forcipulatida; family Zoroasteridae; genus Zoroaster; species Zoroaster sp. YZ-2022. The sequence goes on from CM055822.1 coordinate 33,209,777, forward strand.
ATGATCAAATTGTGTTGGGCATGAAAGGGGTTGGGTATTCGTGAAAATCTAAGCCTCTTTCGAAGGTTACCCGCATCACTTTGCCATGGTGATCCTCCTTAACTAACCGCATGAATGCCTTAGCTACCTCGGATGGTCTGCAGAGAAAAATACAAATTGTTTTGGGAAGATTTATTTTATTTTAAATAAACATCGCCGATCGAGCCACTTTAGCCTTAGGCATTATGGGAGTAAAGTCTAATCATGCAAGATGAATAGAAAAAGTATACAATCATTTCTGATTATACCCTGAGTATGTCAGCTGAAAACTGCAGGTTAAACTCGTGGACACTATCTTGTGTGGATTTTTGGTAGTAAGGGATTTTGGCAGTGGCGTATAGGTACGAGTCAAGAGGAGTACAACTGTACACCCCCAGCCCCCACTGTAAGGGAATAAAAACTTGTTGCGCGGTCTTTAACGCAGGATACTGACCGATTTTGGGCGTGGTCACGGGTGATAAAGGACCGACCCGAGCAGTTAAGACCAAGCGTCAAACTTTTATTCCCATTCATAAATGCCCGTATCGATTTCATTTTCAAAATGTACAAATTTTGTCATTTGTGTTGAATAAAGCGAACTAGAAATGGGCAAATTCACGTTTTTGGGACACGTTTTCGTGTCACGCTAACATGAGTTAGTGTGACGCAAAACAATCTAAAGCCCGGTTCAAACTTGACGCGAAAGCGAATGCGAAGCGAATTTTACATCCCCAAATTCAATTCGCGGCGAATGATTCGTGCAAGTTGAAATGTGTTCAACTTTTGCGAACCTTCGCTGCGCGCGAATATTTGCCGTGAACCATTGTCGACGTCACGAATTTCGGTTCGCATTCGCTTTCGTGTGAAGTATGAACCGGCCTTTAGTCACTCTGAGATTGGTTCAAATCTGCGTCGCACATCGTGCGCCGGCTAAATAGAATAGCTGGTACACCCACCCCGGCCATGTCTTTACCATCCGTTAATACACATCCCCGTGATTACGTTTTGTCCAATCAAATTGTCCAAAACTGTCTTGAGCATTTATGAATACATTATAAACACGATGGATTTCCGGTCATTGAAGGGCAAACAAATTGTACTGGGGCCAGGGATACTATAAGGGGTACTTTGGTGGCGCTGGATGCCCTTATCATTTATTATTCATATACAAAAATCAGTGGGGTACATGGAGTTCATCCTTCATCCTTCACCCCCTCAACCCCCCCCCCCCCCCCCCCATTCACCAGCCACCCCTCCACCAGCACGTATACGCACTGGAAAACATATGGAATCTTTTAACTTCTCACTTACAATCAATAACAAATAAACTTACTGTAAAAGCGGTTGTGTGACCAACGTTTTCCTGAATTTGTCGGAATCAATGTAGTAGGCCACTTTGAAATGATGACGTAACAAGCTGGTGTCCGATCTGGTCGGGCAGAGAATGTTAATACGTACATCATCTGCTGAAAAAGCTGGGTCGTATTCCTATTTAGTACAATAAAAAAAACATATTTAAGATGTACATGTATACTGATCGTGTTTTCCAAATAAAATCGTCATCTTATTTATTTATTTAGTTCTTATAACCTGGGGAGGCCTTTCAGTGGAACACTGTTTTTCAAAGGTGCCCAGGGAAGACATTAGAATCATTGATATAGATATCGATATAGATATAGATATAGATATAGATATCGTCTTCAGTAGAAAAGGTCTTAATGCAGGAAAAAGATCAGAGCGTACTGATCGAAACATCGAGTTATAACCAATGGTTCTTTTCAGAACTATTTACTACCAGTACTCAAAAGAGAATTGTGCATGCAGGTGTCACCGCAAACAGTCTTTACTTATCCTTTTCACCATGCAAAGCTACAAGTCTTACCCTAAAAGAAGTTGGTAGATTTTCATCCACATACAAAATTTAACAGGCAGTCGTGTTTACAAAATGAAGGCGCTGGGCAGGATTAACGCCAACCACAGCAGCCAGGGTTGTAGCGAGCGGGTGGGGGTGGGACACCCCCAATAAATTTTCTCTGTCGGCATTTCGAGCCTCAGTCGGCAAAAGAAGCATCAAAGGTACTAGAACATGGGTTGGTCCAGAATAAATTTTCAGTCTGCAGCGATGGGTTTGCCGACTGCAAATGTATCGTGTTTCTAAGCACTGAAGATTTGCCCAGTTGTTAGTTATCCGTTGTTTTTACTTTGTAATACATTGTATTAGTCACGGAGAGCTGCGATTTCAGGTGGCAGTTTCCCCCCCCCCCCCTCGAGCGACTTGACAGATTGTCCATTTTTGAGGAAAAAACAAAGTAAAATTTTGTTTGGTTACATTAGTGTTGTGTCAGTAAAAATTACCCCAAAAATGTCTCCCTCCCCCCACTCTGAAAACCATGGCTATAGGTCACTGAGTGATGTCAGTCGGCAAATTGGCTTCCACGCCCCCAATGAAAATACCTTCCCTCCGCCTCTGACAGCAGCATGCAAACTGTCAGGCAGGGAGAGGGGAATAAAGCATAACCAAATCACACTCACGGCTAAAGTTCTTGAAAATGCTACAACTGCGTGTTTGACTCCGTTATACACAGGAAAACGGGGAGACAAGAACACACCTGCAAAAACATAACAGTACTGTAATTAACGATGAAAGGGCACTTTTCCTTTTACAGCTTGATATAAATACTTCGATATAAAAGTAAATTAAATTAGTTCGTATTGACCAAAAAGTATTTTAACCATTCTACTGAGAGCCTTCCGTTTGTCTGTCTATGTCTGTTTGTCCGTCCAACATTCTTCTTACCGTTGATTGACGCTATGTTGACGACAACACCTCCAGTACCATCGAATTTCTTACTCATGTACTGCCTCGCAAGATTTGTCCCGTTAATCACACCAACCTAAAGAAACGAATCCAATTGAAGACAACGTTTCAGACTTCTCAGTATGACGTCTCGCCGTGAACATTATAGGCGCACTTTTCCAGCAAACTAGGTAGGCATTTTTTGTCGTAGGCATATACCCAATATATTGCTGACATGAAGTGCACCCAAAACAAAACTATACCATTAGTGATCATGATTGGTTACTACAAAATAAGTCTTAAATATGTATTGCCCGTATTTGGGCTGATTTGACGGTAAAAATAGATTTAAATGTTGAATTGCTATTTTCCGGGGATTAAAGAAGTTATAAGCTTTCATTTGAGACACTGAACGAAAAAATCCGCCAAGGATTAGTACCAGTAAATTAAAAGCTAAAATTAAACAAGCGGGACCCCGTGTTTTACGTCATAGGTTGCACGTGACCCACACAATTTATTGTATATAACTGATTATACTATAGAAATCAGTGTATGTAACGGGCCGAGGGCGCGGCCAGTCTGATTGGCTAGCGCGGCTGTCAATCAGAATCAAGTACGTTTGAAATATCGCTTTTATTTACAGTTTGCGAATTTCATAATTTTTTTTTCATTTAACAACAATATTATCTGTCAAATTTCGTTTGCTTTTAATATAAATTCTATTTTGTGGGTCGTCGTCTTAGCCAAACACGGGCGATGTATCTCTTAAGGAAAACATTCCCTCAGTAAAACAAGCTCATTGTCATCTTCAATTTGTTACAAAACATATGTCAATATCTTGCGAATAAAGACTTGTATGGGGTGAAATGAAGTGGCAATTTCTGTTGATTTGCATTGGGCAAAGAATGCACTCAAACGATTGAGGGCCTGTTACACACAAGAAGATAAATAACAGTCTCACGGTTAAGCAAAAATGTTCAGTAAATTATAAGCTAAGTTTCAGTGTCTTTTTAAATACATTTGGGTCATATGATGAACATTTTGAGAAATGAGTAATTTATTTCCTCTATAAAACGAAAATATGTTGATTTGAACCAAATCAATTGTGGCAATAAAAAAAAAACACGGAATAGGGTGATGCATCTTTAACACACTATTTGGAGACTGGAATCCAGTATTGTGTCCGCCATATTTAAAACAGTAATAAATAAATAAATAAAAATACAAGTCGGACATGTTGGTTTGAAAGACAATACAGTCATTATTCTATACGTTGTCCAAATAAGCGTCATTATTTTTTTATACCAAGTTTATTTGGATCATTCTTTGCCAGTCATGCTCATCAGCGATGCCCGCATTGTTGCACACGATATTCAGGCATCCGTAGTGGTCCTTCGTTTTGCGAAACGCCGCTGAAAATATAATGTTTAAATATCAGTCAATATTGGTTATGCCTTTATGATACATTGGGGTCGGTTTCATTTTAGAAGTATAAACACCCCGTCATTCTCTTCACAAAAGCAGCTGTGGTTTGGGTCACTGTATGTTGTAACCCCAACCCCTCCCAGCCTGGAACCATTCTGCATAAAATATATTGGTTATAGATTCCAGCATAGAGGAAGGATCTATGGATCCAGTTAGGCCTAGACCTATATCGTTGTTTCCTTTCGGGAATTCTTTTTACCAGAACCCCAAATGAGACGAAAACACAAATAAATTGGCAATTTACATAAAGAAGCCATGGTCTTCATTTGAAAAAACCAAACCAAACCAAACCAAACCAATAACATTTATCGTTGTGGTTTATTATATTTCACCTGCGAGTTGTTGTTCAGATGTGACGTCACAATGAATGAATATTGCCTTGTTGCTACCATATGTTGAGGTGAAGTACTGCGCAGTCTCCTCACCCTTCTCTTTATTAATATCTACAATACCAACTCCCTGAAATATTACACGAACAAATGGTCTCCATTGGGGGTACACGTATGACAAAAGGTTTAACATAATCATGAAAATGTACATGTATAATACCAGGGTTTTCCCTTAACTTTTTTTTTCACTCGCCGGCCGGGCTAGTAAACCAAACTTTTCACTAGCCCGCAAGCATTTTCACTCGCCCGTATGTTTAAAAAAAAAATACTTTTAATCAAATCACTGTTTTTAGTAATTTAGGCATTTTGCATCAGAACGTGTATTATAAACAACAGTTGTCAGTTACCTTATTATTATGTGCATATTTGTTTCTGAGGCAATACTAATGTTTCTTTAATTAATAACGGATTCTATTCTAATAACAGAGGAAAAGATCAGGCACATTAGTGTACAGTAATGCTTTTGCTTTAATTCTGAAATGAAGAAGGCTCATTTCATATTTTATTTTTTCTAACCAACTGAACACAACAATAATGAAAACATTAAAAAATCAGGGCACCAAGGCAATTTTTAAGATTTTCAAAGGGCATCACGGCAATGATAAAAAAACGTAAAGGGCACCAAGGCAATCTTTAAAATAAAAAAAATAAAAAACAATGAAAATTTAACACACTCCAATTCAGCACATGCCAATAAGACTAAAGTTTCCTTTATCTGTCTCCGTTTGGGTTTTATTGCATGTAGGCCTACATGAAAACAGTATTGCAACACTTACAGTTTATGTCACCAATTAAAAATAAATAAAAAACACAATGTTAACCCGAAAAAAAACATCAAGTTTTATGCATTTGGATGTGGCAGTATTAAGTTCACTCTTTTTTATTTGCTAGTCGACCCTTTGACAGCATGTTCACGACCACCAAAAGCCCTGGCCATAATGTACATGTACATATGTACAGTACAGCGACACGACGATCGATGCGTCGATGCGTCGATGCTATTATCCGATGCACACGCACGCGCACACGCTGCGTGCATGTCTAGGTACAGACTCGGCATGTATTATTTACGTTGCATGCGCCCCAACGCCGCGCCATGCTATCTTTAGCTGGTATCCGCGAATGCCTGGCGTAGTGTATGTTGTGGGTACCCTGTTGACAGTTGACACCAACCAAAGTATTAGCAAGGGCCAAGTTCGTACAACGACCAAGCGGCCATATTGCCTGGTAACCGCAATATCATTTTGGTCATGAGTACCAGGTAATTTTGACTATTTTGTTCCCAAATGGTCGTTGCGTGAACTTGGTCTTAGCAGCGTAGCCACCGGTCCGCAATCGAGCGTGGCGGCGATATATTTTTTTCCGTGAGAATGTACACTTACTAGCGGGATGCCGCGCTTCGCGCGGCACCCGCTAGGTGTGGGTGATGTGTGAGTATTAAATGTTGCGGGTTTTGTGCCGACTTCTTTGCTGGTTTATGTAATGTAATATGGGGTAACGGGGTCTAATTTGCAGGGGGCACTCAAGGGTCATCATTTTCTAGAATGAGCTTGGTGATTGGTTATTTTTTGAGCGGGGGGGGGGGGCATGTAAAAAGTCAAAGTGACATAACACAACAGCGCCCTCGGGTTTTTAACATGGTAGGACAGTGAATATTGAATAAATAAATGTACTGAAAAGAAATACATGTACACAGAAAACGGGTATCCTAGTATTTTCGTACAGTTCAGACACAGATATGTGCAAAAAATGTCTCTTTTGGAAATTGATTGCATGGCCCCTTCAAGTCATGAAAAAAGGGGGAAATAAATATGAATAACATTAAATTTTCAGATGAAATCTGCACTGTTTCTAAGGCCCCCACCCTTAATATAAAATAGGACGCAGTTTGAGTTTAAATTGTTGCCATGGCGCTGTAGGTTTTAAACCTTTTTAAAATATTCAAAATTGGGAGAAAAGATTCCCAAAATTGTTTTGTGTAAAATGTCCTGAAACCTAAGTGCATAAGCTGTTGTGATTGTCAGATCTGAAATCGTTTTATATTACCTCAAAGTTGAAAGACTGTTGGTATCTACACTGGCAATTGTGAAATCATTTTGGGCTTTTCTAACAGTTCAAGTTCTACTTCTATGTATGTAAAATCAAAGGTCAGAGTCCCTATTTCATCGGTTGAAAATAGTTTTCACAAATCAGCAAGCTGAGGAATACAGAACTGGTATAAAAATATATATTATAACATAGGGCCTATATTATAATATATCTTATAATATATATTATATGAATCTGGGACTGAGAAATAATTTAAATTGGGTTAAACTTTACTTTGAAAATGCAGTGAACTCTCCAAAAAGACATGAATCTGGGACTGAGAAATAATTCACATTGTGTTAAGTAATTATTTGAAAGTGCACTGAACTCTCCATAGACTTTGTACACAATCGAGGACATGGCGTCTGGATACTACAGGCTTTCAAAAGTATTACATGGGTACTGAGGTTAATTGATGTTTGGTATTTATTATCAAATATCAAACAACAAAAAGGGTTTTGTAAATGTTGATCATGTTGATTAAAATTGTTTATTGATGTTTGGAGATAGCTGTGATAATCGTAGCTCTTGGTCACGTCCTAAGACCTAGGACTAAAAGAGCTACGCGAAATAAATGCATCAACAAAGAGTCGAGTCGACACACCGACGTCATTACCGACCAATCAGGAGGTCCGTCTGAAACAGAGAATGAGACATTTCGCAACGCGGCAGGTTCGGTACTGTTCGTGGTATGTGGCACCCGGCCTCCTCGACCAACGCTCACCGAAAGCCGCGGAGTAACCCAACCAATGTTGCTCATGTTGATTAAAAATGTTTACGGATGTTTGGTATTTTATTGTTTTATTATCAAACAACAAAACAACAAACATTCAAACGTGTGTTAAATGTTGATGAAAATTGTCTTTTGAGCACGTGTGGGTACGCAGTTCATTGATGAAAATAAGACCAATCAGGGGTCCGTCTGAAACAGTAACCAGACATCTCGAACCACAGCAGTCAGGGAGTGTTCGCCTCATCTGGCACCCCGCCCGACCCCTCGATCACCGAGGATAGCCGCGAAGTCACCCGACCAAGCTTAACGATCATTGCGGGTGTCCGGCTGCCGTTGCACGCAATCCACGCAATCGCGGGTAGACGTCGGAACACCAACAACGCAGACCCCAACCCACGGGTACCCCGAAATTGACCCCAGGACGCATCAATTCAGCAGGGTGCGGGCGCCAGTTGACGCGAAACATGGCGGCGCCCTGAAAAAAACATGGCGGCGCCCCGTGTTTGCACTAACAAAGATGGCGACTTAACGATCATTATAGTATGGATGGAAGAAGATGTACATGTACATGTACAGTACGTAGTAAATACTAATAACAAACAAGTGGGCACAATGGCAATGCAGGGAAAAAGCACAGCAACTCGTTGCCGTGAAAAGTGGCAGAGGGTGAGGCCATTGACGGCAATTGCCATCGATGCTGTCGTGTAATTTCAGGGCTGATATAGGCCTATCGGTGACAATATTTTGACTCGCCCAGCGGGCTAGTGAAGGAAGGGTTTTGACTCGCCCGCCGCCGTTTTCACTCGCATTTGGCGAGCGGGCGACCGCTAAGGTCGAACCCTGTTAGTGTTAGTATATATAATAAATGTACACGCATGGTGATGATGTTACTCCCGTCACCAACCCCGCCACCCCCCATTCTGCCGATAAGTGATTGTACCGTACACAACATTCAAACCTAAATAATACATAAATTAAAACAAAAAATGGTACCAATGCACCCCCTTTCAGCAGTTCCTCACTGAATGCTTTCCCAAGGCCCTCGGCTGCTCCAGTGACAAGCGCTATCTTTCCTTCCACATTCATTCTGCGATGTACAGATGATGAAAATCGTACGGGGGAAAATGAAAATTACTTATGCACTGCGAAAAATGGCCTACATGAAATGGCACGGAGCGGCCGCGAGAGGGGGCCACGCAGCACCTCATATGACGTCATACGCGTCACGGATACTCGCCATATATGGCAATTTTCATGAATGAAATTGCCGCTCATGCGCATATACTTGCCATGAGTCACTCTCGCTGCGTCTTTACTTCGATAGAGCTCGTGACGATCTTTCCAATGGTACCAAAATCTTACGATTTGGGCGTTTTCTTAAATTTTTTCTGGAATTTCTTTGATTTCAACCTAAGGATCAACAACTTGCGGATTCATTGGTGATATTGTGAGTTTCGCAAGTTATATTTTTGTTACCATTTTAGTATGAAACCGCGCCACCCTCCAAATGTGTTCGGGATGTATTAAATAATAATTGACGACATGTATTATATGTATGGGATGGATGGATTGAGTGCGGTGCGCCGCGCCGCGGGATTATGCATGGAATTGTCATGAGCTGGGATGGAGATTTTGATGCGCGCGTTCGTGCGTGCGTGGTGTGCATAGGTGTTTGCGCATGCGTACTTGCACTGCGCGTGCGGCATGCGAGTTTGCATGCGCTTGCCAACGCGTGTCTGTGACGTCACGAGTTGAGGAGCCGACCAATCAGCACCGCGCTACGTTTCGTGGTGTTTCGTGGCGCACAGTGGCTATCCGTGGTGTCTCACGGGAGATTTTTCGCTGTGTTATGCACCCTGGAGGTGAAAGAACACAGTTGACCTATGCAATAGCTATCTATAATATTGAGTGCCGAGTATCGTTTTTTTTTAAATATTCAATATGTTTGTTATAACATTGTGGACTGTGGACTGTATAGACTATATGAACAAAGTTATTTCACCTCAAGAAGGCCTCGCCATACAAAGTATATAATGTTATCACCTTACAAAGGTACAGACAAGCCGAAAATGATATGTTGGGCCTACATATAGTCAAGTTTATTTGCATACAAACGAAATTTCAGCAAGTCCCAGCCCTTGTCAAATACAATGTTCCCAACTCTCATGGAAATTTCTTGATATACACATACAGTATAAATTCTAGTGGGTGCATGGTGAACAATATTAAAAATAAACTTACCATGCTTACCCAACTAATGTCATAGATAATAACTTCTGTCAGTGTCACTGCCCAACTTTCTGTGGCGTGATTATGGGGGGGGGGGGGGGGCATTACAATAAGTAAACGGACATCTCTCATACAAACACCAGCGTTGAAATACACACTGCATTACGCACACAGACAAGTAGGCCTATAGACCAAATGCATATACCCTCTATTTTATGAAACCCATGCTCCAAAAAGAAACAGGTACTGGACATATCCCTACATGGCCTCCAGTGCTAGTGGGCGGTCTATTTGCTGTTCACTCATGTAGTTTATTCATAAAGTAACTGCACACGTACAGTTAGTTGCTGTCGACCCTAATGAATATTCAAACAAAGTTTGAATGAAATGTACATAATTTTACTGTATGTACCTATGTAATATTCACAGTACTAGTTGTGTGCCGCATGCAATCTTCACGGTACTGCATGCTGATTGGCTAATCGACGCGAGGTCACCGTTCACCGCATGATCATTAAATGAATATTCATTACTTCCCAAACCACTGTGTGCAGTAATTAGCTTATGTAAATGAGTGATGATGTCATATAGCTCATTAAAGTTTGTCACTGAGCCCGTACGTGCTTACTTATTGTAATGTGGGGGCACAGGGGGCACGTGCCCTCCAGCCGAGGTCCGTACCCCCCGGGTGCCCCCTATTCAGAATTTTGAATAAATAGGTCCCTATTTGAGACTGCAGGATTCAAGTATTGACATGCCCCCCTAGAAAAAGTGGTACACCCCCTGTGCCCCCTGAAAATTGGACCCGAGTTACGCCACTGTCAACTTTGCCAGCAAACAATCCTTTTAGATGATATGATGTATGTACATTTACTAACCTAAATATATAATTGTTTTAATTGAGTTAAAACCCATCAACCATGTCAACAAACCACGAACAGCTGATGAGTAACCATTCTATTACATGTGTGATACATATCATATACATAGTCTGGTAACCACCATTATGTATGTCTCTACCACTGGTAGAGAACACCTTCTTAAAATTGTTCGGGTTTTTACTTTTTCTTCTCCTTCTCGATGAGACTTATCGAACAAAAAACATATAATAGTAGTTCCAAAGATCACAGAGCATATATGGAGTCAGGGAACCTTTACGTTAAACTGACAACAGAGGGCGCCCTTCAACCAAAACTTTCAGGGGCATGTACAGGGGGTAGAAATACCAAATTTTAGTTGTTCATGAGACAGCGCGAACACCCTCTTAAAATTGTTCGGGTTTTTACTTTTTCTTCTCCTTCTCGATGAGACTTATCGAACAAAAAACATATAATAGTAGTTCCAAAGATCACAGAGCCTTTAAACTTGACACATACTTAGAGCACATGTACTTGTCAATAAAGTTATGACATAGTTTCAGGTAAAGTTGTGACGTCATGGTGACGTCATCAGATATCGAAATACACTATTTTTCAAAAAACCATATCTCATGAACCACAAAAGATATTTACACAATCTTTGCATCATCTTACAGATCTTGAATTATGTAACATTTCGTGCACAGACATGACCCCAATCTGACCTCTTCTCGAATTTAAAGATAATTGTCTGTAAAAGTGCAAACATTACATTGTTCAAGAGTCACAGATTTCTGTTCACTCCGCTCAAATGTTAAGGTCGGGTTTCGGTCGGGTATCCGGATACCCGACACAGCCTTCCTAAATAAGCACTGGATTCATCACCATTTAACCCTTTCGATCCCACGGGCTCTAAAAAGAGCCTTTGTTGTGATACGCTTCGATCCCGTGGGCTCTAAAAGGTGCCGGGAATCGGCATGCCCTTGACGACCACGGCTACTTAATTCACCACCTGAAAAAATTAATGCTTGATTGGGTTTTTTGGTTGGCGCCCTCTATTGACAGGAATGAAGTGTATAAAAGTTCATGAAAAGAAAAGCGCGTCACTTTTTGCGGTTTACCGGTGCTAGCGTCCACTCGCTTCCACAACGGTCACTTTTTAGTTGCAATCATGATGGAAACGGACATAAATGATGGCATTTTGGCTGAGATTTTGGCAGACAGTGGCTCAGAATCAGATGACGAAGTAACGGATCACGACAGCACATTAGACATGTTAGAACTAAAACTTCCAGCGGAATTCGTTCAAGAGGTAGGCCTAGGCCTAAATCACAGTAAAAATGAATAACTATAATACTTTTTAATAGTATAAGTATAACACTAGTACTACACTAACAGTTAACGTTACTCTTCCTGGCCCAATGCAAATTAATGTATTTCACTTATTTTCCTAGGCTATAGCGTAAATATTGGATGCATTTTTTTATATGCTCAAGGGGGTTACAACTGTTGGAGTTGAGGAATGTAAATTTAGAAAATGGATGATCCCTTTAATAGGATTGACCAAATCCCCACCCCCTGGACTGGGTCAAAAAGGTCAAGTAAAAATGTACAATTTTTAGTAGTTTGTTGGGGTAATATTTGTATTCATTGAAACAGCAAGTTGATGTATAGATATAGCATAGAAATTTTAACATCCACCCATATCCGGTCGTGCTGTTTAGCGTCAACAAGCTGAAAATGCACTCTTACTCTTAGTCTCAAGCTTCCAAAAGAATAGCCTCGTATTCGAAAGGCCCTTATAAGTCGTATTATGCAAGAAGTTGGGGGAATTCACATTCACAATCCCACATTAAAACGAAAATTTATCGACAACGAGTTTTGGAGAGTGGATGGAAGCCGCCATATTTCTTTTCTCAGCACAATATTCATTTTGCGCATGACCCCCTGTGGCCTGTGCACATGCAGCAAAGTAGCATTGAGATATTGTATTTACAAAGGACCGAGATTAATCCTTCTTTGCCTTGTTTTTCTGTTGCAGCCTACCTACCAAGGTGACAGCCGGCCGAGATCAAGGAGGACGACAGGAAAGTTAGATTTCTGATCCGGTTGGGAACGACGAGACCATTACGAGTGTGGGACTGTGCAGTTCACTGGAAATCCTGTCCCCACCGGCGACTTTGCCACACTGTCGGCAGTGGAGATCTTCAAGCTGTATTTTTGTCAACTCGTGTGGGATATGCTCGTCGACGAGACTATACGCTATGCGCAGCAAACAATAGACTCAAATCCTGATCAACAATTCTCCTGACATTCCAGAAATGATGGCATTTGTGGCACTTCTCATTGCTATGGGCATAAACAAATCCTCTCAATACAAGATGTACTGGTCGACATCTGAAGTTCTTCACATCCCATTCTATCCGTCGATCATGTCCCGTAATCGGTTCAGTTCAATTCTTCGGTTTCTCCACATCTCAAATAACCAAATTCCTCGTAGAGCCTTGGCTAAACGGGACAAACTTTCCAAAGTTCGGCCCTTGATAGAAGTCCTCGTCCCGAAGTTTCTCAACCTGTATAACCCTGCGCAGAATCTGTCTCCAGACGAGATCGAGTATGTTGAAATTCAAGGGACGCTTAAGTTTTGTTCAGTACATGCCTAAAAAACCTATCAAACGGGGTATTAAAGCATTCTCCCCGAACGAGTCCAAAACAGGATACATGTGTGCTTGGAAACTGATCTTGCACTTCTTGCTGTTGAAGACTAGGCCTTCCCGTGCCGCTGTTTCTAGCAGACAGAGTAAATTGGCGTCATGTTCTTCCTCGGTCTGGCCGTAGACGGCGATGTCATCAGCAATCCCTACACAGCCAGGGACCTGCTCAGTGATCCTATCCATTCCCTGCTGGAAGATGTCCTGGCTGACCGATAGCCCAAAAGGTAGACGCTGGAAGCAGTATCTCCCAAACGGCGTCCGGAAGGTAGTGAGGTCCTGTGATTCCCTGTCAAGATGGACAGACCAGTAGCCCGCCTTTGCATCTAATTTGGAGAAGAATTTTGCGTTACTAAACGCGGGATTAAGCTCTTCCAAGGTTGGAATCTTGTGGGGGCACCGCTTAAGGCTGTTGTTTAGGCGTTTGGGATCCAAGCATATCCTCAATGATCCATCTTTTTTTACGCTTGTGGTGATTGAACTGCACCAATCCGTGTGGTATGTAACACGACGGATAACGCCGTCGTGTTACATCTTGTCTAACTCGGCCTGTAATTTGGGCTTGAGATGTATGCTACACTTGCGCGGAGCATCAGTGGTGGGCTTAGCATCATCCTTGAGGTACAAATGAACTTCCCCCTTGAAATTTCCAAGCGTGTCAAACTGCTGAGGGTATCGGCTTTTTAGGTCATCTATTGATCTAATTGGTGTATCCAGCATGGTAGGAGGAATTGTGCAGTGTGTCTCACTGGGTAGTGCAGGTGACTGCATCGGTTGACCGGTTTCGCCTACTGGCGGATAGACGGTATGGATAGTGACCATCTGGAGTTTCCGGCATGTGGGTAAGCCGGCTATTGCTGGGCCTGGAACATCCACGACGTAGAACATCTCGTTGGTCCACACAGACTCTTCATATCTACACATTAGGGAAAGGCTTCCAAGGCATTTGATCTCTGATCCGTTGTAGGCAGTGAGCTTAACATCAGCACATCTTGTTTGGTTTGTCCAATTATCACCATACATCTGCCTTACGGTACGCAAGGGTAGAGTGTTTGCACTCGCCCCCGTGTCAACCTTCAGCTTGAGGCGTTTCACACCAAGGAGGTTAGGGCACATGACATCTATTATGGTAAAAGCTTCGTCTAACCTGTTCAGCTGTATTGGAGTCATACTGAGATCAGAGATGTGAATCGAGTAAAACAAATCTACTTGAGACTGGTCGTCATCATGACTGTCTGTTGCGAGGTACTGCTGAGCATGGTCGTTACGCATGAGGTCAACCGGCCTGGAATCATCTCGACTCTTGGATCTGGCACCTTTGCCTCTCGATCGTGATTGTGCTCTGCCTCGCGATGCGCTGCGTCGCCGCTGATATGATGTGCCTTTTTGCTGCTTGCGCTGTGTCTTACGGCAAAACTTGGCCCAATGTCCTTTGGAGCCGCAGGCCTTACAGGTGTCATTATATGCGGGGCATTTGCGCGGTTGGTGAGTTAAACCACAATTTGAGCACGCCTTGCGGGACCGTTGCATGGCATCAACTGAAGCGCTTTTGCCTTTGAGTGATTGCAGGCATTGTTTGCTAGCAGCCATAGCTTCATACTTGCGGCCCTCAGCTAGGATTTCATCAATTTTGAACCCTTTGGGTTTTTCAAGCAACTCCTGGAAAGCTTCGAAAAACGTGGATGCAATTACAAGCTCAAGTACGCGTTCATCGAGTTCAGCTGCCTCAAAATCACAGTATTTCGTTTTCTCACAACACTTGGTTACAAAACCGTCGAGGCTTTCCCCAGTCCTCTGCCTATAACGCATCAGTTCTAGGCGATGGACACGAAAGTTAACTTTAACTCGGAGCTGGTTATCAAACAATGCCCAAATTTTCTGAGGGTCAAGTTGGTCATCATCGGTTAGGCTGGATGCATTTAGTCTTTTGAGCCCCTCATTGCCCAGTGCAATTTTCAACTTCACCGCAACTTTACGGGGGTCTGTAACCTCATTATCAAGTAAACAAAGTGTCATGCGTTGCCGGAAAAGCAGAAACTCTTCTGAAAGATCAGCAGCGCCCCAGTTCATTTCCGGATATTTGGCCATTGTTTGATATGGTGTTGCTAGGGACAATGCACATGTAAATAATTAAAATATACTGAAATTCTATACTGTTCGCCAAGAATAATGAAAGCAAGTGGTAATACTTTAACTCTACATTAATGGCAATGTTACAATCCCTAAAGGCTCAATTAGCTCAATGACTCAATAACTCAATTAGCTCAATGACTCAATAACTGTCCAGTTTGTATTTGGTGTGACTTGTTCAGTTAATAGTACTTTTAGTAGTGCAAATCAGCAGAAGTTCTGGAGTGCAGGTTAGCAGGATAATATGCTGAAAAGTTGATTGTTCACTGATATCCAACTCCCTGTCGCCGGCTATCCGTACCACAGTGGCATTCAATTCGTTCGAAGATCCTGCTGCAGAAGTGTAATCAGTCGGTTGTAAGTGTCCCTGTGGTGGCCTATATGATAAACAGCTGCTCACTAGTCCATTCATAAAAAACGGCTTTACGTAGTTCCGGCCGAAACGTAGGAGCGGATCACTATATTCCGATGTTATTCGGCTACAATACTATATACAGTTCTTGGCCTTATGGTGCGGATGGATACGGCCAGAAAACTCGGCAGAGGGCCGGGTTGTCTTCATATGCACATACTGGTGTTGTCGGAACTAGTTTAATCCTTTCGTGCACAACTTAACTATGAGTGTGCCTGAACTTATTACACGAATGCACTAAGCGAAATAGTTCTTAAGTTTCTCGGCAAATTCACAAAAGTCACAAAACTCCAAGGTACTAAGATAAATGCTATAGATCCTACCGTAGTGAACGGTCTGTGCTGCTTCCAGGGGATGGATCGTAGTCCGTTGTTGATGTGGGGCTCTTGGTAGGTCCGACGATGACAAATCATCGATGGATGTAGGCCGTGTAACGTTAGCACGTACACACTGTACGTAGATACGATCGAGTTGACAGGGCAACAGCACTATCCTGGCAAAAACCCCAATGGAAAGAAACGCGACTGCATTGTTTGCAGTAACCGCAAATTAGGCAGGCGAAAACAAAGATGAACTGTAAACAATGTACACAACCTATGTGCATAGTTCCTTGCTTTGAGAAATACCACATCACTTGATTGTAAATCTGTACTATTTGTTCACTCTCCCCAATTCAATGTTGGGAAAGGTCGGACAAGCCGCAGATTGCAGTCCAAACCAACATTGAAGTGGGGGGGGGGTGGGTGTTAGCATGGATTGTGATGTATGTACACTGAATACAAGTAAATGGTTCATTTCCAAGTAGAAAACCAAAAAAAAATCCCAAAAAATCTCATCCAAGTTATTGTTTTTCACATGGAAAAGAAATGTTATACATGTACCATATTTGCATGAAATATCACCCATTTGTATTACTTTTCTTCAGTGTAAATACTGATCTAAATATTTCATTGTTTTGCTTTTACACATAAAAAATCTGCACAATATGTTCCTCCCTTTGTATACTCATTTTTACCATCAGTTTAACATACAAATATATCTGAACCATTTGGTATGTACAGTACACATGTAAAAAAAAAGTGTCTATTACTGCAGAGTGAGGGCGCACTTCAATGAAATTGTGAAAAACGCACTGGTGCTGAAGTGACATTGGGCTCCTAATTACTGTGGTAAAGAAGGGTACTCTCTTACATAACTGGCTGGTAATGAAAGGGTTAATCCCCTTGACCCATGGCACTTTTTTGCCCCGGGGGTGGGGGGGGGGGTGGTGGTCCATAATTTGGTTTATCTAAATATATTATTTATTGTATGTTTCTTTGGCTGTTTGGGTGTCAGCATTATAATAGCTTTTGGATTCTTATTGGTTGTGCGCCAGTGGCGTAGTCAAGGGGGTGGGGTTCATGGGGTGCCATGGGCCTGCCGATTTTATATTTATTTGTACCCCACCTCCAACACCGCTTGGAACATCACTTCATGTAGTATTTCTCACACCCCCCCCCCCCCAACCACAGTTGACCGATGTTCGAGATTCAGTACTTCGTTGTACATTATGCAAACAATTTCAATATCATCCCCCCCAAAAAAAATTTCGACATGGATTTACGCCACTGTATGAGCAAGATGAGCGTTGGTTGCAGGGGTTGAGAAAATAAACCCCTCCACCTTTTGTTGAACCCCTCCCCATTTTAGGCCCACAATAATAGTAAGAAATAGAGATTGGTGTTTGTATTGACAAACACTAGGTGTTCGGGAGGAAGTAAAGGTCAAATTGGGGTCAACTTTGTTTAAATATTTTTTGACAATTAACGACAATGGTGCAAAGATTGTGAATTTTACCTCTTGTGGAAGATTTTTTTTAAATATTAAACTTTGACTTCCGGTTTGGACAGGAAGTAAAGGTCAAATTGGGTCACCTTTTTGTAAATATTGTGTAACAATTAACAATCAGTACAGTGGTGCAAAAAATGTAATTTACCTCTTGTGGTTGTTGAGATATGACATAATTTGGTTTGTCTAAATATATTATTTATTGTATGTTTCTTTGGCTGTTTGGGTGTCAGCATTATAATAGCTTTTGGATTCTTATTGGTTGTGCGCCAGTGGCGTAGTAAAGGGGATGGGGTTCAGGGGGTGCCATGGGCCTGCCGATTTTATATTTATTTGTACCCCACCTCCAACACCGCTTGGAACATCACTTCATGTAGTATTTCTCACACCCCCCCCCCCCCCAACCACAGTTGACCGATGTTCGAGATTCAGTACTTCGTTGTACATTATGCAAACAATTTCAATATCATCCCCCCCCAAAAAAAAATTTCGACATGGATTTACGCCACTGTATGAGCAAGATGAGCGTTGGTTGCAGGGGTTGAGAAATAAACCCTCCACCTTTGTTGAACCCCTCCCCATTTTAGGCCCACAATAATAGTAAGAAATAGAGATTGGTGTTTGTATTGACAAACACTAGGTGTTCGGGAGGATGTAAATGTCAAATTGGGGTCAACTTTGTTTATAGTTTTGTGACAATTAACGATCTGTACAATGGTACAAAAATTGTGAATTTACCTCTTGTGGTTGTTGAGATATGATTTTTTTTAAATATTAAACTTTGACTTCCGGTTTGGACAGGAAGTAAGGTCAAATTGGGTCACCTTTTTGTAAATATTGTGTAACAATTAACAATCAGTACAGTGGTGCAAAAAATGTAATTTACCTCTTGTGGTTGTTGAGATATGATTTTTTTATATATTAAATTTTGACTTCCGGTTTGGACAGGAAGTAAGGTCAAATTGGGGTCACCATTTTGTAAATATTTTTTGACAATTAACGACCTGTACAATGGTACAAAAAATGTTAATTTACCTCTTCTAGTTGTTGAGATACGATTTTTTTAAATATTAAACTTTGACTTCCGGTTTGGACAGGAAGTAAGGTCAAATTGGGGTCACCTTTGTGTAAATATTTTTCGACAATTAACAATCTATACAATGGTGCAAAAAATGTAAATTTACATCTTGTGGTTGTTGAGATATGATTTTTGTTAAATATTAAACTTTGACTTCCGGTTTGGACAGGAAGTAAGGTCAAATTGGGTCACCTTTTTGTAAATATTCTTTGACAATTAACGATCTGTACAATGGTACACAAATTTTGAATTTACCTCTTGTGGTTGTTGAGATATGATTTTTTTAATGTTAAATTTTGACTTCCGGTTTGGACAGGAAGTAAGGTCAAATTGGGGTCACCTTTTTGTAAATATCTTTTGACAATTAACGATCTGTACAATGGTACAGAAATTGTGAATTTACCTCTTGTGGTTGTTGAGATATGATTTTTTTTAAATATTAAACTTTGACTTCCGGTTTGGACAGGAAGTAAGGTCAAATTGGGGTCACCTTTGTGTAAATATTTTTCGACAATTAACAATCTATACAATGGTGCAAAAATGTGAATTTACCTCTTGTGGTTGTTGAGATATGATTTTTTTTAAATATTAAACTTTGACTTCCAGTTCGGACAGGAAGTAAGGTCAAATTGGGGTCACCATTTTGTAAATATTTTTTGACAATTAAGGACCTGTACAATGGTGCAAAAATTGTGAATTTACCTCGTGGTTGTTGAGATATGATTTTTTTAAATATTAAACTTTGACTTCCGGTTTGGACAGGAAGTAAGGTCAAATTGGGGTCACCTTTTGGTAAATATTTTTTGACAATTAACAATCTGTACAATGGTACAAAAATTGTGAATTTACCTCTTGTGGTTGTTGAGATATGATTTTTTTAAATATTAAACTTTGACTTCCGGTTTGGACAGGAAGTAAGGTCAAATTGGGGTCAGTCACAGCTAGTGTTTCATCTACTTATTAAGTTCTAAGTACATGCCAAGTTTCAAGTTCATGTGAAGTTTGCAAGTATGTGTTTGTTACCGGACAGTCGCGGGGGAGAAGAAGAAGTAAAAAAACAAAACAAAAACGAACAAAAACAATATATGTTTCGGGCACATGCCCGAACACCTAAAAAAAAAAACGAACAAAAACAAGAGGTGTTTCGGGCACATACCTGAACACCTAAGAAGAAGAAGTTTTAAAAAAAATAAAATAAAAAAATTTAAAAAAAACGAACAAAAACAAGGTGTTCGCGCTGTAGCTCGAACATCTAAAAAACCGAACAAAAACAATAGGTGTTTCGGGTACATACCCGAACACCTAATAACAATTCAAGAAAACATATTTTTCCACAGGCCTGCATTTTTAATATTCCATTAAATTACTTTGAACCAAATATTTTATTTGATATCTTGAAAAATATAATTGCTCTGATTATAAACTTATTAGAATACATTGTACTATACAATTATATAATTATACACTGTACACAAAATCAAATGAACTAGCAATCGGGAAGGTACAGCATGTTGGCAATACTGACTTTGGCCAAAAAAAGTCTCCGGTTTCTGCACGCGTCAGCATTTTTAATTTTCCTTTTTTTATTTTTTTGCTAAACTGTCCTTTAGCATAATACCCCCCCCCCCCTCAAAAAAAGTCTCCAGTTTATGGTCTCTGCATGCGTCACCTCAGATCTGCCCATCAGTATGTTTAGTTTTCATTTTTTGCTACAAAATGATGTCCAATTGCAGCCAAAATTGCTGGATCGATTGGAATTCTGCCGTGCTGTGTTTTAAACGACTTTTTTCACATAGGGGTATGAACGTTTGCCCGATTTGCGAGGCCTCTCTAAATAGCCACCATACTTTGTATATGGGAAATTTGGTCCCGGCGAAAACAATGTATCATGTATTTCCCTGTTGGCAAAAAAAAGAAAAAAAAAAAAGAAAAAAAAGCGCATCACCGCACCGATTTTGAAGCCAACCGATGACCAGAAACCAGAGACTTTTTTTGGCCTTTAAGAGTACTATTACTTTCTCTGAATGAAGATATACAGAATAAACAACCATCCTGTGAAAGTTTCTTTAAAAGAAAGACATTCAGATTTATTGTAGTCATTCTTACATGGAATTTAGGAAATAGTACTCAAAGGAACTGGGAACTGGGAACAGACAACAAGATTTTCCTGAGATAAAGGTATATGATTGACAATTCAAAAATCAATGATGGCATTATATGTGTCTATTTTTTTTTTTTTATTATTAAAAATGTTTTTTTTATGGTAAATTTACATCCAATTTACATACTTTTGATCGGAAATGTCCCATAAGGCAAAACAAAAAAAGTCGGGCGTGCTGTGTTTTAAACGACTTTTTATAGGGTATGAACGTTTGCCCGAGTTGTGAGGCCTCTCTTAGCCACCATACTTAGTGTATGGGAAATTTGGTCTGGTTCTAATAACCGTGTAAGAAAGATATGCGAGAATATTTGTCATTCTCCTGAGGACGATCAGAGCATACTGATCGAAATGTCGAGTTGTAACCTCCAGTTCTTTTCAATTGAGAATTTCACATGGTGTCACCGCAATTAGTCTTACTTATCCTCTTCACCATGCAAAGCTACAAGTTTTACCTAATATTTGTCATATAAAATCATCATATCCCTTCCTGAAGCAAATATCCCCCCCCCCCCCACCCCCTTGGATCAAAGAAGCTCAAAGGGGGAGGAGGAATGTATCCCCGACCTTGATCATCACTCATGTGAATTAACCATGTATATGTGCCCCCATATTCCGGCAATGCCGTGTAGTTTCTTTTTGTTTGTCCATGGGATATAACATTTGTGAACTTAACCAATATCTCAGATTAACCCTAACCCCCTAGGTAATCCATCAGTGCACTTTTTGGCAACATGCCCTTATCTTCAAAATGCACCATGCATTTTCGTTGATCTTTCATATTCAGCACTTATGGCCTGTACTTCTTTGCCAGCTAGTAATTTTGTCCCGTTTGAAGAGGTGAAAAGTGCCCCTTGGAGGATTTTGCAGGATATAGGGTGGTTAGGGTTAATCATGTAAGCCTCTAGTCATGGGCAAATACAGTATAACCAAACTTTTTGTCCGGGGCCGGGGATGGGGGATGGGTCACTCAAAAACGTAGTCAATTTCATGATATGATGATACAAAAGACTACCGGTTCAGCATTTTATAAGCTCTCTGTGGCCTACGATCTTCTTACATCTTACTCGGAGCTGGAGGGTTTTGTCTGAATTTGTGGAAGTCAATACCTCGCTCATGGGTAACTCTCATGACCTTATCATGGAGGTCATTCTCCTCAACTAGCCTCATGAATCCCTCCGCAACTATAGAAACTCTGCAGTGCAGTGAGAAACATCCATGGTTAAAAATTATTTGAGGTGGCTACATGGAAGGTGGGTGCATATTGAAAATGGCCACAGCAATCAAGTAGCCATAATGGACAGGTGGCCACAATGGACAGGTGGCCATATACCATGCTCGATATGCAGCAGAGTGCTACCCCCCCCCCCCCAAATGTCCCTATACACTAACACACTGTTGTTCTATTGTTAACAGACCTCCCCCCCCCCCCCTGAAATCCTCTAAAGAATTCCTAAAATTCCTGCAACACAATGGGAGGGGGGGGGGCGCACTCTGCTGCATATCGAGCATCATATGGGTGGCCAGGTGGTTACAATGAATAGATGGATACAATAGACAGATAGCCACAATGGACAGGTGACCACAATGGAGAGGTAGATATAATAGATAGGTAGCCACAATTGACAGGTGTCCATAATGGGCAGATGGATACAATATGGACAGGTGGCCACAATGGACAGGTGGATACAATGGACAGATGGATACAATATAGACAGGTGGCCACAATGGACAGGTGGATACAATGGACAGATGGATGTAATAGACAGGTGGCCACAATGGAGAGGTAGATATAAGGCAAAACAAAAATTGTTGAATTGCCCTCCACCAGCCGACCCAAAAGTGCTGAAATCTCGGGTCGGTTTTTGGGGGGTTTTTTCCTGTCATTCATAGGCCTATTTATTAATGAAACTTACCAATTTTCTGTGTATAAAACATAATACATTTGATTTGTGAAATTTTCCACTTCAAATTTACCGGTACCCAAGACTCAATCTACATGTTTTCAAATCGAATGGCCCCGGCCCTTACATGGTGCACTGCCTTCACGCACACTGTGTGCCAACGATTGCGACTCAAATCTACATGTTTTCCAATCGAATGGCCCCTCACATGTTTTCCACTGGCTTCGCGCACTGTTTTGTATACATGTCAACGATTGCGACTCAATCTACACGTTTTCAAATCAAATGGCCCTCACACGTTGTGCACTGGCTCCCCGCACTGTACGTGTAAGTTGAATGTGTGATGTCTTTTTATTCTTTAGGTACTTATGCATACTGCTAGATCATTGTCTTTGAAAAACATGGTATGTGGTTTCAGTTCCAATGCATTTCAATCTTAAAATGACAGTTGAGGAAAAAAAATTTAAAAAAAATCCCGACCGACCGACCCCTTCAAATATTTTCACTGGAGGGCAACTCAACATTTTTTTGTGTGGCCATAATGGACAAATGGATACAATATAGACAGGTGGCCACAATGGAGAGGTAGATATAATAGATAGGTAGCCACAATGGACAGGTGGATATAATGGACAGGTGGATACAATAGACAGGTAGCCGCAATGGAGAGGTAGATATAATAGATAGGTAGCCACAATGGACAGGTGTCCACAATAGACAGATGAATACAATAGACAGGTGGATACGACAGACAGGTAGCCACAATAGCCAGGTGGCCACAATAGACAGGTGGTCACAATAGCCAGGTGGCCACAATAGACAGGTGGATACAATAGACAGATGAATACAATAGACAGATGGCCACAATGGAGAGGTAGATATAATAGACAGGTAGCCACAATAGCCAGATGTCCACAATGGACAGGTGGATACAATAGACAAGTAACCACAATGGATAGGTGGATACAACAGGTATCCTCACGGGCAGATCCAGGGTGAAAATTTAAAACAGTCAGACACAAAGCACACACAATGCAGGCATTCTCTACTTACGGTAACAATTTCACTGTTGCCGCGACCTGTTGCATCACACTGGAATCGATGAACTCTGGGGCATCAGTCTTTTTGATAATCGAGGTATCGGTGAATGTCGGGCACAGAGTGTTGATGCGAATGTCATCTGCACTGAAGGCTGGATCAAAAGCCTGACCAAAAAACAAACAAAAAATCCATTGATGCAATCATCACATTCTTTTCAGCCTAAGTGTCATGTTGGTACACAGCAATTACCCTGAGAAATGATTTCGTCTGAAGTGCTTTCATCTTAGAGATAGCAGGTAATAAGTGGAATAAGTGGATAAGTGGAATTTACAGTTGCTGGACGGCCACTTTTTGTACAACTTAGGAACAGAAAAACATGTAATAGTGTTTTATCTTTTTTTATCCTTCTCAAAAACGTGAGCACCCATCTTGATGAAATTTTCACTTAGTTATGTGACATTTTGTTTTAAAAAGTAGTGGGTTGACATGAACGTTAACACGATCGACTTCAGAGCTGTAGTAAAAACACGTCTACCATGCCTCGTTTCTGGTTTTGAATTGAATTTATTGAGTTGGGTTACACAATTGTTCCGTTCTCCAGTGGGTATTACATAATTAAAATAACAAAGGAAACTGGGTTGTGTATTCAGGGAGTGTTTCTACCAGGAATAATACATTATACATACAGAATAAATAACAAAAGCACATCTGACCGTAACATTACCCCCCTCCCCCCTCCCCCCTCTAGTTCTCATTGGCAAAACATTTGTCAAATAGTAAATGTGAACTAAAATGTGTTTCGGTCAGTCAAATGGACCGATCAATTCGGTTCCTGCATCTAACTATAATTAATCCAAACTACAATCCAAAATAATCATGGTTCCATGGTACAGAGCAAACAAATGTTCCAGTTCTGAAAATTAAACATCACATATTGGTCACGCACTTCAAATCTGTTACTTAAAAAAAAGTTTCAACACAATTTGCTGCAACAACATTCAGTGACAAGTGTTAGAGACCCTAATAATAAAAACACCTTCACATAATGTGCACCCATTACTGGACCAGCCTGCTAAAAATCACAATTGGCACTGGCCTTGCCGCTACGGTGTTCAACAGTAAACTGGTACTCTTGCAGTAGTATGGACCAACGCATCAGTCTGCAGTTTTGGTTTTTCATCGACTGTAGCCACGCAAGGGGTTTATGGTCGGACTGTACAACAAAGTTTCGGCCATAGACATTGTACTTGAACTGTTGGATGTCAAATACTATCGCGAAGAGTTCACGCTCGATGGTGTACCATCGTTGCTGCGTGTCGGTGAGTTTCTTCAAACGGAAAGCCACAGGGTGTTCGGTATCACCATACTTCTGTGTAAGCACTGCACCAACTGCCTTATCCGAAGCATCTGTCTGGATGTAGAATATCCGCGAATGGTCCGCTATTCGCAGCACTGGGGCACTCGTCACTGCCGACTTCAGGGAATCGAATGCGATTTCACATTCCGGATTCCAAGTAACCTTGACGGGTTTTGACTTTTCAACAAGTCCGTGAGGGGAGCTGTCTTCATGGAGAGGTTTTCCAAGTGGTCCTTATAATAGTTTAACATCCAGAGGAACCTCCTCACTTGGGTCTTTGTCTGTGGCCTTGGAAACTGTTGGATAACGGCTACCTTCTCCGTGATTGGGCTTACTTCACCTTCCTGTTTCTGTTTCTGTTTCTGTTTGAGGATTTCCTCTTGATTCTTTTGTTCAATTTGCAATTTCAACTTTTCCACCTCCAATTTTTCTTTCTCAAATTCCAACCGTTTTTCTTCTAATTGTCTCTTTTTTTCATTTTCTTCCATTTCTTGGACTTTCTGTTCTGTCATAAACTGATAATACATCTTCGACTGCTCTAAACTTCCAAAAGATGCGACGTGAGAGGGCTTAGGTGAATTTCATCGGTACCTGAACCTATCCCTAAATTCTTACTACTGATTTCACATTCATACAAATCAATAATCATCTCATCTTTGCTTCTGTCCTCAAAATCAATACCTCGACTACTTAACTCATCTCTCAACTCAACCACTGTCATCTTGTGAAATGGTTTAGCTTCGGCCGAAGTCATAATTAACTAAATTTCAATGCAAACTTAGTTCAACAATTAGCTTAAATAAATCCCCACATCAATGCAATTTCACTCAATTCAGGTTTGGATAAATAGTTAATTAAACTACTAAATAAATATCTCAAGTAAACAAAATAAACCACTTGTATAATAAACAAATCAGTTCACTCAGTTCAGTTCGTGTTCACAAGTAGTGACACTTTGCAAGTTCAATTCAGTCACGAATTGTGCTTAAAAACAACAACAGTCTGGTTTGCGGTAACACCATGTGTTTATCTCAACTAACGTGAAGCTGAGGTACAGGTTCTGAAAAGAACCGTATCGCACAACTCGTATCTCAACCTTCGTTAAGTGAGAAAGGTTCAAAGGAGAACCAATTTCGGGCAACTCGTTTTTTCTCTACTATCGCTAAGTGAGAAATATATGGTTCAGGGAGAACCATGGGGACTTCACGGGTTAATATGGTTCAGAGAGAACCATGGGGACTTCACGGGTTATTCTCAACGTTTCGATTAGCCTGCTCTAATCTTCGTCAGGAGAATGAAGAGGTTTGCCGATGCAACTCCTTAAGTAGTATTTGCTGGGATTATGTGTAGAATGGGAAGTGTTCCGATTGGTGCCACTGTTGTGTGATGTGTTGTGATTGGTTGCCACCGTGGCATTGTTCTTGTTGTGTGTGTTTCCTGCTGTGTGTGAGTTGCCTGCTCGCTGAGGCGTGTCAGTTGACAGTGGGGTGTGAGTGTTGGTGGATGGTAGGATTGAATGCCAAATGTTGCTGATGAAAAAGCCGATGTCCTGGGGGACAGTGTCATGTTTATGAATCTCAATAGCCTCTCTGATACGACGGGTGTACCAGTGCTTTTCCGGGGCTATGATCTTTGCATTCTGCCAGTCAATGATGTGGTCTAAATCAGTGGAGTGTTTGATGATCGCAGATTTGTCACATTCCCCTCTGCGGCCGTGGGCCTTGTGTTCATTGAGCCTGGTCAGGTCTCTGCGGTCTCGCCAATGTACACTTTCCCACAAGTGCAAGGAATTGGTAAACCCCAGCTTGTGGCTGGGATCATGTCTGTCCTTGTGGGTGTGTAACTTCGTTTCCAACTTGTTTCGAGTCCGGTAGTAGACCTTAATGTCAGCTTCCCTCAGGATACGCTGAATTTTGTGTGAAGTGTGGCCAATGTGCGGTGGGGCGGCAATAGGTTTTCGGTTGCGTCAGAGGATCGTGGAAGCGTTCCTATTCGGGAGGAACTTAAGCTTATCAGGTCTGTACCCATTGTCTCTTAACACAGCGTTAAGATATTTCAACTCGGATGGCAAGTGCTCTTTATCACTGATAGTGTGTGCCCTTCGAAGTAGGGTGCGATTCACGGAGGATTTCACGGATGGTGGGTGGAACGACCGGGCATTTAGGTAGCGGTCT
Source organism: Zoroaster sp. YZ-2022 (assembly GCA_029582265.1). Taxonomy (NCBI): domain Eukaryota; kingdom Metazoa; phylum Echinodermata; class Asteroidea; order Forcipulatida; family Zoroasteridae; genus Zoroaster; species Zoroaster sp. YZ-2022. The sequence continues at coordinate 33,237,165 of CM055822.1, forward strand.
GTGTGTGTAGGTTTTCTGTAAACCGAATGCCCAAGTGAGCCATCAACCCGTTTGGAAATGAGTACGTCAAGGAAAGGCAACGAGTCAGATGTCTCAGTTTCCATGGTGAATTGAATGCTCGGATGTTGCTGGTTGAGGTGACCGAGGAAGTCACTCAGTTTGTCGGAGCCGTGCTGCCAAATGATGAAAGTATCATCTACATATCGAAGCCATAGTTTGGGTTTGTATCGTGCCGTCTCGAGGGCTTTCTATTCGAAATCTTCCATGAAGATGTTTGCTAGGACCGGGGATATCGGGGATCCCATTGGAGTGCCCAAAGACTGTTGATAGTAAGTCTCTCTCCATTGGAAGTATGTGGATTTCACACATATTGAAAGTAGATCAACGATTTGATCTGGCGTTAGGCTGGTTCGTTCCGGGAGCGTGCTATCATGTTCGAGTACCGACTTGGTTACGAGGATAGCCTCGTCTGTCGGTACATTGGTGAATAATGACTTGACGTCAAAACTCACTAGCATGTCGGAAGGCTGCAATATGGTTCACTTTATGATGTTGATAAACCCTGCTGAATTGGGTACATGGTGGGCGTCTTACCCGCAGTGGGTGTAAGAGCTTTGTCAAGTGTTGGGCGAGGTTATACGTGGGGGAACCTCGGGATGAGACAATCAGTCGGAGCGGTCTGTCTGGTTTATGAATCTTTAGTAGGCCAAAGAATCTTGGGCATTTCGAGCTGGACGGACGGAGGTGCCTGTATAGTGCTGTGGGTAAGGCTGTGCTCCGGTTTAAGGAAAGAAGCTTTGCGGCGACTTTCCTTTCGGCTAACGGAATTGGGTCCTTTTTGAGGCGGGTGTAGGTATCCGTGTCGAGGATATCCTGAACCTTCTGATCGTATTCTGAGCGGTCCATCACTACTGTGGCATTACCCTTGTCTGCCTTTAGAATGTGTATCGAAGAGTCATTACGGAGGTTATTGACAGCCTGATATTCCAGTCTTCTGATATTGGATTTCGGGGGCTTCACGTTTTTTATTCCACCACGTTTCACGTTTTATATTCCACCATGCAAAGCCTCAAAACTTATATCAGAATGCTCTACGGTCCATTGGACCTTCCATCCGAAAGCTCAACAAAAAAAAGGCAGACGATATCCGTATTCAGATACACTAGATCTTAAAAAACGTGAAGCCCCCGAAATCCAATATCACAAGACTGGAATATCAGGCTGTCAATAACCTCCGTAATGACTCTTCGATACACATTCTAAAGGCAGACAAGGGTAATGCCACAGTAGTGATGGACCGCTCAGAATACGATCAGAAGGTTCAGGATATCCTCGACACGGATACCTACACCCGCCTCAAAAAGGACCCAATTCCGTTAGCCGAAAGGAAAGTCGCCGCAAAGCTTCTTTCCTTAAACCGGAGCACAGCCTTACCCGCAGCACTATACAGGCACCTCCGTCCGTCCAGCTCGAAATGCCCAAGATTCTTTGGCCTACTAAAGATTCATAAACCAGACAGACCGCTCCGACCGATTGTCTCATCCTGAGGTTCCCCCACGTATAACCTCGCCCAACACTTGACAAAGCTCTTACACCCACTCGTGGGTAAGACGCCCCACCATGTACCCAATTCAGCAGGGTTTATCAACATCATAAAGTGAACCATATTGCAGCCTTCCGACATGCTAGTGAGTTTTGACGGTCAAGTCATTATTCACCAATGTACCGACAGACGAGGCTATCCTCGTAACCAAGTCGGTACTCGAACATGATAGCACGTTCCCGGAACGAACCAGCCTAACGCCAGATCAAATCGTTGATCTACTTTCAATATGTGTGAAATCCACATACTTCCAATGGAGAGAGACTTACTATCAACAGTCTTTGGGCACTCCAATGGGATCCCCGATATCCCCGGTCCTAGCAAACATCTTCATGGAAGATTTTGAACAGAAAGCCCTCGAGACGGCACGATACAAACCCAAACTATGGCTTCGATATGTAGATGATACTTTCATCATTTGGCAGCACGGTTCCGACAAACTGAGTGACTTCCTCGGTCACCTCAACCAGCAACATCCGAGCATTCAATTCACCATGGAAACTGAGACATCCGACTCGTTGCCTTTCCTTGACGTACTCATTTCCAAACGGGTTGATGGCTCACTTGGGTATTCGGTTTACAGAAAACCTACACACACAGACCGCTACCTAAATGCCCGGTCGTTCCACCACCATCCGTGAAATCCTCCGTGAATCACACCCTACTTCGAAGGGCACACACTATCAGTGATAAAGAGCACTTGCCATCCGAGTTGAAACATCTTAACGCCGTGTTAAGAGACAATGGGTACAGACCTGATAAGCTTAAGTTCCTCCCGAATAGAACGCCCACGATCTTCTGATGCAACCGAAAACCTATTGCCATCCCACCGCACATTGGCCACACTTCACACAAAATTCAGCGTATCCTGAGGGAAGCTGACATTAAGGTCTACTACCGACTCAAACAAGTTGGAAACGAAGTTACACACCCACAAGGACAGACATGATCCCAGCCGTCAAGCTGGGGGTTTTACCGAATTGCACTTGTGGGAAAGTGTACATTGGCGAGACCGGCAGAGACCCACTGACCAGGCTCAATGAACACAAGGCCCACGGCCGCAGAGGGAATGTGACAAATCTGCGATCATCAAACACTCCACCGATTTGGACCACATCAGTGACTGGCAGAATGCAAAGATCATAGCCGAAAAGCACTGGTACACCCGTCGTATCAGAGAGGCTATTGAGATTCATAAACATGACACTGTCCCCAGGACATCGGCTTTTTCATCAGCAACATTTGGCATTCAATCCTACCATCCACCAACACTCACACCCCACTGTCAACTGACACGCCTCAGCGAGCAGGCAACTCACACACAGCAGGAAACACACACAACAAGAACAATGCCATGGTGGCAACCAATCACAATACATCACACAACAGTGGCACCAATCGGAACACTTCCCATTCTACACATAATCCCAGCAAATAATACTTAAGGAGTTGCATCGGCAAACCTCTTCATTCTCCTGACGAAGATTAGAGCAGGCTAATCGAAACGTTGAGAATAACCCGTGAAGTCCCCATGGTTCTCCCTGAACCATATTTCTCACTTAGCGACAGTAGAGAAAAACGAGTTGCCCGAAATTGGTTCTCCCTTGAACCTTTCTCACTTAACGAAGGTTGAGATACGAGTTGTGCGATACGGTTCTTTTCAGAACCTGTACCTCAGCTTCACGTTAGTTGAGATAAACACACGGTGTTACCGCAAACCGAAACAATATCGATATTCCACCATGCAAAGCCTCAAAACTTATAACAGTCTGCACAGGATAGAGCTTTATCGTGAACTCTAATCCAAAATGATTGTTTTTCGATCATAAACTCACAGTTTCAGTCCCAATAAGTCCGAAGAATCTTGGTAAAGTTGTTCAATTTCTACACGGTACGCCGACGCAACGGTACATGTGCATTTGCACGGTAGATATGGTACAGGGGAGCATTACCAAATACCAAAAGGTTACCTTCTCTTCAAAACAACTATACGTCCCCTGAACTATATTTTGGATCCCAAACATAACAGAGCTGATGTAGGATTTGAGGCTTTGCACGGTGGTGATAGATGTTATTGAGTTCCGTTGGAGATGTCAACTATAGCAGACTAGTCGAAAATGTTGAGAACAAACCCAAACCGGCTCTGCTCAGATCCATCACTTTTCTTCACACTACACGGTGTACCCGAAAGAACTCAGTAACAATAACAGAACTGCTTTGCACACATACATGTATGTACATGCTTGCTTAACTCCGGAACGGTATTTACCAACAAAAAATAAATAAAAATTCTACAAAAATCCTGGTGAAGTGCATGAAACCACGTAGGTTTAATATCTCTTGTGAGACTGTGACAGTGGTTTTGATATGAACTATATTGGTCTCACTAAGTAGGCTAGTCGAAAACCTACAGAAGACCAATATGAATCTTATTTAGATTTAGATTTTTAGATTTATTTATTAAGGGAGCAAGTCCAAAGTCGTGGTACAGCCAAGCCTCTGAGAAGCCTATATAATCCCCTAGCTGAGCTCAAAAGACCCTTTACTAATGAATAGATCCCAAATAGCTCTTACTGTTAACACAGACTTGACACCTCAGCTGTCTTGTTTACAACTGCAGCCATTATAATGAGCTCTACTTGGCAGGGCTAGGCCCTCCAGAAGCCCTGGTTAGGTTGACTGGCAGGTACTGTATTGTTATATAGGATTAGGACTCACAAAAGACAGATTAGGAGGCCATGTAGACCCGACCCGGCCTGGCCTGGCCGGGCTTCTCAAAGGCTTGGCTGTACCATGACTTTGGCCCTCCTCCCTAAAATTCACAACTCGTGGCCCAAATGGCAATTTACATGTGACAATACATCAAAAGATTTTAGAAGAAGAGAATTAAACAATACATAAAATATTGTATACAAAGCATCTGAATATTGCCCCCCAAAAAAAAAAATCTGAATATTGCACTAGAAATATATATTTTTTTAAATATATAAAAAATATAAATATAAATGTATATAAATATACAAAATACAGAGTTACAAATGTATCACAAATGTATCAGGACCCCCTCCCCCCCCCCCCCAAGGCTAAGTGTCTTCCAAGACTCTCTAACCTGGTAGGAGGAATAAGAAATTTACGTGTAGTACGAGCATTTTGGCAAAAAGAGCACAATGATCTCTTCTCCTATCAGCCACTGAGTCAAGACCACATGTACGAAGGGATTCAGTGTAGGAAGAATAATCATGACCTAAAATATACTACTCAAAACAATTTAGGGAACACAGGATTTTTAACATCAAATAGGTTTGAAATGTTCCATGAACCGGGATTTTCATTTGCAACCCCCTCTCTCTTTCAGTAGTCATGTCATGAAATGTGTAATCACTACATGCATCCTTTATCATCTGTTTCATTGTGCAGTTGTTTCTCATCAATTCTGTGAAACATTGTGTTTATCTGAAATAAATGATCTTGCTTTAACTGAGATTATTCCGGTGTTCCCTAAATTGTTTTGAGTAGTATAGTTCTGCAAGCTCGTTTTTTGTATTTGTTCAATATGATTTGATTGTTTTGATGTAATGCCTGAATACCTGAATACCTAACTACATCTGCATACTCTAATGTACATGTAGGTCTAATATAACCACTATAAACAACATTAAAACCCTAACTCCCTAGGCCCATTTGCTTATACATAACCTGAATCCTTCCTAACTCCCTAGGCCCATTTGCTTACACATAACCTGAATCCTTCCTAACTCCCTAGGCCCATTTGCTTACACATAACCTGAATCCTTCCTAAATCCCTAGGCCCATTGGCTTACACATAACCTGAATCCTCCAAAATCCTTCAGTAGTAAAGCAAGCACATGACATGTACATGTATGCACACATGTGTTTCTAATCTGTGATACATGTACATGGCCAGGGACCCTCCCTGCATGCATGGAGCAATAAACAGTTTCCACTGACCCAAGCACTGACCTTGCAATCACTGCAACAAACATGGATGTACATGTACCATGGAAAGGCAAGTATGCCTAATAACCTCAATCCTCCAAAATCCTTCACTTTAGCAAAGAGCATGGATCATGTAACCTCAATCCTTCAAAATCTTTCACTTTAGCAAAGAGAATTTTGGAGGATTTGGGAAGGTTAGGGTTAAGTTCATCCGGTGAAAATCCAAAAGGTTTGAGAGTTCTCAACATGAACAATCACTGGTTGGCTTTTTTTTTTTTTTAATGTGGTTAGGAGTTCCATTTAAGGTTACCCTGGATCCAAAGACCAAGAATGTTGGCCTCCAGATACATATGGCATATGAATCTTATCTTCAGATAATGGAGATAACCCCACACGGTGTATCTGCAAACTGAACCAACGCCGATATTCCACCAGGCTAAACCTCAAATCTTTCCAAATCAACCAAAAACAACAAAGATTTCCACAGATTGCCGCTGAAGGACTCCGACGGTGCAACCGTGATAAGACAGCCATTGTTGTATTAGCGACATAACTAGAGACACATTGTACAATTCAAAATTAAATGAACTGAGGCCATGCAAAAACAGAAATCCTGGTGATCGTTCTGACCAATCCTTCTTGATTACTTTGTAAATTATTTTGTTAAGTTTGGTTTCTTCCAATAACAGGGTTAACCCTCCTACTACTACAAGGGTCAAAATCAGTCAAAATGTTGATATACTTGCCAAGGTATGTCTAGTGCACTTAAAAAGTCAAACACTGTCAAACCTTATGTGTAGTAAGTACATTTACAGGTCAAAATGAGTCGATTGTTTTTGACTGGTAAAAGCATTGTCTGGTATTGTTCAGGGTGGTCAAAATGACAGTAAAAACCAGTCAAAAATGCCCCTGTGTGCACATTTAGGTCAACAGTCAAAACAGTCAGTTGACTGATTTTGACCTCTACAGCCACTTGTCACTAAAGTGCAGCTAGAGTAGGAGGGTTAAAGATGTATATCATTAAAAAAATTACCGTAACATGGATAAATAATAAATAAAAAAATTATGTATATAAAAAAATAAGATACTACATGTACCCAGTACTTACGAACTAAAAGAGTGATAAGTGATTTAAAAGAGTGATTTATCACTCTTGAGTGATTTATCACGAACTAAAAGAGTGATAAATACAAAGAGTGATAAATAAATCGTTTGTCAAATAATGCCACAAATGGATAGTTTAACAATGTATCTTCAAATTATATAGTCACTTGTAAGGCTGTGCCTGGTAATAATAATAATAATAATGTATAGATTTATATAGCGCACGTATCCACCAACTAAGTGGCGCTCAAGGCGCATTATATTATTATCCCTGCTCATAAGGCTCATAAATCATTCCTGAAACCATCTCAGCTCCCTGGGGAGTATACAGCTCAATTGCTGCCATTTCTAGCGCATATAGAGCAAACCATCTCTGCCTTCACAGGTACCCATTTAACCCCTGGGTGGAGAGAAGCAATTATGGTTAAGTGTCTTGCTCAAGGACACAGGTGTCACGGCCGGGGCTCGAACCCACACTCTGCTGCTGGCAACACCAGAACTTGAGTTCAGTGCGCTAGACCGCACGACAATCCACTGTACGTGCATTATACAACACACGGGACCTACGGCTTTACGTCCCATGCGAAGGACGAAGCAATTATGGTTAAGTACCTTGCTCAAGGACACAAGTGTCACGACCGGGGCTCGAACCCACACCCTGCTGCTGGCAACACCAGAACTTGAGTTCGGTGCGCTAGATATCTGGATACCCGTCTCAAACTGTCATTATCCGGTTCCATTTTTTGGTTCCAATTACCCGCAAACGACTTTAAAAATCTGACTGAACATTTAAGCAACACAAATGGAAATCTCTGATTTTTTTTAAAAACAAAATGAAGAAAACTCTGATAAAAGCTTTAGAAGTAACATTTCCAATTTCGGGTATCCAGTTTCCGAAAATAACCGAAAACGCATAGCCTTCAGTCACTCAAAAGTGACTGGCTTCTCTTTTAAAAGGAAAATTGATTAAAAACAAAATTTCTGATGAAATTGCCAAAAAACACAAAATATACATCCTTAAATAATAGGTCCAACAACAAATAAATTGCACAGTTTCTTATTGAGTTCGGTTTGCAGTAACACCATGTGGTTTGCATCTATCTCAAGTATCGTGACTGTGGGTCAGACATTGTCACGAGACTGCACCGAGTTGGGAAATGCTTCTGGTTCACCAGGCACATTGTTAGGATCCCGTTTTGCAGTTACTGACCTTTTTGAGCAGAAGATTACCTCAAGAGTATTTAATTTTTAATTTTTTTTTTTATCTTTATCTTGTATATGAACATGTATTTATGTGTTGCATGGCGGCATTTGGAGAGTCACTTGATTGTGATTTAGTTCACATTTGGCAATCCTTCAGGGGTGTTACCATGTTATGTTCTGTTTTTAGTTTATTTTCATCTACTTGTACTGTAACTCTTCTTGTTTGCCCTGAGAAATAATAAATGAAATGAAATGAAAAGAGTCCAGCCTCTTCAAATTTGTCAACCCCCCCTCCCCGCCACAGCAAAATTTCAGTGGGAGTGGTGTTATTCTAACAGGAAAGCTATTATATGAATTGAAAATAATTATGAGAAAGAACCTGCTAGGTTTGAAACGTAAGGCCAAATGCAATAACCATTATTTTGCATTTATACTACAGGTCCTTTAGCCCTCCTATGGTTTGACCTTTCAAAACCTTTCAAAATCTGCTTACTGGCAAAATGGCTATCAATAATGTATGAACCCTTTAAAACCCTCCAGAATTTGTTGCTACTGAACTACCACACCTTTCAATACCCTTTGAAAGGTATTGAAACATTTCAACACCAGTTTGTTCAGAGAGTTGTTTCACCTTTCGAAACCTTTCATAGGTCCCTTTTGTCAGACAGTTTTCTCACCTTTCAAAACCCTTCAGTACAGCAAACTTGAAAGGTTTTGAAAGGTCTGACAATTCTATGGAAAACTGCACTGTACATAGGAGGGTTAAGTTGGTAAGCAGTTTGCAACAGATTCTCTATTTAGGAAAACAATCACAAATATTCATCCAGAATAGATTAGGCCAAACAAAAACCAGTCTCCAGTTTCCGGTCTCCGCACGCGACACCTCAGACCCGTGTGTCAGCATTTTTAGTTTTCTTTTCTTTCTTTTTTTCGCCTGTGAAACAACGTCCAATTGCGGCCAGAATTGCTGGATCGATTGGAATTCTGCCATGCTGTGTTTTAAATGACTTTTTCACATAGGGCTATGAATGTTTACACGATTTGTGAGACCTCTCTTAACCACCATACTCTGTGCATGGCAAATTTGGTCTGGTTCCAATAACTGTGTATACATGTATCACATATTTCACTGGTTGGCAAAAAAAAAAAAAAAAAAGATTACCGAAAAAAGGGGGAAAGGAGACCAGAGAGTGTAAATACTTACGGCCATTGATCTAGAGAATCCAACAACACCATGCTTAGTCGCTGTATAGACTGGGACCAATGGACCAAGAATCAAGCCTGCCAAAAAATCATCAAAAAACAAGATCTGGTCAGAGTCACGTGATCTCACTCTATCCACATTTTACTATTAGCCAATCGGAAGCCGTCACTTCGAAGTGCCCTACTGACCAATCAGATTGCCTGAGCCGTTGGCCATTTGTGCGAAATCATTATCTCCGACTACATGTAGCTTCGATGAACACGCATCTTTTAGAGTCATTTTAGGGAGCCGTGGTGTCCATAGGCCAATAATAGTGAAACGGACACACAATAATGGTACACAATGCCTTTGTGGATGTGATTGGGTAATATTTGTTGTCCATAATTCCACAGAAAAAATTGCATGGAAAGATCCCTTTAAAGCGGGTACTTTGTTTTATATATATAGGTTGGTGAAATTCTTGCGTCGGGAGATAAACAATTGATTTAATTTTGCCCTACACCGACGTGTGTATAGCACTGTATACTTTATTTTAGTACATTCATGGTAGAAAGTTTGAACATTTGGGGTTTTTTAGGTGCTTTTCTAATGCAAAATAAGCATTTTTAGCACCAAAATTGTGAAGATTGTAGTTCATGAAACAGTTGTAGTAACCTTTTAATTCAAAGTATAAGCTAGGATTTGGAAATGGGGTGTCCAAATTTGTTACTCTTTTGAAACCAGGGTGTCCAAATATTTAACCTCCAATACTTGTGCATGTGTATCACAAATAAAACAGAGCGTCCATTTGGCAAACAGGGCGTTCATTTGGCAAATAGGGCGTCCATTTGGCAAACAGGGCGTCCATTTGGCAAACAGGGTGTCCATTTGGCAAACAGGGCGTCCATTTGGCAAACAGGGCGTCCATTTGGCAAACAGGGCGTCCATTTGGCAAACAGAGCATCCATTTGGCAAACAGGGCGTCCATTTGGCAAACATGGCGTCCATTTGGCAAACAGGGTGTCCATTTTGCAAACAGGGCGTCCATTTTGCAAACAGGGTGTCCAAAAAGCACCCAACACTATGTTTTCATTTCCCAACCCAACTGACAATTGATCTTTTTATTTCCGTTTTCTTTTTTTAAGGGTTGCAGTGGGAGAAGGGGAGGGGTCATGATCGCCTTTGTCCCTCCCGGATCCCCTGGTGATTTCACGTACCTGCCATTGAGGCCACGTTTACAACCAGACCCCCTGGTCCACCGTTCAACTTGCTCATGTACTTCCTAGCCAGGTAGGTACCATGAACCACGGCAGTCTGCTCAAATCAAAATCAAAATCAAAATCAAAATAATGTATGATCAGTTAACCCCTTACAAGATTTATGTAAGCAAAACCATGGCATGTGTATTGAAAAAAAAAGTTAAATACATTAAGCCATGAAAATCAACATTAAACAAAAATCACATTAGGCCCCCAAAAAATGCGTTTTTTAAATTTTATTTGGCCATCTTTTTTTCTTTTTTTTTGCCAACAAGGAAATACGTGATACACTGCATATGTGACCGGCTCCACAAAAATTGGTATTATGGGACAAAATTACAAAATTGAGTTACATACATAGCTGAATTGGTTACATTATAAGCTTTAATTTGGTGTAGGTTTGAACCCTGTGGCATTTTGCATTCTGGAGATATACTGATTTTTGCATATTCATATTGTACAAATTAACGGAAGTGCCTTCAGAGATACAGCCCTTTAAACACAGCAAGTGGAAAAAGAAATGAGCTAAGAAGAAACTCTCTTGAATGCCCATAGCAACAGTTATGTTCCTTTTCAGCTCCATTAGGAATGCTTGTGCAATATAAATTTGAATTATCAAGCATCTTGAAGTATTTTTTCAAATATTTTTGCTAATTTGCATAATGTGTAAAATTTAAACTTTTGTTTTTTCATCTTTACTCATCAATAATAATATTTCTGTAAATAAATTATGAAAGTATTGATATAATAGAAGCCAATAAACCAACAACAAAAAAATCACGTTGTGAAATTTTTTTTTCACCCTCTCCACATAGAACAGCCCTTTACGGGTAATAGCATAGCGTCCCTTAATACCCTTTTTCGCAGAGCGGGTCACATATGCCAGGACCAAATATCCCATTATACAAAGTATGGTGGCTAAGAGAGGCCTCACAAATCGGGCAAACGTTCATACCCAAAAAAGGGAAATTAAACATGCCGACGCGTGGGTCTGAGACGACGCACGCGGAGACCAGAAATCGGAGACTTCTTTTGGGGCCAAAAAAAACCCACAAAAACTTACAACACTGCAAGAAAAAATAAGGCTGCGCCGGGTATCCGGGTACCCGGATATCCGACCAAAACTGTCATACTTATTACCCGGTTCCATTTTTCGGTTCCAGTTACCCGTAAACGACTTGTTCAATTTTCCACTGAACATGTATTAAAGCCACACAAATGGAAGTCTAAAATTTTTGGTCATAACAAAACGTGTGTGGTGAATCGAGACAGGAAGTTATTACAGTAAGTCCACATTTATGATGACTCTAATAAAACAAGAGAAACTTGTGCTCATATTGGTTATTTTATAAATTCAGGAGTGTCTATGTGTTTTTGCAAAGTTGTTTACGGGTACCCGGGTATCAAAAAATTTCCAATTTCGGGTATCCGGTTCCCGAAATAACTGAAAACACCCAGCCTTTATAGAAAAAACAACGCATATGGTAACCAATCATGCTAAAAATAATTCAGTCAAACAAACACATGAGGGAAAAATATCATAGAGATGAATGACCAAATATAATTGAAAAATACAATTTTTATACTGAACTGGCGCAAAATTTTGAATACCAGTCAGTTTTTCACACAAAATGTACAGATTTTGGCTGGTGATTTGTCTCAAATTGCTTTAATATAGCTAAACGAAATTGCTTTGCAAAATGTTCAGCTAATTACAGAGGTGTGATTTGACAAAATATTTTTTAAATCCTGAAAAATGGGTAGCAGGCCTGGGTCTCCTTGTGGTCCAGACAAAGTCCCCTGAACCTCCTGGATGTTTAATTTTGGAAGATTTACAGACTCTCTACATCCCCACAAACAAGAAACTAGAGGATTGGACACAATACAGGCTACTTCTTTCTTTCCTTGGTGGCTACTTCTCTACTTTCAAGAAAATGTTGAGGCAAAGGGAGATTTGCACACAAAAAATCCACAGGCCTGTAATTAGCAGCTCTGTGTAACATTAGACCCCACAATCCATGTCACAAAGTCTCACCAAGTTCACATTGATCATAAGTCTCCATTTCTTCTCATCACCCAGTCCGGCGTTGTTGCAAACAATGTCCAGCTGACCGTACTCTTCCTTGGTTTTCTTGAATGCGTCTGAAGGAAGAACAAATTTGGACAATGTTGTTTTCACTTTGTTCGAGATGTGTTCATTTTCTTCCAGATATTAACCTACTTGTATGCTGTTTATAAAGTAAGAGTAATTGCGGTGACACCATGTGAAATGCTCAATTGAGTAGTAATTAGTTCTGAAAAGAACTGGAGGTACAACTCGACGTTTCGATCAGTATGCTCTGATCGTCCTCAGGAGAATGCCGGACTCTGGAAAATGCTGCTGCTTAAGTAGACTGCTGGATCAGAGCAGTCTTTCGATCAGAGCATACTGATCGAAACGTCGAGTTTCGAGAGCATGCTTTCGATCAGAGCATGCTTTCGATCAGAGCATACTGATCGAAACGTCGAGTTGTACCTCCAGTTCTTTTCAGGACTAATTACTACTCAATTGAGCATTTCACATGGTGTCACCGCAATTACTCTTACTTATCCTCCTCACCATGCAAAACTACAAGTTGTATGCTGTTTGATGTAGTTTAACCTTTTGATAAATTTTTTAATGAAACGTGAGCAGTATAAATTGTACTATTATTATAAATATTCTCAGAAGTCTGTTACCTACGTGAAGCGTGCCACTCGTGTACTAACCTAGTCCAGGGCACAGTACCAGAAGTCTGTTACCTACATGAAGTGTGCCACTCGTGTACTAACCTAGTCCAGGGCACAGTACCAGAAGTCTGTTACCTTCATGAAGTGTGCCACTCGTGTACTAACCTAGTCCAGGGCACAGTACCAGAAGTCTGTTACCTACATGAAGTGTGCCACTCGTGTACTAACCTAGTCCAGGGCACAGTACCAGAAGTCTGTTACCTACATGAAGTGTGCCACTCGTGTACTAACCTAGTCCAGGGCACAGTACCAGAAGTCTGTTACCTATATGAAGTGTGCCACTCGTGTACTAACCTACATGTAGTCCAGGGCACAGTACCAGAAGTCTGTTACCTACATGAAGTGTGCCACTCGTGTACTAACCTAGTCCAGGGCACAGTACCAGAAGTCTGTTACCTACATGAAGTGTGCCACTCGTGTACTAACCTAGTCCAGGGCACAGTACCAGAAGTCTGTTACCTACATGAAGTGTGCCACTCGTGTACTAACCTAGTCCACGGCACAGTACCAGAAGTCTGTTACCTACATGAAGTGTGCCACTCGTGTACTAACCTAGTCCAGGGCACAGTACCAGAAGTCTGTTACCTACATTAACCCTAACCCCCAGGCTCATTTTCTAAAAACCTTCCAAAATCCTCCAAAATCAACCGGTGTTCTATTTTGCATGGTGCCCACTGCCTAAATCCTACAAAATCAACCGGTGTTCTATTTTGTGTGGTGCCCACTGCCTAAATCCTACAAAATCAACCGGTGTTCTATTTTGCATGGTGCCTGGCTTCGCAGGCGGCACAGTACCACAGCGCAGGAAGATCATTCCCCAACCTATTGTGTGAGAAACAAATTAAGTAATTGAAAACAACAAAAATTTATACGAGTCTATGTTTGTGCTTGCCTTGTCGAACTTCCCCCTGGTTGAAATGATGCAAGTGATGGGACATCTAGTCGGTGGTGGAGCTTTCCTCTGACTGCCTACTTTATGCCTGGTGGTATAGCAGAAAGCAGTGGCCGGGGCAGAGATAGACGCTGCAGGTTGGACAACCATTTTGATCTTTGACCTTTCTAGCCTTGACTACTAACAGATGTCCCTTTGTTTATGTTGCAGCTGCACTGGCATACAGTACCACATGTAACACATGTCCTTGAAACTTACATTGTTATTATTATTGTACCCTAAGCTAAGTGGAAGTAACCAGAGACTTTCTGACCATAGAACTGTTAACCAGTTCGCGTCGGAGGCCGTGTATACACGCAATTTTTTTTTGGACAGCGGATCGGAGAGCGTCTAAACACGCCACGGGATTCTCGGGAATATTTGTATAGATTCCCGGTCGACGTGGCAACGAGCCATAAGCATACGGTGGAAGACGCGGTCTCCCCGGTCACGCTCTGGTGAGCACCATTGGTCGTGTTTGTGCGGTAAAAATAAACCAGCCACGGGGTTCGGAAAAACTTTTTTATTCCCGGTGCGAACTGGTTAAAACAAAAGGTGCCAGTATATGGTGAAATCAACCAAGAACATTTGTCTAACCTGCCATTGAACTCCTCCAAAATCAACCAAGAAAAATTTTCTAACCTGCCAAACTCCTCCAAATTCAACCAACGTTACATTGGGCCATCCTGCCAAACTCCTCCAAAATCAACCAATAAAAATTTCCTAACCTGCCAAAATCAACCAAAATCAACCAAAACCTCCGGTTGATTTTGGTTGAATTTGGAAGGTTAGGGTTAAGTGTGCCACTCGTGTACTAACCTAGTCCAGGGCACAGTACCAGAAGTCTGTTACCTACATGAAGTGTGCCACTTGTGTACTAACCTAGTCCATGGCACAGTACCAGAAGTCTGTTACCTACATGAAGTGTGCCACTCGTGTACTAACCTAGTCCAGGGCACAGTACCAGAAGTCTATTACCTACATGAAGTGTGCCACTCGTGTACTAACCTAGTCCAGGGCACAGTACCAGAAGTCTGTTACCTACATGAAGTGTGCCACTCGTGTACTAACCTAGTCTACGGCACAGTACCAGAAGTCTATTACCTACATGAAGTGTGCCACTCGTGTACTAACCTAGTCCAGGGCACAGTACCAGAAGTCTGTTACCTACATGAAGTGTGCCACTCGTGTACTAACCTAGTCCAGGGCACAGTACCAGAAGTCTGTTACCTACATGAAGTGTGCCACTCGTGTACTAACCTAGTCTACGGCACAGTACCAGAAGTCTATTACCTACATGAAGTGTGCCACTCGTGTACTAACCTAGTCCAGGGCACAGTACCAGAAGTCTGTTACCTACATGAAGTGTGCCACTCGTGTACTAACCTAGTCCAGGGCACAGTACCAGAAGTCTGTTACCTTCATGAAGTGTGCCACTCGTGTACTAACCTAGTCCAGGGCACAGTACCAGAAGTCTATTACCTACATAAAGTGTATCACTCGTGTACTAACCTAGTCCAGGGCACAGTACCAGAAGTCTGTTACCTACATGAAGTGTGCCACTCGTGTACTAACCTAGTCCAGGGCACAGTACCAGAAGTCTGTTACCTACATGAAGTGTGCCACTCGTGTACTAACCTAGTCCAGGGCACAAAAGTACCAGAAGTCTGTTACCTACATGAAGTGTGCCACTCGTGTACTAACCTAGTCCAGGGCACAGTACCAGAAGTCTGTTACCTACATGAAGTGTGCCACTCGTGTACTAACCTAGTCCAGGGCACAGTACCAAAAGTCTGTTACCTACATGAAGTGTGCCACTCGTGTACTAACCTAGTCCAGGGCACATTACAAGAAGTCTGTTACCTACATAAAGTGTGCCACTCGTGTACTAACCTAGTCCTGGGCACAGTACCAGAAGTCTGTTACCTACATGAAGTGTGCCACTCGTGTACTAACGGCACAGCACCAGAAGTCTGTTACCTACATGAAGTGTGCCACTTGTGTACTAACCTAGTCCATGGCACAGTACCAGAAGTCTGTTACCTACATGAAGTGTGCCACTCATGTACTAACCTAGTCCATGGTGTAGTACTCCAAGAACAATGGATTTGGACCATTGTTCCACAAACTGACGTGCAAGGTCTAAAAAAAAAGCAGTGCAGTCTGGGAGACTTACCCGGGGTGTGAGAGAACTGTATCTCACCCGCGCACTGTAGCGTTTATTGAACGAGCCCATTGTTTGACCCACAAAATGTTTCGCCCACATCTAAGTTTAACCAGTTCGCTTCGGAGGCCGTGTATACACGCAATTTTTTTTTGGACAGCGGATCGGAGAGCGTCTAAACACGCATTCCAATTTTTGTGTGTGTCACCGGGAGACTTGTCAACACGCCACACGTGGCGTGCCGTCGTGGTGGCTGACTTGTATACACGCAATCGTTTCTCGGAGTCCATGGGGTCACTGTTCGGTGGCCCCGGACAAAATGCACTGCAAATACTGAACGAGTTCACTCTTTTCGTTGATTTTTGCCTAATCCCTTTATCCAAGACCTGTTCCTTTGACGTACCAGCCAGGGATTTGTAAAGAGGGATTTATATCCATTGTTTACGAGGCATTCGATCTCTCTCCAGGTATGCCGTCTTTTCGACCGGGCGCTGGTCGCTAATAGGCCGTTGCATCGGGGCTTGCCAACGGTCTAATTGTGCTGAACAAACACAACCATAATTAAAAAACTAGCCATTTAATTCCCAAAATGTCAATGAGTAAGGTGTTTATTTGGGTGTCCGAACTTAGCTTCATTGACAAAAAAAATATTAATGGCTAGAAATTTTTTCAGATTTTTCACTGAAAATAAACCCGCACGGGGGACCGGAAAAAAAAATATATTCCCGACGTCAACTGGTTAAGAACACATGTACTAACAGCACAGTACCAAAAGTCTGTTACCTACATGAAGCGTGCCACTCATTTACTAACTTAATCCACGGCATAGTACCAGAAGCCTGTTACCTACATGAAGTGTGCCACTCATGTACTAACCTAGTCCAGGGCACATTACCAGAAGTGTGTTACCTACATGAAGTGTGCCACTCATGTACTAACCTAGTCCACGGTGTAGTACTCCAAGAACAATGGATTTGGACCATTGTTCCACAAACTGACGTGCAAGGTCTCAAAAAGAAGCAGTGCAGTTTGGGAGACTTACCCGGGGTGTGAGAGAACTGTATCTCACCCTCGCACCGTAGCGTTTATCGAACGAGCCCATTGTTCGACCCATAAAATGGTTCGCCCACATCTAAGTTTAAGAACGCATCTAGTTATCTAGGAACTAGTTTCACGTGGAAGTGCCTATCCCGTGATGTCCCACAGCAGGCGGGGCAGGGGGGAGCAAAACTCGTATCCAAGCTCGTCGTGCGTGTGCGTATTTGGAGTACAATGCCGTGGTATGTATTACAGCAGGCAGCACACTTCATGTAGGTAACAGACTTCTGGTATTCTATAGCCCTAACCACCCAAAATCCTGCAAAATCCTCCAAGGCGCACTTTTGGGGAAAAAATCAGCACTGTGGGAAACTGGTACTTTCACCTCTTCAAATGGGGCAAAATTACTACCTGGTAAGAAGTACAGGCCATAAGTGCTGAATATGAAAGATCAATGAAAATGCATGGTGCATTTTGAAGATAAGGGCATGTTTCCAAAAGTGCACTGATGGATTTTGGAGGATTTAGGAAGGTTCCTAGCCAGAATACCTGGGGGTTACGGTTAAAAGATCTATCAAAGTCTACTTTACTACGCCTATTGGAATATACTTTGATCCCGATTGAAATGAGGGTTAACCCTATTCTCCTAAATGAGGATACCATTTGCCAACACTTGTACTTTTGCCAATAGAAATTTGGGGTAAACAAAAAAAAAGGAAAGAATGTCGAACCCAACCGCCATTAGTGCACAATGTGCACAAAAATGGCCAACATCTCACTGGATGTGCATACATTCATTGCTCAAAATCTATAAAAATTATTATTTCCAATCCTCACTTGACTACACTTTCCTCTCCTTAAGTGTGTTCTCTATCACCTTTTAAAGGAAAATCTGTGATATTTGTCATATTTGGATAGAAAAGTGGCGGTTGTATTCTACAGGATTTTCTTTTCCCCATCATCAAGACCCATCCACCCAATTTTTGGAAAGAACGTCGTATCCAACCGCCACTTTTTCTCCTTCAATATAACCAATAATGTAATCTTACCTAGCTAGTAAGGTGGAGAACATATGGATAATGATGGACATATACTTCAAATTATTCCAGGATATTTGTTTAATGAAAAATCAGGCATTTTTGGTATACGATGACTTCCTCAGTCATGTCATTCTGATCTTGTCAACTCCCCTGTTAGTGGCCAACACGGTCATCGTACATGCACAGTGGCAACTATAATAGGATTTTTCTATTTTCTGAAGGGGGAAATTTTTTTTAGAAGGGAAATAAAGTCCGAAAACCATCATAAAAATGGATTTTAAAGGTATTTTTTGCTTTCTGTACCTCCAAAAATCGATAGAATCGTTTTTTTTTAAAAAGAGGGAGGACGGAAGAGGGAAGAGGGAGGAGGGAGGAGGGAGGAGGGAGGAGGGAGGAGGGAGAAGGGAGGGAAGAAGGAGGGAAGAGGGAAGAGGGAGGAGGGAGGAGGGAGGGAAGAGGGAGGAGGGAGGAGGGAAGAGGGAAAAGGGAGGATGGAAAAGGGAGGAGGGAGGAGGGAGGAGGGAGGAGGGAGGAGGGAAGAGGGAAGAGGGAAGAGGGAAGAGGGAGGAGGGAGGAGGGAGGAGGGAAGGGAGGGAGGAGGGGAAAGAAGGTAAAGAGGGGGAAAGAGGGGGTGGAGGGGAAAGAGGGGGTGGAGGGGGAAGAGGGGAAGAGGGGCGGAGGGGGAGGAAGGGAGAGGAGGGGGATTTACCTTCAAGTTGTTTCTCTGATGTAACATCACACTGTAGAAACATAGCCTTCTTATGACCATATTTGGTGGAGAAATAACCAGCCGTCTCTCGGCCCTTGGATGCATTCACATCTGCAATTCCAATCCCCTATTAAAAGCAAAATATCGTGGATACTTTGAGAAAGATTTTGATTATGAAACTTTTACAGAGATGAAGAATAATACTCATTGTCTTGTTGGGTTCTTTCAGGTACACTATGTATGAACCCTAACCCCCTAGCTATTTTGGTTAAGAACCTTCCTCAATTCGTCAAAATCTACACCATGCAGTAACATTACCACCCAACTGTTGGACTTAGCTGGAATTAGGACACCCAGTCCCATGCAAAGTATCCCTGTCTGGGCTATACAGTACTGAGTTCATCAAAATACAACACCATGCAGTAACACTATCACCGAACTGTTGGACTTGGCTGGAATTGGGACACCCAGCCCCCATGCAAAGTATCCCCGTCTGGGCTATACAGTACTGAGTCCATCAAAATCAAACAAACCCTGCTGTTGGAGTTTGTTTGTATGGTTTGGGTTAATCTCTTCTTGGAAGAAGTGATGGCTCCGAGAAGAGCCGGTTGGTTTGTTCTCAACGTTTCGACTAGTCTACTCTAGCCGTCGGAGATATCGGCTAGCCGTTGGAGATGACGGCTAGAGCAGACTAGTCCAAACGTTGAGAACAAACCAACCAGGTCTTCTCAGAGCCATAACTTTTTCCCAAGAAGAGATCATCACATGGTGTACCCGAAAGAATCCAACAACATCTCTCTCCACCACGCAAAGCCTCAAATCCTACACCAGTACTCATTGTATTTATTTTCCATTGATGGCACTTATTTTGAATAATGAAACAGAAGATCCTGGGTGAGTGAGCGTGTGTCCATAGCATTGTCTGCCATTTTTGTACGTCGAAATGAACTTGTATTTTAGCACAAATTAATTCATTGTATCTGTCAGGTATTAGTTTTTTCATTATAATTTGCTAATATATCGGTTTGATAATTTTACAGAAATAGGTACTTGGTCTTCAAACGACTGAATTTTACTGCACTTATAAATTACGGGACCCAAAAGATTTTGCGCCACACACAGTTTATGGGAGACGATGTACGAGGAGTTACGACGAGACTACACCCCAACATGGAGCTAGCCGTGGACTAGTTAGGATACACGAGTGGCACACTTCATGTAGGTAATATCTTTAGAACGGTCATACTATTAAGGCATCAAGGCCTGGATTCGGCATCACGGCCTATATCTCCAGGCGTCTGGAGGGGTTTTAAAAGGGTTTTACTACGACGACAATGAGTAAAAATAGCCGACAACAACATGTGAAATATGGCCAAATACCTAGAGGAAGCATTTTAACATGATAACTACATATTTTTGGGGAATTTCTAAAAGTCTTTTTACCATGAAAAAAATGTATATTTAAACTTGACAAACGTTAATATTCTACGGCGGCCATTTTGCCTTTTCCCTGTTTGGTCATACGCATAGGACTGTACCATTTCTGCACATGACTGAACAGGGAAGAGGCAAAATGGCCGCCGTAAAACATTTTTCAAGTTTAATAATATATACATTTTTTTTTAATGTTGATATCACATTAACGCTTCCTTTAGGTATTTAGCCATATTTCATCGGATTTGTGTTCTGATGGCTGAGTCGTCAGAATGTGGGTTTGAATCCCAACCGCGACCGTGGTGCTTGTGTCCTTGAGCAAGACACTTTACCATAATTGTTTCTCTCCACCCAGGAGTAAATGGGTACCTGTGAGGGCAGAGTTGGTTGTTGTTTGATTAGCCCTATATGCGCTGTAATGGCAGCAATTGAGCTGTATACTCCCCAGGGGGCTGAGATGGTTTCAGGAATGATTTATGAGCCTGATGAGCAGGGGTAATAATGTAATGCGCCTTGAGCACCAGTTTGGTGGATACGTGCGCCATGTAAGTCCACATTATTATTATTATTTCACATGTTGTCAGCTATTTCTACTCGTATCCGACCGCCACTTTTTAAGGGTTTTGAAAAATTTTTGCAACCAGTTAAAAAATGATTCCATCGATTTTTGGGGGTACAGAAAGCGAAAAATATCTTTAAAATCCACTTTTATGATGGTTTTTGGACTTTATTTCCCTTCTAAAAAAATCCTCCACTTCAGAAAATTGAAGGATCCTATTAAGTATTATAGTTGCCACTGCGCATGTGCATGTACATGTACAACTGTCAATGACCATGTTGGTCACTAATTGGGGAGTTGACAAGATTAGACTGACATGACTGAGGAAGTTTTGTGATTAGATATGCATGCCCAAGCAGACACTTTTGGCATAAATTTCACTATTGTGAGATCGGTAATTCTGGTTAAATTTTAATTTTATTATTTTGATTTTTTAAATTTCAAAAATAATAATGGATTTATTCCTAATGTCAAAAGTGTCTTCCTGGGCAAGGTTACCTAATCACAAAGTTTTAAGGTGTAATAATTACAAATGTAGCAGATCAAAAGTTGAAAACAAGAAAAATCACTCCATTTTTGTACATGTGGGGTTATACGGAGGGAGTTCAGTATACTGGCCCTAGAATGGGGCTAACTTAACCCTCCTACTATAGCTGCACTTTAGTGGGAAGTTGCTATAGAGGTCAAAATCAGTCAACTGCCTGTTTTTGACTGTTAGTAGTAGTACTACTAGTAGGCCTACTAATACTATACTAGTACTAGGCCTACTAAGTAAATAGTACTACTACTACACTGCTCAAAATAAAATAGGAATCAAAATTATTTCTTGGTCCATTTTGTCCATGTGAGGACACAAAAGCAGTTTTTGAAGGAAGTAAAGTACTAACGGTTACTCTGCAACATTTTAAACACTTTTCACGTGTTGTGCATGTCTAATGACATTTTAAACTGGCAGATCATGTGATAAGGCATGAAAATGCAGATAACAGGTTGATGTACTGACTCAATATCAAACTTGGCTAATCAGCTTTATTTCTTCATGAGTAACCCCACAATTGACTTCAGTAGGATGTTGCAGCACCCTGGACTCGCACACATTCTGCACAACGCCTCCTCATGAACAGTACGGTGTTCTGGATCACAGCTTGGTCGAGGTTGTTCCACTCATCCTGTAGAGCTGCTGTCAGGTTGGCAACGTTCCTTACAGGAGGGTTGTGACTTCTGACTCTGTAACTGAGAATTGCCCAAATGTTCTCAAAAGGGTTAAGGTCTGGTGAAATGGCAGTCCATTCCAGACGCTGAATATGGTTATCTGTAAGGAACGCTGTTATGATTCTTGCTCTATGAGTATGACAAAGTATGACTCACTAGAGGATGGGCATTGTCATTAGAATGAAAACATCTCCCATCAACCTGTTATCTGCATTTTCATGCTTTATCACATGATCTGCCAGTTTAAACCGTTGGCGTTATCAGACATGCACAACACGTGAAAAGTGTTTAAAATGTTGCCGAGTAACCTTTAGTACTTTACTTCCACCAAAAACTGCTTTTGTGTCCTCACATGGACAAAATGGACCAAGAAATACTTTTGAGTCCTATTTTATTTTGAGCAGTGCAGTGTACGTACCCTTGCACCTTTCTTGAGTAGTTCCTCAGCAAACGCTCTTCCAAGACCCTCAGCAGCACCAGTAATTAACGCGACTTTACCTTGAACCCTCATTGTTCTTAGTTAAGTAACTCCCTAATTATTATTTAACACTAACAATAACATTGAATGCGATGTTCCCCCATCAGATCATCATGCAGACCCCATATAGGCCCAGTCCCTAGCTGTTTCGTCTGCAGGTTTGCTTATAACTCTTGAGGGCGCCATATCTTACGATAACAGCGCGAATTAAAGGTTTTATAATTATAGTAATCGCCTTTTTTATCGGTGGCGATTTCTTTTGGAAACTGATGTTCATCCGGAAAATAGTTTGATAAGTTGAGGTAACAGAAAAACTACTCCCCCTTTTTAAGAATAAAAGTAAGGGTCAACAAGTGTTACTATTTGTTATTTTGTTAATACTATAAAAAAAATTGAACAACAACAACAATTAACCGAAACAAACAAACAAACGAACGGGAAGATCGGGCGCGGGCGGGCAACGATTATTTCTACTAGGCCTACATCAAAATTATAGGCTAATCATCTTCCTTTCTTTCTACAAAATTTCCCATGCCCATTTTTTTTCTACACATCCTGGAAGCACAGCACCATACTCCATAGGCCCTAAACACACTAAGAAATCACCGCCATTGACATCACCCAATATACGTTCTTAATTCAAGCTAAATCAGTGGACTGGAACTCGACGGACTCAAGTTAACTTCGGCCTCCCTCGCGCGGGGACCCATGCACAGAATTCATTTTGGTAGATAGGCCTATTTACTGTAAAATCGTACTTATAAATTCTCACGGTTATTAATTTTGAGAAATGTGTCATTTTATTTGAAGCATTTTGTTTTCCCTTCTCTAACTAAAAAAGCAATGTTACAGTAGACAGTCCGATAAAAATAATTATCGACTTAAGTTGTTGAAACTGCATCCATAATTATTTCAAACAAGGGCGGGGGAATAATGCCCCCCATGCGGGACGGTAATGGTAGGCCTACCCCCATCACTTAAATCAAAGCGCACAAGTCACTTTACAATTATTCCATAACATTTCTGTTGCCAGACACTCCCTCAGCTAGCCTATCAAAAATACTCTTCTTCTTTTCTTTCTACATTGGGGTGTAGTGGCCGAGCGGTCTAGCTTACCGGATTCAAGTTCTGGTGTTAGCAACATAATGTGGGTTCGAATCACGGCCGTGACACTTGTGTCCTTGAGCAAGACACTTAATCATAATTGCTTCTCTCCACCCAGGGGTTAAATGGGTACCTGTGAAGGCAGAGTTGGTTTGCTCTATATGCGCTAGAAATGGCAGCAATTGAGCTGTATACTCCCCAGGGAGCTGAGATGGTTTCAGGAATGATTTATGAGCCTTATGAGCAGGGATAATAATATAATGCGCCTTGAGCACCACTTAGTTGGTGGATACGTGCGCTATATAAATCCACACATTATTATTATTATTATTATTATTACAAAAAAATCCCGTGGCCATAATCAGGCCTATACAGTCTCCTATTTTTTTTTTTTTTTTTTTTTTAAAGAATAATTACGTAATTGTTGCTGCGAACAACATGCAGCGATAATTACGTAATTATTCTAAAAATAGGAGACTGTGAACAGAAGAGGCATTTTGGACTAAGGTCTGCACGGCTCAATCAACACTCTATATAGCTAGTTTTAAAAAACAAATGGAACAATTTATTTTTTTAAATCTAACTTAAATAAATATTTTGGTTATTATAGGTTGGTCGGGGGGGGGGGGGGGGGGGGGGTCCGTTGGTGGTGGTGGACGGGGGTAAGTCATGAGTCCCCCCCCCCCAACTGTAACAAGAAATCACCGACACTGATTGTTATCAAAAAATCGTAGGCGGGCCAGCGCATGACATAGTATAAATTCAAGGTTGGAGATAATTCCGGGTTTTTTGGTTTTTTGGTTTTTTTTAATATAGGGCTAATTGTTTGAAATTGTGTTTTTAGCTAATGTATAATAATTATGATAAACAATCTAAAGTGACCTTAAGAACGCTAAAAATAATGATCACTAGATTTAAAAATGCATCTTATAGGGGCAGAGGCAGTTAAACTGCCTTGTTCTGGACTATAGTTACCCCTCCCAGTCCTATTCGCACCGTGAAAAGGTTGGTTATTAACTTGTCTTGTTTCGGTGTGAGGGGCTGGTTTCTTCAGTGTAGAGTTGTTGTAACAACTCAGTGATTAAGTAGCCCCCACCCTGGAGTGGCCATTGGCCTTGTGTGGGGCGATTTGCATAAAATAAAAAACATAAATAAATAAAAAATCGCCCGTATTTTTCACTGTCTATCCAGAGGAAAGAAGAATACTTTTGAATGTCATTATTTCCCCAATATAATGTTCAGAGGCATGGTTTTACAGTATGTGTCCTGAACTTATCTGGTGGTGGGTCCCGTCATGTGGGAACTTAATAACTACAAAATCAAGCTTCTGGAAATGATGTTGTGAAATACCTCGTTTCAAAGTGTTTTGATTCCTTTTTAAAACAAAATTAGAATTCCGATCAAAACGAAAAATTGCCGCAAAATAAAATAACAATTATATCAAATGTGTCCAGTTACACGTCTCCAGTAACATTAAAGTGCGCCCTCTCTTGTCAGTACTCACATATGCATGCATGGAATTAAAAGGGAATTTTTTTAGGGGATTTTTTTTTATTTGGCTCAGAAATATGTATCCTTTTCTTTCTTAGAAATTCCACCAAAAAAACCGCACAATATTAACTAATAATGGTTTATGAAAGGGGAAATATCGTCACGACCAACAGGGCACGGGATCGGAGTTCTAGTTCTGAAAATAATACCCCACATATGACCGGGTGCTGTTGCCTAAATGAGCCAGTAATTTTCAGTCATTGTGTTCATCTTAAACTGTTACACCAATTGCAGCAGCGTAGCCACGGGGGGGCCTGGGGGACACGTGCCCTCCCCCCCCCCCCACAAATTTCCAGTGCGCCCCCCCCCACGAAAAATCCTCATAGTGCCCCAAAAAACAGAAAAGAAAAAAAAAAGGGAAAAACCCATACCCCTGGGCCCCCCACTGAAACGCAATGCGCCCCCCCCCCCCCTGTGCTTCCCCCCCCCCCCACTGAAAAAGTCCTGGCTACGCCGCTGACCAATTGCGTGCCCTGATCGCGACAACACTGACCCTTCAATTGCAATATATACTACTCAAAACAATTTAGGGAACACCGGAATAATCTCAGTTAAAGCAAGATCATTTATTTCAGATAAACACAATGTTTCACAGAATTGATGAGAAACAACTGCACAATGAAACAGATGATAAAGGATGCATGTAGTGATTACACATTTCATGACATGACTACTGAAAGAGAGATGGGGTTGCAAATGAAAATCCCGGTTCATGGAACATTTCAAACCTATTTGATGTTAAAAATCCGCTGTTCCCTAAAATTGTTTTGAGTAGTATATTTAAACACTGTAGATTAACGTGGGTTTTAACTTTGTGTTTAAAAAAATTGTTTGAGGTGATGTCCATAATTTCAATAATAGTGCAATTATTGTCAATAAGTTCACTGGTTCTTAAATTGTACATTATGTATAAGGGTTCCTTATCCCTAACTCCCTAGACAACAAAGGCAGTTGGAGGATTTTGAAGGATTTTTATTGTTCACTAACAATGCTTAGGGAGTTAGGGTTAAAATGAATAAATGAATGTATTTTCACGATTGTCTTGTTAAACAAATTAAGCTGAAGCTTTCACTGGTCAGTTGTTTCAATGATGTGATTTGAAAAGTACAAAAATCCTGAAAAATGGGTAGCGGGCCTGGGTCTCCGGCCCTTTGGTCTACAGGACAAAGAAGCCCCCCTGAACCTCCTGGATGTTTAACTTTGGAGGATTTACAGACTCTCCACATCCCTGCAAACAAGAGACTAGAGGTTTGGACACGATACAGGCTACTTCTTTTTTTCCTCCTCTTATTTCAAGAAAATGTTTAGGCAAAGGGAGATTTGTAAAAAATAAAAATAAAAAATAAAAAAGTTTTGCCAAAATTACCAGTGTTGTAATTTACTACTTTTTTGATAATCTCACTGGCAATTGTTTCACTTAACATTATTTTTTACATCATATCTCATCATCAGCTTAAGTTTCAAATTAAATTTCAAATGTTATTTTCAGATCTTTAAAGGGACAGTATCATAATGACCAGAGCAGACCAGGTCCTCCATCTATCTGGTGGTGCATCTCATCACAGCATGGAAATGAATGTTAGAAAGTGAGTAACTTAAAGAGACAATATCGTCACGTTTAGAGCAGACTTTTCAACAGGGCATGGAATCGGAGTCCTAGTTCAAGATGAACACAGTGACTGAAAATCACTGGCTCATTTATGTAACGGTAGTAACGGTAATGTGACCTTATCATCTGGGATATTATTTTCAGTCACTGAGTTAATCTAAAACTAGCACTCTGATTCCATGCCCTGTTGATCTTGACGATACTGTCCCTTTAAGTAGATAGCCTTTAACCAATGTTGTTAACCCTACTACACATGGAGGCCACTCCGATCCACTAAATTTTCAATATGTTCTTCGCCAACCTTTAGTACATACAAGCCTGCTGTCCTTTCCATGTAATCTTACAAAATCAACCGAGTGCCACCCAAGGCCACTGTGAACGTTTGAACATATTAGTATGGCCTGCAATGTATCAATGGGAGACCACCTTACCCTGCAATCTCAGTGGTGTGACAGTGCACAGAAGGGTAACCATAGGAGGCCACTGGCAACAGCTAATGACTTGGAGTGGTCTGAATGGGTTGTTTAACAAATTACACTAATTGTAGGAGGGTTAATATGAATTGGTTACTGCTTGTAAGGGCAACACAAAACTCTAAATAATAAAAGAACACGGCAAATAATGTTCATTCTTTTCACTCAAATATTATTTTTCTGCAGTAAACATGTACTTAGTAAGCTTTATGATCAACTTTTTTTGCCAGAAAAACTAGCAGCAAACTGGTCCAGAATCCAGCATTGTTAGTAATGGGAAATTTCTTTTTTTTTTCAAAAAAAGAAGAAAAGAAATCACCAATATGTTCAATGAAAGAGATATGCTCGAGTTTAAAAAGCTTCTGTGAATGAAGGATTGTGAAAAAACAGCCAATCTATTTCACTTGCATAAAAAGTAAACTAATTTCATATTTAGTGTTATGTGATATAACATTACCCACTATGTTAAAAAACAAACATTGTTATCCACAAAATAAATGTTCATAAATATAAACTTAAAAAACATTTTTTCAGAGAGATATGATTTTGTTGAGCAGAGCTATAAATGCAAATCTATCAAATGTTGGAACCCTACCCTCTTCCAGTTCCCTCACATGGCCACATCCATTCTTGGGACTGGGGCACATGTATTGAAATGAGCCTTTCCCATGAAATAGCTAATTACATTCACACATGTACTCAAGCACCACTGGTTGGCAAATTCAAAACCGGGATCGTCACGCACTGCCTAGCATGTTATAGGTTGTACTTAGCCATTGGTCTCCATTATATTAATAATGTAATAATGGAGGCATTTTTAAAGCGCTCTTACAAGAGGTATCACAGCGCTGTACATTATTACCCCTGCTCATCAGGCGCATAAATCATTCCTGAAACCATCTCAGCTCCCTGGGGAATATACAGCTCAATTGCTGCCATTTCGGCGCACATGGGCCAATCAAACACAACAACCAACTCTGCCCTCACAGGTACCCATTTACTCCTGGGTGGAGAGAAGCAATTATGGTAAAGTGTCTTGCTCAAGGACACAAGCACCACCCTTCATTCAAAATATTGACTGAATTTAGCGTGCGCTAGGCGCTAGGCGCTATGGCGTTGTGTAGCAATCCTGCATTTGGGTTTGCCAACCAGTGGTATTTGAGCGCATGTGCCAATGCAATTAGCATATTTCATGGGGAGGGTCTTTTCCCTTCATTCAAAATATGACAATCCCAAGAGTTGAAACCAATACAAAAAGCTGATCAAATCTCTGCACAAAAATGTATTTACACATACACATCCAGCTAGGTCAGACATTGAGTGTGATAAAAATAACAGGTGCAGATCTTTGGATTAATCAGTTAAATAATATATTTTTTTTTTACTGTTCATTTTATAATCAGTTGAATCATTACTACAAATATTACAAACCATGCATGTTTACTAATGCATGCTCAGTAAAAGTGGTCAATTATATTTCAGTATCTTTTTCTTATGATTCTTAAATGTGAAAAGATGTGATAATTATACACGTATGATAAAATATTGTTTGAAATGACTCGGGTAAACTACTACTGATTAGATTAGGCTTCTTATTTACATGAGAAAATAAAACATTTGGAAATAATATGAAAACATTATCTGTGTAGCTTTGCTATGCAAATGCATAGGTCATAGGTCAACACGTCGTACCTCTTAGAGGTCAATGAAAGCCATTTCAATATGGCTGTACAACTATCCACCAGGATACCAGGGAAATGTAAGGCTGAACCTGTATCCATATCTGCCTCATTTCTGGTGCCTTTATACTTATAACATTAGATTTAATACCAACAATTGAAATATAGTTTCCCTGCAGAGAATTTGAAGGGAAGGTACAACATTGGAAATAACTAGATCATTATTATCAACCAGCTCACTTGGTATAAAGTTGGTACAAGCATCAATCATCTTCAGAAACTATTCCTTCTGAAGTGCTTTCATCAAAGAGAAGCATTTTTGAAAAATTTAAAAATTTAAAAAGCAAAATTGCCAGCCAGCAATTTCTTCTTAAAAATATAAAATAAGAAACCTCAATGTGTATCAGTTTTTCACAGCTTTCTCAAAATTGCAAGCACCTTTATAATTTTATTTAGAACCTTTCAAAGGTTAGTTATAGTTCTTGTAAACTAAAGGGTTAAAATGAGGTGTACTTTTCCAATGTACAAATGTAATTCCTTCCCTTTTAATAACAGCATGAATACACTTTCTTCAGTGTCCAGTGATGACAGGAATATCAGATTCAAATCTTGTTCGATTTCGTCCAGCTGATTGGCCACGCCTGAGAAGCATTTATAAACTCTGCAGGGGAGGCACCCCCTCAAGAGAATACAGGAGACGGTACCGTCAGATACAACCCAGGAGTCAATTCCATCTTTAGGCTGCCCATTACTTGCTTATATTTTGACGGTTTCCATCTTATGGAGAAATCAACTGCAAGCACACAATAAGGCATGCTTACTCACTGGCCGCTATTAAGCTATGGCAATAACATGATAATATCGAATATCGCGATACCTTTTTAATTTTTTTTATTCGATTACGATATCTAGAACCTTTTTAAGTTATCAAGATATCGGCAAATCGTGATTAAAAAAATATATCGCGATTTAAAAAAAAAATAAAAATCAACATTGTGAGTCAAGTCAGAAATTCCATGGAAACAAAATTAGAACAGTCTTCTAAGCTTTTAGAAGTGAGAAACAAAAGCGAACTAATTCAGAAGTACATACACGCTCTGCAAATGAATTTGTGATTTATTGTGACGCTTGTAGAGGGGTGGTTATCGGCTCTAAAGCAATCCTGCATGAATGAAAAAATAATCGCAATATTATCGAAAATCGCGATATACATGTATGTTTGCTGATATATCGTGGATGAAAAAAAACTTGATATCGCCCAAGCTTAGCCGCTATTTGACATCAACTGAGCAACGTGAGATTGCTCTGCGTTTAAATTTCTTGCCAACTAGTGAAAGCTTATGAAATTGGCAACCAAGAGCAGTAATGTAACACAATTCGGTGACACAGCAGAAGATCCAATCTGAGTACTATTAAGCTTTTCAAGATATACATGTATACATTTTATCATGGTGTTGCCATCTTGTTTTACTTCCATTCAAATCAATGTAACCAAAGCGAGGCTGGAAGGAAAAATTAATAGTCTGGCACATTTTGATGCAAATGGGAATTAGAACTGTCATTGCCATTGTTGATACAGGGAATCTGACAATGGCCATAGTGTGATCAAGGTCTGTACAGTACAGTGCTGGTGTCATGAACGTTCCTTTGCTGAACATTTTAATTACAATGAAATTGGCATTGCAGGCACAGATCACTTCAATTAAACCTAACCCCATTTCAACCACTGGCTAGACACCCCTGCTCAATGCAACAACATCCATCGGTTGTCCGAGTGTGTAAGCTGCCCTAACCCCCTTCAATAACTGGCTAGACACCCTGCTCAATGCAACAACATCTATCGGTTGTCCAAGTGTGAAGCCTGCTGAGTGCAACAAGATCCAACAGCAAAAATAAAAAGACTGTTCCTTCGTTCTCTGCTCACTTCAACAAGATCCAACAGATTTTTTTTAAAACACTTGTTGCCTGATGGGGTTGGCCTAATGGGGTTAGGGTTGGCTAACGAACGACCAACTGATTAGCATTATGTGTAGCTGCCCATGATGTTCATGATAGGATCATCATACTGTACGTTATGAGCAGCTGAAGTTAATGCCAATGTTTTTTTGTTTTTTTTACTTCTGTGTATATTACGACTATTTGTTACTTGGCACGGGGCTATGTTTTAAAATTTCAATCTCTTCGGAGATGAAGTGGGAAGTTGTTCTCTAATATTGGGAACCATGATGCCAATTGTTTTTATAGTTCACATAAATTTATAAACACATCAATAAAAAATAACATTCAGTATCAAGAAATAGGCCTATTTAAAAAAAAAAGCTAATATACACACTATACAAGTGATTTTAACACACGTTAACCCTCCTACTTCTGGTACCTTTTTCAAACAAGTTGATCCACCATTTGAAACCATTCGCTTTTGTGGTTTTGAAGTGAAATAACTGCGTACAGTATTGATTCCCCCAAATGGTTTTGAATGGTAGGTCAGCTAATACAAAACCTTGTTTGGATCTTTCCAAATGGTAGTACAGCTAATACAAAACTTTGTTTGGATACTTCTAAGTGATGAATCAATGGACCCTCTATGCATTTGAATGGATTTGAATGGTAGTAAAGCTTGCTCCCAACACTGTTCAAATGGTATCACCATGTGTGTACAAAACCAATGGGCATTTTGGTAAGTGGAAATTTTGAATGGTTTCAAATGGTCAAACAGTAGGAGGGTTAAATTCAAACAATTTGTATATTGACGTTTATGGTACCACGGGCCAATTCCATTGAGCTGCCATGCAGAAACAATTTGCGGAGCAGATGTACGTACGTGCTTACCAGATTTACCAGCCCGGACTTTGGCATGGCAGTCTGCGGCTTTCATAATGCCTGGATATCAAAATTCTCTGCCTAGCAGCGCTATGAGTTAGGCCCCTGAGATGTGTTGTGATTGAAACTCGAAAGACTTATGAGCTATCTATAAAAGGATTTGCTATTTTAGTGGCAATGCACAGTGGCGGTCTGTTGAGAAGGGTTTATATAGTCTGTACCCAACACAAGTTACATGTACAGTCAAACCTGCTACAGTGGCCACCTGAAACGACGAGGCAAGGTATTAGCCAGGGGGGTGCCATGACCCTGGATTTAATTTGAATAAATGTAAATGTTGATACATTTCATTTCATTCGACCTTCAGGTCTACGACTAGTGTTAGAATGTCTTGTCTTGTTTGATGGACACCCAGTCTTGTTATTAACCCTCCTACTATAGCTGCACTTTAGTGGCAAGTAGCTACAGAGGTCAAAACCAGTCAACTGCCTGTTTTTGACTGTGGACCCAAATGTGCACACAGGGGCATTTTTGACTGGTTTTTACTGTCATTTTGACTACCCTGAACAATACCAGACAATGCTGTTACCAGTCAAAAACGGTTGACTCATTTAGACCTGTAAATGTACTTACTACACGTAAGGTTTGACAGTGTTTGACTTTTTAAGTGCACTAGATATACCATGGCAAGTATATCAACATTTTGACCCTTGTAGTCATAGGAGGGTTAAATGAAGGTGTATCACTTCAGATAAATTGTTTTCCTGCACTGCTTTATTGAATCCTGGCTAATAGTTTGCCATGAGGCCAGCTGCCCAACGTGACCAGCTTTGGATGGTCTTAAGTGAAATGCCAAAACATGTCCGGTGTGGCCACCATTAGCCCTGGTAAAGCCACTTCCCACAGATTTGACTGTATATACCTATATACACAATGTCTCTAATATGACTAGAGACCTTCGACGTGGATCACGCCTCCGTTTCCACTCCATCCTGGTTAACTGTCACAACGTAGGTGTGATCCGAGGCCGTCGGGTCCAACTGGTTCTCGGCTGACACGACGACCGGCTCTTCAGATTGTATCTCCGAATTCTGTAGGCGGCTGGCAACATCCGGGGTGGCCGTGTACAGCCCAAAGGTGATGCTGGGATCGGGCACCTCCCTGGCGTGGGCGAGAAACAGATCCTTCAGAAGGCTCAGCTCCTTGGACAGGAGCATCACCTTGTTTTCCAGCTGCATGTTCTCGTCCTTCAGTTTTTGCACTCGCTCCTGGGTTTCGCTAGCTTTCTGACGGCTGCGGTCGCGACTCTTACGCACGGCCACATTGTTGCGCTGGCGACGCATCTTGTACTCTTCACTCTCCTTGTCATGGAGGTACTTCTTCAACGAGCGGCCTGTGGTGTTTGACTTACCGCCTCCAGGTTTGCGGGAGTCAGGTGACATCTCGTTATTGTTGTTACCGTTTTCCATATTTTGCCCCTGTAGAATATTGAAACATATTTCTTGAATTACTCATTTTTATTCTCCAAATTAGGAGCTTAATTTAAAAAAACAACCACTTTGGTCCTGCAATGAAAAATTACCACATATCCAAGATGACCATGGTAAAAAAAAAACATCACAGCACCGCCAACTGGCTTCAAAATCGGTGCAGCTGTTGATCATGACGATATTGTCCCTTTAACCCAAACCATTCAAACTCCAACAGCAGGGTTTGTTTGATTTTGATGGACTCTGTACTGTATAGCCCAGACAGGGATACTTTGCATGGTGCCGGGTGTCCTAATTACAGCCAAGTACAACAGTTGGGTGGTAGTGTTTGTGCATGATGTTGGATTTTGGGGGATTGAGGAAAGTCCTTCGCCAAAATAGCTAGGGGGTTAGGGTTAATGGACTGTCAATTAAATGATTGTTTAACCCTCCTTATACTACAAGAGTCAAAATCAGTCAAAATGTTGACTTGCCAAGTGCAAAGTCAAACACTGTCAAACCTTACGTGTAGTAAGTACATTTATAGGTCAAAATGAGTCGACCGTTTTTGACTGGTAAAAGAATTGTCTGGTAATGTTCAGGGTGGTCAAAATGACATTAAAAACCAGTCTTAAATGCCTCTGTGTGCATATTTGGGTCAACAGTAAAAAAACAGCAGTTGACTGGCGTTGACCTCCATAGCAACTTCCCACTAAAGTGCAGCAATAGTAGGAGGGTTAAATGATTATATTTATCTGAATGAGGATGAATAATAATATTACCTGTATTTCAAACAATGACATACTACTGAAAAGTAGGCTTGGCATTTTCCATTTAATTTGCGAAATGTGTACCCATTTAGGAAAGAATGTCGTATCCAACCGCCACTTTTTAAGGGGTTTTTTTTGGAATTTTTTGCAACCACATAACCAGTAAAAAAATGATTCTATCGATTGTTGGTGGTACAGAAAGCGAAAACTATCTTTAAAATCCACTTTTATGATGGTTTTCGGACTTTATTTCCCTTCTAAAAAAAATCCTCCCCTTCAGAAAATAGCAGGATCCTATTATAGTTGCCACTGTGCATAGGGTACAATGACTGTGTTGGTCACTTATGGGGGAGTTTACAAGATCAGACTGACATGACTGAGGAAGTCATCGTATACCAACAATTTTTCATGAAATAAATATCCTGGAATAATTTGAAGTATATTGTCCATCATCATCCATATGTTCTCCACCTTACTGGGTAGGTAAGATTACTTTATTGGTTATATTGAATGAGAAAAAGTGGCGGTCGTACACGACATTCCACCCAGTATACAAAATAGTCCAAAATACAGCAATATGAATTTAGAAAAAATAGTACAGATTAAAAAAAAATCCAAGCCTGGCACATAACATCCTCCGAAATTTCTGGTTGTATTTTAAATTTAAAAACATTAATCAGTTGAACTTCCTGGAAATTGTGATATAATAATAGCAGGCCCACTGGTCGCACTTTGTGAAATAAAAAAGACCGGCCAAATATCGTGAAAATGGAAGGTTCCATTTTTTTAAAGGTAGGATTCATTTATCGTTTCGGTTTGCGGTAACACCATGTGTTTATCTCAACTAACGTGAAGCTGAGATACAGGTTCTGAAAAGAACCGTATCGCACAACTCGTATCTCAACCTTCGTTAAGTGAGAAAGGTTCAAGGGAGAACCAATTACGGGCAACTCGTTTTTCTCTACTGTCGCTAAGTAAGAAATATGGTTCAGGGAGAACCATAGGGACTTCACGGGTTATTCTCTACGTTTCGATTAGCCTGCTCTAGTCCCTATGGTTCTCCCTGAACCATATTTCTCACTTAGCGACAGTAGAGAAAAACGAGTTGCCCGTAATTGGTTCTCCCTTGAACCTTTCTCACTTAACGAAGGTTGAGATAGTTGCGACACGTTCTTTTCAGAACCTGTATCTCAGCTTCACGTTAGTTGAGATAAACACATGGTGTTACCGCAAACCGAAACGATATCGATATTCCACCATGCAAAGCCTCAAAACTTATAGTAGGATTCATTTACCCATTTCGTGAAGTTGAAAATGTTTAGTGATTTTATTTTTGTGCACACGTGTAAACGTCCCAACCTCACTGAAAAGTCTCTCAGCGCCATTAAATTGGAATATATAATTTGAGCTAAGCATTATTCTATTTCTAGGGCTAATACACTGGAATCCCTGCATATCCTTGGCCCAAAAGTGTCTGCTTAGGCAAGGTCACCTAATCACAAAGTTTTAGTTTGTAATAATTAGTAGATCAAAAGTAGAAAAACAAATCACCCCTTTTTGGTAAATATGGAGTTAGGGCCAAGAATATACGGGATAAGGATAAATCTGAACTCGGGCTAGGTGAGTCAACTTAGTCAAAGTATAAAGAAAACGGGTAGAATGTCGTATCCGACCGCCACTTTTTCTCATTAAATATAATCAATATTATAATGTTACCTATACCTAGTAAGGTGGAGAACATATGGATGATGATGGACATATACTTCAAATTATTCCAAGATATTTATTTCATGAAAAATCAGGCATTTTTTTGTATACAATGACTTCCTCATTTCAGTTTGATCTTGTCAACTCTCCCGTTAGTGACCAACACGGTCATTGTACATGCGCAGTGGCAACTATAATAGGATCCTTCTATTTTCTGAAGGGAAATCAAGTCTGAAAACCATCATAAAAGTGAATTTTAAAGATAGTTTTCACTTTCTGTACCCCCAAAAATCGATGGAATCATTTTTTAACTGGTTAGTGGTTGTAAAAACATTTCCAAAAAACCCTTAAAAAGTGGCGGTCGGATTAGCCCCACAAGTGGCTCGGACATGTACCCGTATCCTTAGCCACAGGTTGGTATCTTTTCCGCTAACGGCGATATTGCCTTAAATTCCAGGCGTTGAAATTGACGATATTTGCAACCATTTTGATAAACTAGATACGTTCCTTACATGTTTAACTATCTAGGCGCCCCCCAAAAAAGGGTGATTTCACTTACATTAAAATTTCGTGACATATAGGCCCGAAAAATTACAAGACGATCGGCATTGTGCAGGTTTCAACGAGGACGGCCATCTTGAATGTATGAACGGGAAAACAACTTGTGCGCGCAACAATTTTACGGCGGCTGTTTTATGTGTGCACATACTTGCTGTATTTTAGCGCGCAAGAATATGACCACGTGATATCGCCGATATAAACTTTCAAGAAACTAACATCGAGCAGTTTTATCAAATTAACCGTACTGCATGGAAGTTCATCCCCTTTTAACTATTACAATGTATATACATGTACCAGGTTATTTAACTGTACTTGCATTGTACATAAAACAAGAGAGAATGTTCATTAAAATAAAATGATAATGTAATAAATAGTCTATTATTAATTACAATAGTTTAATACTAATTTTAAATAGTAATTTTAAATAGTAATTTTAAACAACATAAAAATTTCACTAATAATTTAAATATATGAAATAATATAGTGTTACGATACTATTACTATAAATAATAAAAATATTATATGGTTCCACCATTTTTGTAAATCCATAAAAAACAAAACAAAACAAAAACCCAAAACCCCCCCCCCCAAAAAAAAACACCCAGAATGATTGTTTTATCTGACAAAATATCTGTGAATATAGTCTATGTAATATCTATGTAATATAGTACAGGTAATATTTTTACAATTTTTCATGTTTATCTGTTTTGTGAGAATATAAAGGAGGTAACTTCCAGTACAAAGGTGGTTTATTTTCTAATAAGAGTCTTCCCCCTGGTTATTTCACTGTCTTAAATTAAGCTGTGTAGACCCCTGTTTGTTTATTTAAGCCAAAGCTAGCATGTGTACTTAAAGATTTTGACCCCTAGAGTTTCACTCAGTAAATAATTGAATGCAGGAACTGGACATGTTTTATTTATTTATTTTTATTATATATATATTTTATTTTTAAATTAGTTATATCACATGTTTAGTACAAAAAATGCTCTGACTACCGACAACACGTGCAACCCTGAAACGGAATACTTCGCGCGCTAAAATACAGCTAGCATGTGCACACATAAAACAGCCGTCGTAAAATTGTTGCGCGCGCAAGTTGTTTTCCCGTTCACACTCTTCATAACATTCAAGATCGCCGTCCTCGTTGAAACCTGCACAATGACGATCGTCTTGTAATTTTTTCGGGCCTATATGTCACGAAATATAAAATGTAAGTAAAATCACCATTTTTGGGGGGCGCCTAGATAGTTAAACATGTAAGGAACGTATCTAGTGTGTCAAAATAGTCGCAAATATCGTCAATTTCAGCGCCTGGAATTTCGAAAAACCGCTGTTAGCGGAATGAGACCAACCTGTGGCTAAGGATACGGGTACGTGTCCGAGCCGCTTGTGGGGCTACGGTCGGATATGACATTCTTTCCAAGAAAACATACCTTTTCCATCTATTAACTGGTCTCAAGGTAAACTATCGGTGTTTCTGTTCATATTAAAACTGTACTTCTTCGTGCAGAATACGTGAAAAAATAACTTACACCTGCACCACTGC
Source organism: Zoroaster sp. YZ-2022 (assembly GCA_029582265.1). Lineage (NCBI taxonomy): Eukaryota > Metazoa > Echinodermata > Asteroidea > Forcipulatida > Zoroasteridae > Zoroaster > Zoroaster sp. YZ-2022. The sequence goes on from CM055822.1 coordinate 33,275,097, forward strand.
ATAACTTAAGGTTTATCTGCACGGCAGAAAGTGATTACGCAATCACATATTGCCAAATCGGATCGGAACGTACACAGTTCGGTAGGAACCTGACGTAAACACAACTCGGATAAATGGGCTGGGTTGTGTAAGAATACAAACGAATTATACCCTAAATGTGACTTCTTACCGTCAGAAGATCGATCCGGAATGTGCTATGAGTTTTGGAGGAGTATCCCTTTCATAGAACTCAGTTAATAGAGCTCAAAAATGTGAAGTTTTTACTCGCTGGACAGCGAAAACGAACCAAACCGTCACCTGAGCGCCTCCATTTTTATTTTTGTCGAGTACAAATGATTGGTAACCGACAGCTGCAGCCAATGCCAAATGTATAATGTCTACTAAGTACCAGTTATCATTTTTGCCAAAGCTTGGCTTGTTATGTTTGTGTGTGTGGTGGTGGTAACTAACATGTATGATGTATATATGTATAATGTAGTATAAAAACCACAGTATGTACAGTACATGTACATGTACATGTACATGTACATGTACATGTACTATACATTGTGAAACATAAATAATTATTTAGCTACTTGGCTATTTCAGTGAATTGACGCTGTTCGCGCGCTGGGGAATTTTTTGTTATGGGAAACAGACTTAACTTGAAAGAAGTATTCAATTGTTGTTCTTTGTGGGACATCAAATAGAAACTAAAATTGAGGCAGCGATTTTAGGTTTCAATTTTGAATATCATTTTTTTTTGGGGGGGGGGGGGGCTAAATAGCTGATAGGGAATATAGCTGATGAATTATCACTGAAAATTGGTGACGAACTAGATTGATACACTTATTTTTAAATTCTCTTTGTATTTCTTCTTTCTATTTGTTATTTGTTATTTTATATTTATGCATATATATATATAAATATGACAACTGTAATTTCCAAACATTTCATGGAGGAAACAACTCAAAAGGTGGATTTAAAACATTTCGATTTAAACAAATTGTTATTATAGAGAATAATTTTAGAAACCATGAACATTTTTTTTCACAGTGCAGTATATTAAGGAAAAACTTTGAACACGGATTTGGGTGAATTGTTGGAAATGTATACATTTTCGAACATTATATTAATAAATATTTCTGTTTAGGCCTATGTTTTATTATTATGATTTTTGGACCTGAACCCGAACAGTTTGTGTAAGGAATGATTGTATAGACCACAAAATAACACCCAGATTTACGACAATATTTCCCTATAATGACTCCATTGTTTCGGAATGGTCTTCCCTGCGAAGAATCGGTTATTCCGAGTTCTAGGACTAAAATAAAATATAATTTCTAGCCAAGGGAATTTTAACTGAAAAAAGTTAAACATATAATGTATAATGTTATTTCTTATAGGCCTGCTGTGTAACACTATGGTTTTACATAAATTTCATTATTACACCTCATGTAGCCCTATGTAATTCATTTGGTGTGTTTACATGTGTACACTCTTACACTGTAAAAATTGTGTTTAGAATTTAAACATCCACAAAATAAACGCGTTTAGGAATGCGTTTAAATGCTAAACAGCCATCCTCTGTACATGTCACAAAGCTAGCTTTTTGACACCTGTTCATGCTCTCTTCATGTAAAAGAGTGAAAACCACTCTTTCAAAGAGCTATATGGCGGACAAGTCTTTTTGGAGTGGATAAAGAGTAAAATTAGTAGTGTATAAAGAGTGAATTGGTGGCTTTCACTCTTTTACATGAGAGTATGGTTTTAGCATTCAAACACACATCACAGAAAAAGCACAATCTAAACATTTTTTAGGCTAAACATGTGAAAAAAGTGGGTACAGTTAAGTGTTTAGAAATGTGTTTAAATTCTAGTAGGGCATGGGGCTCTGCACTCGGCAGTGTTTAACGAAATCAACTTGAATTTTTCTTAATAGTGGTAAGATTTCAGTTGTGGGGGAAAAGGATATGAACTACTGTATTTATTTTTAAGCACGGTTCATCATCAAGTAAAAAGGTTAAACAGCTCGCTGCGAACTGATGGGTCCCATGTCATAAAGCTGCAGAGCAGAAAAAATTGCTTACCAAAAAGTTGCTTGCAAAATGTATATGCATTTTGACTGATAGTCTGTTTTATATTGCTTTGGAAAAATATTTGCTGCCCAAGCTTGATCCAGATTGACAATAATAATAATAATATTATTATTATTATTACCCCTGCTCATCAGGCTCATGAATCATTCCTGAAACCATCTCAGCTCCCTGGGGAGTATACAGCTCAATTGCTGCCATTACAGCGCATATAGAGCTAATCAAACACAACAACCAACTCTGCCCTCACAGGTACCCATTTACCCCTGGATGGAGAGAAGCAATTATGGTAAAGTGTCTTGCTCAAGGACACAAGCACCATGGTCGCGGTTGGGATTCGAACCCGACGACGCAGGCCATCAGAACACAAATCCGATGCACTAAACCGCTGGACAATGGCACTCCATTATGATTAGAATTATTAATTCTACGCATTTGTGGAACGTGGGGGTCACTTTGTTTATTTATTACACCCTTTTTCATCCAAAAATAAGCTTGCAATTTGTACTTTATAAACGGAAGGTACATTGGTAATGTTGGCAAAACCGTGCTTCCACAAGTATGCTCAGTAGGCCTATATTCTCTCTCAGTCAGTGGCACACCCAGGATTTGATTGGGGGGGGGGGGGGGGGCTCAAAATATTTTTATTTGAAACCAATATGGGGGAGAGACATGGCTGACCCAAACCATAACCGCTGGCGCGGCTGCAGCCATGTCCCTAGTCGTGCTCGTCAGTGAACCTACGGCACATGTTAAATGTTTCCTGGTGGTTTCTAGTCATAAAAAGAAGACATTATGGCATGATTCGGACTCGTAGGGTTTTACCTTCCATATAATTTCCTCCTCTTGATGTAAAGAACTTGAGCTTGTTTCGTCTGCAAGATTTCTATAGTTAAATACTTTCATTGCGTGGACGTAAAGTTTGTGATCATTCCGGGCGGAGCTAAATTTTTCAAACACGAATTTGGCAGCAAAACCAAATCCCAATATTATCCAATCGGTGTTTGCTAAAGAGTGTCACATAATCTTTGTAAATTAAAACCCAATCCTGGGCCATTGTGTACAAACTGGAAAGGAGTTGATTATAATGCGGGCGTGTTTAAATTTTACGAGTAACCTCAACGACAGTCAACGACCTCAACAAGAGAAACGGACAACAGAAAATGAAAATAAAATTAAGTAAAGCTGCTCCCTGATCAGGGTGCACCATGGCAGGGGGGGGGGGGGTAGAATGTGTAAAAATGCTTGTTGTATATACTGGTGGCCCTTCAAGCTTACATGCACATGCATACGCAACGCCGTAAAATATAATAGTGAGTGGAATAAATGGAAAACTTTTGGAGGGGAGCTTGAGTCTCCTGAGTCCCCATCCCTTGTACCACTGCCCTATACTCCTTGCCGAACTCCTCTGTAGACAAGACTTGGGCTCAGATTTTGCTCTTTCCTGGCTCCTTCTTTAAAAAATAAATAAAACATCAGCGGGCCCTTGGGGGGGGGGGGCTCGCGACCCCCAAGCCCCCCCTTGGGTGCGCCACTGCTCTCAGTCTCAGTAATCAAGAGAGTATCCTCGTGTTTTACGCTATTATGTTGACGGCAATTTTCAAAACTTATCTTTATCATCGGAACTATAGTCTATAATGTTTAAATTTCTCAAAATCGGTGGGAGATGGGGACACCCCCCACTTTTTAGAGTGAGGGCATGCCCCCCCCCCCCCAGTTTTTAGAATGGGGGACAGTATATCAAATGGCCCACTTTTTGATGGGGAAAAAAAAACAAAAAAAAAAAACACCTGACTACTGATGAGTAGGCTACCAGTTTTTCTTGCAACACCAAAATAATTAAAGCGCTCAGAATCATGCACCACCAGAGCATACAGAGTCACCCTAATCTCAGCTCAAGCAGGCCCCCGGGCTATACGCTAGCGGCTACGCGTGCTCGGACAGAGGTTACCATCTTGGACAGGACTTGTTGGGGACACTGGAACAAAGCGATCCATTTTCCGTCGATCGGCACATAATATTTACCACCCAGTATTATAACTTCATGTATTTATGAGTTGATGATGGTAAAACAAAATATCCTATGAATTTTTTCAGTCTGATGAGGCTATCATTTTTTAAAGTAAAATTAGAACAATACAAAATTCACAGCTGAGTTTTTGATGCAAGTTCCATATTAGAATGAATGCGAACAAATATTGATAATTTGAGCTAAAAACTCTTGGTGTCATGACTGTACATTATCCTATCTGTTGATTCTTACAAAGTGAGTTTTAATGCATTGATTTACACGTACATACATTTTAGCAGAAGTTAAGTGTACCCTGACTTTAAAACACGCTTCTTTGCTCTCACCAATGCATTGAATGAATACCCATCAGTAAAGAAAATTACTCTGACAAAATCGACATTAATAGCAAATACGTTTCTTTCCTTATTTTTTCCACTATACTCCCACTACTAGTCTTCGAATCGTGCAATATTTCGCATGGGCTTCTCGAGCTGATACAAGATTGCGCAATGTTATGACTATTTTAGGGCATGTCGTTGGTGACGGGGAATACATGCCACGTGAAACAAGCAGCCAATCAGCCTTGTAATAGAAAACGTCATTTCTATTAATAGAGGCAGATGTACATAATCTATATTGAATATCCATTCACCTATTAATATAGTTCCAACAGCTGGTGCAGTGTAAATGCAATTTTACAACATAATTTGACCTAATAGTTTCTAAAATTGTAAAACACATGCAATAAATGAACGATATGTTGAAATAAATCTGGTTCAAAAATATTCGTTCACAAAACGAAGAATTGGGGATTTCTTAGTGGACTGATATTCAGTATGCACAATGTAAATCGCCTCCAACGTCATTATATGTTAGCTGACACTTTTGCATATCGCCATTGCTGTGCAACGTGACGACGTCGTAAATGTGGAAGGCTTGTCAGCTTCCTTGAAGTTGAATTGTGAACAAATATCGTCCGTTTCCAACGAGAATCTTCATTTTTTGAATTGACACGGTCAAGATAACGTGCACTGAAGACTGCTGTTCAACACTTCTGTTTCATTAAACACTGTTAAGGTTGTCTGTTTTATTTAACAGTACAACTTTTAATTCATTATTCGAGTGAAGTTCAACCATGTGGCATTATTTCAGTAGCCATGGATTCACCGGGTAATTTCTGCATGTACAACGACTCTGAATATTTCGTCGACAAAAACCTCCAGAAGCCCGACGAAGTGTTTCTTTTTGGAGGTGAAGACAGTTCTATGAACTTTGGTGGGCTGGCTGACTATACTGGTCTCTTTGAGAACGAGAACTCTATTGACTTGAACGCTTACATCAATCCGGGGACCTCATCGGACAATTTCATGCAATTGTCTGAATTGATGCCATCTTCTCAACCTAAATCCACCATTCCAAGTGAGCTGCCCCCCTTGATCCGCCCAGAAGAAGTAGTAACATCATCCTGCTCACAGTCGCAGTCTTTCTTGCAGAATACTTCTCCGTCTATCACGTTCACCGTGGCCGATTTGTCGGACTCGATGCCCTCATCTCATCCCCAATTCATGCCTCGACATCGTCAAGCCCTGAAGGAGGAAGTAACTGCCTTGCAGGTGAAGGCTGAGCCGCAGGAAAGAGTTGAGCCAGCCTCCGAGTACTGTAACTACGACGAGGAAGAGAACGAAGAATACGACGACGACGACGACGACGACTCGAGCACCTACACAAGTGGTCCCTCAAGACCTGAAAGTCCAGTCCAACTGAGCCCCTCACAACGTGGCAGAAAACCTATCCCTGGATGCAAGAGCAGTTCAAAGTCCAGTTCTCACAAGAGAGTGCGACCGGTTCCCGATAAAGAATCGGATGAGTACAAACAGAAACGTGTCAAGAACAATATTGCTGTACGTCGAAGCAGAGAGAAGAGCAAGCTGAAATCCGCTGAGCTTCAGTCCAAGGTCTCGGAACTCACAACTGAGAACGACCGTCTGAACAAGCGAGTTGAGCTGCTGACCAAAGAACTGACAGTTCTGAAGAGCCTGTTCACGAATGTGGGCAAGACAGCTCCTCCCGCCCTTGCCAACATGTGAATTTAATGGTATCAATCGTACTAAAGGCCCTGGGCCAGGAAGTGATTTTTGGTCCTTCCTTCAGTTGAGTATCTGTGATCACAACATAGACGCCATTATTGGATGTTGGCTTTGTGAAGGTTGGAGTTGTCATTACTTTTGCATGAGACATTTCTACAGACAGACACTTGGTCACACTGTAACATTGTTATCTAATGCTGCAAAGAGATTTAGGCCTACACAAAAATGTCAAATTGATACCATATTTGGAGAGTTTAATGACTCTAAAGTCATATATAATGAATTGGATTCACCACTAATTTGTACAGACAGAGTCAAAATACCTAAATTCAGGGTAAAAGAAAGTATAAGTCTCCTAGCAGCAGTAACAGTATATTTATTGAACTTTGAGCTTGAGGGCAATTTTGGTTTTCAAGGAAATTCACTGATTGAGAAATGTATCTTGTTTGAATTTTGTAGACATAGTTTTCATCTCTCTAGATTTCTTCAAAAGTATTTCAAGTACTTCAAAGGTTGTGGTGTTAGGATATGAAGGTGATATTTAGGTGACCTTTTAAATTGTAGATCAATATGAAACATGTAAACTGACTGATGCATATTCATGTCATATGTGAAAGAGTTTCATATTAAATCGCCTTTATTTTTAAAAATTATATTGAAATGTAAATGTAAAATTTCCAAATAACAGATATTTATTGGTTGTATTAGCTTACAAAGATTTTTCAAAACAAAAAAATTATAAAAATGGATAAAAAATAGTCGAGTCGCATATGAATATCAAAAAGTTAATAATTGTTAAATATTCGGGCAATTTCACGTATCAGATAAAAGTATCTTTATTTTATGAAAAGGGATAAATTGACCTGGAAATTATGATTATAGTGAGCTCATAACTTCATTAAAACGTAATCTTTAGTGGCAGTGATGAGTTCGCTTTTTTTTTTTACTGTTTGCAAGATGGCAGTGAGAAAGGTTTGAATTGAAGGGAATTTTGGAATCAAATGTGGAAAGGTTACTGAAAAGCAGTAATTATGCCTTTGAGAAGAAAATTTAATCATAAGCAAATCTTATACTTATGAATGTTGAATTGCCTTGTAAATGAGCAAGATATACATGTATATCAAAATTAAAATTCACAATTATGAACAATGTAATTAACACATTTATTAATACCCTATTGCATGGTAATTAGTCTGTTAATGTCAAATTTTAAAGAATAAGTCCTTTGTAAACTATTTACTGATTCACATGATACATGCATTGTGTTAATAGCATGGCCATATCCAGTTTCTGTAGGAGAAATTCCGCCCATAAGAAAAAAAATGCCCTCCCCGGCCCTTCTGTTCTGGGCTGCCCTTCAACCAAGGCAGCAACTGGAGTAAACTAGTTATCAAGTCAAAACTGCATTTTGAGAAACTGGACAAATTCAGTGTTCACTTTACTTGACAAAGTTAAGCTGTGAGTCACCTGTTCAAATGGCATATTCATAGCGACAAGCTGGTACTGGTTCAATCCAGAACTTTGTTATGTAGGTTAAAGTTCAAGTTGAACAGCAGTGCTCACGAAAGGATAAAAATGAATGCTAGTGAGATTTTATTTGTAATGTTGGTCTGTGTTTAGACATTCTGTTAAAATGGCTTGAGGCTGTATTGAAATATTCATTTTAAGAGTTAATACAAAGCACCAAACATTTAGCCAGAATGTTTGGATTTATTTAAAACATGATTAAATTGTGAAATGAAACACTTATTGTGATATATCTATATTGCAAACAAGTCTATATAGAAGAGAACCACTTTTGAAATAAATTGAGCAGATTTAATTGATAATATATTATTCATCTAATTTTTATTTATTTGAGTTGGTTGCATCAGAAAAACAAATAACCATTGGATGCTTAGTCATCCCTGTCCACCGTCTTGGGTAGATTTTATAGGGCTTGGAATTTTTTCCAGGACGAAAGTGGGCGGTTTCTATGAAATTCGCATTTTTTAAAAACTTGTTGTTTAACAAAGTAATTTTTTCCCCAAAAATTGCCGTCGTTCGTCCTGGGGGAAAAATACGCGGCCTAGAGTCGGGGAAAGCACCGGTGAGGTTAATAACATGGTATTGCATCATCGGGAAATTTATCTCATGAGTAACACCACAATGACCAGGGGTCTTTTTCATAGAATTGCTTAGTAGTCCCATTTGCTAAGCAGGTTCTGTTGATTACCAGTGAATTTGTCATAGAAAGTGTACAGACCTTCGCTGGTTGCTTGTTTCAAATCGCTTGGCAAAATTATCTGCTTAACATAACAGCTCTCTGAAATTAGCCCCTGACCCTATACACCGAGCCAGTTTGCCTGGAGTAGTTTCCCCGTTTGACCTTTAATTATAAGTAAAATAAATGAGGATCAATAAAGCGTTCAGTGGAAGCATGATGCACACAGAATAAAACAGGTTTTCACATTGCCCAATAAAAGGCTCTGTTTTTCATCTCGACCTTGCAGGTCTGTGCTCATATACGTCATCTACATGGGTGTGTCTAGAAGGGGGATCCCTATAGAACCCTTTTTTTGAAATTAGTTTTTATGCTTCAAAGAGTGCTATCATGAGGTGAAAAACTAATAAAGTATACGTTTATTTTCTAAAAGCTTGCTTTGGAGTGACTTGCGGTCAATACCCATGCAGTGTATCATAAGACAATAATTTCCAACCATTACTGGACCCTTCCTGTTCAAAATTCCTGAATTTGTTACAGCTGTCATTGTCATATCCCATACAGTTAACTTTTCTCCGAATGTTCGACACCTTGACTTCATTATAAGGGCCACGGTTGTTTAAGGTATAGTACATGTACATACATGGTGTATACCGTGGAGGGGCCGACAGTCGCCTTTTCTTTTGAAAATTATAATTTTATATACACTCTTAAAACTAAAGTTTTGAATCAACCTTTTAAGAGTTCGTTGAGTGACAACACTTTATAAAGTTAAATTCAACTCAAAGAAATGGTTGAATTATAAAAAAGAATTAAGTGTTATCCTTATCAAGTTAACCTTACCAATGTTAATTCAACACGTTTAAAAGTTAAATAAAGATTTGTCACAGACCGAACTATTTAATTGTTCAAAACTTTAGTTTTAAAGGGACACTATCGTCACGATCAGAGCAGATTTGAACAGGGCATGGAATCGGTGTCCTAGTTTAAGGTGAACACAGTGACTGAAAATTACTGGCTCATTTATGCAGCAGCAACGGTAATATGACCTTATCCTGTGGGATATTATTTAATCTAAAACTAGCACTCCGATTCCATGCCCTGTTGATCGTGACGATACTGTCCCTTTAAGAGTGTACGTGTCGTTCAGAAAGCTGAGATAGTATTTAAAACATTTTTTTCAAAAGTATTTTGACTTAATCATAAGTCCACCTTTCCTAATGTTTATGAAATAAATTTTGGTAAATAAAGTCGAATTTAGAAAAATTGCAATAAAATGATAATTTCTTTCATAAAAACAGGAAAAGTGGACTTATGATTAAGTCACATGTTTTAATATTATGTACATAATATGAACATTTTGGACGGCTTCTAACGGGACAGAAAATGATATATTTCTCGGTTGAAACCAGCGAACAAGGAACATAAACTAGGATAAATGTTGTTCAACATAAACTAGGATAAATGTTGTTCAGCGTAAACAATATTTGACAAAAGGATATTACAAATATTTTCTAAAACAAAAATCCCACAGGAAGACTTTTTTTCTTCAGAATTTCATGCTAAAACGATGGAAGTGAAATTTTGTTCACCTGTCATCTTCTTCCTCTTCAACTTTTAACCCAGCCCACGCATGGAAGGAAGTGTTTAATGGGTCCAAGCACCCGTACGGGGCGCATCACTCATTCAGCATGTCCTGAGTCTGTCTGACAGCATGATTGGGATTTTGGTTGAGGGCCAAAGTTAGTTAGTTTGCATTTTTCTTGTTCGTGTGTTTTTCTTCACAACTCTGCCGAGCCCAGTGGTCTAATACTTTCAAATTAGCTCTATTTTGACCAAAGTGGAACTAAATTAAGGCACATGTAATTATCATAATAATTTATTTATTTATGTCTAAAAATAAGAACAATTTAATGGGTACATCCACACATACTGCCCAACCCCTTCCCCCTCCGGTGAAGTTTTTGGCGTTTTTTTCAGTGGGTAAGACACAATAAATTATATAGGGGCACTTTGACGGCATTAAATGAAAGCCATTATGTCGATTTCCAGTGGAAAGGATCTTGCAGGGGGAAGGGGGGGGGGCCCATCTCTGCCCAACTCTTTCTCTCCCCCAGATCACGGACCCTGGAAATCATGGAGGAAGGAAATATGCCATGCCTTTAGAGAACCTCTGCTGTCGGTGGGCAATGGAATTTCGAGTGGTGAAACTCCCTCAGTCGGTGTGACACGTTTCTTTAGAATACCCGCACACCCATCTCGTATAAAACGTGTCAGTATCAAAGTTCAACAACTTTGTTTTTTTGCAATTCACAGGCTTATAATTGGAGAAGTAATGCCGCCGTCCACGGTACTACGGTCAACTTCTCAAATTGAAACTTTGGGCTTTGTTTAAAATCTTTTATACTCGTGGCGCCGTCGTACCTTTGGGGCCATGGGGCCATGTGCTGTATGAACAGTTGTATGCAAATTTAATCCGCTTAAGAGTAAACTTAGCCCTGTAACTACTATGCAGTTATATTCATGTTATAGTCTGTACTAATCTGCTGAGAACATGGTCCTGTCCTTGAGGGATTTATCACAAGTTTTGTTTGAACTATTGTATTGCAATGTTATCATGTTTACTTAATGGCAAGTTCCAAAGGTTAGCAATTTAGCATATAGCGGTTTTCTTATCATGGAAATCCCTATCCTGTGAGCCAGCTGATCATGGGGACTCCACAAAGAGTCCACATAGGCCATTAATGAATAAGCATAGATAAAGTAAGACTAATTGCGGTGACACCATGTGAAATTCTCTATTGAGTGGTAATTAGTTCTGAAAAGAACTGGAGATTACAACTCGATGTTTCGATCAGTATGCTCTGATCGTCTTCAGGAGAAATGCACCAAATATAATTTCATTCTAAATAATATTGTAGTTTTTGGCCGTTGCTGGTACACCTTTTGGAATACGAAAATCAAGATTTGTATTTAAAACCGCCCCAAATTGACATTATATTATTATGTTCCAAGTTCCGCGCCCAATAAACAAAATAAATTTCTCCGTGCAGTTTCTCACACTGTGTCGTAGCGGACATCAGAGTCAGGGCACAACCGCGACATGCATTTATATCTCAATTTTGCTTTCACTTATTATTTTATGCCGTGCCCTTGCCTGGGCCTGTCCATAGCAGGTAAATATTTTTATTTTAGGATGGCAGTTTCCACACATATTTCAAAATTATTCATTTTCCCCAATTATAATTTTTCCCTGGATTGTATTGTCCAAGTTGACCTGAACAATTCGAACGAGATGGCGACCAGTGGCTAATCTCCAAATCGGGACAGTGCAGTGGCGGATCCGGGGGGGGGGGGGGCCAAGGGGGCTGTAGCCCCCCCTAAAATCGTTTAAAAAAACAACAACAACCAAGAAACAAAACAAAAAACGAGCATAATCTGATACAAACGGTAAGGTATTCCCCCTCATGTTTCCCCTCATTTCCCCCTCACTGTGCTTTGTTTTTCTCTCCCTTTGATTATTTCATTGTAATTTTTGTAGTACTGAAAAATCGTTCTTGATTCTCAGCCCCCCCCCCCCCCCAATATTCTGGATCCGCCCATGCAGTGTCCCGGGGGCAACTGTAATCATTGAGCAAACCTCTTGCATGGATTCATTAATTGTTTTCTAACTGAAAATGGAAGGTGAGGCATAATGACATTGTAATTCAAAAATACCAAAAATGGTCGACTTTTAATATAAAACAAGTGTACAACTGATGATGGTATATTAATCTTTCCTTTGCTTTTTTTCTGAGAAGCTGTCAAAGTGACACATGCAAGAAAAGTAAATAACAAGTTTGAAAGAGCTAGTCCTCTCTCCTGAATTCCACATCATAGCAACGAATTACACAAGTTGAATGCACGGTCGAGTTGTACATTCCCTTTCGTAACAATTGTATGACAGTGTGTACACTTTGACAGAAAGTTATCGCATATAACTCTTCCCCGATAACTGTGTATCAATTGTGTACTTGTTTAAATTATGTTTTTAATACTAATGCCCAGCCAAGACGAGGCCTACTATAGACCAATATGTCTCCCTTCCCCTGAATAACCGCCATCAATTACTGTGTCTATTGTGTATTTGTTATTTTATAAAATTTATTAATGCATGTATCAATCTTTCTCAGACAGATTATGATCAACACATATCCAGGGTTCTGAAAAACATGTGAAGAATTTCAACCACATTAATTTTTGCATTCACTCGGGGCACAGAGCAAGGACCGAGCGGTTTCCATGGAACACGTGGAGAACACGTGTAGAACTGCACGTAGCATACAGTGGTTGCCAGTATACCATTATCATGGGCGGATCCAGAACATTTTTTAGGGGGGGGGGGCTGAGAATCAAAAACAATTATTTTTCAGTACTACAATAATTACAATGAAATAATCAAAGGGAGAGAAAAATGTGAGGGAATGGGAGTGCGTTCTCCTCTCCCCCCCCCTCTCTCTCTCTCTTTCTCTCCTTTAATGTTTTTTGTTTGTTTACGATTTTAGGCGGGGGTGGGGGAGGCTACAGCCCTTAGCCCCAATGATTATAAAGGACACATGCCCAGCCGGTCCGGGGACCACTGGTTGGGACCAACTATGTCTCCGATCCAACGTACGTGTAGCGTACAAAATAAAAAAAGAGACCCAAAACATCATGTGACATGTCACAATAAATTGGAAGCATGGGTGACCAGTGCAGTGTGTCCATTTTGATAGAATAATATCGCATTAACTGTAATCTCCCGATAATTTTGAATTATAATTTTTTCTGCAACCAGCCGAGACAAATCTTAGGCTAAATTCTAGGAGTCTCGAGTCTATCCCGCCACCAATGTTCAGAGCCTAAATATGATGTTTTGGCAGTGCTATTTTAAATGTCTGTAGCTATTTTCTGAAAGTCTTGTTGTAGTTTGTAGTATTTGATCGTTTTTTCTTCAAAAGTTGTCTTTTAATATTGTACACAGGTAAATTTAGTATGTTTTTAAGCTACCGATTGATGTATTTAAAGGGACACTGTCGTCACGATCACAGCAGCTCAGTACTTTTAACAGGGCATGGAATCGGTGTCCTAGTTTAACATGAACACAGTGACTGGAAATCACTGGCTCATTTATGCAGCAGCAACGGTAATATAACCTTATCCTGTGGGATATTATTTTCAGTCACTGAGTTAACCTAAAAATACCACTCCGATTCCATGCCCTGTTGATCATGACGATATTGTCCCTTTAAACCAAAAATAAATAAATAAATAAATAAATAAATATATAGGTCTATTGTGCATTTGTTATATCCCATTTAATTAAAAAAATTGTAATGTATGCATGATCAACATATCTAGGGTTGTGGAAAAACAATTTTAGGCTGAATGAATTTCAATCACAGTTTGCAATGCGGTCGGATCGGTTTCCACGTATCGCGGGAACACGTGTAGACTTGCACGTACATGTACATGTAGTTATACCATGGTTATACAGTGTTCGCCCGTATAGCTCATCCAACGTGTATCCTACATAATGAAAAAGGGTATCCCCACGCATCATGTGACATGTCACTACATGCCCGGCCATCTATAATCCACCATCAGTCAATAGTCGCTGACAATAAATTGGAAGCATGTGACTATTACTATTAAATATAGCTTTCGTTTCCACGTCGCCTACGTGACCCCGTGGTTCATTTGACCCTCCATACGTATACTGAGGTCCATCACATGACTCGGGTCTACCCTTTGTGGTATGCAGAAAAGTAGTCCCGGAACTGTGGTATACCTTCACAAAAGCGGGAATTCCCTCGGTGTTCACAATAGGAGCTAGCAATGCGCCGTCCACGGTCATGTGACAGTTTATCTCGCCCCCACATCTCCTTTGTCGGAGTTGTTTGTTCCTGTCGGGGTCGACCTTGCCCGCATTTACAAGCAAACACCTTCAGATTAGATTAATTTTCAACAAATAACGTAGTCACGGGATGTTCGAAAACAAAAATTCACTGGTGCCTGGAAAAACGAAAGCAATTGCTTCCACGTGGACAGCGACAGCTGATTTTACTGTCAAAACAGCTCGCTATAGCTTTTGATTTACTATAGCAGGATATACTGTAATTTTGTAGGTGTCACACCCATTAGGTGTTTTGCTCAAAGAACGTTAGAATGTGAAAGCATGGAGGAAGGAAAATATTCCTTCCTCCATGGTGAAAGCAACAGCAGAAAACAACCACGTACGAATAAAGAAAATTTGCCATGTTGATGAACTAATTTCAAATATCATAATTTCCAGTGGGGGGGGGGGAGGCCTTAATCCACATGGGCGTCGATCAGTAGACAGAGGTATACTGGTCTCCTACCCCTAATTACAAAGAATCTGTCACCCCTGATCGCATATAACCCCCTCCCCCACTTTGATCTATTAAAGTATACCGATATAATCGAAGACCGGCACTGCTCCGCCCTAGCCAACCTGTGAACTAGATTCAGCTTATTTCCAGACTAGTGTATTCGAGTCCTAGTCCTCTGAATGCTATATATACATGTACATGGACATGTACATGCAGGCCCCTATAACACTGGAAGTTCTGTCCAGTAGGACTCCTGGGACATTCCTTTTGTGATAATTCACCTCATATACAGTTTTCCACCCCACAAAATTGATTCGTGGACTGGTTTGTCATGTCCATGGGTGTGTGTGTGGGGGGGGGGGGGACATAGGAATTAAGTATCGGATATAGGATTTTGCTAAAATATAGTTCGGATCGAGTGGGGAGCGACCGGTCCGGGGGGGGGGGGGTGGTGGTGTGTGCGCATTCTTTATCTACACATCCGCCACCAAGGGCGGATCTAGAACCCACAAATTATGTGGCTAAATACTGGATGCGGCTATATTCACGGCAGGGGGAGGTGGGTCCAGGTGGCCACTTAAGGGCTCCGGCAATTTGTTTTATTCTAGGCGCTCTCTGGTGCAATATGAGCGTTTTAAGGACCAAATTTGTGAAGTATTCTATAGCTGTGTGAATCCCAACCCAACTATCGACGATTGTGAAGGGGAAGACAGCCCCCCCTTGGCCCCCCTCGATCCGCCCACAGCATTCAGGGTCACGATTTTTTAAAATTCTGGACGCTCTGTGGTGTGTTCTGAGCAGCAGGACTTTTTCAGTGGGCAGGGGGGGGGGAGGTGCACAGGGGGAATTGCTTTTCAGTGGGGGAGGGGGGGGGGCAGGGGTATGGGTTTTTCCCTTTTCTTTTTTTTGGGCACTATCGGGATTTTTCGTGGGGGGCACCTGGGGGAACTGGAAATTTGTGGGGGGCACGTGCACCCCGTGGCTACGCCGCTGGTTCTGAGCACTTTATGAATATTTGTTGTGTTTCAAGAGAAACTCCATTTTCCTGTCCATAATTGGTGTTGATCGGTTTTAATTTGAGGCCAATTGACAGACACGCATTTCCCACTTTTGAGAGTTCCCCACCTTTGCGAGTTCCCACTTTTGAGACTGTCCTCCCACCATTGATGACCCATACAAAAACAACGCCCCGCCCAAATAATTATGAATGCGAACCATGAATCCCGATGAGTATGCTATACAGTAAAATAAGTTGTCATAAAGCACAAAATGCACTACAGAGCATGCTGAATCCAATCCAATCCTATTCACATCTGTATCATTAGTTAGAATACTTCACAAATTTGGACCTGTAACTAATAATAATAATAATAATAATAATAATAATAATGTGGACTTATATAGCGCACGTATCCACCAAACTGGTGCTCAAGGCGCATGACATTATTACCCCTGCTCATCAGGCTCATAAATCATTCCTGAAACCATCTCAGCTCCCTGGGGAGTATACAGCTCAATTGCTGCCATTACAGCGCATATAGGGCTAATCAAACACAACAACCAACTCTGCCCTCACAGGTACCCATTTACTCCTGGGTGGAGAGAAGCAATTACGGTAAAGTGTCTTGCTCAAGCCATCAGAACACAAATCCGATGCACTAAACCGCTCGACCATTATTATTATTGCATCAGAAAGCGCATAAATCAAACTATTCCCGGGGCCGCTCGGTTCGAGCTGGAATTATTATTATTTTTTTTATTGCAGGAATATAATCTCTGAAAGTGATGGCGAGGCTGTGCGACCTGGAGTGCGCCCCCATATTGGCCAAATCAGGCCTGTATCCGACACTGCCTGCGATCGACGTCCACGGTACCATCATCATTCAACATTACACAAAAGTCAGTTTCACGTAAATCTGTGATCATTTTGTTTTTCGGTGAAGAGGCTATTGTATGCTAGGAGTTCTAACAGTAATCACATTACTAGTTTTGACACTCGATAAACAAACAAATATATTATTTGTATTCGGTTATTCGGTTATTTATGTATTCGGTTGTATACAATTGTTATATCAGTAAAGAAGCTTTTTGAGGTTTTGAGCTAGAACGAAAGAAAACCTACGTCATACAGTAAAAAGATACAAAATAAATAAATTCAAAATAAGCACAATGTCACATGAACTCATCATCAGGGGAAAAAAAGATTTATTTAGTTCAAAGCAAATATCCGATGAAACTGTTTATCATATTCACAACAAGGAAAGAACCAGGGCTTGTGAATCAAAACTGCCGGCGAAACTGTGATTACATCAAAGTGTCGTCCATTAATATCCATGACAGGAAGTTGATGGCCAAGAATAGATGTCTAACTGAAAGCTCACAAGGACTGAAAAACAAAACAACAACAGTCATAATAATAGAGAAATCTTTGTCGAGCAGCATATGCATGTTTCGTGTGATTCCTGATTTTCTCTGTCCTTTTTGGTTTTGATTTGTACATTGCTCTTTTCTTAAACTACATGGAGAAAAATTAAATTACTTTCAAACGTTATTTCACACACGGGAAGTTTCCTTCCTTCATGTTTCAGAGAACAGTTTACCAGGGCATGTGTAGCAATATGGGCGGCAATGAATTTGTGACCGTGGTGTGATCAATTAATTGCTTATCAAATAATAATAATCGGCATTTAATTGGGTGTTTTTAAGCGAGGCCTCATGTAACTTTGAATGACCCCCTGCCCTCGGTCGTTCGGCACTCCTGAAACCACAGATCAAGTGAAACAATCTCAACTCTTAAAACTTGTATAATTAATCTCTCAAAACCCTATGATAGACGAAGGGTTTTGAGAATAGCAGGGAATTTATTCAACCCTAGCCCCCTTAAATTAACTGGATAGACAACCAAGACAACAACATCCATCAGTTGTCCAAGTGTTACCCTCATTGACTGACATTCGAGATTCAGTACTTCCATTATACATTGCACAAATGTCAATATCACCCCCCCCCCCACCCCACTTTTCAAAACAGATTTACGCCACTGGGTTTTTATAAGTTAATATTTTTTTGGGGGGTGGGGGGGGGGGGAGGGAAATAAAGGTTCCCATTTTGAAATATAGGTTTTTATAGGTTTCGCTGGGAGGCCTGCCAAAACTTTAATTGTCACTGAAATATAACTATATCTAATATCAATAACCTCTGTTGTTAGTCTGAGATAAGGTAAAGTCTTTGAAAAATGTTATGAAATGCCAACAAATCTTCTCTTTGAACAACAAGTTATTTAAAATGTACAACATTTAAAATGTACAACCTCAAATGGTTAGCTTTAAAATAATTTTGTTATTCTAATTTTATCATCAACTGTGATTAACTCCACTTCTTTAAAAAAAAATCTATATTTTAAATTTTAAAATGAGAAGTGTGAGTAACTGTGTTTATAATAGTTGTCATATGAGTTCAGCATTGAAATAAAGAAAAGAAACTCATAAATAATATTTCTATGAAATGTGTTTTTATCTTTGAGATCCTGCTAGAATCAAAGTGAAAGTATATCAACATTTTGACTGATTTAGGCCCTTGCAGTCAGAGAAGGGTTTTAAAGGTTTAACCTTCATTTCAATCATAAATCACAACCAGTTTTGTTGCTGTGACACCATGTAGAAATTCTCTTTTGAGTAGTATATATTCTGAAAAGAACTGGTAGGTCACAACTTGACGTTTCAATCAGTATGCTCTGATTGTCTTCAAGAGAAGGCAATAAAACGGCTCCTTTGAAAAAATATGTAGGGCATAACTGTTATATATTTGTTGCTAGAATTAATCCCAAGACATGTTTTTCCATTCCCATGCGGAATTTAACTTTCCTACATTGAGTTATAAATAGCAGAAAAACGACCAAACTTTCACACTCAGTTTTCTTGAAACACAATTTTGCACATTAATTGCTTACGACCTTTTGCCAGTCACACTTTCGTTATGTCCTTCTTCCAGGCACACAGTACAACGAAACAGTCTTTACTTATCCTTTTCACCATGCAAAGCAACAAGTCTATACTAACATAACGGCTTGTTTACTTTGTTTAATTTCTTTAATTTCGTACGTCATCCAAATTATATGACGTGGAATGGTCTAAATATATTTTCTGAAACAAGGAAATAAAATAGAAAGTGATACGTATCCTACGTATTAAGTATCATAATGTGGTGGGGCTGTGACCGAAAATCACCTGTAGAATCAATTATTGTCCTAATGATAATGTGGGCACTTTTATAAATAGAATCAACAAACACTGAAAACCCATGATCACTTTTATAGATATGCCCTAAGCTAATATCAATAATTGACCATCCACCATTTTAAGAGAGGTTACGTCATAAAGGAAACTAAACAACATAAGGTTTTAATATTACAATCCAAGGGGAAATATTAAAAAAAAAAAATGTCATTTTGTCTAAATATAGACCAGAATGAAACCTAAGTTCCACTGGTGGAAAACAAATGGCCCCTTTTCAAGGGAGTGATTTGACAAAAGTAAAAAAAATTCTGAAAAATGGGTAGCGGGCCTGGGTCTCCCTTTGGTCTGGAGGACAAAGCCCCCTGAACCTCCTGGATGTTTAATTTTGGAGGTTTTTCATATTTTCCACATCCCCACAAACAAGAAACTAGAGGTTTGGACACAATACAGGCTACTTCTTTCTTTCCTTGGTGGCTACTTCTCTTCTTTCAAGAACATTTTGAGGCAAAGGGAGATTTGTAAAAAAATCCTGAAATCAGGAAAAATCCTGAGAAATCACAGGACTGCCTCTTACATTACATGCGCAACAGCCCCAAGCGTAACTTTGAAAGGGCGACATCAGGAAGGCAATTTCTAAACATTTGTTTCCCCCGGTAGACCTTGGGGCTTTCGAGTCAAAAGGAGATCGGAGAACTTTTTACAATATCTGAATGTAGTTTTAGATCATAATAAAATGTATGTTGCATAGTTTCCTTATGACATAACCTCTTTCAAAATGGAGAACGGTCAAATTATTAATATTTGCTTAGAGATTCCACTTTAAGGATTCATATTCCATACATGTTTCAGTTTAGGGTTTAAATCTGTACAATGCTTTTATTTTCAAGTAGAAAATTAAATTGCTTTCAAAAAAAGTAATTTCAAAGTTACTGACCGGGGCATGAATCAAAAGTAATTAAGTAAATAATTCATTTATGACATGATACATTCATTCAGGTCACCTGTGGATGGTGGAACAATACTTCGGTCAATTATTTCGGTCAATTATTTCGTGGACAAATCTCTTTTGAAAGTAGCTTGTTTCGCTTTTACATGGAAAATAGAAGTGCAATGATGAAAAACCTAAATTGCCTGTGAAACAGTGAAACTCACAGATTATGCATCTTTAACCCATCTATGACTGCAAGGGTCAAAAGGTAAATCTAGTGCACTTAAAAGTCAAACACTGTCAAACCTTACGTGTAGTAAGTACATTTACAGGTCAAAATGAGTCGACCGTTGTTGACTGGTAAAAGCATTGTTCTGGTATTGTTCAGGGTGGTCAAAATGACAGTACAAAGCAATCAAAAATGCCCTTGTGCGCACATTTGGGTCAACGGTCAAAACAGTCAGTTGACTGATTTTGACCTCTATAGCCATTTGCCACTAAAGTGCAGGAGAGTTAATAAAAGGTATGACATAAAACACAATAAAGGGGGCCACTTTCCTACCGTCACGTTAGCAGTTTTTCTAATGGTTGTAATTTTATTTTTAATATCTGAAACCACCCAAAAAGAATTTCAACATTTGAATAGACATGCATGCTTATCCTAAAGATAATTTGAGTTGATTATTACTATAATTTTTTTAATTACCCTAAAATTTCCATCAAAAAATGGATGGAAAAGTGAGGTAACTTTTTCCGTCCAATTTTTATGGAAATTCGAGGGTAAAAAAATAAATAAAAAAATAAAATAAATCAACTCAAATCAGTTCCAGTATAAGCCTGCATGTCCATTCACATGTTGAAACACTTTTTGGTCGGTTTCAGGTACTTAAAAAAAAATAACAACCATTGGAAAAACTGCTAACGTGACGGATGCAAAGTGGCCCCCTTTATTGTGTTTTATGTCGTATGCATCTTAATATGTATTTTATATTTTGTAAGGAGTGAGGATCAAGAACTATGGATAAAAACCAAGCCGTGGAAGTTTATATTCAATGGCATGAATAATTGCACTGACGTAGATTACAACTGTTCATTCACAATTTCTGACACAAAATGCACAGCGTTGTTATTAGCAGCCCTGGATCTTAAAAAGATGTACCGCCCGTGTTCTACCGGCAGTTTCCGGAAAAGTTTTGTTTTCAATGGCAAAATTGAGAATTTCCTTTTTGAAAGGAAAGCAAATACTTTGAATTAGATATTTCACAAAGTAGTTGTCAGAAGCTTGGTTTAACCCCAAACCCCCTAGGTATTCTGGCTAGGAACCTTCCTGAACCCTAACCCCCTATAGGTATTCTGGCTAGGAACCTTCCTGAACCCTAACCCCCTATAGGTATTCTGGCTAGGAACCTTCCTGAACCCTGACCCCCAAGGCATTCTGGCTAGGAACCTTCCTGAATCCTCCAAAATCCATCAGTGCACTTTTGGCAACACGCCCTCATCTTCAAAATGCACCATGCATTTTCGTTGATCTTTCATATTCAGCACTTATGGCCTGTACTTCTTTGTCAGGTCGTAATTTTGCCCCATTTGAAGAGGTGAAAGTACCAGTTTCCGACAGTGCTGAATTTTTCCCAAAAAGTGCCCCTTGGAGGATTTTGCAGGATTTAGGGCGGTTAGGGTTAACGGTAAACGGGTGCCAAAATGAATTAACGATGGGACCCACCTCAAATTCATTTGGGTTTATCGTCGTGTGCCGGGAAGAAGGACGTAACGAAAGTGTGACCGGCAAAAGGTCGTAAGCAATTAATGTGCAAAATTACTAGTGTTTCAAGAAAACTGAGTGTGAAAGTTTGGTCGTTTTTCTGCCATTTATAAGTCATTGTATGAAAGTCAAATTCTGCATGGGAATGGAAAAACATGTCTTGGGAGTAATTCTAGCAACAAATATATAACAGTTATGCCCTACTTTTTTCAAAGGAGCCGTTAAAATAGCCAATAGCACAGTCAATGCATCTTTAACCTTTTTTATTTAACTAGCCGGCCTGGAAATTGTGTAGTTTGGCCTGCCTAATAGCAAATGTACTTGCCCCTGGCAAGTAGGCAGCTGTTACGGTCCTCACATGGGGCCAATTTTTATAGGGTTGCTTAGCAGATAAAATTGCTTACCAGAAAAAATTAGCTTAGCAGTTTTCTTTGGTTACCAGCCAAACGTTCACACAAAATGTAGGCATTTCGGGTGGTAGGCTGCTTTATATTGCTTAATAGCAACAATACACAATGTACTTGCTTAGCAAAATTCTTTGTTTAGCGGCTCTGTGCAACTGGCCCGTGGTTGTTAGCTGGAATACTTTGTATTGCCTTTGATGACATATTGAAAGTTTCAAGGGGGGACAATCAAAATGAATCTACAAAGATTTCTGACAAAATCTATGGAGATACACAAAGAAAAATCCCATGGATTGTTTACCATGAATCACAGTCCTGGGCCCCATTTCACAGAGCCGCTAAGCAGCTGATTTGTTTTCTTACTGTACGTTTTTCATTTCATAGCGCTGTTAACCGTTAAGCATAGAGAAAGGCACGCTAACTTGCCGGCCGTTATTGCTAGCAAATGAGTGACGCAACAATACAAAGCCATGGTGAATGTGCACACGCCACTCCAAATTTTCTTCTAATATGCTTATACTTAACCAGTTCGCGTCGCGCGTCGGAGGCCGTGTACACACGCACATTTTTTTTTGGACAGCGGATCGGAGAGCGTCTAAACACGCCACAGGATTCTCGGGAATATTTGTATAGATTCCCGGTCGACATGGCAACGAGCCATAAGCATACGGTGGAAGACGCGGTCTCCCCGGTCACGCTCTGGTGAGCACCATTGTTTGCGTTTGTGCGGTAAAAATAAACCCGCCACGGGGGTTCGGAAAAACTTTTTTATTCCCGGTGTGAACTGGTTAAGCAAGTTTTTTCTGCTATAGTTAGCAGGGCTGTAAAATTGGGCCCTGCTTCTTGAGATACTTCCTCATGGTCAAAGATCACCGGATGCCACGATTGCCTGGAAACGGTCTTAAGGAAGCAGCTGATTGGTCAATCCTGGTTCTAGAGACACTTCCTCGAGGTCAAAGGTCATCGGTTCCCCCGGTTGCCTGGCAACAGCCTTAAGGAAGCAGTTGATTGGTCCAATGTTGATTCCCATGATGCACTGCAGGTCATATCCTTCTTCCTGACTGCTGACTGGGGGAAGAACTCGTTCAATACTTGACTGCAGCAACTGAGAATAAACATTTGTCAAGGTTTTTTTTAATGAGCAAAGGTAACATACTGATTGATGCATGATATCAACCTGTGAGTACTACAGGTTTTCCCGGCCAAGTTTGTCAATTTTAGCATTCAAATTCGTTTTCGTGCATTCGTATTAAAGCGATTTTGCTAATCCGGTTGCTACCATGGTTCGAATTCAGAATTCAGGCATTCAATTCCGTTTTCAGACATTAAATTTCGGATTCGCGTCATTTAATTTAGTGGTGCACATCCGTCATTCAATTTCGCCAGATTGGCTTGAATAAGGATTTGCACTCGAGTTTTATTTTCAATTTCATTTACTGGCAATCAATTTGGCAAAATAGGAATTCAAAAAAATGATTCTTACCAATCTTTCTTTAATCGATATAATGTGTTTTTCTCATTAAAATTTTTGTTAATGTTTCCACATTCTTGTTTAATTTTTTACTTTGTTTTTATTATTTGTTTCAACTCACATATCTCTTAATTAATGTGTTTTTGGGGCATTCCTGAGAATTTCCCTCAAACGCCTCAATCAAGCGTGCTCAGACTACATAAGATATTCTCGTATAACGACCACGAGGTGCCGTTACGTCATCTTTATCTGTCAAGGTAGTAAATTGTAGAAATGGAACTTTATCCTTCGACGAACATTAATAGTGGCAGGCTCTTACCAATGAGTCAACCAATTGCTGCTATGAAATTGAAACATGGAAAAACAAGTTTAACAGTGTGAATTTCATTACACAAATGTCACAAATGTTTGCCCAATAATGAATTTGAATGACTGACTGTACGCCGTGGGAAGCTTAGGCGAAATGGAATGCTGTCGGTGAGTTTTTTTTTTAAATTGGATGTGCATTTTTGTTAATTGCATGACACATAAAATGAAACTGAATGATCGTTTAAGCAAACTGAATGATGATTTTGAGCAGCAATCGGTTTCATGCGAAATTGATTGACGCTGCGTGGAAATTGGCTGCTAAATTGCCGAACTTGGCCAGGAAAACCTATATCAAGGGGAGAGAGTACATCAATGTACATGTACATTGATTTTTTCATGAACTTTTGAAAATAAATGGGACTGTTTTCAAAAATTCTAATTTGGGGGAGATGTATCCTTAAGTAAAGGCCCACATGGTAACCCGGAACACAACACACGAAAAAAGACCATGCACGCCCCAAGTGGCGACGCCCCAAGTGGCGACGCCCCAAGTGTTCTGTGGACTTTATGCAAAAAGTGAATCAATTGTTTATCACCTGACGCAAGAATTTCATCAACCTATAAATATCGCGGCACCCGCTACTATATTAAGATTCTAGCCAGCCAATCATCATTTGGTAAGCTCGGTGGTCGAGAGGTTAAGACGTCTGCATTAGTAAGCAGGAGGTCGTGGGTTTGAATCCCGTCCAAGTCGCCTGTGAAGTTTTTTCCACAGACACTCAGAAAGCACCGAGTATACAGTGCTATACACACGTCGGTGTACGGCAAAAAGTGAATCAATTGTTCATCACGCGACGCAAGAATTTCATCAACCTATTTCTCTACCGATTTGGTCGAGAAATGCTAATACATAATGCATTAGGTAACTAATTTGTTATGGTATCACTTATTTAAATAAAGAGCCCAAGATTTGGCTTATGGTGATTGCCTTAAATAAATTATTCATTTTGCTGGAGGTTTATGAATAATTCAGTAGTAGCGTATTCATAATGTGACTGGGAAAGGCACCCGTGGCTTCACCACTCGTGATCGGGTGTGTGGTCTTTTTTGGGGGCGTTGTGCTGTGTTGCGGGTTGCCACTAAAGGCTGGGGGGGGGGGGGGAGATGGGGTGTAGAACATTCTCTCTGTATCACCCTTGCCAGTGTTGATAATTTTCAATGGCATCATGGGCATTGGAACCAGTGGCATAGCCATGGGCACGTTTTCGCGACCCTAACCAGAAACTTGTTTCTGACGTCATATTCTTGACCAGAAACAAGACGACACAGGTACTCGAAAATTGTTTTCAGTTTGCGATGTGTTCAATCATCAACGTTTTCTCAAAATATACGGTGTAAAATAGAACTGAGTACTAGTAATAAACCTGAAAGATATAATAATAATAGAATTTTGCTATTAAAAGCAAATATTTCTGCTATTAAGCAATATAAAACAGCCTAATAATAATAATAATAATGTAGACTTATATAGTGCACGTATCCACCAAACTGGTGCTCAAGGCGCATTATATTATTACCCCTGTTCATCAGGCTCATAAATCATTCCTGAAACCATCTCAGCTCCCTGGGGAGTATACAGCTCAATTGCTGCCATTTCGGCGCATATGGGCTAGTCAAACACAACAACCAACTCTGCCCTCACAGGTACCCATTTACCCCTGGGTGGAGAGAAGCAATTATGATAAAGTGTCTTGCTCAAGGACACAAGCACCCTGGTTGTGGCTGGGATTCGAACACACATTCTGACGACTCAGCCATCAGAACACAAATCTGATGCACTAAACCGCTCGACCATGGCACTCCATGGTGTATGAACAATCATTCCATCATGTTTTAACAAATAATTTAAAAAAAACTTTCATTACTTTTTACAATCCGCCATCTTGAAACCAAGCGCAACGCGATCGCAAACTTCGGTTCACGTTTGACCAGAACAATGACGTCATCGCAGCACAACCGAACTAGCGAAAACGCTTAACCAACGACCAAAGCCCAAACTTGTTTCTGGTTATAGGTCGTGAAAATGCGCCCCTGGGTATTCAGAGTGGGGGAGTGGGGGGGGGGGGGGGGGAACATTTTTTGGGACAAATTTACTGACACAAAACAAATTTACTTTTTTCGCCTACAACCCCCCCCACCAAATAAACATGCATGCATGTCCAGGTGAAAGTTATTTCCAACCCACTTAAAACAACACATTTTGTAACATTTTTCCTCTTTTTTTTTCTCTTTTTTTAATTTTTAATTATTTTTTTATACACCACTTTTTAGCAGACAAATAAGTTTACCGACAGACACTATTTTGCCAAGAAGTGGGGAGGGGCTGGCCCCCTGAACGACCTTCCTTGGCTATGCCACTGATTTGAACAGTTTCTGTCAAAGCTGACACATGGTGCTGCTTAGAAGAAGGTTGAACATCATGAGGTGATGATGAGGTTGCAGCAACGAACAAGTCAATCTCACCTGAACTCTGACCTTTGCGTCCTTGGGATCGAGCCGTGGACAATCGAGGAATATCTCCAGATGCATCCTGGTCAAGGGTGAGGTCACTGACCTCTGACACGTCTTACAATGCAGCTGGGAGCCACTGTTTTGAAACCAAAACAATCTGTACTGTAATGAGACAAACACTGTCCATACTACATGTGCAAACGTCGAGTAAGATTGCATGCACAACTGAAGATTGAGAACGAATGAGGATACATGTATGCTTTCTGGGTCAAATTTAAATATCCATTCTAGTCTTGAAAGTAGTACTTCATAATCAGGGAAAACGTGAACACTGGAATGTATTGTGAAGGCAATAGCGCACGCTAAGGCCAAACAAGTCTCTGGTTTCTGTTAATTTTTTTTTTTTTTTTGTAATCTTTTTTTTTTGCCAGCCAGTGAAATACGTAATTTCCAACACACAAAGTATGGTTTTCTATTAAGAGAGGCCACACAAATTGGGCAAATGTTCACGTTCATGGAGTGTCGTGGCCGAGCGGTCTAGCTTACCGGACTCAAGTTCTGGTGTTGGCAGCAGAATGTGGGTTCGAATCCCGGCTGTGACACTTGTGTCTTTGAGCAAGACACTTAACCATAATTGCTTCTCTCCACCCAGGGGTTAAATGGGTACCTGTGAGGGCAGAGTTGGTTGATTAGCCCTATATGCGCTGTAATGGCAGCAATTGAGCTGTATACTCCCCAGGGAGCTGAGATGGTTTCAGGAATGATTTATGAGCCTTACGAGCAGGGGTAATAATATAATGCGCCTTGAGCACCACTCAGTTGGTGGATACGTGCACTATATAAGTCCACACATTATTATTATTATTATTATTACCCCTATGCGAAAAAGTCATTTAAAACACAGCACAGCAGAATTCCAATCGATCCAGCAATTTCGTAGCAAAAAATGAAAACTAAAAATACTGATGGGCAGATCTGAGGTGACGCACACAGAGACCATAAACTGGAGACTTTTTTGGGGGGGGGGGTGGGGGGGGGCATTATGCTAAACGACAGTTGCTGCTTGAATAAGGACACTCTCCAATGGGTCCCTGCATGGAGGCTTTATAATCGGTGAAAACCTTTCCCTGGTAACTGTTAAAGTTGGCATGTAAACGAAGGCAATAGCACTTGCTAGACTAGCATTACGATAAATCACAGCTGCTGCTTGCGTTCACAGGTCACAGGTCCTAGTCTTGGTGCAAGATGTTCTCTGGCGATAAAGGTTACACGATCCACTAATATCGGGCGCTATTCATGCACGTCCATGAAACACGACTTGCCCCACACAAACAGCACCTTCCTGTTGGAATTAGTGGCCGTGGGATCAATAGCGCCCCCTGTCGGTGGGTGGTTTAGGACCGGTGCACGGTGATCGTGTAACCAGGATTCACTTTGTAACGTCTTGCAACAAGACTACACGGGCCCCTGCCTGGAGCAGATAATGGCTTTGAAAAATTACCACAAGTTTATGTGCAGAAGTCTGTTACTGACATGAACTGTGCCACTCGTGTACTATCCTAGTCCACGGCATAGTATTCCAAGAACAATGGATTTGGGCCATTCATTTAATAATTGTTGCCTGGCGTGATGGGGTCCATGGCGTTTTGTACACCCGAGGGGGCTGATGGCACCCGAGGCGAAGCCGAGGGTGCCATCAGCCCCCGAGGGTGTACAAAACCCATGGACCCCCATCACGCCAGGCAACAATTATTTTGTTATACCATGGTATTAGATTACGTTACCGAAGAAATCTTCCAGTAAACTGTCTAAGTCTGTAACTGGAAGTGTCTGGAAGTTGCTGTCATCTCGTCCCGTTTCGTTGCAGTATTCGCGAACTATTCGTACTGCATGGTACTGGTCGAAGCGAACAAATTCACACACGGCAGACAAGTTGTTTAGCTGGTCCCTACAGTGCATCAAATTGAAATATAGCGTGTTCTGCGGAGTACCAGCAATATAACAACCTCGGTAACAAGACATATTGTTATATCATGGTCTTAGATTGTGTAATTTCATTGGTCGAAAGCCTGTCACATGACAAATCACAAATCTTCATGTTACCCTCGTGATGTCACTCAAAAAGTGATGTTCACCTCTGACGTCACTCAAAAAGTGATGTTCACCTCTCAAGAGTGGTACATCACCCTGATCGTCCCCGGGAGTATCATCCCCATATATCTTTCACAAGTGCTACTTTTGATTGCAAGAAGTGAAAACAGCGACCGAGGTTGTTATATTGCTGGTACTCCGCAGAACACGCTATATTTCAATTTGATGCACTGTAGGGACCAGCTAAACAACTTGTCTGCCGTGTGTGAATTTGTTCGCTTCGACCAGTACCATGCAGTATGAATAGTTCGCGAATACTGCAACGAAACGGGACGAGATGACAGCAACTTCCAGACACTTCCAGTTACAGACTTAGACAGTTTACTGGAAGATTTCTTCGGTAACGTAATCTAATACCATGGTATAACAAAATAATTGTTGCCCGGCGTCCATGGGTTTTGTACACCCTCGGGTGCCATCAGCCCCCTCGGGTGTACAAAACGCCATGGACCCCATCACGCCAGGCAACAATTATTAATTGTTCCACAGACGGATGCGCAAGGTCTCAAAAAGAAGCAGCGCAGTCTGGGAGGCTACCCAGCGTGCGAGAGAACTGTATCTTTCGCACGTACCTTAGCGTTTATCACATTCACCTCACAGCTGATGGTTCATCTGTGTCTAGTTTAAGCGTCTTGTTCCAGGAACTAGCTTCACGTGTGAAGCGCCTAATCGAGAACTGTATCTCTCGTGCGTACCTTAGCGTTTATCGTGTTCACCTCGCAGCTGATGGTTCATCTGTGTCTTGTTTAAGATTGCGTCTTGTTCTAGGAATTAGGTTCGCGTGTGAAGCGCCTAATCGAGAACTGTATCTCTCGTGCGTACCTTAGCGGTTATCGTGTTCACCTCGCAGCTGATGGTTCATCTGTGTCTCGTTTAAGATTGCGTCTTGTTCTAGGAATTAGGTTTGCATGTGAAGCGCCTAATCGAGAACTGTATCTCTCGTGCGTACCTTAGCATTTATCACATTCGCCTCGCAGCTGATGGTTCATCTGTGTCTCGTTTAAGATTGCGTCTTGTTCTAGGAATTAGGTTCGCGTGTGAAACGCCTAATCGAGAACTGTATCTCTCGTGCGTACCTTGGCGTTTATCGTGTTCACCTCACAGCTGATGGTTCATCTGTGTCTAGTTTAAGATTGCGTCTTGTTCTAGGAATTAGGTTCGCGTGTGAAGCGCCTAATCGAGAACTGTATCTCTTGTGCGTACCTTA
The DNA here is from genome assembly GCA_029582265.1 of Zoroaster sp. YZ-2022. Taxonomy (NCBI): domain Eukaryota; kingdom Metazoa; phylum Echinodermata; class Asteroidea; order Forcipulatida; family Zoroasteridae; genus Zoroaster; species Zoroaster sp. YZ-2022. The sequence continues at coordinate 33,304,822 of CM055822.1, forward strand.
GCATTTATCACATTCACCTTGCAGCTGATGGTTCATCTGTGTCTCGTTTAAGATTGCGTCTTGTTCTAGGAATTAGGTTCGCGTGTGAAGCGCCTAATCGAGAACTGTATCTCTCGTGCGTACCTTAGCGTTTATCGTGTTCACCTCGCAGCTGATGGTTCATCTGTGTCTCATTTAAGATTGCGTCTTGTTCGAGGAATTAGGTTCGCGTGTGAAGCGCCTAATCGAGAACTGTATCTCTCGTGCGTACCTTAGCGTTTATCGTGTTCACCTCGCAGCTGATGGTTCATCTGTGTCTTGTTTAAGATTGCGTCTTGTTCTAGGAATTAGGTTTGCATGTGAAGCGCCTAATCGAGAACTGTATCTCTCGCGCGTACCTTAGCATTTATCACATTCACCTCGCAGCTGATGGTTCATCTGTGTCTCGTTTAAGATTGCGTCTTGTTCTAGGAATTAGGTTCGCGTGTGAAGCGCCTAATCGAGAACTGTATCTCTCGTGCGTACCTTAGCGTTTATCGTGTTCACCTCGCAGCTGATGGTTCATCTGTGTCTCGTTTAAGATTGCGTCTTGTTCTAGGAATTAGGTTCGCGTGTGAAGCGCCTAATCGAGAACTGTATCTCTCGCGCGTACCTTAGCATTTATCACATTCACCTCGCAGCTGATGGTTCATCTGTGTCTCGTTTAAGATTGCGTCTTGTTCTAGGAATTAGGTTCGCGTGTGAAGCGCCTAATCGAGAACTGTATCTCTCGTGCGTACCTTGGCGTTTATCGTGTTCACCTCGCAGCTGATGGTTCATCTGTGTCTAGTTTAAGATTGCGTCTTATTCACATGTGAAGCGCCTAATCCCATGGTGCCTTACGGCGATGCCAGGCAGGGTTAGCAAAACTCGTAACCATATTCGTTGTGCATGTGCGCATCTGTAGTACAATGCTTTGGTAATTGATTTCAGCAGGTTGGCACTAGGGCTGTGCCGGGTATCCGCATATCCGGATACCTGACCGAAACGGTCATTACCCGGTTCCATTTTTCGGTTCCAATTATCCGTAAACTTAACATTTGAGCGGTGCAAACAGAAATCTGTGACTCTTGAACAATGTAATGTTTACACTTTTACAGACAATTATCTTTAAATTCAAGAGATTGCACTCCAATAAAGAAAAGATCGATTTAAGTGTGGCATCCTCTGTATTGCAAAAGTCAATTTGTTACCACTTACAATACATGTATTTGTACACCACAGGAGGCATATTTTCAACAAAAATGAAAACGGGTATCCGGGTATCCGAAGTTTCCTGTTTTCGGGTATCCGGTTCCAAAAATATCCGAAAATGCACAGCCCTAGTTGGCACACTTCATGTAGGTAACAGACTTCTGGTATGTGATAAAATGAATGAAAAAAAAAACCCACCTGTTGACGTCTGCTTCTAACCTGTCATTACCACAAGTATCACAGGCTTGCCAGCTGTAGGCTGTGCCCTCATCAACTCCAGTCACCACGCCTGGGACGTCAAGAAAACCAACATCAAGACAAAAATCAAACCAAGAACCAGACAAGTAGGATTTGAACTAGTCCGCAAACCTCTTCCATTCAAAGTCTCCTATTTTTTAAGAATAATGATGTCATTGTCGCTGTTCACCATCTCCTAAAAATAGGAGACCGTAAACGGAAGAGGCATTTGGACTAGATTTGAACCGAGGAAGTTTGTGGTCGCACCATATAATATCCCCAGTGGAGACGATCGGAGTAAACTGATCGAAGCGACGAGTTGTAAAACCGCCAGTTCTTCTCAGAGCCACACACTTTTACACCTCATTCACGAATGCCCAAAACAGTTAAAGACAATCTGATTGGACAAAACATTATTACATAGGTGTGAGGAGGTACAGCAAGTACACGAATGGGCGTCTTTTAATTAGTCCCTTATAAGGGACAGGGCGCTACCACAAACTTTCCTTTTGTAATATGTGATGTGATCTGGGAAAACCCTTCACATGGTGAAATTTGTCATTTTTGTATTATATACATCAAATTAACGAGGACACTATGCTTTTTTCAAAACTGTTTTATTCATGATTCTAGGTTGTCTATAACTTGAGTTATGCTCTCAGAAAGTTATAGCCGCCTCAGTCTTTAAAAAATAAACTTTCCTCTTGTAATATGTGATGTGATCTGGGAAAACCCTTCATCACATGGTGAAATTTGTCATTTTTGTATTATATACATCAAATTAACGAGGACACTGTGCTGTTTTATTCATGATTCTAGGTTGTCTATAACTTGAGTTATGCTCTCGGGAAGTCATAGCCACCGCTGTCTTTAAAACCAGTTCGCGTCGGAGGCCGTGTATACACGCAATTTTTTTTTGCACCACGGATCGGAGAGCATCTATACATGCCAGAGGAAACTCCGGAATATTTGTATGCATGGTCGGTTGACGTGGCAACGAGCTGAGTGTACAGTGACATGCTCGGTAGACGTGGCCACGCGCTGCGGAAGCTTCCATTAACGTGTTTGTGTGGAGAAAAGAAACCCGCACAGGGGCCCAGAATTTTTTGTTTATTCCCGATGCAAACTGGTTAAAAAATAATGGCGGAAACGAAAAACAAAGACGGCTTTTTAATTATCTGTCATCATAAAACTATGTTTTTACAAATAAAACGATGGAATTTTTATTTAATATTTTCAAGAATGATCATTTAGATATTAACAATTAAAATGGTAAAAAAAAAAAAAAAAAATTGGGGGACTATTTTGCCATTATCTTCAAAACAAGTTCGCCGACATCCGACGGGTTTTCCCATGATTGCATCACATATCTCTCACACCTGATTCACTTCTGCCCACTCTTGTGTATATGTATATTTATTTCGTTCATTTTGCCTTTGAGAAAGAACATGCTAGCTTCAAAACGTAAGCCATTGACTACTATTTTGCATTTATTATACAGGTCCTTTAGGCCAAAAAAAAAAATAGTCTCTGGTTTCTGGTCGTCGGCATTTTAAATGTCCCAACTGCAGCCAAAATTACTGAATCGATTGGAATTCTGCCGTGCTGTGCTTTAACCCTAACTCCCTAGACAACAAAGGCAGTTGGAGGATTTTGAAGGATTTTTATTGTTCAGTAACAATGCTTAGGGAGTTAGGGTTAAATGACTTTTTCATATAGGGGTATGAACGTTTGCCTGATTTGTGAGGCCTCTCTGAGCCACCATACTTTGTATATGGGACATTTGGTCCCCGCGTATACAATGTATCGCGTATTTCCCTGTTGGAAAAAAAATATAAAAAAAATAAATAAAATTTTTTTAAAAAATGCGTCACCGCACCAATTTTGTAGCTGACTGATGACCAGAAACCGGAGACTTTTTTTTGGCCTTAGGTTGGTAAGCAGTTTGCAACAGCCAATTCTCTATTCATCTCTTATAATATCAAGAGAAAATTAGAAACCTGATGGCAAAAAATGTATGAAAATTTTTCCATGCATGATGAGATAGATATATATATATATATATACTACTGAAAACAATTTAGGGAACACCGGATTTTTTAACATCAAATAGGTTTGAAATGTTCCATGAACCGGGATTTTCATTTGCAACCCCCTCTCTCTTTCAGTAGTCATGTCATGAAATGTGTAATCACTACATGCATCCTTTATCATCTGTTTCATTGTGCAGTTGTTTCTCATCAATTCTGTGAAACATTGTGTTTATCTGAAATAAATGATCTTGCTTTAACTGAGATTATTCCGGTGTTCCCTAAATTGTTTTGAGTAGTATATATTGGGAGGGGGAGCGATCTAACCTCCTTTCCCCTCTCCCTCGCTTGATCCGCCTAAAAACTGAATGTTTGAAAGTTCTAGTTGTTTGATTTAGTACTTGTTCACCGAGTGTCATGGCTGAGCGGTTCAGTACATCAGATTTGTGCTCTGATGGCCGGTTCTATTGTGATGTGGGTTTCGAATCCTGGCTGCGACCACGGTGCTTGTGTCCTTGAGCAAGATCGTTTACCATAATTGCTTCTCTCCACCCAGAAGTAAATTGGTACCTGTGAGCTGGATGTTGTGTTTGATTAGCCCTATATGCGCCAAAATGGCAGCAATTGAGCTGTATACCAAGGGTGTGATTTGGCAAAACCCATGGAAATTTTGCTAGGGGTATTGGGGCCGCTGTTGATCCGGAGGATCACAACATTGCGATTTGTAAAAATCTGAAAATCTGGAAAAATCTGGACAAATCACACGCCTGGTATACTCCCCGGGGAGCTGAGATGGATTCAGGAATGATTTATGCGCCAGATGAGCAGGGGTAATAACGTAATGTGCCTTGAGCACCAGTTTGGTGGATAGGTGCACTATATGTAAGTCCAAATTATTAACATTTCTCAGTAAACTGTGAAAATTCACTTAACTTTTTCTGACCAGAAATCACCTTGTCATTTACCATACCAGGGATGACATTGTGAGAAAATGAAAAGGTAGGAAAAATGTTTGCCATTATCATTAGGCATATACTAGCCTATAGCGGTTTACCTCTATAGCCATGAAAAGCAAGGAAACTGTTTTTTATCTTGGTATTTACAATAAAATGAAACACAAGGAAAGTTTCCATGGTCTGAAGTTAGTCGGAACCCGGTTTCATGGTAGGATTTTCAAAATCAAATGGTAGGATTTCCTACAAAAAGAAGGATGAATATCATGCCTGCATACCTGAGACGGAGACGAGGGTGTCTTGGTTGCTTTGGAGACCGAGGGCTGGTAGTGGAGGAATGGCAGCGTGTGATAACCTACTGATGATGGCATCATCATCTTTAGGGATGCAAGTCCCAAACACTTCTGGCTCATTCTTAGTGTCGTCTTCAGCAAGTCTCTCTATTGTTGTGTACGTATCTGCATACAGATGACATCCTGTGTGAACAAATATACATAACAGCAAAAGAAACGTCACCCCTAAAAATATTTATTATTTTCATTTTATAATTAATATAATTTGTTTAATGAAGAATATTATGAGTATGAAGCGTAACACGAACACAATGTGGCAAATTTGGTTGACCTCAAAATTCGTCATGCATGACGTCCGAGGACACATAAGCTAAACACGTTCTCAGACTTATCAAAATTTAGGGGGTGATGTTTCTTTTGCTGTTATGTATACACTACTCAAAACAATTTAGGGAACACAGGATTTTTAACATCAAATACGTTTGAAATGTTCCATGAACCGGGATTTTCATTTGCAACCCCCTCTCTCTTTCAGTAGTCATGTCATGAAATGTGTAATCACTACATGCATCCTTTATCATCTGTTTCATTGTGCAGTTGTTTCTCATCAATTCTGTGAAACATTGTGTTTATCTGAAATAAATGATCTTGCTTTAACTGAGATTATTCCAGTGTTCCCTAAATTGTTTTGAGTAGTATATAAATATTCAAGGGTATTTTGTGTTGGAAGTTTCCACTAGCTTTTATTTAAATAGGATTGACTCATCATTAACTCTAACCTTCCCAACTCCTCCAAAATCCTCTTTGCTAAATTAAAGGATTTTGAAGGATTGAGGTTACATGCTACATGCTCTTTGCTAAAGTGAAGGATTTTGAAGGATTGAGGTTATTAGGCATACTTGCCTTTCCATGGTACATGTACATCCATGTTTGTTGTAGTGATTGCAAGGTCAGTGCTTGGGTCAGTGGAAACTGTTTATTGCTCCATGCATGCAGGGAGGGTCCCTGGCCATGTACATGTATCACAGATTAGAAACACATGTGTGCATACATGTCATGTGCTTGCTTTACTACTGAAGGATTTAGTGAGGATTCAGGTTATGTGTAAGCAAATGGGCCTAGGGAGTTAGGAAGGATTCAGGTTATGTGTAAGCAAATGGGCCTAGGGAGTTAGGAAGGATTCACGTTATGTGTAAGCAAATGGGCCTAGGGAGTAAGGAAGGATTCAGGTTATGTGTAAGCAAATGGGCCTAGGGAGTTAGGAAGGATTCAGGTTATGTGTAAGCAAATGGGCCTAGGGAGTTAGGAAGGATTCAGGTTATGTGTAAGCAAATGGGCCTAGGGAGTTAGGAAGGATTCACGTTATGTGTAAGCAAATGGGCCTAGGGAGTTAGGGAGGATTCAGGTTATGTGTAAGCAAATGGGCCTAGGGAGTTAGGAAGGATTCAGGTTATGTGTAAGCAAATGGGCCTAGGGAGTTAGGGAGGATTCGGGTTATGTGTAAGCAAATGGGCCTAGGGAGTTAGGAAGGATTCAGGTTATGTGTAAGCAAATGGGCCTAGGGAGTTACGGTTAAACCATATGTGCACATAACTTCATTTCGGTTACAAATTAGCTGTAAGACCACGCTTCCCACAATTATTTTGAAAAATGAGTAATTATATTCCATTTGTTGTAACTTCCTCGAGTAATCCGCTGAGTGCACAACTAGCCCTCCAGCAGTGAATTTGCACCCAGTGTCTTGATGATAGCCACTAAGGCATCAAGTGAGCGTTCTGCGTACACTTTATGTGCGTATGTTATGGTACTAAGCGCGTGTACTTCTACCAGCCAATGATCACTGGTGATATTCCGCGCGTACGCACATCGACTGCAAAATACGCCAAACGTGATGCACCATCGCTGCCCTTTCGCCCACAGTGGTCTAAACAACTTGTGCCCTCAACGGCTCATGCACGGTGCGAATAAAGCAATGTTACGATGAAAAAGAAAATTTCTGGAAATTGCAGTTGAGTGCGGTTTGACTCCAAAAAGGAATCATGATTCCATTTTGAATCCGTTTCAAATTTCATGCACAAAATGTCTATAACAATTATTTTTTTTTAAAGCAGTGGCTGGATTTGCTAGTCCCAAAAGAGTAGATGGCTTATTCTATGTTTCCGAAAAACCATTGATAATTATAAAGAATCGCGTTCTTTAGAAGCCAGAATTGCCTATTGTAGGAACCACGATTCATAAACAAAGTGGATTTTCGGTTTTGGTTGTTACATTTGAATCTGAAATCACCCAAGCATATCCCACACACCAATCAGATACCCATAAATTTCAACTTACCTTGGCCCAAGCATAAATCCCTGAGGAACACCAGACTACCGGGAACTGCCAAACTTTCCACGACACACTCCATTAGACTGCACGATCTCCTCACATGGACGTAGACAAGTCCGGTACCTTGACAATCTGCAGTACAACCACGAGCAGAACCACCACGGACCGTTCCATTCATGTTCCCCGACTCGCTTTGGGCTTCCTCTGACTGTTCTCTACTAAGCGAGTGGTCTGTGAGGAAGAGGTGCCAGCCTGAGCCACCAGGGTGGGGATGAGGTTGGGTGGCAAGTGGGTCCGTCTCCAGATGGGCATGAACTAATTTAGCATAGCAAGCCACACGCTGACAGGAGCTATCTGACATCTGTATAACAAAAAAATAAATAAAACCTGCAAGGTGTATGTTTGCCTTAGAACGAGGGCACCTGTCAGTTTCTGATGTGAATACATATGTGTAAGGACACAATACTGGCTGACAAAAATGGGACACAGGGGGTGAAAAAAAATATTGGTGGAAAGTTGTAATTTACTTGGAAGTCATGAGAATGGACACCCTTGTACTTGAAAATAGCATTGGAGAGATAATGTGCCAAGTAGATTTTCCTCCCTGTTGTATTTTCTCGATTGGCGTGTGAAAGTTAACGTAAGTTACATGGTGTCCACTTTTCAGTCTAGTACCCAACAATAAAAGTCAAAGCAAAAAAATGTTTACACCATGATTATGTAGCTTATTCCTAATAAAAAAATTACTTAGTTTGGTAAGGACAAGTTTTGTAAAAAAAAATATCTGGCCGTTTTAACATCGTATGATTTGGCGGACACGATGTGTAACTAACGTGAACACAGATTTAGCGATCATTTTTGAGGTTCGTGAAATCTTTTTTTTTTTTTTAGGAGCCAATTTATTTCTTCATTAAGTTACTCAAGTTATATGCACATCGTGAGGAAAAAAAGTAAGGGATACGTAAAGTGTTTGATTTAATTAACTTTTGTTCAATTAATGTCCCATTTTTAGATGCCATTTTGGCAATAAAATCGGTTTGTAAACGTGAATTAAAAGTGACACAACACGTATTCACACTTTATTTTATCTTCATTTGTCTCTTAAACATATATACAAATATTATCTAAAATAAAAAACAGTTCAAAATAGTCAAATTATTTAAGAAAATCAAGATCATTTTGTGCACCATGAAAGTTGGTCAGTATTGTGTCCTTACACATAAGGTCTATCCGCTCAGTGTACGTCGTAGCCCTCTCGCGGTGAATTTGTATCCACTGTCTGATGATAGCTATTTTGGCATCTTTTTTGAGCATATCTTTTGAGTGTTGTGTGTACACATTATGCGCGTATGTTATGGTACTAAGCGCGCGTGTACTTCTACCAGCCAATGATCACTGGAGATATTCCGCCCGTACGGACATCAACTGCAAAATACACAAAACGCAACGCACCACTGCTGCCCTTTCGCCCACAGTGGTCGAACAATATTGTGCCCTCAACAGCTCCTGCACGGTGCGAAAAAAACTTAAAAACTCTTTTTTTGAGGATGCATATTACTCTCCTTGCATAACAAAATGTAAAAAAAATAAATAAATAAAAATAAATAAATAAAAACGAAAGCTACCTGTTGAATCTCCCTCAGGGTGTGCATCACAGGTTCCCTGTAGGCTGTTCTCACTGTCTCTGCCACCTCTTCTCTGATGGTATCCTTGAGTGTCTCAACTCCCAGGATGTAGCAAAAACTCTGTGGCGACGTAAGTCCCTGTGACCTGGAATCCTGTATGTTTTGAAAAATTAAACGACGGAATGAAAAGCCCTGTTCCAAAATGACCTCATATAGGTCAAGCAAGCACATGTAGGTCAAACACATGTTAAACACATGTATGTTAAACACATGTATGTTAAACACATGTATGTTAAACACATGTAGGTCAAACACATGTAGGTCAAACACATGTAGGTCAAACACATGTAGGTCAAACACATGTAGGTCAAACAAGCACATGTAGGTCAAGCACATGTAGTTCAAGCAAGCACGTGAAGGTCAAACAAACACATGTAGGTCAAGCAAGCACATGCAGGTCAAACAAACACATGTAGAACAAACACATGTAGGTCAAACACATGTAGGTCAAGCAAGCACATGTAGGTCAAACACATGTAGGTCAAGCACATGTAGGTCAAGCACATGTAGGTCAAGCACATGTAGGTCAAACAAGCACATGTAGGTCAAACAAGCACATGTAGGTCAAACAAGCACATGTAGGTCAAGCACATGTAGGTCAAGCAAGCACATGAAGGTCAAACACACACATGTAGGTCAAGCAAACACATGTAGGTCATACACATGTAGGTCAAACACATGTAGGTCAAACACATGTAGGTCAAACACATGTAGGTCAAACACATGTAGGTCAAGCACATGTAGGTCAAGCACATGTAGGTCAAGCACATGTAGGTCAAGCACATGTAGGTCAAGCAAACACATGTAGGTCAAACACATGTAGGTCAAACACATGTAGGTCAAACAAGTACATGTAGGTCAAACACATGTAGGTCAAGCACATGTAGGTCAAGCAAGCACATGTAGGTCAAACAAGCACATGTAGGTCAAACAAGCACATGTAGGTCAAGCAAGCACATGTAGGTCAAACAAGCACATGTAGGTCAAGCAAACACATGAAGGTCAAGCACATGAAGGTCAAACACATGTAGATCAAGCACATGTAGGTGAAGCAAGCACATGTAGGTCAAGCACATGTAGGTCAAACATATGTAGGCCAAACAAAGCTCAAACATTAGCAATGGCTTTAAAAAAAAACTAAAAAAAACCGCTGCATTTGTGCTTACAGTTTTATCAATCAAAACTGTATATTCAGTGAAATAAAACGATTGAATGAGTTCCAACAATGAAAATATCACCAGGATCAGAGCAGACCTTCAACAGGGCATGGAATCGGTGTCCTAGTTTGGGATGAACACAGTCACTGGAAATTACTGGCTCATTTATGCAGCAGCAATGGTAATATGACCTTATCATGTGGGGTATTATTTTCAGTTACTGAGTTAATCTAAAACTAGCGCTCCGATTCCATGTCCTGTTGATCGTGACGATACTGTCCCTTTAAGGAATTTTTAAGTAGGGCAAAAATCAAATCAATTGTTCAATATCCTGATACAAGAATTTCATCAATATTATATTAACTCTCCTACTACTACAAGGGTCAAAATCAGTCAAAACTTTGATATACTTGTCAAGGTATATCTAGTGCACTTAAAAGTCGAACACTGTCAAACCTTACATGTAGTAAGTACATTTACAGGTCAAAATGAGTCGACCGTTTTTGACTGGTAAAAGCATTGTCTGGTATTGTTCAGGGTTATCAAAATGACAGTAAAAACCAGTCAAGAATGCCCCCGTGTGCACATTTGGGTCAACAGTCAAAGCAGGCAGTTGACTGGTTTTGACCTCTGTAGCTAAATGTACTTCCCACTAAAGTACAGCTATACAGTATGTCCCAAAAAAGTGTCACTCTAACTATTTCTGAAAATATACCAAAACCACGAAATACATTTTGGAACTTTTTCAATTGCACAGATACTCCTAATCCTTGGCCTAAACACCTATAATTACATAAAACTCACAGGTGTTTAGGCCAAGGATTAGGAGTATCTGTGCAATTGAAAAAGTTCCAAAATATATTTCGGGGTTTTGGTATATTTTCAGAAATAGTTAGAGTGACACTTTTTTTGGGACATACTGTAGAGTAGGACGGTTGAGTCACAAGTAAATAATATTTCTTGCTTAAGTGTTGTTGTTTTGCATTAATCAAAGTTATAAAGAAAAAGATAATAATTAGCTTGACAAATGAATTGCATTTAAGTTTTACATCCAATTTTAACTGGGGGTGCCATGGGGTGCTATGGCCGAGCGGTTTAGTGCATCGGACTTGTGTTCTGATGGCCGAGTCGTCAGAATGTGGGTTCGAATCCTGGCCGCGACCGTGGTGCTTGTGTCCCTGAGCAAGACACTTAACTATAATTGCTTTCTCTTCACCCAGGAGTATAAATGGTGACCTTTGAGGTCAGAGATGGTAATTGTGTTTGATTGAGCTTGTTGCGCTACACATTTGGCAGCATGGGCTGTATACTCCCCAAGGGAGTTGAGATGGTTCTAGGAATGATATAACTGGCCCGATGACAGTGGGTAATAATGTTCATGCGCCATGAATGTCAAACTTGGCAGATACCGGCGCAATATAAGTGTCCAGTATTATTATTATTATTATTATTATTATTATTATTATTATTATTATTATTATTATTATTATTATTATTATTATTATTATTATTATTATTATTATTATTATTATTATTATTATTATTATTATTATTATTATTATTATTATTATTATTATTATTATTATTATTATTATTATTATTATTATTATTATTATTATTATTATTATTATTAGTTAGAAATTTTAATTCTTTCACCTTATTGATTAACCCTAACTCACTAGGCCCATTGGCTTACACATAACCTGAATCCTCCAAAATCCTTCAGTAGTAAAGCAAGCACATGACATGTACGCACACATGTGTTTCTAATCTGCGATACATATGCATGGAGCAATAAACAGTGTCCACTGACCCAAGCACTGACCTTGCAATCACTACAACAAATATGGATGTACATGTACCATGGAAAGGCAAGTATGCCTAATAACCTCAATCCTCCAAAATCCTTCACTTTAGCAAAGAGCATGTAACCTCGATCCATCAAAATCCTTCACTTTTAATAGCAAAGAGGATTTTGGAGGATTTTGGAAGGTTAGGGTTAACAAAACTTCTATAATTGAAAAGGTTGCAGCTAACCTGAGATTCCGTTTCTGACTGACTGATGGGTCCTTCACAAGGTGACCACAGGGAATCTATCAGTGAAAACAAACCTGGAAATCTGTCAAATTATTGAATTGTTGAATTATCATTATATTCACACACAAGGCAAAGTATACTTTTGTTTAATCCTCTTTAAATTTTTATTCATAGTTAGTTATAAATAAAAAACGAAAGCTGGGAAATATTTAATTATTATTATTATTATTATTTCTCTCCACAATAATTCTAAAAGCACACAGAAAATACATCATTATATCGTTTTGGTTTGTGGTAACACCATATCTCAACTATCGCTAAGTGAGGTAACAGGTTCTGAAAAGAACCTTATCGCACAACTCGTATCTCAACCTTCGTTAAGTGAGAATGGTTCAAGGGAGAACCAATGTCGGGCAACTCGTTTTCTCTACTGTCGCTATTAGTGAGAAATATGGTTCAGGGAGAACCATGGGGACTTTATGGGTTACTGTCTACGTTTCGATTAGCCTGCTCTAATCTCTTGAGATAAACACATGGTATTACCGCAAACCGAAATGATATCGATATTCCACCATTCCACTGGAGTGTCGTGGCCGAGCGGTCTAGCTTACCGGACTCAAGTTCTGGTGTTAGCAGCAGAATGTGGGTTGGAATCCCGGCCGTGACACTTGTGTCCTTGAGCAAGACACTTAACCATAATTGCTTCTCTCCACCCAGGGGTTAAATGGGTACCTGTGAGGGCAGAGTTGGTTGATTAGCCCTATATGCGCTGTAATGGCAGCAATTGAACTGTATACTCCCCAGGGAGCTGAGATGGTTTCAGGAATGATTTATGAGCCTTATGAGCAGGGGTAATGATATAATGCGCCTTGAGCACCACTTAGTTGGTGGATATGTGCGCTATATAAGTCCACACATTATTATTATTATTATTATTATTATTATTATTATTATTATTATTATTATTATGCAAAGCCTCAAATCTTATATCAGAAAATACATCAAAAACTAAAAATTATTACAATTAACAAATGTGGAGATGGCAAGACTGATGAGGAATTGTTCAATTCCTATAACCAAAAGTTCAGTCTTCCAAAGAGAATGTACAATAAATAAATATAGAAATATGTTTTTTTTTTACTGGTACTAATCGTTGACGGATTTTTTCCTTCATTGTCTGTATTGAAAGTTTAGCTTCCTAAACCCCAGAAAAATTCTTTTTACCATCAAATCCACCCAAACACAGACACTTTTTGTGTATTAACCCTAACCGCCCTAGGTATTCTGGCTAGGAATCTTCCTGAATCCTCCAAAATCCATCAATGCACTTTTGGAAACATGCCCTTATCTTCAAAATGCACCATGCATTTTTGTTGATCTTTCATATTCAGCACTTATGGCCTGTACTTCTTTGCCAGGTCGTAATTTTGCCCCATTTGAAGAGGTGAAAGTACCAGTTTCCAACAGTGCTGAATTTTTCCCAATAAGTGCCCCTTGGAGGATTTTGGAGGATATGGGGTGGTTAGGGTTAATGTACAAAGTGGTCCAACCTCTCCGTCTGTTCATCTGTTTATTTGTTTGTCTTTCCTTGGAGTACCATGGCTGAGCGGTTTAGTGCGTCGGATTTGTGTTCTGATGGCCGAGTCGTCAGAATGTGGGTTCGAATCCCGACCGCGACCATGGTGCTTGTGTCCTCGAGCAAGATACTTTACCATAATTGCTTCTCGCCACCCAGGGGTAAATGGGTACCTGTGAGGGCAGAGTTGGTTGTTGTGTTTGATTAGCCCTATATGCGCTGTAATGGCAGCAATTGAGCTGTATACTCCCCAGGGAGCTGAGATGGTTTTCAGGAATGATTTATGCGCCTGATGAGCAGGGGTAATAATATAATGCGCCTTAAGCACCAGTTTGGTGGATACGTGCGCTATATAAGTCCACATTATTATTATTGTTTCCTCCTACATGCCTAACCCACCTTGTTCTATTCACGCGTCTCATCACCTTGAGTCCACGGAAGACCACCGTCTTCCCTTCTCTGCATCTCAGACACCGTCTCCGTTCTTCCTCCTCCTCCACCTCCTCTGTGCATCCTACTGTCACCTGAAGCTCACAGAAGACTCCGTGGTTGTCTTGAAGGAGAAGGATCCACTGTGTTGCATGTGCAGCCGACTCCCCACAGGGGTTACTGGGGTGTTTCCTAGGAGACAAAGATGGAAATGGTGTATGGCAAAAAAAAAAGTCTCCGATTTCTGGTCTCCGTGTGCATCGCCTCAGACCCGCGGGCCGGCATTTTTAATTTTTTTTTTTTTTTTTTTACTATGAAACAATGTCCAATTGCAGCCAAAATTGCTGGATCGATTGGAATTCTGCCATGCTGTGCTTTAAACAACTTTTTCATATAGGTGTATGAACGTTTGCCCGATTTGTGAGGCCTCTCTAAGCCACCATACTTTGTATATGGGAAATTTGGTCCCCACGTTTACAATGTATCTCATATTTCTCTGTTGGCAAAAAAAATAAAAAGGTGGCCACAAAAAAAAAATCAAAAAAAAATCAAAAAAAAAGCGTCACCGCACCGATGTTGAAGCCAACCGATGACCAGAAACCAGACTTTTTGGGGGGCCTATTCTAATTTGGTTTATCAACATAAGGCTTTTAAGAACAACATTGACAATCTCACTAACAATAAACGATTTCAGTTTTAAAGGGGCAGTATTGTCACGACCAGTGCAGACTTTCAACAGGGCATGGAATCGATGTCCTAGTTTAACCAGTTCGCGTCGGAGGCCGTGTATACACGCAATTTTTTTTTGGACAGCGGATCGGAGAGCGTCTAAACACGCCACAGGATTCTCGGGAATATTTGTATAGATTCCCGGTCGACGTGGCAACGAGCCATAAGCATACGGTGGAAGATGCGGTCTCCCCGGTCATGCTCTGGTGAGCACCATTGGTCGTGTTTGTGCGGTAAAAATAAACCCGCCACGGGGTTCGGAAAAACATTTTTATTCCCGGTGCGAACTGGTTAAGATGACTAAAAATCACTGGCTCATTTATGCAGCAGGAACGGTGACCTTATAATGTGGGAAATTATTTCCAGTCACTGAGTTAATCTAAAGCGAGCACGCCGATTCCATGTCCTGTTGATCGTGACGATACTGCCCTTTAAGTAAAGACTGTTTGCGGTGACACCATGTGAAAAAAATTCTTTTTTGAGTAGTAATTATTTCTGAAAAGAACTGGAGGTTACAACTCGACGTTTGGATCAGTATGCTCTGATTCGTCCTCAGGAGAATGCACAGAGATACTGATTGAAACGTTGAGTTGTAACCACCGGTTCTTTTCAGAACGAATTACTACTCAAAATACTTTTTTTTTCACATGGTGTCACCGCAAACAGTCTTTACTTATCCTTTTCACCTTGCAGAGCTACAAATCTTACTGATTTTTAAATATGGTCCTTGTCAGAATTCTAAGTTTGCGGTAACACCATGTGTTTATCTCAACTATCACTAAGTGAGATTATGGTTCAGGGAAGAACCAATATCGGGCAACTCGTTTCTCAACTGTCGCTAAGTGAGAACGTGGTTCGGGGAGAACCATGCGGGACTTCACAGGGTCTTCTCTACATTTCGATTAGCGTGCTCTAATCTTCGTCAGGAGAATGAAGGGGTTTGGAGATGCAGTTCTTTAAGTAGTATTTGCTAGGATTTTGTGTTGAATTGAAAGTGTTCTGATTGGTGCCTAGTGGATTGTGTTGGATGCAGACTCGAGTCCGACCCGAGCCACTTTTTTGCTGACTCAGACTCGAGTCACCATGTACAATGACTCGAACTTGGACTCGGACTCGACCCCTCGGACTCGGACTTGTGACTCAGACTCGATGTTTGTGACTCGGACTTGATAACAAAATGCCCAATATTCACTATTTTAAAACATTGACAAAATAAAGAATGTTCTTGCAACATAGTTTTAAGTCTTGTTACTTAATTTATACAATGCGAACAGTTTTATAAAATTGATACCGTGCAACCTATTCTGTTGTAGCATAGCCTATTGTGTCCTTTCTCTGTTTGTAGTAATGCAATCGGAATCGCTTACAGGCGCAGCGGCCGCATGAAAACAAAGTGCATCTTCCAGAAATCGATTACAATTAATTATTTACCCAAGCTTCAGCGTACAACATCGTGGGAATAAAAGCACGATAGCGATGGATACCAGACTTATAGCACTGTCCCAAACACTGGTCTCTCAATTTTCATGGTGTTTGGTGTCAATTCTAGAGAAAGTAGAACGAACATTTTGAAAATTTTGCATTCAGGAGACTCTGTGAGCATTTGTGAGCTATTTCAGCGTATAAAATGTGATTTTATGGAGTTCATTTTGGAAACAATTTCTTAGTGCAGATGTGATGGTAATATCTTTCCCATATGTTCCTGTAGACGAAGCCAAATCAATATTTAGACTAGACTGTATTTTTAACAATAAAACCTAATAAACTATGACGACTTTCTTTGGGAGTGAGGATGGGAGATAAATGTGCGAATTCCCTCCAAATTCAAAATTAGGGCTGACATCATGTCGGATTGTTGAAATTATCTTTTGTTAAAATGCCGCTCATTTTTATTTTCGGTAATATATCACCGTAGCTGTCAGACTAACACACGTCGTAAATATTTATTTTTATGGGTTTATTGCATTTGGTTATGGTGAATTGGTTTGGGGACATTATACAGCAACATATTATTGTTTTAATATTTAAATGTTATTCTAGCAATATATTATATTGGCTGCAGGCCGAAATATGGGAAAAACAATTTGCTAAATCCATCGTGATTATTGGGAAATGGAATCAGGCGAGAGCAATGTACAATGTACAATGGTGTAGGGTCATGAGAATTATAAAGTGTTCTTAACTTGGTCAGGGGTTTTCTTTATTATGCACAGTTGAAAAATAATGTATGCAAAAAATATGTAAATTTCAAAGGATGATGCCAAATTCCAATTTTAAACGTTGTCCTAATCCTCCCCGGGCCACCCAACAACCTCTACCTGAGCAAAACATAAATATATCATTCGGATTCGAAACATTAATTTGTATAAAAAACGAAAACACTATTATTACGAAAGATATTAGAAATTTCAAACCATTTTTGAATAATGTTGGGAAATTTTGGCAACATGAGATACTAGCCCATATATCTCGAGTATTTTTTCACTTAAAGGTCCTGTGAAGAGTGTATTTACCAAACTTTATTTCTTGGTGCTGTTATATTGATTGGTATGAATTAAAAACAATTTTAAATGTTTTTTTTTAATCGAGTGGATTATTAATGGTTTTCTATCTAATAATCAAAAATTGACCCCCCGAATTGTCGAAGTTTTAACGAAATGTTCGTGACGTACACAAAGGCAGAGAATTTCTACGCAGCGCAAGCCCCCATCATGCGGTCGGAACACACACCGAAGGCAATGCTAACATTACGGTGTTATTTTATGAAATAACAGAAACAGTTGAGTCAAAGTTCTGATCATTTAAAAACTCAAAACAAGCGCAGGCATAATGAGAAAGGTTTAATGTTTTTAGGTTTGTCTTGCCAGGATATAAAATCAGACACAATGTTTTTATTAATGTGGAAAATCACGGCATGTTTTCATGCCGTGAACACTGAATGTCGTTTGTGAAGTGGACTGGGTTATGCATGGGAGTATAACTAAATGGCCACTTACCCTGAGTCTTTCTCGCTTTAAAAAGCACCTCTCTTCTTCGTTGGAGCCTTCCCAGCCTTCTTACTTAGCGGGAATATCGTTGGAATTGCATCAGGTAGCAGCATGGCCTTTTAAGCCATACCGAACTGGTTGTGAAGGCCCCGTTCAAAGCATTGGTGCGTTGTATACGACGCATACTTAGGCAAGTGCTGTGGATCGCGGATCGGGAATCGCCTAAGTGTACGTCACGAAATTTATGTCAATGAGGGGATATGGGCGTGTCGAAAAGCACCCCCTAAATTTAAAAATTTATATTTTTATGGTGTAAACGTGAGGGGAAAAATTTACAAATGACAAATATATGTTCCAGTAGACATACTTTATTGTATACAATGAAAAAAAACCCTATTTCATAGGACCTTTAACTTTGAACCTTGACATATGTATAAGGTTTTTTTTTTCATTTGAATTTTGTAAGTGACTTGTGACTCAGACTCGACCCACATGACTTGGGACTTGGACTCGACACTGGAGACTCGGACTTGAGGTTTGAGGACTCGAATACAAGTCTGGTCAGATGCTACCAGTGCTGTTTGATGTGTTATGGTTGATTGCCACCGTGGCATTGTGTGAGTGTGTGGGTTGCCTGCTGTGTGTGAGTTGCCTGCTCGCTGAGGCGTGTCAGTAGACTGTGGGGTGTAATAATAATAATAATAATGTGGACTTATATAGAGCCAAACTGGTGCTCAAGGTGCATGACATTATTACCCCTGCTCATCAGGCTCATAAATCATTCCTGAAACCATCTCAGCTCCCTGGGGAGTATACAGCTCAATTGCTGCCATTACAGCGCATATAGGGCTAATCAAACACAACAACCAATTAACTCTGCCCTCACAGGTACCCATTTACCCCTGGGTGGAGAGAAGCAATTATGGTAAAGTGTCTTACTCAAGGACACAAGTACCATGGTCGCGGTTGGGATACGAACCCACATTCTGACGACTCAGCCATCAGAACACAAATCCGATGCACTAAACCGCTCGGCCATGGCACTCCATGTAAGTGTTGCTGGATGGTAGGATTGAATGCTATATGCTACTGATGAAATGGGGCTATAATCTCAGCTTTGTTATTTGTATTTTGAGGCGTATCTCTGTGAGAAACGTTCACTGTTTCCTAACCTGCTAGGTATGGTGGCCTCCGTAAGACATCTTCTACAGTATACTCTGTGAACAGTTGCCCTGACACACATGCCTGTTGCTGAATAGGTTCCAGTCTGTGCTATGCTGTCAAGGAAGGAGTCCGATGCTTGGCATTTGGGGGCCTCCGTAGACCGTGGCAAGACCGACTGCAAGGTTGGCTCAGTCGGTTGTCCTTGGGCTAGATTTGGCCTCGCCTGGAAGAGCTGAAGGGGTTTCAGTTGCTAGGGGAGACGTCAAAGGATTGTTAAAAATAGTGAGAAAAACCCCCAAAACAGTTTATTGACTTCTTATACATGATGAAAGGGAAACATGTTGAGAATAGTTCAAGTATATAACGTTTGGATTGTTTTTCACCTGAACAAAGTCTAGAATATTTTGAGGTTTCAGTTGCTAGGGGAGACGTCAAAGGATTGTCAAAAATAGTGAGGGAAAAAAACCCAAAACAGTCCAGTGACTTCTTAGACATGATGAAAGGGAAACATGTTGAGAATAGTTCAACTATATAACGTTTGGATTGTTTTTCACCTGAACAAAGTCCAGAATATTTTGGGGTTCCAGTTGCTAGGGCAGATATCTAATGAGTGTCAAAAATGGTGAATCAAAAAGAGTATACTGATTTCGTATACACCATGAATGGGAAAATAGTCAGGAAGAGTTTCAGTATATAAAGTTTGGCTTACAATAATTGGTTTTTACCAGTGAACAAAGTCCAAAATAACTGTGAGTGCCTCACAGAGGAAAGAGTGTTTTAAATGTTATTTTAACCCTAACTCCCTAGGCCCATTTGCTTACACATAACCTGAATCCTCCAAAATCCTTCAGTTGTAAAGCAAGCACATGACATGTATGCACACATGTGTTTCTAATCTGTGATACATGTACATGGCCAGGGACCCTCCCTGCGTGCATGGAGCAATAAACAGTGTCCACTGACCCAAGCACTGACCTTGCAATCACTACAACAAACATGGATGTACATGTACCATGGAAAGGCAAGTATGCCTAATAACCTCAATCCTCCAAAATCCTTCACTTTAGCAAAGAGCATGTAGCATGTAACCTCGATCCTTCAAAATCCTTCACTTTAGCAAAGAGGATTTTGGAGGATTTGGGAAGTTTAGGGGTTGCAAACTGCTTACCAACCTAAAGGACCTGTAGTATAAATGCAAAATAGTAGTCATTGGCCTTACGAAAGGCCAATAACTACTATTTTGCATTAACCCCAAACCCCCGAGGTATTCTGGCTAGGAACCTTCCTGAATCCTCCAAAATCCCCCAGTGCACTTTTGGAAACATGCCCTTATCTTCAAAATGCACCATGCATTTTTGTTGATCTTTCATATTCAGCACTTGTGGCCTGTACTTCTTGCCAGGTAGTCATTTTGCCCCATTTGAAGGGGTGAAAGTACCAGTTTCCAACAGTGCTGAATTTTCCCAAAAAAGTGCCCCTTGGACTTTTGACGATTCAAAATTCATTTGACAGACACTCCAGGTCATTTTTGTTTTAAATGTGAGAGATCCAGGAAGAATTGTTTTGACTTACGTCTCCCAAGGAAGGACCAGTCATCGTGGTGTTTGGATGTGATGAGGACCGACTCACATCCGGCATGTCTTCATCCGTGCTGTCTAACGAATGGCAGAAATACGTGCATAGAATCACAGGTTCCTTGTAGTTGGGCAGCCTCAGCTTCTGCCTACAAGTCAGTACAACGGAGACATTGGGGACTCAAAAATATAAGTATACCTTTAAAACGTAACTGGCGGTCAGGTCAGTGTATAAGCCAGGATTTGAAAAAAGGGCGTCCAAATTTGTTATTCTTTGAAAGTATGCGGAGTGTCATGACCGAGCGGTCTAGTACATCGGACTCAAATTCTGGTGTTGTCAGAATGTGGGTTCAAACCCTGGCCTGGCTGGTCACGGCGCTTGTGTCCTTGAGCAAGACACTTAACCATAATTGCTTCGTTCGTTGGATGGGACGTTAAGTCGTAGGTCCCGTGTACTAGATTAAATAATGCACGTAAAAGAACCCAGAACACTCGTGGAAGAGTAGGGGGTTTACCCCGGTGTTTCTGGTTCACATTAAACAAGTGCCCTTGTTTACAGGTTTGCTCAGGCTTCCGAGCTACAGTGCTTAAGTGTGCTTTTGAGGCATCCTTGGTTTCATAACCAGAAATGTATAATCATAATAATAATAATAATGAAAAACTGGGTGTCCAAATGTTTAACTTCCAATACTTTTGCATGTGTTTTACAAACAAAACAAGGTGTCCATTTAGTAAACAGGGCGTCCAAAAGACACCGAAAGGTATTGCTGGCCGGGGCCGTAGCGAGTGGGGGGTGTGGGGGGTGTGACACTCCCCAATAATTTTTCTCAGTCAGCATTTAGAGCCTGAGTCGGCAAATGAAGCATCAAAGGTACTAGAACATGGGTTGGTCCATAATAAATTTGCAGTCGGCAAACCTAGAGCTGTGGGTTTGCCGACTGGGTTTGTAAGACGTTGGATTTTACTCACGGAACGAGCTGTGGTTTAAGGTGGCAGTTTCCCCCCCCCCCCCAAAAAAAAATCAAGATGAGTAATATTTGTAGCTTTGCATGGTGAAAAGGATAAGTAAAGGCTGTTTGCGGTGACACCATGTAGTAAGATTTGTAGCTTTGCATGGTGAAAAGGATAAGTAAAGGCTGTTTGCGGTGACACCATGTAGTAAGGTTTGTAGATTTGCATGGTGAAAAGGATAAGTAAAGGCTGTTTGCGGTGACACCATGTGAAAATTCTACTGGTACTAATCAGGATCGTCTCACTGAAGACGATAATCTCCCGACGTCGAGTTGTAACCTCCAGTTCTTTTCCGAATTAATTGCTACTCAATTTGAGAATTTCACATGGTGTCACCGCAAACAGTCTTCACAAATCAAGATGGGTATTTATGAATGGGAATATAGAAATGTGGCCAAGACCCTCGGTCTTTATCCAGCAGTAAAGACCATGCGACAAATGTTTATTCCCTTATTAAATCTCTGAATTCAGCACTTTCATTGACAAGATTGACTCATGCCTGTCAAATTTCTACTTGTTACATACCACGGAGGGTAAACTCTGACCCTTGACCCCAGACCGAGCTTTAGCTGTCTCCCATTGGCTTGCGTAAACAAAACAAACATCTCGTCGGAGGCCTCCGAGGTCGAGGGTTGCAACTGGCATCGGGTCACGAACAATCCTCTGACCTCTTCAACGGAAAGAACATGCAAGTCCAGCGCCATACTCTCTAGAAAAATCACATATATATATATATATATTGGGTCAATAAGAAATACTTAATCAATTTTGAAAACATTATGGTAAAGAGGACAACCGGAATATTTTTAAAGGCAGGTTACATTTGTGGTAAAAAGTGAAGGGCTTCCACACTAATAATCAATGAATATTCTTAAGGCCCCCCAAAAAAGTCTCTGGTTTCCGGTTTCCGCGTGCGTCGCCTCAGACCCGTGAGTCGCCATTTTTAATTTTCTTTTCTTTTTTGCTATGAAACGATGTCAAATTGCAGCTAAAATTGCTGGATCGATTGGAATTCTGCTGTGCTGTGCTCTAAATGACTTTTTCACATAGGGGTATGAACGTTTGCCCGATTTGTGAGGCCTCTCTTAGCCACCATAAATTGTATATGGGAAATTTGGTCAATGTATCACGTATTTCCCTGTGATGGCCGGGAAAAAAAAGAAAAAAAAAGCGTGTCACCGCACCGATTTTGAAGCCGACCGATGACCAGAAATTGGAAACTTTTTTTTGGACTTAACAGTGGAAAATTGGGTCAATCGATGCTCGCATAAATATTTTTTTAAATTAAAAAAAAAAAAAAAAAAATTTGGGGGGGGGGGGGAGGGCCATGGTCTCCATTGGCTCGTCCACACCCTGAACCCGCCCTTGTGTCACATTAACTGACCTTGGATAAAAACTGGATTCATTAACTATTAAACTTAGACTTCATTTATTTGTGGGAAGCTACACTCCACCTAAGCGACTTCCCTTTACTTAACTCGATACCCATAGCTCAAGTGTAATCAGTGTAATGGAAAGAAAGGTACACTGCCCGTTATCCTGTTCGTAAGTGTGACGTAATTCCATTATAAACCACACCCACTTCGCTGGCTCCAACGATCATCAGAAGCCCATTGGAAATGCATTGGCCCACCCTTTTCTTTAAGGATTTACGCAATAAATTAGAAAGCTTGGGACTTGCATTTAACATAAATGTTGTAAAATCGTATTAACAAAGACAATTTCTGTTTCAAGAATCGCTTTTGAATGTTAAAATCAAGAAATTTAGGTTAAAACGCTTTGGAACCGGAAGTACGGAAAAGAATGCGCATACTAACAATGCGTGCACGTTTTATGTATCAACTTACGAACAGAATTGACAAGTTTGAGACAGTGGCACTTAAAAAAACGTGTCTTAAGTATGTTTGTGATCTTACGAGGCGTTGTGCTGTCTGCCGTCCGGTGAGTCCAAAAGGCCATGGAAGATTTCTCCCTGTTTATCACTCTCTGTAGTCCTTCAGCCAAACCACCCCTGTGAAATCAAAATCACTCAATCATTCAATCAAAATTCCTCACAAGTTTACCTTTAACAATTTCCTTGTGCCGAACCACAGAGTTTTCTAATCAACTTAACGTTCAGTGGCGAAAGCTGAATTTTGAAAACTGCAATTAACCCTCCTACTGATAGACCATTTGAAACCATTCAAAATTTCCACTTTCAAAAATGCCCATTGGTTTTGTACACACATGGTGATACCATTTGAACAGTGTTGGTAGCAAGCTTTACTACTATTCAAATCCATTCAAATGCATAGAGGGTCCATTGATTCACCACTTAGAAGTATCCAAACAAGGTTTTGTATTAGCTGTACTACCATTTGGAAAGATCCAAACAAGGTTTTGTATTAGCTGACCTACCATTCAAAACCATTTGGGGAAATCAATACTGTACACAGTTACTTCACCACTCAAAACCACAAAAGCGAATGGTTTCAAATGGTGCATCAACTTGTATGAAAAAGGTACCAAAAGTAGGAGGGTTAACTTACTCATAACTTGGATAACTATTGTGCTTACTTGACAAATATAACATTTAGAAGCCAAACAAAACAATTGCTGGAAACACTTTGTTCTTAAAAAGTAATTTCTTTTTATTTCAATATGAATACTAAGGGAGGAGGGCCAAAGTCGTAGTACGGCCAAGCCTCTGAGAAGCCCAACCAGGCCCAGGCTTTGCCCAGACTTTGCCCAGACTTTGCCCAGGCTTTGCCCAGGCTTTGCCCAGGCCTACTGGCCTATATAATCCCCTAGTTGAGCTCAAAGGACCCTTTAGTAATGAATAGATCTCAAATAGCTCTTATTGTTAACACAGACTTGACTGACACCTCAGCTGTCTTTCATTCACAACTGCAGCCATTATAATGAGCTCTACTTGGCTGGGCTAGGCCCTCCAGAAGCCCAGGTTATGTTGATTGGCAGGTACTGTATTGTTACAGGATTAGGACTCACAAAAGACAGATTATGAGGCCAGGTAGCTCAGGCCTGGCTGGGCTTCTCAAAGGCTTAGCTGTACCATGACTTTGGCCTTCCTCCCTAAATATTTTTTGACAATTTCCCAGTACCTAAGGAACTTTTTCTTCTTCTTTGCCGAGTCGCCATTTCCACTTGGCCCTCCTGTAGTGCTCTCTTTGTCAGGAGTCCTTGCTGGTTGTATGAGTCTTTTAAGCAATTCCGTGCCAGTCCGAGGACTCTCCTTGGTTGGACTCGCAGCTGGTGTGGGCACGGGTGTCGGTGACTGGTCAGAAATGTGCAGAGAACTGGATCCCTTACAAGCAAAAAAAAAATCAGAAAGAATATATAAGGCCAAAAAAATTAAGTCTCCGGTTTTTGGTCATAGGTCAGCTTCAAAATTGGTGCGGTGATGCCCTTTTTTTTTTTTTTTTGGTAATCAATTTTTTTTTGGCCAACCAGTGAAATATGTGATATGTATATATGGTTATTGGAACCAGACTAAATTTCCAGTACACAAATTATGGTGGCTAAGAGCATCCTCACAAATCGGGCAAACGTTCATACCCCTATGTAAAAAGGTTGTTTAAAGCACAGCACGGCAGAATTCCAATCGATCCAGCAATTTTGGCTGTAATTGGACATCGTTTCAGAGCAACAACAACAACAACAACAAAAACTAAAAATGGCAACATGCAGGTCTGAGGTGATGTGCATGGAGACGAGAAACCAGAGACTTTATTTTGGGGCCTAAACAGCTGCCACTGTTTTTTTTTCCTAAATATCACAACATTTCTCAAATATGATAGAGCAAAGAAATGAGATGTGTACTCAAGCATAGAAGAATTTGTGCAGATATCCTGTGAGATGTCGGCCATTTTGTTTGATTGAAATCACATGCGTAGAATTTATACACAAGTGGCAGTGGAGTTCTAATGAAAAAAAAATTAATATACTACTCAAAACAATTTAGGGAACACCGGATTTCCATGAACCGGGATTTTCATTTGCATGAAATGTGTAATCACTACATGCATCCTTTATCATCTGTTTCATTGTGCAGTTGTTTCTCATCAATTCTGTGAAACATTGTGTTTATCTGAAATAAATGATCTTGCTTTAACTGAGATTATTCCGGTGTTCCCTGAATTGTTTTGTTCCCTAAATTGTTTTGAGTAGTATATATGCCATTACATTCTGCATGAAACAATCTTGTTCTATATTGACAAAACTAAGAGAGATGAAGGGAGGAGGGCCAAAGTCATGGTACAACCAAGCCTTTGAAAAGCCCAGCCAGGCCCAGGCTTTACCCAGGCCTATGGGCCTATATATACATAACAGCAAAAGAAACGTCACCCCCTAAATTTTGATAAGTCTGAGAACGTATTTAGCTTATGTCCTCAGACGTCATGCATAATAATAATAATAATAATGTATAGATTTATATAGCGCACGTATCCACCAACTAAGTGGCGCTCAAGGCGCATTATATTATTATCCCTGCTCATAAGGCTCATAAGGCTCATAAATCATTCCTGAAACCATCTCAGCTCCCTGGGGAGTATACAGCTCAATTGCTGCCATTTCTAGCGCATATAGAGCAAACCATCTCTGCATGACGAATTTTGAGGTCAACCAAATTGCCACATTGTGTTCGTGTTACACTCCATACTCATAATATTCTTCATTAAACAAATTATATTAATTATAAAATGAAAATAATAAATATTTTTAGGGGTGACGTTTCTTTTGCTGTTATGTATATAATCCCCTAGCTGAGCACAAAAGACCCTCTACTAATGAATAGATCTCAAATAGCTCTTATTAACCCTCCTACTACTACAAGGGTCGAACTCAGTCAAAATGTTGATATACAGGTATATCTAGTGCACTTAAAAGTCAAACACTGTCAAACCTTACGTGTAGTAAGTACATTTACAGGTCAAAATGATTTGACCGTTTTTTGACTGGTAAAAGCATTGTCTGGTATTGTTCAGGGTGGTCAAAATGACAGTAAAAACCAGCCAAAAATGCCCCTGTGTGCACATTCGGTTCAACCGTCAAAACAGACAGTTGACTGATTTTGACCTCTATAGCTAAAGTGCAGCTATAGTAAGAGGGTTAACACAGACTTGACTGACACCTCAGCTGTCTTTTGTTCACAACTGCAGCCATTATAATGAGCTCTACCTGGCTGGGCTAGGCCCTCCAGAAGCCCAGGTTAGGTTGATTGCCAGGTACTGTATAGGACTCACAAAAGACAGATTGCCAGGTAGCCCAGTCCTGGCCGGGCTTCTCAAAGGCTTAGCTGTACCATGACTTTGGCCTTACTCCCTAAATCTTGATCTTTTCAGGGCCCAACTGCACAGAGCTGCTTAACAGAAATTCACAAATGCCCAAGACAGTTTAGCCAATCTGATTGGACAAAACGTAAACACGCAGGGATGTATTTAACGGATGGTATAGACTGGCTTATCAAAATCAGAACAGCGCATATGTGGCAGATGTTCATCAGCTGTTTTGTGTGACGCGGGATGCGGATTTCAACCAATCAGCGATGCGGATTTCAACCAATCAGCGATGCGGATTTCAACCAATCAGCGATGCGGCTTTCAACCAATCAGCGATGCGGATTTCAACCAATCAGCGATGCGGATTTCAACCAATCAGAGTGACGGAGATTGGCATCACGTGCCTGACTCGTGGAGTGCCATGGTCGAGCGGTTTAGTGCACCGGATTTGTGTTCTGATGGCTGAGTCGTCAGAATGTGGGTTCGAATCCCAGCCGCGACCGGAGTGCTTATGTCCTTGAGCAAGACACTTTACCATAATTGCTTCTCTCCACCCAGGGGTAAATGGATACCTGTGAGGGCAGAGTTGGTTGTTGTGTTTGATTAGCCCTATATGCGCTGAAATGGCAGCAATTGAGCTGTATACTCCCCAGGGAGCTGAGATGGTTTCAGGAATGATTTATGAGCCTGATGAGCAGGGGTAATAATATAATGCGCCTTGAGCACCAGTTTGGTGGATACGTGTGCCATATAAGTCCACATTATTATTATTATTATTATATTATTATGTACTTACATGTAGGAAGTGTTTCGTGTGTCCCCAAAACATGAATTTGCCCATTTCTATTTGGCTTTATTCGACAAAAAACACTTTTATTTTTTACGTTTTGAAAACGAAATCGATACGGGCATTTATGAATGGGAATAACAGTTTGACGCCCTTATCGCCCGTGACCACACCCAAAACGGTTTGTTAACCTGCAGTAAAGACCTTGTGACCGAGCCGAGGGCCGAGGTCCTTATCGCCCGTGACCACACCCAAAACGGTTTGTTAACCTGCGGTAAAGACCGTGTGACCGAGCCGAGGGCCGAGGTCCTTATCGCCCGTGACCACACCCAAAACGGTTTGTTAACTTGCGGTAAAGACCGTGTGACCGAGCCGAGGGCCGAGGTCCTTATCGCCCGTGACCACACCCAAAACGGTAAAGACCGTGCGACAAACTGTTATTCCCTTAATAATGTTAAGAAATTTTCAGCTGAGAACCTGCCAATGCAAGGTGTTAGCCAGCATTTAGAAATAGGGTGTCCAAATTTGCTGGAAATTTCAAAACAGGGTGTCCAAATTGTTCACTTACAATACTTTTACATGTAAATGACGGATGAAACAGGGTGTCCAAATTGTTCACTTACAATACGTTTACATGTAAATGACAGATGAAACAGGGTGTCCAAATTGTTCACTTACAATACTTGTACATGTAAATGACGGATGAAACAGGGTGTCCAAATTGTTCACTTACAATACTTTTACATGTAAATGGCAGATGAAACAGGGTGTCCAAGTTGTTCACTTACAATACTTTTACATGTAAATGGCAGATGAAACAGGGTGTCCAAGTTGTTCACTTACAATACTTTTACATGTAAATGACAGATGAAACAGGGTGTCCAAGTTGTTCACTTACAATACTTTTACATGTAAATGACAGATGAAACAGGGTGTCCAAGTTGTTCACTTACAATACTTGTACATGTAAATGACAGATGAAACAGTGTGTCCAAATTGTTCACTTACAATACTTGTACATGTAAATGACAGATGAAACAGTGTGTCCAAATTGTTCACTTACAATACTTGTACATGTAAATGACAGATGAAACAGGGTGTCCAAATTGTCCACTTACAATACTTTTACATGTAAATGACAGATGAAACAGGGTGTCCAAATTGTTCACTTACAATACTTGTACATGTAAATGACGGATGAAACAGGGTGTCCAAGTTGTTCACTTACAATACTTTTACATGTAAATGACGGATGAAACAGGGTGTCCAAGTTGTTCACTTACAATACTTTTACATGTAAATGACGGATGATATAGGGTGTCCAAAATTGAAACAGGGTGTCCAAAAGACATCCAGACACCCCTCTGGCTAATACCATGTGCCAGTGGCAATGTACATTACGTGACAATTTAGCCGGTGACGTATTTTTGCAAGAAAGCGTAACTTTTCTGTGCTCAGCAAATTTGTGTGGTAAGCAGCTATTTAACCCATATCCGCCGATCTACGTAATAACCCGTAGATATGTAAAACGCTACAAACGCCGACCTACGTGATTTTCCGTACCGTGTTTTTGTCCAATTCCAATTTACTACGTTTTTCCGATGACTGTATTTCATGATTATAGATATGAAATTAGACAAGTCTGACATCATAATAAAGTGCATGTTCTCCTCTTTCCATCAGTATATAATGTGTCTGTGTCAGTGATTGTAATAAATAAGGAATCTTTCTGATTGTGTGCAAAAACAATGTATCTCTGTGCGGGGGGGCTTAGGCACATACAGTCTTTTGTGTGTTTACATGGTTAGGCGGATATGGGTTAAATATTGGCCCGAGCACAAAAGAAGTTTACAAGCTGCGTGGGGGACGAGTCGGGTCACTGCAAAAGAAGAAGACGAGTCTGATCATCTTACCTGGTGAGGACTTGATGATGCATTGAGTTGATCCTCTGATGGCGAATCATAGTCAGAAATGTCTATCTGTGAGGACTGAGTAAAAATTTGACACTGGAAGGTATATAAAGCCATATTTGTTTACTGTAAAAATCACAACCTAGAAATATTTCATGTAATTTTTGGCAGCTTATTTCAACCTAGAGAATATGACTAAGGAGGAAGAAGTAAAATTTGCAATACATAATAACGCCAAAAATAAAAAAGTCTCTGGTTTCTGGTCTCCATGCGCGTCACCTCAGACCCACGCATCAGGAATTTTAAATTTTCGTGTTTTTTTTTGCTGCTATGAAACGATGTCCAATTGCAGCCAAAATTGCTGGATCGATTGAAATTCTGCTGTGCTGTGTTTTAAATGATTTTTTTTTTCATAATAATAATAA
Organism: Zoroaster sp. YZ-2022; assembly: GCA_029582265.1. Classification (NCBI taxonomy): domain Eukaryota; kingdom Metazoa; phylum Echinodermata; class Asteroidea; order Forcipulatida; family Zoroasteridae; genus Zoroaster; species Zoroaster sp. YZ-2022. The sequence goes on from CM055822.1 coordinate 33,334,625, forward strand.
TAATGTGTGGACTTATATAGCGCACGTATCCACCAACTGAGTGGTGTTCAAGGCGCATTATATTATTACCCCTGCTCATAAGGCTCATAAATCATTCCTGAAACCATCTCAGCTCCCTGGGGAGTATACAGCTCAATTGCTGCCATTACAGCGCATATAGGGCTAATCAACCAACTCTGCCCTCACAGGTACCCATTTAACCCCTGGGTGGAGAGAAGCAATTATGGTTAAGTGTCTTGATCAAGGACACAAGTGTCACGGCCGGGATTCGAACCCACATTCTGCTGCTTCATATAGGGGTATGAACGTTTGCCCGATTTGTGAGGCCTCTCTTAGCCACCATACTTTGTGTATGGGAAATTTGGTCCCCGCATACACAATGTATCACGTATTTCCCTGTTGGCAAAAAAAAGAAGAAAGATGGCCGAAAAAAAATAAAAAATAAAAAATGCGTGACCACACCAATTTTGAAGCCGACTGATGACCAGAAACCGGAGACTTTTTTTTTTTGGCCTAAGGGATAGAACATCAAAAGTAGAATGTTTTTACTTCAAGGAATACTTGTAATATATGTAGTTGCTTTTTATCGAGAGCCTTATCCCACCTCAGCAAGCAGACTTGTATTAGTGCAAACACCCTAGGTATTCTGGCTAGGAACCTTCCTGAATCTTCCAAAATCCTCCAGTGCACTTTTGGAAACACGCCCTTATCTTCAAAATGCACCGTGCATTTTCATTGATCTTTCATATTCAGCACTTATGGCCTGTACTTCTTGCCAGGTAGTAATTTTGTCCCATTTGAAGAGGTGAAAGTAACAGTTTTCAACAATGGTGAATTTTTCCAAAAAAGTGCCCCTTGGAGGATTTTGGAGGATATGGGGTGGTTAGGGTTAATATAAGAGCAATTTAGTGAAAAGTGCAATTTCATGAAAATTCATCAAACTTTTGATTGACTATTTTGAAATACATGTATACATATATGATTTTAAATGAAGATTATTATTATCTGTAAAATATCAATGAATACATCATGACAGAAAAAAATATGTGTAGAAACTAAGGCTGTACCGAAACTGTCATCACCCGGTTCCATTTTTTGGTTCCAATTACCCGTAAACGACTTTTGAAATTTTGAAATTTTGACTGAACATTTAAGCCACGCATATGAAGTCTCTGATTTTTTGTTCACTTTTTTTGTGTGTGGAATGGGGATGCTATGAGTCATTTTTAATATAGAGGCGGGAAATTATTACAGTAAGTCCACATTTATTGTGACTCTAATAAAACAAGAGAAACTTGTGTTCATATTGGTTATTTTATACATTCAGGAGTATTTATGTGTTTTTACAAAATTGTTTACGGTTACCCGGGTATCCGAAGATTTCCAATTTCGGGTATCCGGTTCCCGAAATAACCAAAAATGCACAGCCTTAATAGTAGAAACTGCTCAGTGAAGGCTTCTATAGAAAGCAAATTTAGCATTTGTGGCGGGTCTGAACTCCCTCTTGTCAATTTCTTCACCTTCTTTTTTCCTTCCAACGATGACTGGCTTTGTTTGGACGTTGAGGACGGTTCAATCATCCATCTTCCTCCTGGCTCTTGTTGCTCTTCTACCTCCACCTCTTCTTCTTCTACAATGTCAACCGCCTCCTCCTCCCCCTCTGTAGGCATCTCAAACCTCCCACACCCGAGCCTAGATCCCAGAAGTCTTGGGGCGCCTCTAGATGCCCGGCGGGTGTGTCTCTTCTTCTGTACAGACTTCATGGGGTTGTTACTGGATGGCTCTTGTTTGAGGGGCTCAATATCTGATAGACTGTCACTACTTGAGCTCCAGTCAATATCAAGCGATGAGCCTTCTTGGGTGTCTACAGAAATGAATAATAGTAATTTAATAATAACGATGTTAATCCTCCTACTACTACTGATCTGATCTGATCTTGTCAACTCCCCAATTAGTGACCAACACGGTCATCATACATGCGCAGTGTTAACTATAATAGGATTCTTCTATTTTCTGACGGGGAGGATTTTTTTTTAGAAGTGAAATAAAGTCCGAAAACATCATAAAAGTGGATTTTAAAGTTAGTTTTCGCTTTCTATACCCTCAAAAATCGATAAAAATCACTTTTTAACTGGTTTGTGGTTACAAAAAAATTCTCAAAACCACTAAAAAAGTGGCGGTTGGATATGACACTTTTTCTATTATTATTATTAAAACACTTGCAACCCACCCTCTCCAGGACAGCAGCAATGCTTTTGGGAGAGTACGAAATCCACGAAGTATGTTTGGGCAAGAAGGATCCCCAATCAATGTTTTTATTACATGACCTAAATGTTTGCTTTTTTTATCTCAACTGACAACGGTTTTGATTTACCAGGTGCTGCAGAGGCTGACAAACTCATCCTCTTTGCTCCCCGACTCTTCATCTGATGTGTCCTCCTTGTCTCCTCCTTGAGACTAACACCATCAAAACCCGCTTGGCAACGCTGCCATCCCTGTTCAGAGAGAGGCTGCGCCGTCATGGGTCTCATCTTCTTGGGTTTAGAGTCAAAGTCTCTGTGCAGTTTCTTAGTGGTGTCCCACTCATCGTTGAATTGGTCACTCCTCTCATATAATCTCTGTATACAAATTAAAAAATAGCAATAATGATATTAATAATTGATTTAAAAAATTCCAATCTATTTTGATTTTAAATGACATTGTCATAAATTTAAAAAAAATCCAATATTTTAAATTGATAATTACCAGACAATCAACTTAACAAATAATTATCTAAGGAAGGAGGGCCAAAATCATGGTACAGCTAAACCTTTGGGAAGCCTGGCCAGGCCCAGACTACCTGGCCTCCTAATTGTCTTTTGTGATGAGTCCTAATCCTGTAACAATACAGTACCTGCCAATCAACATAACCTGGGCTTCTGGAGGGCCTAGCCCAGGCAAGCAGAGCTCATTGTATAGGCCAGTAGGCAGGGGAAAAGCCTGGGCCTGGCCGGGCTTCTCAAAGGCTTGGCTGTACCATGACTTTGGCCCTTGTCCCTAAAAGTATGCTTGGTACAGGTATCAATCATTAACCCTAACTCCCTAGGCCCATTTGCTTACACATAACCTGAATCCTTCCTAACTCCCTAGGCCCATTTGCTTACACATAACCTGAATCCTTCCTAACTCTCTAGGCCCATTTGCTTACACATAACCTGAATCCTCCCTAACTCCCTAGGCCCATTTGCTTACACATAACCTGAATCCTTCCTAACTACCTAGGCCCATTTGCTTACACATAACCTGAATCCTCCAAAAATCCTTCAGTAGTAAAGCAAGCACATGACATGTATGCACACATGTGTTTCTAATCTGTGATACATGTACATGGCCAGGGACCCTCCCTGCATGCATGGAGCAATAAACAGTGTCCACTGACCCAAGCACTGACCTTGCAATCACTACAACAAACATGGATGTACATGTACCATGGAACGGCAAGTATGCCTAATAACCTCAATCCTCCAAAATCCTTCACTTTAATAGCAAAGAGCATGTAGCATGTAACCTCAATCCTTCATTTTAGCAAAGAGGATTTTGGAGGATTTGGGAAGGTTAGGGTTAATTCATTATGAGAAATTATTTAGTCTGAAGTTACTTTCATCTTAAATAAAAAATAAATTGTTATAACATTACATGTAACGCTAGAATTTACAAAAACTTGCCTTCTGGCAACTTATTGTAATACTTTAAACCAGCAAAAACCATGCATTATTTTTTGTATTTTTCTCTGTGAAATGCTGAAATGATCACGTTAGATTATGTATACATGTATATAAATTTCTTGAAAACTATAGAGGGTCGAAATGAACGTACAATATAACATTACATTGCCAAATCATGTAAAATAATATTGAAAATTTTAGGCAAATTTCCAATTTTTTAAATCATCATGTCAATCGGGACTAGTCCTAAATAAATCTTTATAATATTATAATGACATTTCAGAATGATTTTAATGTCCAATTTAATGTCATTTAAATTTTTTTTTTAAATGAATAACGTTAAACATACTAACACTACAGGCCCAATTGGCATAAACTTTTCCAATTATAGCCCTATAGAATACCATGTCAAGCCATAGCCATGATGGCTAACTATGGCACCCCAATCTATGTCCGACACCCCCATCCCTAGACCCATTCTACTTCTAGGGCCAATACACTGGACTCCCTCCGTATATCCTTGTCCCTAATGCAACATGTACAAAAAAGGAGCAATTTTTTTTTTTCAACTTTTGATCTGCTAATTATTACAACCTAAAACTTAGTAATTAGGTAAGTAACCTTGCCCAATCAGACACTTTTGGCATAAAAGCCATTATTCTGGGATAGGCCTATCTCACTTTCATGAAATTTTTGAAACATTAAAAAAATAAAATAAAATTTAAATTTCACCAAAATTACCAATTTCACAAGAGTAAACTTTATGCCAAAAGTGTCTGCTTGGGCAAGCTTACTTAATCACAAAGTTTTAGATCGTAATAATGAGCAGATCAAAAGTGGAAAAATCGCTCCATTTTTTTTTACATGTGGCGCTAGGGCCAAGGATACGGTGGGAGTCCAGTGCATGCATTGGCCCTAGAATGGGGCAACCCCATCCCCGCCCCCGCAAGTGCCAAGTGGAGAGTTTCACATCAACGGGACTGAAAAGGTCATTTATACCTTATTGCTAGTGCGATTCATAATGAATTTGTAGATGGAGAAGTTCAACAATAATCATACATTATTGGACAGAACAGCGAAAAAATGCAATTTTCTCCACCGTTCAACTTCAGTAACATTAAGTTTAGAGTGTATGGGCGCCGCCATATTTGAATTAACAAGGTATTCTGGGAATTCCGGACTTTCCCTAAAATATTGCAAAAATTGTGCAATTCCAAAATTGAAAGGAAAGATGTCATCAGAAGTGAACAAAGGTAAGGATTTTATTACCTCAAATAAGATTTTTCAGATTTAATTTTGAGTATCATTTTTTTGACAAAGTTTATTTATTTAATTTTATAGGCCTAAAATTGATTGACCAGCCGTCCGTGCATGCGCAGTTTGATTTCTTCACACGCTGGTCACAAACGTAACGTACACCGCTGGCCGGACATGCTAGCTGCAGCTAGCTGAATAACGACGTTAACTTACTAGCGAGTAGCGTAACGCTGTGCCTGTGTTTCGTTGTACAAAAAATCCCAAAAAATTAGGATACATGGATCGTTCTTTCAATAGTTCCAGCTCAATGAGTGGTGGCCATCACAGTGAACACGGTGATGCCTCGCAAATATTAAAAGATCTCCTGAATGTGGGAAAATCCCCACAAACGCAACAAGGTAATTCTACTTACTTGAAGTTGAAGTTGAAGTTCGACATTCAATTATTTTTTATACACAACAATTCAAGTGACAGGCAATGTATTGGAAAGGCACGCTGCCCTCTATTGGCAAGATTGAGATGATGTACTGATGATGTATATATTTTTTTCCCCAATTTCCAATAATAAGCCTTATCGGAATAGACCTTATGGCTAGTTATGCATATGATCTCACAAACTGAATATCGCCCTCATTCAGAGGCTAGAGAAGGTCACTCAGTTGGTTTATGTATGCGCGCTGTGTGAACCAATGAATGACCTTCGTTTGCCTCTGAAAGGGGGCGACCTTCAGTTTGCGACGTCATATGCATAAGGTCTATTGCAGCGAGCATGTGCATTGACTTGAAAAACAACCTTGTATCTTGGAAAAAATGAGTACCCTTCATACGAGGATATGTGAAAAGTCAATGGCGGCGATATTTTGGGTGATTGTTGTAAGTTTTTTACGTATTACGACAACATTACGGAGAATTTTTCTTCGAAATTGATAAGATCATAAACAGAATTATATCTAACCAATTTCAAAGAAAACTTTTCCCGTAATGAAAATGCCAAATGGTGATTTTTTCCCATTTGTTTTTGCTTCGGTGGCTAACATTTATGCACACATACACAGGCACACATACAAGCAGCTGTTAGACATGTACTAAGTTTGTGCGCATGCGCATTTTCATATGGAGTGCCATGGTCGAGCGGTTTGGTGCATCGGATTTGTGTTGTGATGGCTGAGTCGTCAGAATGTGGGTGCGAATCCCAACCGCAACCATGGTGCTTGTGTCCATGAGCAAGACACTTTACCATAATTGCTTCTCTCCACCCAGGGGTAAATGGGTACCTGTGAGGGCAGAGTTGGTTGTTGTGTTTGATTAGCCCTATATGTGCCGTAATGGCAGCAATTGAGCTGTATACACCACAGGGAGCTGAGATGTTTCAGGAATGATTTATGAGCCTGATGAGCAGTGGGTAATAATGTAATGCGCCTTGAGCACCAGTTTGGTGGATACGTGCGCTATATAAGTCCATATTATTATTATATGTAGCTACAGTATACATGTAGGTATTCACACACGTGCAGTACAGGGTGGCAACATATTACGGTGGCCGCTGACGGCACTTTGCACGAAACATGCCAAATGACACCGATCCAAGTAGTACTGCGCAGTCTTTGTGTTTGGATTTATGAAGTATTATAAAGTATATAATTGCACAAGACAACACCGTCAAAACACCACATAGAAATGACAAATTCACATCAATGTGATCTTTTGTGTTTTTATGTCATATTAAACCTAATATCCATGTTTGTTGTAGTGATTGCAAGGTCAGTGCTTGGGTCAGTGGACGCTGTTTATTGCTCCATGCATGCAGGGAGGGTCCCTGGCCATGTACATGTATCACAGATTAGAAACACGTGTGCATACATGTCATGTGCTTGCTTTACTACTGAAGGATTTTGGAGGATTCAGGTTATGTGTAAGCAAATGGGCCTAGGGAGTCAGGAAGGATTCAGGTTATGTGTAAGCAAATGGGCCTAGGGAGTTAGGGAGGATTCAGGTTATATGTAAGCAAATGGGCCTAGGGAGTTAGGGAGGATTCAGGTTATATGTAAGCAAATGGGCCTAGGGAGTTAGGAAGGATTCAGGTTATATGTAAGCAAATGGGCCTAGGGAGTTAGGGAGGATTCAGGTTATATGTAAGCAAATGGGCCTAGGGAGTTAGGGAGGATTCAGGTTATATGTAAGCAAATGGGCCTAGGGAGTTAGGGAGGATTCAGGTTATAAATGTGTAAGCAAATGGGCCTAGGGAGTTAGGAAGGATTCAGGTTATATGTAAGCAAATGGGCCTAGGGAGTCAGGAAGGATTCAGGTTATGTGTAAGCAAATGGGCCTAGGGAGTTTAACCCTCCTACTCTAGGTGCACTTTAGTGGGAAGTTACTATAGTGGTCAAAACCAGTCAATTGACCGTTTTTGACTGTTGAATCAACTGTGCACACATGGGCACTGGTGACTTGTTTTGACCATTTAGGTAACTGCCACACACTGTGCTATGACTGCTGGTGACTGATAAGATCATTATCAGCTTCTGGGGATCACTGACTTGTTTTGACTGAACAAACAATGATAGGGTGCTGGAGGCTGACAGTTGTTGACTGATAAATCAATGCAGGGACACTTAGGCTAGGAGTCAATGACTTGTTTTGACTGATAAATTAATTTCTTTTGACCAAAGTGCTTATATCAGTCCAAAACGTTGACTCATTTTGACGACCATCCACATTACATGTACCAATTAAAAACAGTCACCTCATTTTGTCCAAATTGCCTTTACCAGTCGAAAATGGTCGACTCATATTGACCACCTTCAACATTGCATGATAATGCTTTTACCACTACCAGTCAAAAACAGTCGACTGTTTTTGACTGATTGATGTACTTGCTACACATTAGGTTTGACAGTGTTTGACCAGTAAGTGCTGTAGATATACACTGGCATGAACTTTGAAATTTTGACTGATTTTGACCCTTGTAGTAGTAGGAGGGTTAATAGGGTTAATGGCAAGTAGCTAGAATGGTCAAAATCAGTCAACTGGCTGTTTTTGACTGTTGACCCAAATGTGCACACAGGGGCATTTTTGGCTGGTTTTACTGTCATTTTTACCACCTTCAACAATATAAGACAATGCTTTTACCAGTCAAAAACGGTCCACTCATTTTGACCTGTAAATGTATTTACTACAAGTAAGGTTTGACAGTGTTTGACTTTTAAGTGCACTAGATATACCTTGGCAAGTATGTCAACAGTTTGATTGATTTTTGACCATTGCACAGGCCTCGACAAATCGCCTGTCCGATTGCCCGGGACACGGTGAAATTTTGTCGGGTAACCTGGACGTCTGAATGGTCTGCCCGATCGGGCAAGTGCTCTTATTGAAACACTAATGAGTTATATTACTTATTAAATAAACATTTTACCGTTTAATTCCACTGGTGATTTCCTACAAAGTGTTCAAAGCATTTAATAAAAATCTAAGCTTATAAAAATCCACTCAAATTGTCGTGCATGTCGTGGTTGCGCCATCTTAACTGACACTGGTTTCCTTATTACATGCATTTGTCTGCACAATCGAGGGGAGTCAAGGAAACAATACTCATGGTTCGCTCGGCCCCACGGAAGGCGGTGGACCGAGTGAAGTACGTGGTAACGTTGCCGTCGGCTGCTACACTCAGCATAGCAACACAGTTTTATGTGAACCCATTGTGGAAAAATACATCGCCGGTACTCGAGTGAGTACGGCTATAAGCCAGGCACTTCGTGAGCCTGCACTTGGTGACGTCATACACGAAGTGCCTGGCTTAATAGCCGCACTCCCGGTACTCGGCATCACGTGTAACGCACAGTGCAAGCATAAAGATGTCCATGTCGTCAGCGCGCCGGTTCCGTGTGAGTGCGTGCATGACGGAGTTTACATGTACGAAAGTTCAAATTTGACATACTTATTTATTCTACGATAGTAAGCCTATGTTGTCAATTAAAAAATAAAAATACATAAGTCCAGGTTTGGCAATGTTGACACTTAATTTGCTGATATAAATTCCTCAAAATGCATGTCTCAATTGGGTCTCTTTTTGCCGGGCAAGTTCGGGCAAGCAATCTGCGACCAAAGCTTGCCTGATCGGGCAATTAAGAAGAAAAAAATTGTCGAGGCCTGCCATTGCAGTCGCACAAGGGTTAAACTAACCTGTTACAGTTTCATTACATAAATGGGTGCTCATTTGCAGATGATCTAGTTTGTGTGGCTGTCAGGTGCCAACTTTCTGTTAACCAGTTAACCAGTTGACGTCGGGAATATTTATTTTTTTCCGGTCCCCCGTGCGGGTTTATTTTCAGTGAAAAATCTGAAAAAATTTCTAGCCATTAATAATTTTTTTTGTCAATGAAACTAAGTTCGGACAACCAAATAAACACCTTTACTCATTGACATTTCGAGAATTAAATGGCTAGTTTTTTAATTACGGTTGTGTTTGTTCAGCACAATTAGACCGTTGGCAAGCTCCGATGCAACGGCCTATTAGCGACCAGCGCCCGGTCGAAAAGACGGCATACCTGGAGAGAGATCGAATGCCTCGTAAACAGTGGATATAAATCCGTCTTTACAAATGCTTGGCTGGTACGTCAAAGGAACAGGTCTTGGATAAAGGGATTAGGCAAAAATCAACAAAAAGAGTGAACTCGTTCAGTATTTGCAGTGCAATTTGTCCGGGGCCACCGAACCGTGACCACATGGACTCCGAGAAACGATTGCGTGTATACACGTCAGCTGCCACGACGGCACGCCACGTGTGGCGTGTTGACAAGTCTCCCGGTGAGACACACAAAAATCGGAATGAGTGTTTAGACACTCTCCGATCCGCTGTACAAAAAAAAAATTCGTGTATACTGGGTTAACCAGTTAACCGACTGTGAAAGATTTGGTTCAACGCTAATTCCCAGGACTAGGCTGAATAAAGAATACCAATATTTATAAATAAAGGAGCTAATTTTAATTTGTACAGCTGTTCAATTTGTCCATCTTAACATCGTTTTGTTTTTCATCCACTTATTTGTATATTGACCTTGCAGCTTATGGTCCTCCATCTGGTGGTGCATCTCATCACAGCATGGAAATGAATGTTGGAAAGTGAGTATCTTAAAGGGACATTATCGCCACATTGCAGACTTTTCAACAGGGCATGGAATCGGGGTCCTAGTTCAAGATGAACACAGTGACTGAAAATTACTGGCTCATTTATGCAACAGTTAACAGTGATATGGCCTTATCATGTTGGGGTATTATTTCCAGTCACTGAGCTAATCTAAAACTAGCACTCCGATTCTATGCCCTGTTGATCATGATGATATTGTCCCTTTAAATTAAAGGGGCACTATTATCAGCAGTGTTGTAGTCATGACTGAGACCTGAATGTCCGAGATTGAGAACGAGGCTAAACCAAGACCCACTGGTCTGTGACCAAGACTAAGACCAGGATGTCCGAGACTGAGACTGAGACCAAACCAAAATCCACTGGTACCAAGACTAAGATTGAGACTTGAGTGGCCAAGACCTAGACCCTGATCTTTAACCCTGCTACACAATGGAGGCCACTCCCAACCACTTAATGTCCAATATGTTGTACACATATCATTTGTGCATACAAGCCACACTAACCATTTTAAGTAATCTTGTATGTAAAACTCTGAGGCCACTGGAGACCACTGTAACTATCATTGGGATTTTCAGCAGTTATTTTGTAAACACAGACTCTCAAGAGTAAGCCACCACCAGCCACTGAGACTGGAACATAATAGTATTCCCCTGCAATACATCAATCACAAATAATAATAATAATAAATAACAACAACAACAATAATAATAATAATAATAATAATAATAATAATAATAATAATAATAATAATGTGGACTTATATAGCGCACGTATCCACCAAACTGGTGTATCCACCAAACTGGGGAGTATACAGCTCAATTGCTGCCATTACAGTGCATATAGGGCTAGTCAAACACAACAACCAACTCTGCCCTCACAGGTACCCATTTACCCCTGGGTGGAGAGAAGCAATTATGGTAAAGTGTCTTGCTCAAGGACACAAGCACCATGGTCGCGGTTGGGATTTGAACTCGCATTCTGACGACTCAGCCATCAGAACACAAAGCCGATGTACTAAACCGCTCGACCATGGCACTCCAAACCACTAAAACCAACAGACATATGAGGTATTATGTTACTATGCAGTATAGCCATTAGGAGCCACTGTCTTCCTTAGCAATGGCATGGAGTGGTCTCAGTGGTTTGTTCATAAATTTGCACTGATAGTAGGAGCGTTAATTACATAGGATTTAAAGTGATTAGACTGTATGTACTGAATAAGCTTTATATCCAGTGTGTATTTTCCTTGACTTTCAACCCGATTCCTTAACCCTAACCACCCCCATATCCTGCAAATCCTCCAACGGGCACTTTTTGGGGAAAATTCAGCACTGTTGGAAACTGGTACTTTCACCTCTTCAAATGGAGCAAAATTACTACCTGGCAAGAAGTACAGGCCATAAGTGCTGAATATGAAAGATCGACAAAAATGCATGGTGCATTTTGAAGATAAAGGCATGTTTCCGAAAGTGCACTGATGGATTTTGGAGGATTCAGGAAGGTTCTTAGCCAGAATACCAAGGGGGTTAGGGTTAATTAAATTCATTCATACATTAAGTGCTAGTGCCTAGTGTAATTTAAATAAACGAGGATGAAACATGAAGTGTGTCAATATGACGCAAAACAAACGTTGCCACTCTGATTGGTTCAAATCTGTGTCCCGCATTGTGTGCTGCTCTGATTTTTTGAAAAGTCATGTCTTTTTTACCAGATGTTAATGCAACCCCATGTGATCATGTTTCAGCCAATCAGATAATCTAAACTGTCTTTGGCATTTATGAATGAAAGGTATGAATTAGTGGTTTAAGTTTGTTAATTAAAAACTTTATTTTTTTTTTCCCCACAACTTTTTCTTTTTCTGCAGTGTTCCTGGTGCTCAAGTGTTACCACCCCAGGTATACAATTTTAATCAATTTTTTTTATAATGAATGGTTGAATAATGACTATTAACCCTCCTACTATAGCTGCACTGTAGTGGCAAGTAGCTATAGAGGTCAAAATCAGTCAACTGCCTGTTTTGACGGTTGAACCGAATGTGCACACAGGGGCATTTTTGACTGGTTTTTACTGTCATTTTGACCACCCTGAACAATACCAGACAATGCTTTTACCAGTCAAAAAACGGTCGACTCATTTTGACCTGTAAATGTACTTACTACACGTAAGGTTTGACAGTGTTTGACTATTAAGTGCACTAGATATACCTTAAGTGCACTAGATATACCTTAAGTGCACTAGATATACCTTAAGTGCACTAGATATACCTTAAGTGCACTAGATATACCTTAAGTGCACTAGATATACCTTAAGTGCACTAGATATACCTTAAGTGCACTAGATATACCTTAAGTGCACTAGATATACCTTAAGTGCACTAGATATACCTGTATATCAACATTTTGATCCACAGGGGCATTTTTTGACTGGTAACAAATGGACTTTTATAATACAGAGGATACCATACTATCGATCTTTTCCTTTATTGGAGTGCAATCTCTTGAATTTAAAGATAATTGTCTGTAACAATGTGAACATTACATTGTTCAAGAGTCACACATTTCTGTTCGCACCACTCAAATGTTAAGTCCGAATTTTAAAAAGTCGTTTACGGTTAATTGGAACCGAAAAATGGAACCGGGTACGACCGTTTCGGTCGGGTATCCGGATACCCGGCACAGCCCTAGGTTGCGGCCAGGATTTCGAACCCACATTCTGACGAGTCGGCCGTCAGAACACAAGTCCGATGCTGTAGCAGCTCGGCCACGACCACGACCACCCCCAAATACATACATATACCTTACTAACCCCGCATCACTGTTAATCACCTCTCTGTAGGATATCATGCAGGGTGGCGGAGATTCTGGAATGCCAAGAAGGCTAGAAGGCGGCGTCAGACAGACTATGTGAGTTCCAATCAGTTATTTGACACTTTTTGAGCAGATCATAGTGTTTGACAACACGGCACATGTAAACATTCTCTATATTAAAACCCTCCTACACATGGAGGCCACTCCGATCCACTAAATTTTCAGTATGTTTTCCACCAACCTTTAGTACATACAAGCCTGCTGGTTTTTCCAAGTAATCTTACAAAATCAACTGTGTGCCACCCAAGGCCACTGTAAATGTTTGAACATATTAGTATGGCCTGCAATCTATCAATGGGAGACCACCTTACCCTGCAATCTCAGTGGTGTGACAGTGCACATAAGGGTAACCATAGGAGGCCACTGGTAACAGCTAATGGCTTTGAGTGGCCTGAATGGGTTGTTTTTTGTGTTGTATTGCATTCAGCAGGGTGTCTGTGAAATGCCTTGTAGGGGGGGTTAGGGTATTTTGTATATAAAGGAAATTGGATGGGGTAAAAACTGAGACGCAGATTTGTTTCTTGGATTGATGACACAGTGCGCTGGAAGGTGACGACAGAAGAGGGTCAGTGCCAGTGTATGGCCGTGACGTCAGTGTCATACCCAGCGAAGCCTCCAAGAGGGACAGCTCTGCACCAGGAAGTAGTAAGGTGAGTCGAGTCATCCGATTCAACAACTAGTCGCCAGGAACAATGACAATAATAATAATAATAATGTGGACTTATATAGTGCACGTATCCACCAAACTGGTGCTCAAGGCACATTATATTATGACCCCTGCTCATCAGGTTCATAAATCATTCCTGAAACCATCACAGCTCCCTGGGGAGTATACAGCTCAATTGCTGCCATTACAGCGCATATAGGGCTAATCAAACGCAACAACCAACTCTGCCCTCACAGGTACCCATTTACCCCCTGGGTGGAGAGAAGCAATTATGGTAAAGTGTCTTGCTCAAGGACACAAGCACCATGGTCGCGGTTGGGATTCGAACCCACATTCTGACGACTTAGCCATCAGAACACAAATCCGATGCACCAAACCGCTCGACCATGGCACTCCACAAGCGGGGAAAGGTGATACGCTTTGGTAACGGCATTAGAGTGCCGGTGATATATCACGCTATCACATGATACATCAGCATCGCTTCATAGCGATGTAGGCCTGGACGACTTGACCTGCTGGAGGTGATATATCACTGGCCCGCTTAATATACTGTGACCAAAACATATCACCTTTCCCCACTTGTTACTGGTGACTGGTTGTTGAATCGGGTGGACTAGTGATGACAGGTCACAGCAGTCATGGAAGTGATGATAACAGTCAAGAGATAATGACATCTTAGCAAATGGTTTTTCTCACTGTTTGACAATGCGCACGCTCGGTGCATTAACCCTAACTCCCTAGGCCCATTTGCTTACACACAACCTGAATCCTGCAAAATCCTTCAGTAGTAAAGCAAGCACATGACATGTATGCACACATGTGTTTCTAATCTGTGATACATGGCCAGGGACCCTCCCTGCATGCATGGAGCAGTCTACTGACCCAAGCACTGACCTTGCAATCACTACAACAAACATGGATGTACATGTACCATGGAAAGGCAAGTATGCCTAATAACCTCAATCCTCCAAAATCCTTCACTTTAGCAAAGAGCATGTAGCATGTAACCTCAATCCTTCAAAATCCTTCACTTTAGCAAAGAGGATTTGGGAGGATTTGGGAAGGTTAGGGTTAACAATTGGAACGACCACAATCAATGGTTCCCTGTTTTGCTTTGCTAAAGTTTAAGACAGCTCATGAAAACCAGTGAAGCAACAATGCCCAGTAGGTTGGTTCCAGCTAGTCTATTAGATTAGTCAAACCATCATCGATTAGACAGGGTTAGTCCAACTCATCGTATGCCCGGAAGAAGGTCGTAAGGCTCTACGACCTTCTTCCGGACACATAAAGTACAACTTGTTGTCCCAGGAGAAGGTCGTAAGCAATAAGGGAGGAGGGCCAAAGTCATGGTACAGCCAAGCCTTTGAGAAGCCTGGCCAGGCCAAGGCTACCTGGCCTCCTAATTGTCTTTTGTGAGTCATAATCCTGTTACAGTACCTGCCAATCAACTTAATCTGGGCTTCTGGAGGGCCTAGCCCAGGCAAGCAGAGCTCATTATATAGGCCAGTAGGCATGGGACAAGCCTGGGCCTGGCCGGGCTTCTCAAAGGCTTGGCTGTACCATGACTTTCGCCCTTGTCCCTAAAATAGCTCCTTTGAAAAAAAGTAGGGCATAACTGTTTTATATTTGTTGCTAGAATTACTCCCAAGACATGTTTTTCCATTCCCATTTAACTTTCCTACAATGACTTATAAATGGAATTCCAGAAAAACGACCAAACTTTCGCACTCAGTTTTCTTGAAACACAATTTTGCACATTACTTGCTTACAACCTTTTGCCGGTCGCACTTTCGTTACGTCCTTCTTTCGGGCACACGAACTATAGACTAATTCAGCGACCACTGTTTTCCACCAATACTGAGGTGGTACCACACTGCACTTGCGTGTCTCACGCATTCTCAAATACGCAGTATGCTAGCGTTTCATCAAATATTGTGCTCAGATTGGCTGGAGAAGCACTAGACTGCGTAGAAAATGAATGCTTGATGCATAATGTAGGTACCCACCGTAGTTATAGCAGCATCCAGTGAACTGGTCGACGGATTAGTCTATAGTTAACCATAGCCCTTTAAGTCGAACTTGCACTAAGATTGCTACAAATGTTGACATCCTTGTTGTATTATTATGATTATACATTTCTGGTTATGAAACCAAGGATGCCTCAAAAAACACACTTAAGCACTGTAGCTCGGAAGCCTGAGGAAACCTGTAAACAACGGCGCTTGTTTAATGTGAACCAGAAACACCGGGGTAAACCTCTACTCTTCCACGATAAGTGTTCTGGGTTCTTTTACGTGCATTACTTAATCTAGTACACGGGACCTACGGCTTAACGTCCCATCCGAAGGACGAAGCAATTATAGGTAAGTGTCTTGCTCAAGGATACAAGCGCCGTGACCAGCCAGGCCGGGATTCGAACCCACATTCTGACAACACCAGAACTTGAGTCCGATGCGCTAGACCACTCGGCCACGACACTGCATTGTAGCAATCGAGCCTGGAGCCGTGTCTAGATTTTGGACTTGGACTCAAAATATGAAAGACCTTAGACATGAGCTTGAATGAAAGGACTCCTTGAGTCGATGTTGTGTCCAGCTGAGATCAGTCAGAAATCTTTTAAAAATAAGCCACAAATACCAACTAGAACTGGAGTATGCTCATTGTTATTGATTTGTTATCCACACAGGTTAAGATAACTCCAGTAGTCAAGTACGACTGGGAACACAAGTACTACATTGGAAACCTGGTGGCCGTGAACCAAATATACCTGGTCTATGTCCTTAAGAGTAAGTACAATAATAATAATAGTCAAGAAGGAAAGTATACATGTTGCAATAGTATATTGAGCCTAAGTATGATTTGCGAACCATCTTTTTGTATTAATCCTCCTACTAATACAAGGGTCAAAAATCAGTCAAAATGTTGATATACTTGCCAAGGTATATCTAGTGCACTTAAAAGTCAAACACTGTCAAACCTTACGTGTAGTAAGTACATTTACAGCTCAAAATGAGTCAACCGTTTTTGACTGGTAAAAAGCATTGTCTTGTATTGTTGAGGGTGGTCAAAATGACAGTATAAACCAGTCAACAATGCCCCTGTGTGCACATTTGAGTCAACCGTCAAAACGGGCAGTTGACTGGTTTTGACCTCTGGTTTTGACCTCTTTAGCTACTTGCCGCTAAAGTGCAGCAATAGTACGAGGGTTAAGCAATTTTTCTATTTAAATGCTTGTGTCTAGTACATTGTGATATCGAGAAGTTAATATTAATTTTGGTTTCCTACATGACTAAAATTGTTTCTATTTCTCATTGTACTACACATGATTCAAGTGGGGCGCCCTCACTAGACAAGCTTGCTTTATGAGGGCCTCCACCACTTAATCATCATTACTGCTCTTCAGTAATGTTATATTCATTAATCCTAACTACCCATATCCTGCAAAATCCTGCAAAATCCTGCAAAATCCTGCAAAATCCTGCAAAATCCTCCAAGGGGCACTTTTTGGGAAAAATTCAGCACTGTTGGAAACTGGTACTTTCACCTCTTCAAATGGGGCAAAATTACTACCTGGCAAGAAGTACAGGCCATAAGTGCTGAATATGAAAGATCAACGAAAATGCATGGTGCATTTGCATGTTTCCAAAAGTGCACTGATGGATTTTGGAAGGTTCAGGAAGGTTCCTAGCCAGAATACCTAGGGGGTTAGGGTTATCAATTAATTTTAAATGTTTTGATAAAGTGAAATAAATATTGAATTGAAAATTGGAGCTTTGCATGGTGGAGAGGATAAAAATGAAATAAGGTTTGCATGCAGGTACATGTAACATGATGTGAAAAATATCTCTTTCATCAACAAGCGAGAAACGGCAGTGAGGATTGATCTCAACATTTCAGACGGAAGTCTTTGCCCGTCGTCTTGTTGTCATGAGCGACATTGCCAGCCAGCTCTAGGATCTCGGCAGTCAAAGATGGACAAAGAAGGAGTATATTGTTAAATGTAGAGATCAATCCTCAAGACCGGTTCTTCTCAGAACCACGCTTCTTCATAGAAGAGATTATTTCACATGGTGTTACTCGCAAACCTTATTTCATCCGTACATTGATCCTATCACTGGAACATAATTTTTGTTGTTGAAATTCTTCTTGGAAAGAATGTTAGAATACAACTGCCACTTTTCTGTTCAGGCATGCAACTTTTCAGCTAATCAGCTGATTTCCTATTTTTCTTTAACTCCTCCTACTGTTTGACCATTTGAAACCATTCAAAATTTCCACTTACCAAAATGGCCATTGGTTTTGTACACACATGGTGATACCATTTTGAAAAGTGTTGGTAGCAAGCTTTACTACCATTCAAATCCATTCAAATGGTTTTTGAATGGTGGATACACTACACCTTGGTGTGTTTCCATAGCCGAAGGTTTCAAATGGTGAATGTACTACACAGTGGCTTATAAATAATTCAAATGGTTTTGAATGGTGGATACACTACACCTTGGGCATGTGTTTCACAAAACGAATGGTTTCAAATGGTGCATCAACTTGTCTGAAAAAGGCACCAGAAGTAGGAGGGTTAATAATAGTGTTATAGAAAACTGAAAAACACTGCACAAAGTTTTGTGTGCTCGGCCATTTCCTCTTTTTTTTGCAATTACAAAGTTGCACGTCTGTCTATTAAAATATGACAAATTTCATTGATTTTCCTTTAAAAGATGATAGCAGACGCATTTAAGGAGAGGAAAGTGTAGCCAAGTGAGGATTGGAAACGATATTTTGAGAGAATGTGAGCAATGAATGTATGCACATCCAGTGAGATGTTGGCCATTTTGTCGTCTGCTAAAAACACATGCTTAGACAGTGTGCACAAGTGGCGGTTGGGTTCGACGTTCTTTCCTTCTTCTCGTAACCTTCCAGATTTAAAAAAAACATGCCTGACTTTCTGTGTCACCTTTGCTCCTTGTGTTCTCCACCTCAGTCCAGAGTGGGTTCGGACTTCGCGTCCTGGATAGGCGCACATCTGTGAGGCAGCTGTTGAAGGGCTTCGACGACATTATCACGGATGTAGCCTTTGCTCACCACCAGTCCAATGTGCTTGGATGCATTGACAGGATAGGCAATGTTACAGTATGGCAGATTTATGACACAGAGGGCAAGATCGTGTATCCTTTTCTTTCGACAGCTTTTTTCATTAACCCTAACTCCCTAGGCCCATTTGCTTACACATAACCTGAATCCTTCCTAACTCCCTAGGCCCATTTGCTTACACATAACCTGAATCCTTCCTAACTCCCTAGGCCCATTTGCTTACACATAACCTGAATCCTTCCTAACTCCCTAGGCCCATTTGCTTACACATAACCTGAATTCTTCCTAACTCCCCAGGCCCATTTGCTTACACATAACCTGAATCCTTCCTAACTCCATAGGCCCATTTGCTTACACATAACCTGAATCCTTCCTAACTCCCCAGGCCCATTTGCTTACACATAACCTGAATCCTTCCTAATTCCATAGGCCCATTTGCTTACACATAACCTGAATCCTCCAAAATCCCAAGTCATTGAACCAAAGCATGCCTTATAGCCAGGGATCACGTCCCATGGTACAATACATCCTGGGAAGTGAGTCTGGGAAGATCACTAGATGAGGATATAACATTTTATAACAGCAAAAAGAACAAACTTTACTATCCTTGACTAAACCTCATCAGAGCAAATCCCAAGCTGAAGGTGATCCGTCCAGCTGGTACACAACCCACTGACTACCACCGCCTTGTGTGGTGTCCATATCTGCCTGATGACCCTACAACTAGCGACAGCGGCTCCATCACTGAGGAGAATAGTAGGCTCCTGGCAGTCACTCATAACGAAAAGGTATGGCATAAACTTGGATTTAAATCATAATTAATGGGAAAGTACAACAATGAGAATATTGGGGGGAAAAAATCGGCTTCTATTAGGCCAAAAAAAGTCTCTGGTTTCTGGTCATCGGTTGGCTTCAAAATTGGTGCGGGATGCGTGTTTTTTTTTCCGGCTATCTTTTTCTTCTTTTCTTTGCCAACAGGGAAATATGTGATACATTGTATACGTGGGGACCAAATTTCCCATATACAAAGTATGGTGGCTAAGAGAGGCCTCACAAATCGGGCAAACGTTCATACCCCAGATGTGAAAAAGTCATTTAAAGCGCAGCACGGCAGAATTCCAATCGATCTAGCAATTGTGGCTGCAATTGGACATCGTTTCATAGCACAAAAAAAAGAAGAAAATTAAAAATGCTTGCGCACGGGTCTGAGGCGACGTGCGCGGAGACCAGAAACCGGAGACTTGGTTTTTTTTTTTTTTTTTTGTGCCATAGTATGCTTACTTTCTTTGAATAAATATATTCATAAAACAACCAACCTGTGGAAGTTTTAGCTTTCAGATAAGTAGGGGTGTGCATTTTCGGATATTTTTGGAACTGGATACCCGAAATCAGGAAACTTTGGATACCCGGATACCCGTTTTCATTTTTGTTGAAAACATGCCTTCGGTGGTGTACAAATACATGTACTGTAAATGGTAACAAAATTTACTTTTATAATACAGAGGATACCATACTTAAATCGATCTTTTCTTTATTGGAGTGCAATCTCTTGAATTTAAAGATAATTGTCTGTAAAAGTGTAAACATTACATTGTTCAAGAGTCACAGATTTCTGTTCGCACCGCTCAAATGTTAAGTCCGAATTTAAAAAAGTCGTTTACGGGTAATTGGAACCGAAAAATGGAATCGGGTAATGACCGTTTCGGTTGGGTATCCGGATACCCGGCACAGCCCTAGATAAAAGTGTGGAAAAAACATTCACAAGTTGTAAATTGCGTATTTGTTTGTGTTTTCTCTGAAATGAAAGCACTTTATACTGATTTTTTTCTAAGCAGGAGGTCGTGGGTTCAAATCCTGCCCGAGTCGCCTGTGAAGTTTCGTCACAGACACTCGGAAAGCACCGAGTATGCAGTACTATACATACGTCAGTGTACGGCAAAAATTGAATCAATTGTATATCACCCGACGCAAGAATTTCATCAACTTATAATGAATGGTACCGTTAACAAACTTCGCTTTTGGATAATAGTTTTTGTAATTTTGTAATCAGGGGTGAATTTTCGTGACCCTAACCAGAAACAAGACGGCATAGGTACGCGAAAACGCGAACGTAACCAGAAAATTGTTTTCAGTTTGCGTCGTGTTCAATCATCAACATTTCTCAAAATATACGGTGTAATTCAAATTTTTGCAAAATAGAACATACTCGTGAGTGCTAGTAATAAACTTGAAAAAGTATATTGGTATACGAAAAATAATTTCATCATGTTTTAACAAATAATTAATAAAACCTTCGTTACTTTTTACTTTCGTAACTGGTTGGTTCTTGATGTTTTGATCAGTATGCTCTGGTCGACTTCAGATTCAAACAGTCTTTACTTTTCCTTTTCACCATGCAAATAGTTGTATTTGTCTCGGTTTTTACTTTTTGTGATAAAAAAAACCCCATATCATTCATTAACCCTCCTACTATACATGCATTTTAGTGGGAAGTTGCTATAGAGGTCAAAACCAGTCAACTGCCTGTTTTGACTGTTGAACCAAATGTGCACATGGGCATTTTTTTACTGGTTTTGACCGTCATTTTGACCACCCTGAACAATACCAGACAATGCTTTTACCAGTCAAAAACGGTCGACTCATTTTGACCTGTAAATGTACTTACGTAAGGTTTGACAGTGTTTGACTTTTAAGTGCACTAGATTTACCATGAAAAAGGTTTCATCCAATTGTGACGAGGTCACTGGTCACATCGTCTGGTGGTTCATCCCTGCCGTTTTGATGGACATGCTGGAACGGTTTATTGTCAGCAGTCCGTGGGTTATGATAATTTCATTTGATAATTTGAAAAGCTTTTATTTTTTTATCCCCATGCAGGCCGAATTCTGGGATCTGGACGTGGTTGTTGAGTTGTACGGTCCTACGGTGAATGCAATCAATGTTACTGAAGGAGTCATACGAGTAGAGTGTGGTCACACTAAGGTCAGTGTAAGCGTAAGGTATTACTTCAATGGGAATGTGCAATGCCAGATGATCAAGTTAACAAAGTATTATCTTGAACCCTAACCACCCCAAACTCCCATTCAAATTCCAACAGCAGGGTTTGTTGGAATTTGATGGACTCCGTACTGTATAGCCCAGACAGGGATACTTTGCATGGGGCCGGGTGTCCCAATGCCAGCCAAGTCCAACAGTTGGGTGGTAGTGTTACTGCATGGTGTTGGATTTTGATGGACTCAGTACTGTATAGCCCAGACAGGGATACTTTGCATGGGGCCGGGTGTCCCAATTCCAGCTAAGTCCAACAGTTGGGTGGTAGTGTTTGTGCATGGTGTTGGATTTTGGTGGACTCAGTACTGTATAGCCCAGACAGGGATAATTTACATGGGGCCGGGTGTCCCAATTCCAGCTAAGTCCAACAGTTGGGTGGTAGTGTTACTGCATGGTGTTGGATTTTGATGGACTCGGTACTGTATAGCCCTGACAGGGATACTTTGCATGGGGCCAGGTGTCCCAATTCCGGCTAAACGGATTCAGGAAGGTTAAGGTTAAGATGATGGTAAACAATAGATTTAAATGTTGAATTGCTATTTTTCTGGGGTGAACCCTTCTACACATGGAAGCCACTCCGATCCACTAAATTCTGTTCTTTAGCAACCTTCAGTACATACATGTACAAGCCTGCTGTCCTTTCCAAGTAATCTTACAAAATCAACTGTGTGCCACCCAAGGCCACTGTAAATGTTTGAACATATTAGTATGGCCTGCAATGTATCAATGGGAGACCACTTTACCTTGCAATCTCAGTGGTGTGACAGTGCACAGAAGGGTAACCATAGGAGGCCACTGGCAACAGCTAATGGCTCCAAGTTATCAAGATATCGGCAAATCGCGATTAAAAAAATATATCGTGATTTTAAAAAAAGTCGCCATTGTGAGTCAAGTGAGGACAAAATTAGGACAGTCTTTTCAGCTTTCAGAAGTGGCAAACAAAAGCGAACTACTTCAGAAGTACATACACGCTATGCAAACTAATTTGCGATTTATTGTGTAGAGGGGAACATACCTGTGGTTATCGGCACTAAAGCAATCATGCATGAATATATAAAATAATAATCACGATACTATCGAAAATTGCGATATGTTTGCCAATATATCATGCATAAAAAAAAATCGGTCGCCCAAGCTTAATCAAGCGTGTTTGAAATATCACTTTAACCCTAACCCTCCCAAATCCTCCAAAATCCTCTTTGCTAAAGTGAAGGATTTTGGAGGATTGAGGTTATTAGGCATACTTGCCTTTCCATGTTACATGCACATCCATGTTTGTTGTAGTGATTGCAAGGTCAGTGGACACTGTTTATTGCTCCATGCATGCAGGGAGGGTCCCTGGCCATGTACATGTATCACAGATGAGAAACACGTGTGCATACATGTCATGTGCTTGCTTTACTACTGAAGGATTTTTGGGGATTCGGGTTATGTGTAAGCAAATGGGCCTAGGGAGTTAGGGAGGATTCGGGTTATGTGTAAGCAAATGGGCCTAGGGAGTTAGGAAGGATTCGGGTTATGTGTAAGCAAATGGGCCTAGGGAGTTAGGAAGGATTCAGGTTATGTGTAAGCAAATGGGCCTAGGGAGTTAGGAAGGATTCAGGTTATGTGTAAGCAAATGGGCCTAGGGAGTTGGGAAGGATTCAGGTTATGTGTAAGCAAATGGGCCTAGGGAGTTGGGAAGGATTCAGGTTATGTGTAAGCAAATGGGCCTAGGGAGTAAGGAAGGATTCAGGGTTATGTGTAAGCAAATGGGCCTAGGGAGTTAGGAAGGATTCAGGGTTATGTGTAAGCAAATGGGCCTAGGGAGTTAGGAAGGATTCAGGGTTATGTGTAAGCAAATGGGCCTAGGGAGTTAGGAAGGATTCAGGTTATGTGTAAGCAAATGGGCCTAGGGAGTTGGGAAGGATTCAGGGTTATGTGTAAGCAAATGGGCCTAGGGAGTTAGGAAGGATTCAGGTTATGTGTAAGCAAATGGGCCTAGGAGTTAGGAAGGATTCAGGGTTATGTGTAAGCAAATGGGCCTAGGGAGTTAGGAAGGATTCAGGTTATGTGTAAATGGGCCTAGGGAGTTGGGAAGGATTCAGGGTTATGTGTAAGCAAATGGGCCTAGGGAGTTAGGAAGGATTCAGGTTATGTGTAAGCAAATGGGCCTAGGGAGTTAGGAAGGATTCAGGTTATGTGTAAGCAAATGGGCCTAGGGAGTTAGGAAGGATTCAGGTTATGTGTAAGCAAATGGGCCTAGGGAGTTAGGAAGGATTCAGGGTTATGTGTAAGCAAATGGGCCTAGGGAGTTAGGAAGGATTCAGGTTATGTGTAAGCAAATGGGCCTAGGGAGTTGGGAAGGATTCAGGGTTATGTGTAAGCAAATGGGCCTAGGGAGTTAGGAAGGATTCAGGTTATGTGTAAGCAAATGGGCCTAGGGAGTTAGGAAGGATTCAGGTTATGTGTAAGCAAATGGGCCTAGGGAGTTAGGAAGGATTCAGGGTTATGTGTAAGCAAATGGGCCTAGGGAGTTAGGAAGGATTCAGGGTTATGTGTAAGCAAATGGGCCTAGGGAGTTAGGAAGGATTCAGGGTTATGTGTAAGCAAATGGGCCTAGGGAGTTAGGAAGGATTCGGGTTATGTGTAAGCAAATGGGCCTAGGGAGTAAGGGTTAATTTACTTTTCCGAATATCATAATTTTTGTTTTTTTCATTTAACAACGATATTATCTTTCAAGATTCGTTGGCTTTTTAAATCCAATTTTGTATGAGTGAAGAGTAATGGTGCAATCCCACTCAGTGACACTTCATCTTTGTTGACTTTTTGTTCTTCAATATGTATTTTAATGTACAAATTGAAGTATAGTGGGTCCGTATCTGACTATTTCCATTGTTTGTCCATTTGACAATAAAATTTGTGGGAATAGTAGACCTTTTGTTTAAAGATACCAATAATAACCGATTGCTCAAAAGGGGGAAATGTGTAGAAGAGACAGGATATTTTTTCATCTTAGCCAAACACGGGTGAAATATCGTCAACGCTTACTTTTTGTAAATTTAATTTGCATACTATATATCCTGAGAAATTATTTCAAAATAATGGTTACTGGCTTTACGTTTTGAACCTAGCAGGTTCTTTCTCAAGGGCAAAATGGGCGAAATACATACATATATACATAAACACAAGAGTGGGCAGAAGTTAGTCAGGTGTGAAATGAACACAAAAGAAAAAATGATGTAAAAAGCAGAGCCAGGTTCTGGTCCTGAGACCGGACAAAATGGATAGAGGTGCAGAGATATCAAGAGTTTTGGGCTGGAAGAAGGGAGTATAAGATTAGTGAAATTATTTCATTTGTCTGTCTTTTGTCTGGCTTTGTTTTGTCTATTTTAAGTAAGTTGTCAATAAGAAAAGGCACTAAGTGCGCGAAGTGTTGCAAGCTAAATTGCACTGTTGAACAATAACTGCAGTGTCATTTTACACCTGCGTTGCTATTAAAATTGTTTACATACCTTTCAGCGTTGACAAAAACTATCCACAGGTAAGACTTATCACTGTTCTTTGCTGTTTTTTTATTTTATTGATACAGCCCATCACTGACCTGTCTGTCGCCCCCGATGGTCAGGTCCTTGCGACAGCCAGCGAAGACGGCACGGTGAAGTTCTGGCAGATGGACATGGCAATGCCTGCCCAAGAGCCATCCCAGTTACACCGATTTATCCCCCACGAAGGCAAGCCGCTGTCAGCGTTAATCTTCTGCGACAATCACAAGTACCAGGACCCTGAGTGAGTTTATGCCATGTGATTTGTGATTAGCAGTCAGGGAACAAGACATGCATGGATGCAATTTAAGCGTGTCTATATGTCCATCTCACGGCTTATGTTATTATTTCGTTTAACCCAGTATTCACTGTCGGTAATCTCAAACGAAAATAAACGATCACAGACAGTTTATATCAAACATAGGGAGGAAGTCCAAAGTCGTGGTACAGCCAAGCCTTTGAGAAGCCTGGTCAGGCCAGGGTCTTGCCCAGGCCTACAAGATCCCTGGCTACCAGATCTGTGATTTCTCAGGATTTTTCCTGATTTCAGGATTTTTTTTTACTAATCTCTCTTCACCTCAACATTTTCTTGAAAGAAGAGAAGTAGCCATCAAGGAAAGAAAGAAGTAGGGAATAACCCGTGAAGTCCCCATGGTTCTCCCTGAACCATATTTCTCACTTAGCGACAGTAGAGAAAAACGAGTTGCCCGACATTGGTTCTCCCTTGAACCATTCTCACTTAGCGACGGTTGAGATACGAGTTGTGCGATAAGGTTCTTTTCAAAACCTGTACCTCAGCTTCGCGATAGTTGAGATAAACACATGGTGTTACCGCAAACCGAAACGATAAGAAAGAAGTAGCCTGTATTGTGTCCGAACCTCTAGTTTCTTGTTTGTGGGGGATGTGGAGAGTCTGTAAATACTCCAAAATTAAACATCCAGGAGGTTCAGGGGACTTTATCCTCTAGACCCAATGGAGACCTAGGCCCGCTACCCATTTTTCAGGATTTTTTTTCCTTTTGTCAAATCATACCCCTGTCCTTATGACTAGCACCCCCTGAACAAGACAATTTGGGAGACAACCTACTATACGACCGGAAAGCTGAGTTGATAGAGCACCGATACAGTCCAATCTGAAGGTTCAAGCTCCCCGCGAGTAAATCTTTCCGTCTTGACTCCAAATTATTATTTTTTTTGGTAAACAACCACAGCCTCCCTTTCTGGCGATTCCTGATCACCGGAGCCAACTGCAACAAGGAGTTGATGATGTGGTGTACGGTCACCTGGACCTGTCTGCAGAAGATCAACTTTGCCCAGCCCAGCCTCATCCCAGAGCCATTCCTCAAGATCAAGCTAGATCTGTCGGCTAGCTTTCTGATCGTGACGGACATCACTCGGAAGGTGAGAGAGGTCAACCTCTAAATTTCCTTCTGTGAGAGAAAAAAAAAATGTGACTGAATCAATAAGTAATTCTTACATAGGTTGATGAAATTCTTGCGTCAAGTGATAAACATTTGATTTGATTTTGCCCTACACCGAAGTGTTGTATGAAGCACATAAATATCACGGAACCCGCTGCTGTATAGCATTTTACTATACCTCATACATATTCATGATCGAGAGCCGAATTCTCACTGGTCCATTCACCATCACGTGCCAGATGCTATTTTGGCTATTTACCAAGCGCCCGCGAGTATTCACGCACAGGGTAAATACGCATGTGCAGTAGTGCGTGGTAGACTGTCGCTTCGGGGAACAGTCCCCGACGGGGAACAGTCCCGGCGATCTGTTCCCCGCACGCCGGCGGGGAACACACGCGCGAACATCGCCCTAGCTACATATATAGATGAAAAGATGGCGGCACACGTAAATGTCAATTCGCGTTTTACCGAGCTCAATGATGCCGAACTAGAGAATATTGTGAATATGTATGAGGTATAGTAAAACAAATATAACATGGTTTATTTCGGGTGGACAGTCGATATTAGCTCCCCTCGGTATTGGAAGTTGAGACACTAGTTCCCTCGGCTTCGCCTCGGGAACTAGTTTCTCAACTTCCAATACCTTGGGGAGCTAATATCGACTGTCCACCCCCAAACCATGTTATATTTGTATACTAGCCGGCCAATCGTCATCGGGCAAGCTCGGTGGTCGAGAGGTGGAGACATTTAAGACGGAAGATAGTTTGTGGGTTTGAATCCCGCCCAGTTGCCTGAGTAGGTTTTTCACAGACACCGGGAAAGCACTGAGAATGCCAAGTGTTTCATACATACGTCGGTGTAAGGGCAAAAATCAAGTAATTTTTTAAAAGTATTTGGCATGCTTCTGACAAACATTTCAGGGGAAAAAAATTAATTTTAAAGTATTTCTCATTCTTTTCTGAAGTACACCGATTTTCTGATGAAAAAAAGAAAACTAACAGAAATTAACCCTCCTACTTAAGCTGAACTGTAGTGGCAAGTAGCTACAGTGGTCAGAACCAGTCAACTGCCTGTTTTTGACTGTTGACCCAAATGTGCACACAGGGGCATTTTTGACTGGTTTTGACTGTCATTTTGACCACCCTGAACAATACCAGACAATGCTTTTACCAGTCAAAAACGGTCGACTCATTTTAACTTGTAAATGCACTTACCACACGTAAGGTTTGATAGTGTTTGACTTTTTAAGTGCGCTAGATACACCTTGGCAAGTATATCAACATTTTGACTGATTTTGACCCTTGCAGTCATAGGAGGGTTAATGTTTAATAGCGAATGACAGATGTGATATATCGTTAAGGATATCGTTATTTTTATTTACTGTATTTTGTAAAATAACAAATACAATATGTATAATATGGAATAATTTTTAATAATTACAATTTTTTAATTTTTTAATGTAATTGTGTGTGTATTAAATTTTGTTATATGTGCAAACTGAGGAAATGATTTTCATGCTGGCATGACGAATAAATGAATTGAATTGAATTGAATTGAATTGAAGGATGCTACTGAAACGCCCGCCTCCTTTCTCTCTGCAGGTTCTGTATGTTCTTCAAGTTCATCAGGATCACACAGAGGGGCGCGCCCACATGAGTTCCATCACCGAGTTTCTCTTGACCCTTCCCACCCTCAGCTTCGCCATCGTGGATGCGGGCAAGTGTCGTCTGAAACCTCTCATGGAAGAAGGAGAAGAAGGGGAGGACCTTAATTCAGGTTATTTTTTTCTTCTTTTTTTCCCCCGAACAGCCTGTTGAGGGCCAGGCCTGTGATTTCTCGGGAATTTTCCTGATTTCAGGATTTCTTTTTACAAATCTCCCTTTGCATCAAAATTGTCTTGAAAGAAGAGAATTAGCCACCAAGAAAAGAAAGAAGTGGCCTGTATTGTGTCCAAACCTCTCGTTTCTTGTTTGTGGGGGATGTGGAGAGTCTGTAAATCCTCCAAAATGAAACATCCAGGAGGTTCAGGGGGGCTTTGTCCTCTAGACCAAAGGGTGACCCAGGCCTGCTACCAATTTTTCAGGATTTTTTATTTTTGTCAAATCACACCCCTAGAGGGCGCACTTTCATTCTTTCTACGCATGGGGGGTGGGGGAGGGGGGTGGGGTGGAGTTAGAATGGTGACTAGATATCACAAAGTGTCAGAATACTCAGTTCTTGATTGGTCCTGGACTGCCCTATGTGAAATTGTCAATTGAGTAGTAATTAGTTCTGAAAAGAACTGGTGGTTACAACTCAACGTTTCGATCTCTGATCAAGGTATTCATTAACCCTTGCACTACCATTGGCGACTTTAGTCGACAACACACATACCCACTGTTGCTTACCATTGGCGACTTGAGTCGACCAAGGCCACCACACACACAGCACTTAATTGGGAGTATCATGACCAGCTTTTAAAACAGCTGAAGGTTGCTCAAGAACAGAATTGTGTGGTTAGGAGTGGCATCCATGTGTAGGAGGGTCAATGCATCTTGTTGCATTGAGCATTGTTAGGAAAGTGGAAGAGAAAATCCAAAAAGGAAAAATTGTCCATGAAGTACGTGTCACTCGTTTCAGTGTTTCTCACTGTTTGTCCTCTCTCTATAAACATGGCTGCGTGATAACATCCGTTTCATTTGACACTAATTTAAAAAAAAAAATTATTTTGCCTTTCCAGGTGACTTATTGGAGATGATAAGAGGAGGTAATACGGATACCAGTCAGAACAGGAATGTTGGCATTATCGTCAAAATGTTCTGTATCAACTCGAGGTAGGGAAGCTATGTATAAAGATGTTCATTTCTTTGCACTCGGGGGTTCCTTCAACTCGTTTTTTGCCGTCATCTACAGTCGTATGCTCTCCTGCTTAAAGAACAGAGATGCCAGGTCTCAACATTTCACTGGGGCAATTCTGTGGTTACTCACGTTACATTTTTGAGGTCTTGGGCCTACTCTTAATGCCATGATTTCCATCCTCAAAAATGTAACGTGAGTAACCATGGAATTGCCCAATGGAAATTCAGTTTTATTCTAAATTTCCAGAATTTTGATGAGAATGAATTGTATAATGTCAGGCCAATAGTCAAGTTTTTAGTTGAGAAATTAGAAAACTTGTGACTTACCTATAACGAGTGAAAGATGATGGTGCAATCCCATTCAGTGACACTCCATCCTTGTTGACTTGTTGTTTTTCCAAAATGTACTTGACATACAGGTTGAAGTGGGTCCGTATCCGGCTGTTTCCGTTGTTTGTCATTTTGATGAGAAAAAAATTGTGGAAATAGTAGACCTTTTGTTTGAAGGTACCAAAAATGACCGATTGGCCAAAATGGGGAAATGTGTAGAAGAGACAGGATATTTTTTTTAGATCCTTTATTAACCAGTTCGCATCGGAGGCCGTGTATACACGCAATTTTTTTTTTGCACCACGGATCGGAGAGCGTCTATACACGCCAGAGGAAACTCCGGAATATTTGTATGCATGCTCGGTTGACGTGGCAACGAGCCGAGTGTACAGTGACATGCTCGGTAGACGTGGCCACGCGCTGTGGAAGCTTCCATTAACGTGTTTGTGTGGGGAAAAGAAACCCGCACAGGGGCCCAGAAAAACTTTTTTATTCCCGACGCGAACTGGTTAACATTGTCAACCTCTGCCTCAAGAATCACGTTTGAACATTAAAATCAAGGAAAGTATGTTAAATTAACACAACAGTATGCCAGATTCGGAACCAGAAGTAGCGCAAAGAATGCCCGTAGTTACCAATGCATGTGTTGTATTATGTATCGACTCGCGAACGGGATAGTTTCTGCTCAAACTTGCTCTGTGGTCCGAACTGTTTTCCCTCAATTGCTGCGATACGTTCTGGTCCTTCAGATCGGTGCAGAACCTTCAAGTCCGCTTTCAGCCCAACTCTTCGGTTGAGCACAACAACACCGCCGGGTCTGTCAGCTCAACGTCACAGGAGGATTATGGTAAGCAAACTATGCAACCTCTTCCTTTACCTCATACTGACTAGTATAAACACCTCATACATAGATTTCTGTCTTGTGATTGGTTGAGAGCGTGTCACATGATATTTGCTATTTTTTACTGTAATGCCAAGCAAACAAGGAAAGACTCGCCCATGGCAACCAATGAACTAAGCCATGGCAACCAATGAACTAGCCCATGGCAACCAATGAACTAGCCCATGGCAACCAATGAACTAGCCCATGAAATTGGTCTAAACGCGTCAAAGCTGCCGTTACATGAATAAATATGTGTTACAGAAGTGTAACAGAATTTCAATAAGTTTTGGAGTCAAGTATTTTGAAAGTCAAGTATTGTCTTGTGATTGGTTGAGAGCGTGTCACATGATGTTTGCTATTTTTTTACTGTAATGCCAAGCAAACAAGGAAAGACTAGCCCATGGCAACCAAGTGCCGGGTGCCACCAGTGCCGGGCGCCAACAGTGCCGGGCGCCAACAGTGCCGGTAATAGTTAATAGGTAATGGTTACACAGTTAATGAAACAATCCCCAATCCGATCACTGAAAAACTAAGCCATCAAAAACTTACTGCACAAACTTTCATATGGGTTGTCTCAGAGGAATATCCCAAGTCACAAACGGCGATAGGTATATATGAGCTAACGTGTAGACATCTACCATCAAGTGATTTAAGCTGGATGACATGGGTTCAATTCCTGCAGATCACTTTTCCTGCTTAGATTCCGAAACACCGCGTACATCATGTCTGGCAATAACAGTAATCATTGTTGTGTAAACAAGTTGAGTTGTTAAATTACAGATAATTCCTTCAATACAGCTCTTCAGGATGGCCTGTCCGACATGAGCATGAATATAACTGACCTCTCCAGTAGGGCAGACGGTGTTGAGGGGGTCCCCACCGGTCACCTCGCCAGTGCCTTGACCCCTGGTTCCATGACTAGCTCCTTCACCTCGGAGTCCACTAATCACTCGCAGCCCTACCTGATGACCCCGGATGCCATCATGTCCAGCAGCGCCAAGACCCTAGCCGAGCACATACGAGAAAGCAACTCCACGAACAGCAGCTTCACGCAGATATCCGGCCTAAACGCTTCAGTCGATGACCTCCTTAGCTCCCACAACTCCTCAGACCACACCCGTGTTATAACTCCCGAGAGCCCGGTGAGCATCACCCCTGGTTCGAGGCTCCCCGCTACCCCCAGCTCACCCAAGAAGGACGAGTCTCTACCCCCTTTAAATATCCCCCATGAAGACAACGCGAAGGGGGCATATGCCTCGGATGACGACGGTCCGAAATCACCACCCCCAACACCCACGGATACAGAAGCGCCCGAACTAATGGCAAAATCCAACTCGGGGACGGATGACTTGGCCGAACTCTTGGAGAACGCACGTCTGAAGGAGAAAAGGATGTCGGACTCGAGTGCTGAGGTTGCGCAGATCTTGCAGTCCCATCTGAGTGACCAGAATGCGGAGACAGAGCAGGACCAGGGGCAGGATACAGAGGAGCAGGGCAGGAGAGAGTATGAGGAGGAGGAGGATGATGAGGAACCCATTCCTGTTAGTGTGGATGCCATCCCAATCATGGACCCACAGGTGGTCGAGGCGATGCAGGAGACAGAACAACCCGAGGTGGAGACTGGGATGTTGGTGGACGATAGCACTGAAGATGGCGCACAGGGGAGAGAGGTTGTGGTCATCGGCCCCAAGCATGAGGAGAAGATGTAAGCTCACCAAAATATTCTTGAATATTTCAAGAGGTTGAAACCATCATCTCTATATGGCAAAACAAAAAAGAAAATACAATGACTAGTTCAGATTTACCTGTCATTGGTTCAGGATCTGGGTTCTGTAATTTGACAAGACTTAAAACGGTTTGCATGGTAGAGTGTGATAATTAATAGAGTAGGTTTGCAGTGACACCATGTAATGGATTGTGCAGTTCTGAGAAGAACCTCTGGGTTAACTGGACTTTTCTCTGGTTTATGAGTTCAGTTAAAAAAAATTGTTGAGGATATGAAGCACAGAGATCTATTGGAGCCATAATGATAGAGCTACCATACCAAACTCCACTTGAAGAAATAACATACTCAAAGTGTAAGTTAAGTACACTAACCAAAATTTAAAAAAATGGTACTTTGGTTTCAAACAAAGTAACAATTCAAACATGGTGAAGATTTCCAGCACACGGAGTTACCATACCAAACTCCACTTGAAATAGCATACTTAAAGGAACAATATCATCATGATCAGACTTTCAACAGGGCATGGAATCTGTGTCCTAGTTTAATATGAACACGGTGACTGAAAATTACTGGCTCATTTTAATGCAGCAGCAATGGTAATATGACCTTTTGATGCGGGGTATTGTTGTCAGTACAGAGTTAATCTAAAACTAGCATTCTGATTCCATGCGCCGTTGATCGTGACAGTATTGTCCCTATAAGTACACTCGGGCTAAAAAAAAAAGTCTGGTTTCTGGTCATAGGTCGGCTTCAAAATCGGTGCAGTGACTTTTTTTTTCTTTTTTTTTCCCCCAGCCATCTTTTTTTTTGCCAACAGGGAAATACGCGATACAGTGTGTACGCCAGGACCCAAATTTCCCATACACAAAGTATGGTGACTAAGAGAGGCCTCACAGGGCAAACGTTCATACCCCTATGTGAAAAAGTCAGTTTAAAGCACAGCACGGCAGAATTCCAAGCGATCCAGCAGTTATGGCTGCAATTGGACATCGTTTCATAGCACAAAAATTTTTTTTTTTTTAAATGCCGATGCGTGGGTCTGAGGCGACGCGTGCGGAGACCAGATACTAGACACTTTTTTTGTTTGGCTTAACATAACAAAACCTGGTACCTCTATTACAATCCCATTTAATTCTCAATGTTCAGATCCCCAGACACTACTGAAGACAGACAGGATGATGAAATGACAACACCTACCCCCATGGAGGGGATGATGAACGCCGAAGCCCCACAAGGAGATGGTGGACGTGAGCAGGCCGTAGCAGGCGGAATGCCTCCTGTACCCCATCAGCTGTTGGAAGTACAAGATCAGGAATCTCGCAGTGAGCAGAGGTAGGCTGGACAGGGGAATGATTTGGTTCAAACATTGTTGCATTGCAAAAAATTGCATGGAGAAAATGCGTTGTGTGCATGTAATACTTATCTTGGAGCACTTTTCGTTTGCTATACAAACGTAATTGTTTATTTATTCAACAGGCCTGTGCTTTCTCAGGATGTTTCCTGATTTCAGGATTTTTTTTTTTACAAATCTCCTTTTGCCTCAAAATTTTCTTGAAAGAAGAGAAGTATCCACCAAGGAAAGAAAGAAGTAGCCTGTATTAATGTCCAAACCTCTAGTTTCTGGTTTGTGGAGAGTCGGTAAATCCTCCAAAATTAAACATCCAGGAGGTTCAGGGGGGGGGGGGGGGGGTGCGGTGCGGCTGCGGTGCGGCTTTGCCCTCTAGACCAAATGGAGACTCAGGCCTGCTACCCATTTTTCAGGATTTCTTACCTCATATGTCTGTTGGTTTTAGTGGTTTGTGATTGATGTATTGCAGGGCATACTATTATGTTCCAGTCTCGGTGGCTGGTGGTGGCTTACTCTTGAGAGTCTGTGTTGACAAAATAACTGCTGAAAATCCCAATGATAGGTTTTTGTACAGTGGTCTCCAGTGGCCTCAGAGTTTTACATACAAGATTACTTAAAGGGGGACTGACATGGATTTAAATCAAACAGTTAAATATGTGATCGTTTTATTCTTTTATATCAGTAAAAGATCAATACAATTTTTGTTTTGTGTTTTTATTGTTTTTGAGTGTTATTTTACCATTGTAAAAATTCCCCCCACTTTTACGTCCTGCACGGAGGAGCTGTTCGTGACGTCATGTCGGGAAGAGAAATTCGGCTCAAAACTCGGCTCAAAATGATCGCTGCACAAAACTATGTGAGCCGATGGACCTGACCACTTTACTCTTGTCAGTCGAACTTTGCTCGTCCAAATACGGCGATTTTTGGGTCACTTGGGAACAGATGAAGGCTAACACCGTCCTTTGGTGGTGTTGTTGCATCCTGCAGAAACACATCTTCACGGCATTTTATTAGTTCCGGAAACAAAATCACGGAAGAAATAAAATCGGCCTTCACGTGTGTGAAACGTTTGTATGTACATGTACATCATGGACACATCGGATCTTCCCGACCTTACGTCACATATCTTATGCAAATGAAGCTTCCACCATGGGCGGGGTTGCCTCCCCCAAACACTTCAAACATTGTTTTAAAATACTTGTACTCACAAATCAATGATTAAATAGACACAGGTGGGTCTCAAAAACAATATTTTATTACAAAACGACTTAAGTACACACACAATAAAGGATGTCAGTCCCCCTTTAAAAGGGTTAGTGTGGCTTGTATGCACAAACGATATGTGTACAACATATTGGACATTTAGTGGTTGGGAGTGGCCTCCATTGTGTAGGAGGGTTAATGTACCCCTACAGTATGTGATAACGTTTCAGATTGTAACTGTGGGTTCATTTAATACGAATGCTATATATTCAGTTATTTTTTCCCCCCTTCCATCACCAGCTCTGACATTGAGCCCGCAGACTCCACCTCCCCCTCGGGAGCTAGGAGTAAGGCACGGAAGCAGCGGCGAGACAAGTTCAGCCGTTCCTCCCCGAGGCCGAGGAAATCCATGGGAGTAGAGAGTGAGGTCAGAGTAGACATCCCAGAGGTAAGTTTGTTACCGTCGTAAAACATCGCACCCGCCTCATTTGCTATGGTTAAGGCATTCTATGGTTGGATCTTTTATGATTGACAACTTTAAAACTTGCATCACTGGAATAAATAAAAAGTTCAATGCTTACCCCCTAACCATCCCAAATCCTTCAAAATCCACCGGAGGATTTGAATGATTTTGTAGGATTGAGGCAGGTTTGAAATTAAACTATTGGAGGATATTGGAGGATATTGGAGGATTGAGGGCTTACGGCTTACATGTATTTAATTGTGGAGGATTATGGAGGATTGAGGTACAATGGCTGAATGAGACGTTGGAGGATTTTGGAGGATTGAGGATGCTATTAGAAAAAAAACCCAATGAATTTGAAGGATTGGGATGCTGTAAGCTTACATAGTGTGAATCCATTACTTGTGCATGTAGAGATGTATGTGCTATAGGTGGGTTATACACAGTCATGGTTCATTGGTTTCAGGTTGATGATGAAGGATTGAGGCAGTAGGGATCCTCTATAAAACTCATAGTGGATGATTTTGAAGGATTGAGGCCGTTACCCACAAAGAATATCAACGGGGTTAGGGTTAAAGGGACAATATCGTCATGATCAACAGGGCATGGAGTCGGAGTGCTAGTTTTAGAATCACATAGTGACTGAAAAATTCAACTGGTCAATAAATGTATTCGTAAATTATGTCAATGTCAAATCATTTTATGATAATTGGCTGCTCGCTGTGGTGATTTGCATTGATCTCTTCTCTGTTCAGATCAACAACACGCTGCAGCAGGTACTGGGCCTGCTGGAGTCACAGCAGCAGGAGCTGAAACAGATGCGGCAGGACATCGCCAAGTCGCAGCAGTCCAACAGTATCATTCAGTCCATGAGGTCACGCATCGACAAACTCGACAAGAGCCTAGGCACCAAGATTGAGACTACGATCACTAAACAGTCCGAACAAGAACGTATCTTCTTTAAAGGAAAAAAACAAAAACAAAAAAACAAAACAGATTAGTCTATTAACCAGTTTGCGTCGGAGGCCGTGAATACACACAATTTTTTTTTGCACCACGGATCGGAGAGCATCTATACACGCCAGAGGAAACTCCGGAATATTTGTATGCATGCTCGGTTGACGTGGCAATGAGCCGAGTGTACAGTGACATGCTCGGTAGACGTGGCCACGCGCTGTGGAAGCTTCCATTAACGTGTTTGTGTGGGGAAAAGAAACCCGCACAGGGGCCCAGAAAAACTTTTTTATTCCTGACGCAAACTGGTTAAACATGATGTACTTTTGCCCTTGCTCTAACACTTTTATCCTCTATTTCTCCCTGGCTTTATGGCATGCTTTGGTTCAATGTCTTTGCCTTATATCATATTTAGTGGCCATACTTTTGAGAAGCTGAACTTTTGAGAAGCTGAACTTTTGTGGCAAGTAGCTATAGTGGTCAAAACCTGCCTGTTTTGACTGTTGACCCAAATGTGCACACAGGGGCATTTTTGACTGGATTTTACGGTCATTTTGACCACCATCAACAATACAAGAAAATGCTTTTACCAGTCAAAAATGGTCGACTCATTTTGACCCTGTAAATGTACCAAGTACACATAAGGTTTGACAGTGTTCAAGTGCATTAGCTATACCTTGGCATTTTGACTGATTGACTGAAGGGTTATGGAAATTGAACTCGCAGCAGACACATCCTTGATGGATCCCTGATGAGTTTTGGATTGCCGTATATCATTATTTTTGCGCAGACCACACTTTTTTTTGCTTTGGTTTCCTTAGCGACCGCTTTTTTGCCACAGGTCAAAGGTTGAATACAGCCCTGCAGGAGAGGCAGTTATTGGACAAGCAGAAGCAGGAACGTCTGTTGGAGTGCGTCTCGCAGAATCTCAATAAGTCCATCACCAGTCGGCTTGACAAGACTGTGCGCACAGAGATTGAAAACAGAGTTGTGCCAGGTAGGGGAGTTTTTGTGTGTCAAATTCCAGATGCTCCTAAGGGAGGAGGGCCAAAGTCCTGGTACAGCCAAGCCTTTGAGAAGCCCAGCTAGGCCCAGGCTACCTGGCCTCCTAATCCGTCTTTTGTGAGTGCGCTAGGCCCTCCAGAAGCCCAGGCTATGTTGATTGGCGGGTACTGTATTGTTGCAGGGTTAGGACTCAATAAGACAGATTAGCAGGCCAGGTAGCGTGGGTCCGCCAGAGCTTCTCAAAGGCTTGGCTGTACCCTGACTTTGGACCTCTTCCCTAAATTGATTTACAAAACTGTATCATCACTATCGACAGGGCATGGAATCAGAGTGCTAGTTTTAGATTAACTCAGTGACTGAAAATAATACCCCACATAATATCCCACAAGGTCATATTACCGTTGCTGCTGCATAAACGAGCCAGTGATTTTCAGTCACTGTGTTCATCTTAAACTAGGACACCGATTCTATGCCCTGTTGAAAGTCTGCTCTGATCGAGACGATATTGATCTCATGCACGTCATTCACCATACTAGCTGTAAATCTGCCCGACCATATAACTGACTTCTTATTTGTTTGCAGAGATCGGGAAACTGATCGCACCGATGAGCGAGCAGCTGAGTGCCGTTGTCTCTCAGAAACTCACGGCCACGGATCAACTGATGAGGGAGAACATCAACAAGTTGGTCAAGTCAAAGGTAAGGTTACTTCCCTTTCATTTATTATGCTTTGTCTATGTGTATCTGTTTTCAGTTTTACTGTGGAAATGGAAATGGAAAAACACATGGAAATCTACAAATCCACATGAACATCCACACAGATATATCCCACATGAACATCCACACAGATATATCCACATGGACATCCACACGGATGTATCCACATGAACATCCACACGGATGTATCCACATGAACATCCACACAGATATATCCACATGAACATCCACACAGATATATTCACATGAACATCCACACAGATATATTCACATGAACATCTACACAGATATATCCACATGAACATCCACACGGATATATCCACATGAACATCCACACAGATACATCCACATGAACATCCACACAGATGTATCCACATGAACATCCACACGAATATATCCACATGAACATCCACAGATATATCCACATGAACATCCACACAAATGTATCCACATGAACATCCACACAGATATATCCACATGAACATCCACACGGATGTATCCACATGAACATCCACACGGATATATCCACATGGACATCCACACAGATATATCCACATGGACATCCACACAGATATATCCACATGGACATCCACACAGATATATCCACATGGACATCCACACAGGTATATCCACATGGACATCCACACAGGTATATCCACATGGACATCCACACAGGTATATCCACATGGACATCCATAAAGAAATCTATGTGGGCATCCACTCAAGTATCCACAGAGCAAAGATGTTCATGGTGGTAGACCAAGATGAACTGAAAGAAACTTTAGCCGTTGGTCTTTTGCCAAACCTGCGGTTTTGGCGGTTGCTATGGCAAGATCACTGCATCTGTGTAGACTTCAACATTGCCGCTGCAGCCAATAGCCAAAGCCAAAATATGCCTAATTTGGACATGGTTATATTTGTTCTTGCATCTTAGAGTATTG
Organism: Zoroaster sp. YZ-2022; assembly: GCA_029582265.1. Taxonomy (NCBI): domain Eukaryota; kingdom Metazoa; phylum Echinodermata; class Asteroidea; order Forcipulatida; family Zoroasteridae; genus Zoroaster; species Zoroaster sp. YZ-2022. The sequence goes on from CM055822.1 coordinate 33,373,753, forward strand.
TGGCCAACAGACTAGTGAACCCGACTCAAGTTCTGGTGGCGTCAGAATGTGGGTTCGAAATCCTGGCCTGGCCGGTGCTTGTGTCTTTGAGCAAGACACTTAACCATAATTGCTTCGTCTTGTGTACAAAGCAATGAACGTAAAAGAACCCAAAACACTTATCGTGGAAAAATAGGAGTTTACCCCTTTGTTTCTGGTTCACATTGCAAGCGCCCTCATTTACAGGTCCTCGGATTTCCAAACTGCATTGTTTAAAGAGACAATATCGTCACGGTCAACAGGGCATGGAATCGGAGTGCTAGTTGTAGATTAACTCGGTGACTGAAAATAATACCCCACATGATGAGGTCATATTACCGTTGCTGCTGCATAAATGAACCAGTAGTTTTCAGTCACTGTGTTCATCTTAAAACTAGGACACCGATTCCATGCCCTGTTGAAAGTCTGCTCTGATCGTGACGATATTGTTCCTATTAAGTGTACTTTTTAGGGATCCTTGATTTCGTTAGTAGAAATGTATAACAGTAATAATAATAATACAGGATTCTTATAAAGCGCACATATCCTAGCAACTAGATCAAGGCGCTGAACATTATTACCTCTGCTCATCAGGTGCATAAATCATTCCTGAAACCATCTCAGCTCCCTGGGGAGTATACAGCTCAATTGCTGCCATTACAGCGCATATGGGCTAATCAAACACAACAACCAACTCTGCACTCACAGGTACCCATTTACTCCCAGGTGGAGAGAAGCAATTATGGTAAAGTGTCTTGCTGAAGGACACAAGCACCACGGTCGCGGGCAGGATTCGAACCCACATTCTGATGGCCCAGCCATCGGAACACAAATCTGATGCACTAAACCCCTCGACCATGGCACTCCGTAATAATCTTGTTTAGGTCAACTTCAAATTGTGAATTTGTGTCATCACCTATTGAACGCAAGCTTTCTTTCTTGTTTCATCAGGGTATTTCTGATGCCATAGGGCAGTCAGCAGCTGCCGCACTCAATGCTACGATTCAGACAACGTACAGGGAGACATTCAGGCAGAGTGTCATCCCGGCCTTTGAGCAGTCGTGCCAGTCACTCTTCCAGCAAGTCAACACTGCATTCGATGCGGGAACGAGGCAATGTAAGTTACCGTCAAGAAGACGGCGCGGTCTCGTTTAATCATGCTGCGTTGGGTCTTGTCATGAAAATGTACTGCAACATGTTTGTGATTAGGTTTTTTTTTTTGTTGTTGCTGTAGATGCGTGGATTTGTCGTGAAGAAAGCAAAGATGCCTTCGGTGTCAAAAAGGTCTAAAATATACACTTCCTCACAAATATATGCCCAGTCCTGTAATTTCTTAGGATTTTTCCTGATTTCAGGATTTCTTACAAATCTCACATTAGTAGACATCAAGGAAAGAAAGAAGTAGCCTGTATTGTGTCCAAACCTCTAATAAGCTTGTTTGTGGGGATGTGGAGAGTCCGTAAATCCTCCAGAAATTAAACATCCAGGAGGTTCAGGGGGGCTTTGTCCTCTAGACTAAAGGGAGACCCAGGCCTGCTACCCATTTTTCATGATTGTTTACTTTTGTCAAGTCACACCCCTGTTATGTGCGTGTTGCGTCTTGCATCTTGGTCCAGCTGGTGATCATTGTTCACATTTCCCTATACGTTAGGCACCTTCTCAAAACTTTTCCAGGATAACTTGCGGGGAGATTTCCCCACAGTTGATTTTTCAACCCGCAAAGTATCCCCAAGCAGTCCAAATATATCGCGGATAAGTTTGCGGGGAAAGTATTGAAACTAGACCAGGCAATTTGTTTACATGAAGACTAAACCACAGACATTGAGATTGTTACCTACTGGAAGCCAGCAGGTGGTCCCTGCTGGGTAGATTTGCAGTTTGGTCACTGGCCGAGTGATTGTGCTGTTACTATTGCCGAAGAAGATTTCATTCTTAAAATCTTCATGGTGTTGAAGAATTTCAGATCTGTATTACTTTTTATTTAAAAGTAAACCTATGTTTTATGTTGCTAAAGATCGGGCTCTTTCATTGACATCAAGTAAGACGAGATTGTCCTTGATCAATACTCGCACAAAATAAATCAGGCATGTCACATTTCGTAAACAATTGCCTGGCTTCTCAAAACCACAAAGGGCTGTGAGATCTTATCAGCTGGCCAAACCGCAGACCGCTCCGTGGGGAGTCTATAAACATATTGCGGTTAAATGTGTGCTTTGTATTGGGGAAAAAAATCTATCTAAGATAAGAATCCACCTGCAATGTTTCCCGAATGAAATACCATTTGCGGAAAAAACTTTCCCGCAACTTATCCCGGAATAGTTTTGAGAAGATGCCTTACTGTAGTTTGTAATCACACCATATATGTAGTTACATTTGTGAATTTGAATTTCTGTTGTTACGCCACTGTTCTTATTGACCCTCCTATAGGTTTAACAATCAAAGACACTAAAAAATTGTATGTCACTCCCAACGCATTGACTTTGTGCAGTGCACTCAAATAAATGCAAGGACATGTGGCTATGGTAGGAGGTCAAACCAAAACCACTCGAGTGCATACGAGTCTGCTGCTAACTTATGCAGTACATACACAGCTCTGTGTGACTCTGCATATAACTTATGTAGGACATACACAAGTGTGTTTGACTTTGCCACTATCTGCAGCACTCTTAGAGAAAAATACACATGTGTGAACAATTGGCAATGCAACCAAAAATACTCAAGTAACTGTCTGTGGGTGCGGTGCTTACTGGGCCAAATTTCAGCCTGGGCATAGGAGGGTTAAAGATGTATCCCCCAGTGTTTTTTGCTATTTTAAATTTTTTTTAGGGTTTTTTGATTGATAATACATTTATTTCAGTGCTGTCCTTGGAAAAGGAAATGTAGCCTACATTGTTTGTAATAAGTTGAAATACAGTATTACAGGTACATTAAATATCAAATTATTACACAAAGGACAACATTTAGGTTTGGGTGAAGCAAAAAATGCTTTTGTGCCCTAACCTAGGGACAGACAAGGAGACAAACAGGACAAAGGACTACAACAACATACGAGTGTGCATGCAGGTGCTAAGACATAAACAATACGAAATGAATTAAAAGTTGGAAGTTATGAATATTCATCAAGAAGTTTTTTTTTTATAAAGTTTTTTGACAAATATAGCCTGAGAGGGTGACGTTGTTATAGATTCACTAAGACTGTTCCAGTAATTAACACCACGCTGAATAAGACTATTTTTAAATTTTCACAAATCGGGCAAACGTTCATACCCGTATGTGAAAAAGTCATTTAAAACACAGCACGGCAGAATTCCAATCGATCCAGCAATTTTGGCTGCAATTGGACATCGTTTCATAGCATTAAAAGAAAAAAAAGAAAACTAAAATGCCGACGTGTGGTTCTGAGGTTACATGCACAGACACCGGAAACCGGAAACTTTTTTTTTTTTTTTTTTTTTTGCCTAATGTAAATCTTCCTCCTTTCCATCGTCTTGTAGACACTCACCAGTTAGAGACACACCTGAGCAAGCTGAGACAGAAGGAGAAGGAGTCAAGAGATCCCATGATCGCTGAGCTCATGACCCTTGTAGAAGCCTTCAAGGGTCATACGGAAACACTGAAGGCGAGCATTCTCGGCAGTGTACACACCGAACTTGAAAAGCAACTTCAGAAGTCAAACGAGAGGTGCTGATAATGAGTTGTACCTTTCCTTTAATTAATGCCAACAATGTAGGTGGCTTCCAAATAACAAAACAATCAGCCCAATTCAATATAGCTTTGTGCAAAAAATCCTCCTGGTGACCAGTGGTATGTACGAATTATTAACCCTAACTCCCAAGGCCCATTTGCTTACACATAACCTCAATCCTTCCTAACTCCCTAGGCCCATTTGCTTACACATAACCTGAATCCTCCAAAATCCTTCAGTAGTAAAGCACATGACATGTATGCACACGTATGTGTTTCTAATCTGTGATACATGTACCTGGCCAGGGACCCTCCCTGCATGCATGGAGCAATAAACAGTGTCCACTGACCCAAGCACTGACCTTTCAATCACTACAACAAACATGGATGTACATGTACCATGGAAAGGCAAGCATGCCTAATAACCTCAATCCTCCAAAATCCTTCACTTTAGCAAATAGCATGTAACCTCAATCCTGTAAAATCCTTCACTTTAGCAAAGAGGATTTTGGAGGATTTGGGAAGGTTAGGGTTAAGCGAAAAGTCCTGATCAGCAATTGTCTTTACCGATGTCAAGTTTGAGCTACAGTTAGTTGGAACACTAACCCCCATACAATGTGGAGACCGTTCTGCAGATGACTTGTTTTGCGCGGCGAGTGTACGAGATGAAAGTGTTCCAACAACTGTAATCGATTGTAGCTTTACAAGTCGATAATCAAACCACTTTGTTTTGTTGGTTCGCCTGACACCAACTGCCTGGTATCATCTGCCTGGTATCATTTTTATTTGATTTGTTTTATAGAATGGAACACGAGCTCCTGAACAAAGTGCACAAAGTTCTGAAAGAGGACCTCCGGGTGGCCCTACGCGATCACCAGAGTTCGGTGGAGAACAGTTTAGCTGCAGTGGTCCGCTCCCAGGCGCCGACCCCCGTCCCCCAGCCACCTGATATCCGGCAGATACAGAGCCAGATTACTCACCAGCTGCAGCAAGGACAAATCATACAGGCCTTTCAGAGCGTGAGTAGCTCATATCTAAGAAAGAGTATAGACCCTTAAATATTGCGTTGACATCACAAACTAAACAGCGCCCTCGTTCAGAGGTAAAAGGTCATTCATTGGTCCATGTATGCACGCTGAATGTACACGCTCATTGGCGTGGCACACGTATGTGAACCAACAAGTGAATTTCTTTTGCCTCTTTTTTTAATATAATTAAAATAAAAACTTAAAATTGGTTTTTATTCATATCAACTGATAAAATAACAATAACAAATAAATGAAGACAAAAACACACTTCATAGACCCTTTAAAAGTCAAACACTGTCAAACCTTACGTGTAGTAAGTACATTTACAGGTCAAAATGAGTAGACGTTTTTTGACTGGTAAAAGCATTGTCTTGTATTGTTCAGGGTGGTCAAAATGACAGTCAACACCAGTCACAAATGCCCCTGTGTGCACATTTGGGTCCACAGTCAAAAACAGTCAGTTGACCGGTTTTGACCACTAATAGCTACTTGCCACTAAAGTTCAGCTATAGTAGGAGGGTTAATAACCAGTGGTGTACACTCCATTTTGACCGTAACATTTTTGACCGCAAGATTTACTCTCTCTCTCTCTCTCTCTCTCTCTCTCTAAAAGGCCCTGAGTGTAGCTGATCTCAGAGCTGTACTCTTTGTGTGCAATGCCGTCAACCCTGACCAGCTGTTTGGAACCGACCCTTGCCCTCTCGACCAGCCGGTCCTGCTCTCGCTGATCCAGCAGCTGTCGCATGACCTGGGAAATAACACGCTGCTCAAACTCAGGTAAGTTTTTGGGGTGCCATGGCCGAGCTGGTTTTAGTGATTCAGATTTGTGTTCTGATGGCCGAGTCGTCAGAATGTGGGTTTCGAAATCCTGACAGCGACTGTGGTACTTGTGTGCTTGAGAAAGACATTTGACTGTACAGTGCTTCTCGTCACCCAGGGGTATAAATGGGTTGATATTGGTTGATAGTGTGTTTGAAAAAGATTCTGAAGCACTGCGGTAGCTCAGGGCTGTATACTCCCCAGGGAGCTGAGAAACATTACAGGAATGATATTGACCCAATGACCAAGTGCCTCAGAATAGGATACTAGATAGATGGCGCTCTATAAATTAATAATTATTATTATCATACACTAGGTATTTGTTAATGATTTTTTTTTTTAGGTAAAACTTGTAGCTTTGCATGGTGAGGATGATAAGTAAGACTAATTGCGGTGACACCATGTGGAATCTCAATTGAGTAGTAATTAGTTCTGAAAAGAACTCGACGTTTCGATCAGTATGCTCTGATCGTCCTCAGGAGAATGCCGGACTCTGGAAAATGCTGCTGCTCAAGTAGACTGCTGGAGGATCATCCCATGAATGGATGCTGGAGGATTAGTTCGTTGAGGCACGCAGGCGGGAACTGTTGAGACTAGGATCCTAGGGGTTGGGGGAGAGGAGTGTGTGCTCACTGAATTGAATCAGTTGTTAACAAGCACGGGGGAAGGAGGGTGGTTGACTTAGGATATAGGAGATCCCTCAGTCTGGGGTGGGTTATGGACTTTGGATATAGAAGATCCTTCAGTCTGTAGTATTGGTCGCCAAATTTTTTTTTTTCCCCCGGTTACACCATGTAATGATCTCTTTTTTGGAAGAAAGTGATGGCTCTGAGAAGAGCTGGTTGGGTTGTTCTCATCGTTTCGACTAGTCTGCTCTAGTCATCGTCAGACGATGACTAGAGCAGACGATGACTAGAGCAGACGATGACTAGAGCAGACCAGTCGAACCGTTGAGAACAAACCAACCGGCTCTTCTCTGAGCCATCACTTTCTTCCAAAAAAGAGATCATTACATGGTGTATCCGAAAGAATAAAACTCGGTAACATTTATCTCCATCATGCAAAGCTTCAAATCCTACAGCATACTAGGTATTGCTCTAAAGCAAAGGTGAAAAGAGAGAATGTTTCTTGTTCATGTTTATGTATTTCATTTTTTTCTCTAATTGTTTTTTTTTTACCATTGTGTTTGTGATTGTTTCTGCCCTGTGAAACAATAACTGAAATGAAATTAAATGAAACTATCTGTGTTAACCCTAACCTTAACCAAATCCTCCAAAATCCTCTTTGCCAAAGTGAAGGATTTTTGAGGTTATGTGGAAATTGCAGTGGTGAAGGATTTTGAAGGATTGAGGGCAGATGTGATTATTTGCTTGGTGGATGATGGAGGATTGAGGTTATCAGGCTATATTTGACAATGGATGAAAATGGAGGATTAAGGTTACATGGTACATGTTGGTCTGTCCAGAAAAATGATTTTGGAGGATTGAGGTTATTAGGCATACTTGCCTTCCTTCCTCCATGGTACATGTACATCCAGGTTTGTTGTAGTGATTGCAAAGTCAGTGCTTGGGTCAGTGGACACTGTTTGTTGCTCCATGCATGCAGAGAGGGTCCCTGGCCCTGGGCCATGTACATGTATCACAGATTAGAAACACATGTATGCATACATATCATCTGCATACAATGGTAGTGGTCAATAAGAAGCGTTTCACTAGTATTTGTTTTTCAGTCAGTGAAACTCAATGCGTGATTGATCATACCATAGAGCAAGGAGAGCCACTAGATTGTGATTTGGTTCGCATTTTGGTAATCCTACAGGGGTACTGTCAACATTTTGTCACGTTTACCTTCTTTTCATCATGTATATGTATTTCATATTTTTCTTAGTTTAATTGTTTTTAGGTGTTCGGGTATGTGCCCGAAACACCTTGATTTTGTTCGTTTTTTTTAAAGTTTTTTTTTTACTTCTTCTTCTCCCCAATCTTGTCCGCTAACAAAAACATACTTGCCAAGTTTAAAAAACCTTCAAACTTCACACATAGTTAGACCTTAACTTGTAGATGAAACCTAGTGACGTCATGATGATCAGGAAACCGCAACAGTGACGTCATGATGACGTCAAGCCCACATACGTAATGACCCACATTCAATGTATGTTCACATTGTGCGTTAGAAATTCTAACTATAGAGGGCGCTATACAACTTTAGTGGTCTTTACAATCAGTGCAGAATTATTAATTCGTCTTACTCCTATCAAGAGCAAGGCTCCTATGCCAAGTTTAGCGTGAAGTTTTCCGTTACGCTATTCGAAAAGGTGACCCCAATTTGACCTTACTTCTTGTCCAAAGTTTAATATTTAAAAAAAATCATATCTCAACAACCACAAGAGGTAAATTCACAATTTTTGTACCATTGTACAGATCGTTAATTGTCAAAAAATATTTACAAAAAGGTGACCCCAATTTGACCTTACTTCCTGTCCAAACCGGAAGTCAAAGTTTAATAATTAAAAAAATCATATCTCAACAACCACAAGAGGTAAATTGACATTTTTTGCACCATTGTACAGATCGTTAATTGTCAAAAAATATTTACAAAACATGACCCCAATTTGATCTTTACTTCCTGTCCAAACCGGAAGTCAAAGTTTAATATTAAAAAAATAATGCAAAGTTTCTTTAAAAAACATTCTGACGTCATCATCACTGCCCTGACAAAACTCGAACACCTATGTGTTTGTAATATCACAAACACTGCCGTCTAGTTTATCATTGTGTTTGTGATTGTTTCTGCCCTGTGAAATAATAACTGAAATGAAATGAAATGAAAACGGGGAAATAGTGAAAATTAATTTAGACTTATTTGTACGCCTTCTTATGTTGAAAATGGATCACTGCTATGATCCATTTTTTTGGTTTCTCCAAAATCACTACATGTCAGACGGAATAATTTCTCGGGATGTTTTGGTACCAACACCGACCTCGCATCAAAATTTGAAATCTTAATTCAGTTTTTTTGTAATTTGGTAATTACAAGTTAAGAATTTAAGGTTGAGCGTTTTCGGGAACCGGATACCTGAAATTGGAAATCTTCAGATACCTGGGTACCCGTAAACAATTTTGTAAAAACACATAAATACTCCTGAATGTATAAAATAACCAATATGAACACAAGTTTCTCTTGTTTTATTAGAGTCATAATTTTCCGCCTCTATATTAAAAACGACTTGTATCATCCCCATTCCCCACACACATTTTGTTAACAAAAAATCAGAGACTTAAATATTTAGTGGAAATTTTCAAAAGTCATTAATTACGGGTAATTGGAACCAAAAAATGGAACCGGGTAATGCCCAATTACCATTACCCACCCAACTCCCATTAACAGGCCTGTGATTTCTCAGGATTTTTCCTGATTTCAGGATGTTTTTACAAATCTTGCTTTGACTCAAAATTGTCTTGAAAAAAGAGAAGTAGCCACCAAGGAAAGAAAGAAGTAGCCTGTATTGTGTCTAAACCTCTAGTTTCTTGTTTGTGGGGATGTGGAGTGTGCGTAAATCCTCCAAAATTAAACATCCAGGAGGTTCAGGGGGCTTTGTCCTCTAGACCAAAGGGAGACCCAGGCCCGCTACCCATTTTTCAGGATTTCTTATTTTAGTCAAATCACACCCGTGCATTAAAGAGTAAAGATGCGACATTGGGGATAAATTTATCCGAAAGCTAACTTGATGTACCGTAAAGGTACCGTTTATCCTGAAAAATTGTTGTGTTGGAAGTGCTCCCATTTCAGAGAAAACATATACACATTTGCATCATGTAAGTGTTTTCTGTAAAAATTGTGAATGGTTTTTCACACTTGGATTACGCATTGAGCTAAAACTTTCACAGGTTGGTGTTTTAAATATACATCTTGATTCAAAGAGAGTAAGCATAGTCATAGAAACAGTTTGGCCGACATTACCAATGTTGTAACCTTCCCTTCAATGTATATCTTGATTCAAAGAGAGTAAGCATACTCATAGAAACAGTTTGGCCGACATTACCAATGTTGTAACCTTCCCTTCAATGTATATCTTGATTCAAAGAGAGTAAGCACACTCATAGAAGCAGTTTTGCCGACATTACCAATGTTGTAACCTTCCCTTCAATGTATATCTTGATTCAAAGAGAGTAAGCATACTCATAGAAGCAGTTTTGCCGACATTACCAATGTTGTAACCTTCCCTGCAATGTATATCTTGATTCAAAGAGAGTAAGCATACTCATAGAAGCAGTTTTGCCGACATTACCAATGCTGTACCTTCCCTTCAATATATATCTTGATTCAAAAAGAGTAAGCATACCCATAGAAGCAGTTTTGCCGACATTACCAATGTTGTAACCTTCCCTTCAATGTATATCTTGATTCAAAGAGAGTAAGCATACTCATAGAAGCAGTTTTGCCAACATTACCAATGCTGTACCTTCCCTTCAATGTATATCTTGATTCAAAGAGAGTAAGCATACCCATAGAAGCAGTTTTGCCAACATTACCAATGTTGTACCTTCCCTTCAATGTATATCTTGATTCAAAGAGAGTAAGCATACTCATAGAAGCAGTTTTGCCGACATTACCAATGATGTACCTTCCCTTCAATGTATATCTAAGCATACTCATAGAAGCAGTTTTGCCAACATTACCAATGTTGTACCTTCCCTTCAATGTATATCTTCCCTTCAATGTATATCTTCCCTTCAATGTATATCTTGATTCAAAGAGAGTAAGCATACTCATAGAAGCAGTTTAGCCAACATTGCCTTGCCTTGAACCATTGGGTGGGCTTGGTTACAAGCCGGATCCAAGAATTCAAGCCGTGTTTTGATTAAAAATTTGACGCCGAAATGTATTTCATTGGTTTCTCCGTTTTGATTCCCTCCTTAGATATATTGACGAGTCCCTCGTTGTCCTAGCAGAGGACAAGACAACGACGCAGTACCAGGACCATTTGCCTATCGTCATCGGTGAGCTATGCAACCAGATCAACACCTTCCTACAGCAGAATGCCTCCCACCCCAACGCCAAACAAATGAGACGCGTCGTCATGCTCGCTCAGTCTCTGAAATGATGGTCCAAAGTCCTGTAATATGTAATATTACCGAAGGGCCGTGTTGATTTTTTTTTTCTTCTTTCTGTGACTTTTCTTCTGGGATGTAAGCAGATGATTTGGAGTGTTACACCTTTGGTTTTGGCAATTTACCAGGGGTCAATTTCACAGAGCCTGCTGAGCAGAATAAAATTGCTTACCAGGAATATTTGTTTAGCGGATTTCTTTGGTTATTACCAGCCAAACTTTCGTATAGTATTTTATGCATTTTGACTGGGTAGTCTTGTTTTATATTGCTTAGCAAAAGTATTTGCTTAGCAAGATTCTCTGCTTAGCAGCTCTGTGAAATTGCCCCCCCCCCCCTCCCCCGGATTTATACAACATTTTTGAACCGCAATCAAACAAAATGTGAAGTTGTCGACGATAACCAAGCGCCTTGAGAAATGATTCCCTTTGACATTTGGGGAAAAAAACAAAACCTGAAAAAAATTTGTAATGGATCCCGGCCGTGATCCATTTTCCACATTAGAATGCATACAAGCAAATCTGAATGAATTTTCACTGTTTTCTCGTTGACCCTTTCACTACCGTTGGCGACTTTAGTCGACAACACACATACCCACTGTTGCTTACCATTGGCAACTTGAGTCGACCAAGGTCACCACACACACAGCAATTAATTGGGAGTATCATGATCAGTTTTTAAAACAGCTGTATTTTTTCCCTTCTTCGCAGTCCATACCCATGCTATGTATGGTTGGAAAGACTGATTCCTTATCTTTCTTATGGTATAGCCCAACGTACATGTTGCTATTATAGAAATCAGACATAATACAAGTCAATCCTTTCAATGGCCATTTGTGCTATGGAACGCCCATATACTTGTGTACAAAATGCTCTCTGTTTGTGAAACAAAGTCAGGGGAAGTAAAATAAATAACCCAATCATTTTATATGCAATGCCATTGATTTTGGTATCATATGAAAGGGAATTTCGTATTAATAAAGCAACAATCATTTCATTGAATATATCTTTCTCCAACAAATTCTTCATGATGAAAAAAAAACCAGTTTAGAAAAAGTACCTGTAAGTGGATGCATACTGTTGTGCAATGTGTGAATTCATGCATGACTGGGCAGGGAATTCGGTATTAAACCAGTGGGACATCCTGTTGAAACAAATCGGTAATGAAAGGGTTAACTACACAATGGAATGAGCATAAACTACTTACCACAGATTAATTTGTATACATATATATTGAATATTGTAAATCTTATAACAAGAGTGTATACTGGTTTTAAGATGGTAAACTTGGAATTGGAACGTGGCGTATTACAAGTCAGTTTGCATGGCATGCAGTATTGAACCTTACTTAACCTCGTGGGGAAAAAACAAAACCCTGACCTGTTCACCATTCTGTAACCCTCCTACTATAGCTGCACTTAAAGTGGTAAGTAGCTACAGAAGTCCAAACCAGTCAACTGCCTGTTTTTGACTGTTGACCCAAATGTGCACACAGGGGCATTTTTTGACTGGTTTTTACTGTCATTTTGACCACCCTGAACAATACAAGACAATGCTTTTACCAGTCAAAAACGGTTGACTCATTTTGAACCTGTAAATGTACTTACTACACGTAAGGTTTGACAGTGTTTGACTTTTAAGTGCACTAGATATACCTTGGCAAATATATCAACATTTTGACTGATTTTGACCCTTGTAGTCATAGGAGGGTTAATATAAACAGTAAAGCATCATCACTGACCATTGTTTATTATATACGTCAATAGTAGATTTAACAAGTATTGAATGACGGCTGAAGCGTGTTACACCACACTGTGTTAAATGTAAATTTCACCCTGAGGATAATCTGCGTACCGTCTCACTATATCCTACTATTACAGGAGTAGATCAAGGGGAGAGGGGCATGGGTGGGGTTGGGAGGTCCAGGGGTCCGGTTGGGAGGTCCAGGGATCCGGTTGGGAGGTCCAGGGATCCGGTTGGGAGGTCCAGGGGTCTGGTTGGGAGGTCCAGTGGGGTCCTGCCACCCTAATTCTCCTACCCCCACCCATCCATCCCTACCGCTGTTTGGCTCCTATTTTATTATATTTTGTTTAATAGTAAGCTTGGGCGATAACACGATAATATCAAATATCGCAATACCTTTTTTTGTTTGATATCGAGAACCTTTTCAAGTTATCGAGATATCAGCAAATCGCAATTTAAAAAAATATATCGCGATTAAAAAAAAAAAATCAAAATTGTGAGTCGATTCAGAAATTCCATGAAAACAAAAAAATTAGGCCATTCTTTTCAAGCTTTCAGAAGTGAGAAACAAAAGCGAACTACTTGAGTGGTTAGCTGACTGTCAGATCACAAAAGGAGCCGCCATACAGGGTCCATACGCAGAACTCAAGTTGTTTCTCTTAATCCACCGCCACTCAAAGAAATCTATTCAGACGGATTAAGTGTTGAGTATTGAACGCATACCTAAAGCTCTAAAGCAATCGTGCACAAAATGAAAAACTAATGGCGATACTATCGGGAAAATCGCGATACATGTGTGACGATATATCGTGGATGGAAAAAAAAGCTTATTTATTAGGTCTTTGCTTTTTCTTTTCTTGAAAAAAAGTATGTGGGGTTAAGTGTACATGTATGTGTCATGAATATGACGGAATAAATTACAAGCATCTCGATCCCCCACCTCCCTTTCTAAAATATTGTATCCACCCATGCGTTAAGGGACAAGGGCCAAAGTCATGGTACAGCCAAGCCTTTGAGAAGCCCGGCCAGGCCCAGGCTTTTCTCCTGCCTACTGGCCTATATAATGAGCTCTGCTTGGCTGGGCTAGGCCCTCCAGAAGCCCAGGTTATGTTGATTAGCAGGTACTGGATTAGGACTCACAAAAAACAATTAGGAGGCCAGGTAGCCTTGGCCTGGCCAGGCTTCCCAAAGGCTTGGCTGTACCATGACTTTGGCCCTCCTCCCTAAGGCAGTGGTACCAGATGCTGCGACAAGCATTGTTTTATCCGCACAGTCCAAAGCTGTCTACAGTTATATGTGTGCTACACGGACTCCTTCACAAATGTACGTGGCGCGCGTTGCATCTCGGTCCGGCTGGTGATCACCGTTGACATTTCCCTGTACGTTGCCGTGGAGTTTTATAATGGAACAATCTGCGTCAGCTGCGTTGAGATTTTAAAACTGAACACCAACTGTCCGAGAAAAGCATGGCTAACTGTTTCTGTGTGATTGTATCATTGATGGACAATATCTGGGGAGGTAAAGGTCAGATTTGCAGTATTTTGCCTCCCCACGAAAAATCCCGATAGTGCCTCAAAAAAAGAAAAGAAAAAGAAAAGGGAAAAAACCCATACCCCCTGGGCCCCCCCCCACTGAAAAGTAATGCCCCCCCCCCCCACTGAAAAGTAATGCCCCCCCCCCCCACTGAAAAAGTCCTGGCTACACCATGCATTAATACGCATATCGGTTTGCGTGTGCGCACAGTGGTATTAGCGAAGAGATCTATGCATGTACAAAGTACCACAGTAGTATTGGTGACATGCGCATCGGTGGATTACACTAAATCTACTTGAGCTTGCTAGGAGGTTTTTTAAATATTTTTTTTAAGGTTCCGCTATTAAAACCAAAGATCCTGCTTGGAGCTTAACGTTTGGAGCTTCCCGAGTTCTAAAATTCTTATTGATTATGTTCTGGAATAGTTTATAATAATTAAATTTTGTTTACTCTTGTTTACCTGTCTTTGTTTGTAGCAATAGCACCCAGAGCGTCATTTCTGACTGATACCGGGGGCGTTATAAGTTTATTATTATTTTATACAGTGAGTTCATTAGGCCAAAAAAAAAAGTCTCCAGTTTCTGGTCATCGGTCGGCTTCAAAATCGGTGCATTGACGCGTTTTTTTTTCTTTTTTCTCTCGGCCACCTTTTTTTATTCGCCAACAAGGAAATACGTGATACATTGTATACGCAGGGACCAAATTTCCCATATACAAAGTATGGTGGCTAAGAGGCCTCACAAATCAGGCAACATTCATACCCCTATGTGAAAAAGTCGTTTAAAACACAGCACGGCAGAATTCCCATCGATCCAGCAACTTTGGCTGCATTTGGACATTGTTACATGGGGCAAAAAAAAAGAAAATTAAAAATGCTAACGCGCGGCTCTGATGCGACTTGCGCGGCTCTGATGCGACTTGCGCGGCTCTGATGCGACTTGCGCGGCTCTGATGCGACTTGCGCGGAGACCAGAAACCGGAGACTTCTTTTTTGCCTTTACAGAAGATTTATATTTATCTTTTTTATTTTTATTTTTTGCAAAAAGCCCATTATACCACACAGATCGAGATACATGAACTGAACTTTTTTAGAGTGTGGCCAGGTGCCCATGGATATTGTATAATTTGTATTGAAAGGCATTATACTGTATTTTGGTGTGTTTTTTTGTAATCTAAAAACCCATAAATAATCCCAGTTTGACACAAAATGTAGTTGGTGTAAAGTTTATGGTATCAAACATCCCTTGACATATTTCTGACTCGGGTTGGTATCGTTTTTGTAAAAATTTAGTGAAATAATTTACAAAAAATGAAATTTTGTCATCCGAAGATTCCATGTTTGAATGAATGAGAGTAATCATAACGGAGTTACACTATTTATCTCAATAACTGATTTGATTTTTGCCCTAACACCGACGTATTGTATAAAGCTCTGTATACTCGGTGCTTTCCAAATGTCTGTGTAAAACCAAAAAAAACAAAACACACAGGCTACTTGGGTGGGATTCGAACCCATGACCTCATTACTAGTGCAGACATCACCGGGCAAGCTCGGTGGTCGAGAGGTTAAGACATCTGCACTTGTCAGCACAGGCCTGTGATTTTTCACAATTCAGGATTTTTTTTACAAATCTCCTTTTGCCGCAAGATTTACTTGAAAGAAGAGCGGTAGCCACCATGGAAACAAAGACGTTTCCTGTATTGTGTCCAAACTTTTAGTTTCTTGTTTGTGTGGATGTGGAGAGTCTGTAAATCCTCCAAAATTAAACATCCAGGAGGTTCGGGGAGGCTTTGTCCTCTAGACCAAAGGGAGACCCAGGCCTGTTACCCAATTTTCAGATTTTTTTTTACTTTTGTCAAATCACACCCTTGTAATAGGCGGTCGTTGGATTGAATCCTGTCCGAGTCGCAATGTGGGTTTTCCTCCCACAGACATTGAGTATGCAGTACTTCATACATTATATCGGTGTAAGGGCAAAAATCAAATCAATTATTTATCCCCCCCCCCCCACGCAAGAATTTCATCAATCTACATGATATTTATCTCAATAACATTAGAAATTCTACGTTGGAATGAACACAAAATATAAGAATGCATAATTTTCACTATTTACTCTTCAATGACACACAAAAAAAACCTGAATCTTTCACATGGATGCATTCACACAAATCTTACCAAAGTGTGGCTTCATCCCTAACCCCCTAGGTATTCTGGCTAGGAACCTTCCTGTATCCTCCAAAATCGTCCAGTGCACTTTTGGAAACATGCCCTTATCTTCAAAATGCACCATGCATTTTTGTTGGTCTTTCATATTCAGCACTTATGGCCTGTACTTCTTGACAGGTAGTAATTTTGTCCCATTTGAAGAGGTGAAAGTGCTGAATTTTCCCCAAAAAGTGCCCCTTGGAGGATTTTGCAGGATATGGAATGATTAGGGTTAATGCATGAGTCAAAAAACAACAATTTCAATATATACCGAACAAAGAACTGTAAAGCTTATTGCCACAAGAGGGCGCTTGTCATAATTGTAGACACCAGACACAAATTTATTTCCGGAATCTGGCAGATCTCTTGTGTCAACATTCTCTCGCACAAACGGTGACCTTTGCACCTCTTCTCCTGTTGACATTGTCGAAAAGACTGTTTGTTCATTTATTTTTGGTTTGATGATTAAATATTACATACAATGAGCTGTGGCGGAACTGATAAGGTTTCTTTCAAAGAAACCATCTTCAGTTTTGTTGGATTTTAATGTTTGAAGGAATGAGTGCAACATTATTCACCATGATTATAACTAGCAGTAGCAGCCGTTGTATCTGTATTATGGACATTTAATGGGAAGATACAACATTGGTTATTACCAGATAATCAAATGAACAAATTATTATCAAAAAAGTTGGTGTAGAGTTGGTACAATGATCAATCATCCAAAGAAAACAGGAATTATGTCAAATTTACAAAATGTTGCTGTTCGCAAATTTTTTGTGAAACGTAAAACATAAAACTCATGTTTAATTAGGTGTTTGTTTCTTCTTCTCCTTCTCCTGTTTCTTCTTCTCCTCCTGTTTCTTCTTCTTCTGTTTCTTCTTCTTCTCCTTCTCCTCCTTCTCCTTCTCCTCCTTCTTCTCCTTCTCCTCCTCCTCCTCCTTCTCCTTCTCCTTCTCCTCTTTGTTCTTCTCCTTCTCCTCCTTCTCCTTCTCCTTCTCCTTCTCCTTCTCCTTCTCCTTCTCCTTCTCCTTCTCCTTCTCCGCCTCCTCCTCCTCCTCCTACTTCTCCTCCTTCTCCTTCTCCTATTTCTTCTTCTCCTATTTCTTCTCCTTCTTCTCCTCCTTCTTCTCCTTCTCCTCCTCCTCCTCCTCCTCCTCCTTCTCCTCCTCCTCCTCCTTCTCCTCCTCCTACTTCTTCTCCTCCTCCTATTTCTTCTTCTCCTCCTATTTCTTCTCCTCCTTCTCCTCCTCCTTCTCCTTCTTCTCCTTCTCCTTCTTCTTCTTCTTCTTCTCCTCCTTCTCCTCCTTCTCCTCCTCCTCTTTCTTCTTCAATAAAAAGATAGTTACAACTTTGACAATGTTTTCTCAAAAACATGAGCATCAGATCTATTGTGGTGCAACTTTCACATGTTAGTAAGATCCGGAGCTTTGCATGGTGAAAAGGATAAGTAAAGACTGCAGTGACACCATGTAGAAATTCTCTTTTGAGTAGTAAATAGTTCCGGTTCTTTTTACATGTTGGTTTAATGATGTACTACTTGAAAACTGGCAGGTTGGAATGAACGTACATTACCAAATACCGATGTTACACCCCGTTAATCTTTCATATGCCATTATCTTCAGACATTGACATAAAGTGTGGTCGTCATGACTTTATGTAAATGCGCCCAGCAGGGTGGATATGTGTGCGCTATAAATCTTTATTATTATTATTATTATTATGTACGGAACACCGACTATAGTCAAGCCACGGACCCTTTGGTGTGTTGTACATACTATATAGTAATGTGTACAATTGATTGATTAGAACTAAAGGAATTTGGTTTAATTTTTAGGTTGTCATTAATTTGCAATAATGTTCAATATGTTATTATTATTCTTATTTTTATTTTTATTTATTTGTTATCAAACATATCGAAACGGTAAACATACAAACAAAAAAACGTAAAAAATACAACAACAAAATTAAATTTTATTACAGGAATGGGAAAGTGACAGCAGCGTAGCCAGGTCTTTTTCAGGGGGGGGGGGGGGGCCCAGGGGGCATTGCTTTTCAGGGGGGGGGCCCAGGGGGTTTGGTTTTTACCCTTTTATTTTCTGTTTTTTGGGGCACTAGGAGAATTTTTCATGGGGGGGCATGTGCCCCCCCCAGGCGCCCCCCCCCCTCATAAGATTAAAAGGTGATAACAAAATTAAAAACAAGGTAATAAAAAAAAGAATTAAAAAAACTGGTAATGAATATATTTAATATTAAAGGGTCAATATTATCACTATCAGATCAGACTTTTAACTGGGCATGGAATCGGTGTCCTAGTTTAAGATGAACACAGGGGCTGAAAATTACTGGCTCATTTACGCATCATGTTGGAAAGTGAGTATCTTGAAGGGACAATATCGCCACTTTGCAGACTTTCTACAGGGCATGGAATCGGTGTCCTAGTTTAAGATGAACACAATGACTGAAAATTCCTGGTTCATTTTATGCGGCAGCAATGGTAATATGACCTTATATGTTGGGTATTATTTTCAGTCACTAAGTTAATTGAAAACTAGCACTCTGATTCCATGTCCTGTTGATCGTGATGATATTGTCCCTTTAAGCCATCTTCATGGTAGTTTCCTTGTCGTCAAGCCTGACAACACAGCAACTAATCAGAATATATTGTGTTCTTAATCTTTCTTGATAAACTAGCATGGAATGTTTATTATCGGTGAAGTAAAATTTTACTCTGAAAGTCATTTTATTCGGAACAATTAATTAGTCACAGATTTAACCAAAATTGTAAAAATAGAACAAGAAAATTAACATACTTTATCTCAAGACCTGCCTCCATTAAAAAAAAAATGTTATTTTTACTCAGAAAAAAAAATCGTAGTCTGGTCTCTCACCTCACCCTTTTCCACACAGTACATTCATCATGTTTAAAGGAAGCTACATCATTGTTATGGCTAAACTGCTTCTATGAGTATGCTTAATCTCTTTGAATCAAGATATACATTGAAGGGAAAGTACAACATTGATAATGTTGGCAAAACTGCTTCTATGAGTATGCTTACTCTCTTTGAATCACGATATACATTGAAGGGAAGGTACAACATTGGTAATGTTGACAAAACTGCTTCTATGACTATGAGTATGCTTACTCTCTTTGAATCAAGATATACATTGAAGGGAAGGTACAGCATTGGTAATGTTGGCATAACTGCTTTTATGAGTATGCTTACTCTCTTTGAATCAAGATATACATTGAAGGCAAGGTACAGCATTGGTAATGTTGGCATAACTGCTTTTATGAGTATGCTTACTCTCTTTGAATCAAGATAAACATTGAAGGCAAGGTACAGCATTGATAATGTTGACAAAACTGCTTCTATGAGTATGCTTACTCTCTTTGAATCAAGATATACATTGAAGGCAAGGTACAGCATTGGTAATGTTGACAAAACTGCTTCTATGAGTATGCTTACTCTCTTTGAATCAAGATATACATTGAAGGGAAGGTACAGCATTGGTCATGTTGGCAAAACTGTTTCTATGAGTATGCTTACTCTCTTTGAATCAAGGACTCTTTCCTAAATTCAAGCTGGTAATTATTTCACTTTTCTAAAAAATTATAACACGAAGATTAATACCATCACCAGCTTTACACAAGGTTTGTTTCATATACCTCACCTTTTAATACAATTTTTTACTCATCTTTTTAATAACAATTTCGCTTATATACCATCACAAAATGTTACACATAAATCAGATTTGTTAATCAGCATTCAAGATTTACTATTCCAAAATATACTACTCAAAACAATTTAGGGAACACCGGAATAATCTCAGTTAAAGCAAGATCATTTATTTCAGATAAACACAATGTTTCACAGAATTGATGAGAAACAACTGCACAATGAAACAGATGATAAAGGATGCATGTAGTGATTACACATTTCATGACGTGACTACTGAAAGAGAGAGGGGGTTGCAAATGAAAATCCCGGTTCATGGAACATTTCAAACCTATTTGATGTTAAAAATCCGGTGTTCCCTAAATTGTTTTGAGTAGTATATAACATACAATACAAATATTTCTCCATAAAATATTTTGCTATGCAATTATTTTTCAATACAAAATCGTTCCCTGGAAAGTTCCTAGCTTGTTTGTTCTGATTTTGCAATTAAAATTCAGCCTGTTATGAGGTGTAGCCTCCAAGCTTAATGGCTTTAGAATATCTTCGAAGATAGCTTACAGGGCTTCAATTTATAGGGATAAATATAGGGCTTCAAGTGGCAGGGCTTCAAGTGTCCATATATTTCGTATATTTTTTTGATTTCCCATACGGAAAATGGTGTTAAAAATTGAATGAGCACTGTTGTTGTGCAGTTGTTGTATTTGTAAAATTCCTATAATTTTTTTGTGAAGCCCTATATTGGCCCTATATTTTAGGGAAAAAAAGCCCTATATTAATTATCCCTATAAATTGAAGCCCTGAGCTTATCTCTATAAAACAAGACGGTGTTTATTACTTGCGTTTGATTTTGTGTACAGAGTAAGGACTCATTAAATGCTGTATCATATATTTGTAGGTTTTTTAGTGTCATGTGGGAAGCTTAGTGCCTTAAAAATGTACTTTGTACTTGGCTGTTTTCTCAACCTTGTTTACTTGACACCAATATATGGCTTATCTTATGTTTCTTTGAAGGATTGAATAAAACATGATCATTGTTCAGTATTTTGGAGGGTGTTGTCTTTTGTCTGTTCATTTGGGAAATGTGAAAACCTTTTACAATATCTTTTTTAAATAAGCCTTTGAACTTGGTACGCGAGGGTTGAACACTAACAGAAGTAAAGAAGTTTACTTACTTTATCTTAAAGGTGTGGTATAGGATTGGTCGATTTTGTTTAAAGGGGCAGTATCGTCACGATCAGAGCAGACTTTCCACAGGGCATGGAATCGATGTCCTAGTTTAACATTAACATGGTGACTGAAAATTACTGGCTCATTTATGCAGCAGCAACGATAATATGACCTTAACATGTGGGGGCATTATGGCAGCCATCGAGTTAATCTAAAACTAGCATTTCGATTCCATGCCCTGTCGATCGTGACGATACTGCCCCTTTAATGTAAAACTAACTTGGTGTAAATGTTGGTTTTAATTTTCCCTAAAAATGACTTGTCTGCGATGGTGTATATTTTTTAACAAAAGAGAACTAATTTCACATTTGAATTATTAAGGGGCAACTAACGCAGCAACTAATCAGAAAAATATTGTATTCTTGTTAATCTTTCTTGATAAATTATAGCATGGAATGTTTATTATCGGTGAAGTAAAATTTTACGCAGAAAGTAATTTCATTCGTAACAATTTACATATTAATTAGAGTCACAGATTTAACCAAAATTGCAAAAATAGAACAGGAAAATTAACATGACTTTATCTTAAGAAAAAAAATGTTATTCTTACTCTCAGAAAAAACGTGGTCTGGTCTCTCACCTCACCATTTTTTATTATGTCAGATATACAGACATGACAACCCTTTTCCACCAAGAAAAAAATATAGTCACATTAATCATTAGTTAGAGAACTAATTTCACATTTGAATTAATACTCTCTCCTATAAAATACACATTACAATGAATACGGAGATCTAAATAAATTTTCACATTATCATGTTGTGAGTCTTCAAAGAGAATAATTGAAACATGAGGAACTAGATTTTACTGAAATTAACTCTAACGCCATTTCCCACATTTTCCCCTTAGTCTTTCTGTTTCAAATTTGATTTATTTGACATATTTTGTTTCTCTATGACTCACTTTCTCTCTCTGTCGATATTTTGATTTTTAATGATAAACTCGGGAAGTAACATTTTTACTACTTGAAATGGTTGCACTCCAACGATTTAATGAATTTAATGACAATAAATTATACACGTTTGGCAAAATGTCTGTAAATTAATCCATACAATGAGGATGTATAATGATGAGATGTTTTCCTTTGAAAACATAATATTCTGTGGCCATTTTCATCTTAGTAATACTTTGATATCTACTTGACAGGTTAATCCATTTCAGCTATAATTACTAGTAAAATATATAAAAATTAATTTAAAAAAACCGACCTGTCGGAAGTTACAGCTTATTACATATGATCGTAATTGAAAATCATGTTTGTATTCCTTCCAACGTATTTTTGGCTACGGTTGACAGAAATTAATTCTGAAAATTATTTCATTATTTTTATGAAAATGGTAGCACCTGATGAGATATATGTCAAGGGATGTTTGAAACCATCATCAACTTTACACCAAGTAAGCTTTTTTTGCAGAACTATGATCATTTTATTTATTTATTTATTTATTTATTTATTTATTTATTTATTTTGGAAGGACTTGGGGCATCCAGCTTCGGAAGGTAGCAACTTGGCCTTTGCGGCATTTTCAGTTAAAGTATTGTTTCTGGTTTTCATGTCTTAATTCACTACTATTAAGGTACTGAATGTATTTCTTTATAATTCTTTTAATTTTGTATATATTTGTATATATGCTGTTATTTCAAGGAATTTGAAATAAAGTTTTCCTTAGAAAAGTAAAAAAAAAGTATTTATTTATTTATTTATTTATTTATTTATTTATTTATTTATTTATTATTTATTTATTTATTTATTTATTTATTTATTTTATTCAAGGTTTAAAACATATACATCACAAAAGCAGCACTTGGCTGAAATATTGCAATTTACAATAAAAAATATTCAAAGTCTGACAAAATTACACAGCATAAGAAGAATAAAAAAAATTGCACAAAGGGACCACTAGCAAAATTATCAGCATGAAATGTTCTGGTTTAAAATATTAACAATAGTGGGTATGGGGGAATTCCTGAATCTCTCAGTCCTAGCCTTGGGAACATCAAAACATTTCTTGGTACGCAGAGCCACACTAGGTGAGACATTAGAGGGAGGTAAGAAATCCCGGTATAATTCTGATTTAAGAAGACTTTTACCAAAATTGAGAATGAGATTTTCCCTATGTGAATACCAGATTACCAACAGTGCATATACTGGCTTCGCAAATCGATCCCCTGTTCACAACATTTAAAAAATAGTTTCTCTGTAATTATATAAACAATGGTTTTCATAATTTTTAAATTGTTTGTTCAAAATCTTGCTAGTTGTTTGCTCTGCGGCTTGCTTCCTTGTTCAACCCCTCCTCCGTCCATGCATGCAGCGAGTCCCGTTAGTATACAGTCCCATTACAACTTCCTGTTGCTCCAACATCTCAACCCACTGGGCAAAAAAAAAAACCAAAAAAAAACACGGCGATGTTTTTATTAGCCGCAATCATTGCATTGAATTGAAATAACAAAACAAAAGTGCCGGAAAATTCAACATTTATTTTTAGAACATAGCTAATGCACAGCGGAACCGGAGCGGTATGTTTGATGTTTGACCGCAATGCTGAACTCATGAATCACAATATTCAAACTGGATGACTTTTAGGTAAAACTTGTAGCTTTGCATGGTGAGAATGATAAGTAAGACTAATTGCGGTGACACCATGTAAGAATCTCAATGACTTTTATTGGTGATATGCTAAATAAGCTCCCATATTTGGAAAGACTTATAATTTGCTCCGCCTTCTGGGAATTATTTTGTTTATGCTGTATTGTAACAAAAAACGCGCTTTTCTTATGCTAATAATGACGTCATGGCTTCTCTTTTGATGATCGACGGCTTACAAATAGCACACACCTTTCCACGACAGCAGTTCTGGTATGCAATCTTCCTCCCCCGATTTCGTGCTCGCATCGTACTACTTCCGGAGGGTACGATTTTCCCTACGAGCGTCGTTGGGCCATTTTTCATGCAACAGTCATCAACGAGGGGCACGAACCAATGTGTCAATGTCGGGGTTGTCCAAAAAGAAAAAGTGCGGTCATTTATTTTGATATTTTTGTAGTATTGTAAAGTAATATTGATCAAGAGCATTGAAGTAACACATTTTTAATGAAACTACATGTGATTTCGGCGAGTGAAGTTGGATGTGGTAAGTCTGTCAGATCGTTTTCTACTTGCTGAAAAATGAACGTTAACGTTCGGCTTCATTGCGATCCTGCACGTTCACCATTCATGACAATGTTCATGAATCTAAAGTGTGATGATTTTGGATTGCTTAAACTTAGGGCTATCGACACTTTTATCAGAGAAGGCATTTTCTCAATGTCAGTTTCATTCAAAGAATAGAGAATTGTTTTTGTTTTCGTAAAAAATAGTTGATCACGTTGTTTATAATATTCACGGAGGGCAAAATCTGTCTCATACTATAGCCTAGGCCTAGTCATAATTCGAAATTTCACAGGTGCCCTTTCCATTGCGGTACCTTCATTGTTATTCTGTTTTGTTTTTCAAAATTTCCATTTTCAGCCGCTGACTGTTTAGACGCGGAATAATTTGTGTAAGAATTTAGTTGGGATGTCTAAGTTTCAATTGAACTTACATACACATCCTTGTCTTTTGTAACCCATTCAAATGTCTAAATAATTGGGTAGAATGTCGTATCCGACTGCCACTTTTTCTCATTCAATATAAACAGTGTAATCTTGCCTACCTAGTAAAGTAGTAAGGTGGAGAACATATGGATGATGATGGACATATAATATATTATTCCAGGGTATTTATTTCATGAAAAATCGGGTAGAATGTTGTATCCGACCGCCACTTTTTCTTATTCAATATAACCAATAATGTAATCTTACCTACCCAGTAAGGTGAAGAACATCTATGGATGATGGTAGACACATCAAATTATTCCAGGATATTTGTTTAATGAAAAATCAGGCATTTTTTAGTAAACGATGACATCCTCAGTCATGTTAGTCTGATCTTGTCAACTCCTCCAACACGGTCATTTTACATACGCAGTGGCAACTATAATAGGATCCTTCTATTTTCTGAAGGGGAAGATTTTTTTAGAAGGGAAATAAAGTCCGAAAACCATCATAAAAGTGGATTTTAAAGATAGTTTTCGCTTTCTGTACCCCCAAATATCGATAGAATAATTTTGGAAAGAATGTCGTATCCGACTGCCACTTTTTAAGGGCTTTTTTGGAATTTTTTTGCAACCACTAACCAGTTAAAAGATGATTCTATCGATTTTTGGTGGTACAGAAAGCGAAAACTATCTTTAAAATCCACTTTTAATTTATGATGGGTTTCGGACTTTATTTCCCTTCTAAAAAAAATCCTTCCCTTCAGAAAATAGAAGGATCCTATTATAGTTGCCACTGCACATGTACAATGACTGTGTTGGTCACAAATTGGGGAGTTGACAAGATCAGACTGACATGACTGAGGAAGTCATTGTACATACCATTACCAAAAATGCCTGATTTTTCATGAAATAAATATCCTGGAATAATTTAAAGTATATGTCCATCATCATCCATATGTTCTCCACTTTACTAGGTAGGTAAGATTACATTATTGGTTATAATGAATGAGAAACAGTGGCGGTCAGATACGACATTCTACCCATAATGTTTTAACTTGTTAGTGGTTTAAAAAAAAATTCCAAAAAACCCCCTTAAAAAGTGGCGGTCGGATACGACATTTTTTCTGGCCAATTTCACAGAGCCTGCTATGCAGAATAAATTGCGTACCAGAAAATATTTGCTCAGCAAATTTCTTGGGTTACCAGCCAAACTTTCATGTAATTTAATGTAATTTAATGAATGTGCATTTTGACTGGTAGTCTGTTTTGTGTTACTTTGCAAAATTCTCTGCTTAGCAGCTCTGTGAAATCGTCTCCTGGTCGTCTCTAGGAGAATTGGTTACAGAGATTGTCTTCAAGTGTTGTTTACATGGTGCTACAGCAAACCTTAACTTCTAAAAGTATTGTAAGATTACTTTTAAAAATATTTGTCGTAGAATGTCGTATCCGACCGCCACTTTTTCTCATTCAATATAACCAATAATGTAATCTTACCTACCCAATAAATATAAGGTGGAGAACATAATGGATGATGATGGACATATACTTCAAATTATTCCATGATGTTTATTTCATGAAAAATCAGGCATTTTTGGTATACGATGACTTCCTCAGTCATGTCTGTCTGATCTTGCCAATTCCACAATTAGTGACCAACACAGACATTGTACATGCGCAGTGGCAACTATAATAGGATCCTTTTATTTTCTGAAGGGGAGGATTTTTTTTAGAAGCAAACACAGTCTGAAAGCATCATAAAAGTGGATTTTAAAGATAGTTTTCGATTTCTGTACCACCAAAAATCAATAGAATAATTTTTAACTGGTTAGCGGTTGCAAAACAAATTTAATAAAACCTTTAAAAAGTGGCAGTCGGATACGACATTCTTTCCAATATTTGAACACATCCATTGAAAAAAAAAAAAAACAATTTGGAGTTTTGGACAATTAACTTTCAAATCCTGGCGAGCGGTCTAGCGCACCGAACTCAAGTTCTGGTGTTGCCAGCAGCAGGGTGTGGGTTCGAGCCCCGGTCGTGACACTTGTGTCCTTGAGCAAGGTACTTAACCATAATTGCTTCGTCCTTCGGATGGGACGTAAAGTCGTAGGTCCCGTGTGTTGTATAATGCACGTAAAGTGGATTGTCGTGCGGTCTAGCGCACTGAACTCAAGTTCTGGTGTTGCCAGCAGCAGAGTGTGGGTTCGAGCCCCGGCCGTGACACCTGTGTCCTTGAGCAAGACACTTAACCATAATTGCTTCTCTCCACCCAGGGGTTAAATGGGTACCTGTGAAGGCAGAGATGGTTTGCTCTATATGCGCTAGAAATGGCAGCAATTGAGCTGTATACTCCCCAGGGAGCTGAGATGGTTTCAGGAATGATTTATGAGCCTTATGAGCCTTATGAGCAGGGATAATAATATAATGCGCCTTGAGCGCCACTTAGTTGGTGGATACGTGCGCTATATAAATCTATACATTATTATTATTATATTATTATGTATATTGTTATTCAAATAATGTGACCACCTGTGTACATGTGACTTGTTATTGGCCGAATGTAATAATAATGGAGGCATTTTTAAAGCGCTCTTACACAAGGTATCACAGCGCTGTACGTTATTACCCCTGCTCATCAGGCGCATAAATCATTCCTGAAACCAACTCAGCTCCCTGGGGAGTATACAGCTCAATTGCTGCCATTTCGGCTCATATGGGCTAATCAAACACAACAACCAACTCTGCCCTCACAGGTACCCATTTACCGCTGGGTGGAGAGAAGCAATTATGGTAAAGTGTCTTGCTCGAGGACACAAGCACCGCGGTCGGGATTCGAACCCACATTCTGATGATCCAATATCACTTGATTCCTACATGTAAATTGTCACCATTTTTCTTTCAGGATGTGTTTAGAAACCATTTCAGGTCAGAAGACACGCAAGTAGCAAAGTTTTTTTCTCTCTAAAGTTGGGATTTAAACTGAAAGTCCATCATGGCATCCGCTGTCAGATTAATGGCAGCTCTTGCCCAAATAGCACCAATGCTGATCTTAATGGTAACTTTAGTCTATGGATTAGCTTTGCCAAGCATAAATGTCCAGTTTGATGCCAAAGTGGGAACAGTCGTCACAGAACTGAACAATGTTGGACAGACCTCCAACCTGGATCCAGTCAGCGCTGAATATTTTAAAATCACAGATGGCGGGATTCTTGTAACCAAGCGACCGCTGAGGGAATTGTTGGGCGATAGCATTGCCGTCAGCATCCAACACACAAAAGATGGTCATCCCTGGGACGAACAAATCAATGTGAAAATTGTGAACACAGGGAAGGACTCCAGTCTGCATTTTGCAGATAGCAGATACGAGGGTTTCGTTACAGAAAATAATATTCCAAACACGAGAGTCCAAGGGCTGTCTGACTTGAAAGTGGTCGTGCCTGTTTATGCAAAAGGCATGCCCATATCCTATAGTTTATTAGGTGACGGCAGTGAAAAATATTACCTGGAAGTTTCAGAAGACCCTGCAGTTAGAGTGTACGCCAAGGCTGTGTTGCATTGGGATGACAAGGAGTTTTACAGGCTGACACTGCGAGCTGTGGTGAACGACGAGGTCACGGCCACCGAGGTTCAGATTGTGGTCCTGGGCCTGCATGCTCCCATCTTCATGTTCCCTGCGTTCACTTACAGCATTGCGGAAGATGCGCCGGCAGGCACCATCGCCGGTTCCGTGTACGCAACAGACGAGGACAGGAATGAAAACGGCCGGGTGACGTACTACCTCATGAAAGACAACCAGTACTTTGCCATGGAGCCAATGACGGGGAAGCTCGTCGTCATTTCACCTCCCCCTGCTGGTGATTACGAGATGCAAGTCATCGCACGGGATGGTGGAAGTCCCACCCTTGAATCAACTCCTGCAGCACTTCACATCACAGTCATTCCTTCCTCCTCTGACAAGATTCCTTATGGAAACGACATGCTCTTCCCTCCTCCAAAGTACAACCCAAGTAAGCGCCAACGGCGTGCTGCTCTCCCAGAGGAGCGCGTGTCCGTCTCCGAAGGTGCCGCGGTGGGCGATGTTGTTTTCAGCGTGCAAAACGTGACCAACACGGACAGATTTGCACTCAATCCACTCAATCCACTCTTTGCTGTGAACGAGACTTCTGGTGAAGTCAGCCTGGTTGGTCAGCTCAACTTCGAGGAACGCCCAGAGGAAGAATTTGTGTTGGAGATAACAAGTACCACTGATGCGAGTAAGTTGAATGCATTTTTTTTTTAATTCTTGTTTTTTGCGCTTTTTGGAATAATATTCTTTTGAGAGATTGAGTTGTGAAAATGAAGTCAAAAGGAGGTGAGATAAAGAGTTTAAAACAGGGTTCTGTGATGAGAGTGAAATTAGCTCAGATTGGGACTTGCCTTCCATGATGTAATGTGACTGCCCTCCACATCCCATAAAACTCTCGAGGTCATTATAAAACCTTAGAACTATGACTGCAAGGGTCAAAATCAGTCAAAATGTTGATGTACTTGCCGAGGTATATCTAGTGCACTTAAAGGTCGAACACTGTCAATCTTTGTGTAGTACATGTACTATGTGAGTACATTTACAGGTCAAAATGAGTCGACCGTTTTTGCATTATCTTGTATTGCTGACTGTGATCAAAATGACAGTAAAAATGCCCCTGCAGTTGACTGATTTTGACCAATGTAGCTACTTGCCATAAAAATTCAGCTATAGTAGGATGTTAAAATTAAGTTTGCTGACTTTTGAATAGACCAATCACACCTGTCAATCAAACAGCACAGGTTGACCAATACGGTTGTATTCCCTTCCAACGAAGATTGTCGCTTGGCTCCACTCCCGTGACCTCGGCCAAGCTTTGCAATGTTCATCTAAGGCATTTTATGTTCACATTATTTATGTACATGTTCATGTCTGCGCCACTGATGCCGTGGCCAAGTTCTCGACATTGCTAATTATGGGCAGTACAAGGGCTAAGGGCCATCCAAATCCAGATTTGTGTGCTCATTAGACATTCGCACATTCGTGTTCGCCTGAAGGTTGAAAACTAATGAACTCATGAAAACTAATTATTTAATAAAAAGAACTACCCCGGTACATACGTTGCTTGCTTTCTTTTAAGTAAGCAAGTAATCATGTTCTTTCTATTAAAATGGCTGTTTTTATTCATGTTGTATTTTTTGAAATGTTGAAACTTTTAACCCTCCTACTACTACTACGGGTCAAAATCAGTCAAAATGTTGATATACTTGCCAAGGTACATGTATATCTAGTGCACTTAAAAGTCAAACACTGCCAAACCTTACGTGTAGTAAGTACATTTACAGGTCAAAATGAGTCAACCGTTTTTAACGGGTAAAAGCATTGTCTGGTATTGTTGAGGGTGGTCTAAATGACAGTAAAAACCAGTCAAAAATGCCCCTGTGTGCACATTTGGGTCAACAGTCAAAACTGGGTAGTTGACTGGTTTTGACCTCTACAGTAACTTTCCACTAAGGTGCATCAATAGTAGGAGGGTTAATGAAATGTAAGTATTCACTTACTTTAAGCCTAAACACTCGCGACATTCATTCAGTGACTTTCTGCTTTTGTCTACATAAATTGTGTATAATGTACGTGTTTTAGAAGCCGCCTGCGTGCCTTCGGTAATTTTTTTATTTTTTTTTTCGCCCCGCCCGATTTCGTGAGCTCGAAATTCCGTAATCCCGATCATTTTCTTTTTTTCTTTTTTTTTTTTTTCCCCGATCCCCGCTCATTTTTTGTAGCTTACAAATCCGTAATCCAAGTAATAAAAAAAAAACGGCCTTACAGAATAAGAATTAACATTCAACGTTATTTCAATACTGGATGCATTGCTCATGTTTTCGGCTATTTAACCGGCAATTTTCAGTTTGAGAAAAACAAAACATAGTGCTTAAAAAAGACACGTTACTCGAAATAAAATATTAATCGTGAGGAGCGTGGTTTGACAGTTAATTTTCCCTGATAATAATTTACGATGGGTCATGTCAATAAATTCATGTGGACACATCATTACTGTTTTAAAACAAAGCTTCTGACGAAATTTTTGTGAAATATTTAATTTTGAAGAATTTGTTTTCCTTCCTTTATAAAAGGAAATGACGACATTTTCTGATGAAAACAAACATTTCTGGAAATTAGGGGGTAATTTAGCAAAAACTTAAACAGACACTTACAAGCTTTGATTAATTAGTCATAATTTGTAAAAAAAAATGTACTTTAAAATTCTAAACAGGATATAATAGGTTCTTTGAGAGATGTGGTTTTTTTTTTATATGAAATACTCAAGGCATGAGTCAGTGGGTTGCATGGCCAGACCTCTGTGTTCATTGCAGACTTCTGTATTTCTTTATTGATCCTGTGGTTTTGTAAACATCACCCACCAGCAAGCATCATTGTATGTCTTAATCCTGTGGCTTTCCTGTACTAATGCCCAGTGCATGAGTTAACAATGACTCCGCCTGAAAATATGGCAGCCTTGTTGTTATCTCAAACCTTCAGTGGTTAACATGTATTTTACAAGGTGTACAGAATGATTGGATAATTATAAGATTATCATGTACATAAACATCCAAGTTTAAAGATATATTTTGCATAAGATGTGACTGTGAGTTTACCAATCTCTTTTCTTGGTGCAGATTTATGGTGTGCAAAACAGCATAAAAGGTTTTGAAAGAAAGTACTTTGATTTTTTTTTTTTAAATTAAAAAAAAAAATACATTTTTTGAGATTTTTAAATTTTTGGTTGCCCAGAATTCACATTAAACAAATTCACATTGACAAATTGCAGTTGGTTACCAAAGCGTTTGACCACTTTCAAGAAATGTGGCATACTGCACTGTACAGAGAATGTGTTCACCTTGCCTTGAGGGGGTAATTGGGTTTAAGTGATGCCATTTTGACGGGATTAAATATAATTGGCTAAACTAAATCATATGAGCTGTGAACTGTAGCGATCGTTCACTCCATATGATACATAAATTCAGACGAACCCACAGATGAGTATTAACATGCAACATTATGTATACTCGTTTCTTGCGTTGCATTGGGTTGAGAACAAAACAAAATACATTTTTAAAAACATCTCGTATTTTGACAAACGAAGACGAATCGTCTGCAGTAAAATGTCAGCTAGCGTTGAGTTACAAGGGCCAGCAGAGCGAAGACCAGATGTGGAGACTAATCAAAGATGCCTCAGAGACGCTGGGATGCGTGGAATTGTTCAGACAATCTGTCATGCTGTGCCCTGTCCTATTTTTTTTCCCCCTGTCTGTCTCCATCAGGATTGCTCTTTATATAGTGTTCGCTTATGATCATCACACTCTGGGAAACATGGTCACAGAACCAAATGAAGCTTGGCCAGGCCGATTTCATAGCCATGATGACGAGTAAGAACATTTTTTTTCTGCTCAGCACGTTGCAGAATTGCTCCCACAAAAATCGCAACCCCAAATGTATATAATATGTAAAATATCAAATATTTGATATGAAAAATATTGGCTGCTCCCATAGACTTGTAGCCAAGCAATTTTGTTAGATAATTTTGAAAAATAATTAAGTTCAAGTTACGTTAGGCCATTCCAATTTTATTAGTTGGTTTACAGATTTTTTAGGTGCTGAAAAAGGTTGTCAGACAGGGAAAAAAAACAAAAAAATGATGGTAAGTGTTGTATACATGTACATGTAAATCCATTGGACGACAATCATAAGCTCTACTTTTTATACTGGGATTTGCCTCCGTCTCGCAAAAAAAAAAGTACGGATTTCCAATTTTTATTTTTTTTCGATTTTTCAACAAAATAAGTCGCTGAATCCGTAAACCAACTAATAAAATTGGAACGGCCTTATGAAAAAAGAATCAACCTTGTTTTCAAATACATACATATTTATTGAACAAGAATAGACTTTAAATCATGCTGCCGCCGTCTTTGTCAGAGTCCCTGTGTATTCATAGTGTCGATTCTCAATACATAAATGGAGAGGGGGTGGGCAGCCTATTTTCATGCTAGCCTCAGTTTCGTCATCAAGTACATGTAGATTTCTATGGAAGAAAAAAGATGATGGCTGCAAAATTGTACTGTATACAGTACACATGTACATGCATGTACAGTACTTGTGTAATGTTTAATACACATTGAGATTGTAATAAGCAGCGCTTGGAGTTACCGGTTAGTTCGCTAAACCATTTAACCGAAACATTCCTGGTCGTTTGACCGATTTAACTGAAAGTCTGTGCTTGACGGCCACACTAACTAGATCGTCGGCAAATTGCACAATGTGTACATACATTTTCAATCAAAAAGCATCAATAAACTTTCCGTAATGATTGTTTAATAACCACTGTGGCAAAAAAGTAATCTAGAAGTTTTAGAATCAACAAAATTGACGGCAAATTCTTCGCAATTTTTTTTTTTTTTTTTAATATTGGTTTCGGTTGGCCGATTAGCAAATTTTTAAACAGGTAATGCAGTTTTGGTCGGTTTTCAACCCAGCACTCGTAATAATATTAACCAACGATTTCCCCTTTATCTGAAATGTATCCGGAAGTTGTTCAGTGTTTTTATTTCTACAACTTCCTTGAAAATGTAACACGCACTGCATCCTGTTACTTAAAGAATTCCAGTGTATCGGGCTGAATCTTCAGGGAAATAGGTTTAAGGTTACAATTTTGAACTCTTGTTACAAGTTTAACTTTTTGAATGTAAATAACTGTTACATGTACACACATATTTAAATTACATACAGCCACGTATACAGAGAACATACATTTGGGAAAGATTTTGTTTACAAATTTTGCACAGTAAAAAGTTACATGTACAGTGTATGTAGAAATGATGTGTGTGTATAATGTGTACTAAGCTTGGGCGATACATCAATTTTTAAATTAAAATTTTTTTTTTTTTTCCATCCACGATATATCGTCAAACATATATATCGCGATTAGTTTTTTCATTCGTGCATTCAATTCTCAGCACTTAATCTGTCTGAATAGATTTCTTTGAGTGGCAGTGGATTAAGAGAAACTACTGAGTCTGGACCCTGTATGGCGGCTCCTTTGTGATCCAACAGTCAGCTAACCACTGAAGTAGTTCGCTTTTGTTTCTCACTTCTGAAAGCTTGAAAAGACAGGCCTAATTTTTGTTTCCACGGAATTTCTGAATCGACTGACAATTGCGATTTTTTTTTTTTTTAATCAATTCATTTTTTAAATCGTGATATATTTTTTAAATCGTGATATATTTAAAAAAAATCATAATCAATATCTCGATAACTTGAAAAGGTTCTCGATATCGTAATCGAACAAAAAAAAAGAACGCGATATTCAATATTATTGTGTTATCGCCCATGCTTAGTGTGTACTAACATACTAATCTTGAATTTTGATTAGTATTTTTCTATGTGCTTCATGTGAGAATTGTTTACTGACGTGTGTATGCAGTTGTACAGGTATCCTGTTAGTATTAACCCTCCTACTGTAGCAGAACTTCAGTGGCAAGTTGCGACAGTGGTCAAAATCAGTCAACGGCTTGTTTTTTACTGTTGACCCAAATGTGCACACAGGGGCATTTTTTGACTGGTTTTGACTGTCATTTTGACCACCCTGAACAATACAAGACAATGCATTTACCAGTCAAAAACAGTTGACCTGTAAATGTACTTACTACACGTAAGGTTCGACTGTGTTAGACTTTTCAGTGCACGAGATATACCTTGGCAAAGTATATCAAAATTTTGACCGATTTTGACCCTTGCAATCACAGACGGGTTAATTAATTAACCCTAACTCCCTAGGCCCATTTGCTTACACATG
The DNA here is from genome assembly GCA_029582265.1 of Zoroaster sp. YZ-2022. Taxonomy (NCBI): domain Eukaryota; kingdom Metazoa; phylum Echinodermata; class Asteroidea; order Forcipulatida; family Zoroasteridae; genus Zoroaster; species Zoroaster sp. YZ-2022. Next base: position 33,408,230 of record CM055822.1, read on the forward strand.
ACATGTATGCACACATGTGTTTCTAATCTGTGATGCATGTACATGGCCAGGGACCCTCCCTGCATGCATGGAGCAATAAACAGTGTCCACTGACCCAAGCACTGACCTTGCAATCACTACAACAAACATGGATGTCCATGTACCATGGAAAGGCAAGTATGCCTAATAACCTCAATCTTCTAAAATCCTTCACTTTAGCAAAGAGGATTTTGGAGGATTTGGGAAGGTTAGGATTAATACAAATAAATTACTTGAAGACTATAAAAAGTCAAGTGTAACAATTTTTAATTAATCTGGAATAATAAACATTGTTACGATGTATGTACACTAAATGTACACTGTACACGTATTCCATTTCCCTGAACACTGTACATATATTCCATTTCCCTGAAAGTATTCATATCATTGTGAATGTTATACATTCTCTATTTATTGTTTTTATATTTTACCAATCCTACCTTTGGTGAGATTTTCAGATACATTACACATTCTGCCTGTAATCTGAGTACAGCCAAATGATTGTTATCATTGCCATGTGGGATAATAGCATTGAGGCAAGATCAATTCTGCAATCAATCCATGGGGCTAATTAAGGCCAGAAATTTAAGGTGGTGAACCGAACATATGGAGACCACATTAAACGTTATCTAGACATGGCAAACCAATAACCGTGATATATCTGGTTCTGGCCGGACAAGGCGAAAGGTTTAGATTTTTGAGTGTTGAATCAAAACCCCTCCGGGTATCATTAGTATAATATGGTTACCACAACCACAGGTTTATAATGTGCTACCTAACCTGTTCCGCTTTTTTCCAGTGACGCCCCATGCCACCTGCACCCAAATTGTGTTCCAAGTCCCCAGACTTAATTCTGCAAGTTCATCGACATTGCCTTGATGCGAAATTGTATTATTATTATTAATTGATTTAAATTTTGCCCTACACTGACGTGTGTATAGCACTGTATACTCGGTGCTTTCCGAGTGTCTGTGGAAAAAACTTCACTGGCGACTCGGGCGGGATTCGAACCCAGGACCTCCTGCTTACTGGTGCAGACGTCTTAACCTCTTGACCAAGTCAACATAAAAAGCAAGATTTAGAGATGTACATATGTACTCACATAAAAGGGGGAAAAAATCAGTAAAGAATTTTAACAATACAATAAACTGACTGTATATGACATACAGTAGAGTAAACCTGAGTAAAACCACAACACGTTCATTAGAAAAAGGTTAAAATACTATAAAAAATTTTTTTTACATGGCATTATAAATAGACCAAAATGTCAGTTAATGCATGATATGCATTTGTAATCAAGAGAGATGTACAGAAACCAACCTGTGAAACTTTCAGCTAATCTCATTGTGTCAATAAAAATAAAATTTATCATGTTTTCGCAAAAATGTCATGTCCTGCAGATAGATTAATTTCTCAGGATGTTTGGTGTTAATGCCGGGTATCCGGATACCCGACTGAAATCGGTCATTACGCGGTTCCATTTTTCGGTTCCAATTACCCGTAAACGGCTTTTGAAAATTTAAACGGCTTTTGAACATTATTTTAAGCCACACAAATGGAAGCCTCTGATTTAAAAAATAAAATAAAATAAATAAAAAATAAAAAAATAAAAAATAAAATAAAAAATTAACAAAATGTGTGGGGAATGGTGATGCTCTGAGTCATACAAGTATGTCCCCAAAAAAGTGTCACTCTAACTATTTCTGAAAATATACCAAAACCCCGAAATAAATTTTGGAACTTTTTCAATTGCACAGATACTCCTAATCCTTGGCCTAAACACCTGTGAGTTTTATGTAATTTCTCACAGGTGTTTTAGGCCAAGGATTAGGAGTATCTGTGCAATTGAAAAAGTTCCAAAATTTATTTCGTGGTTTTGGTATATTTTCAGAAATAGTTAGAGTGACACTTTTTTGGGGGACATACTGTAGAGGCGGGAAATTATTAGAGTTACATGTACATGTAAGTCCACATTTATGATGACTCTAATAAAACAAGAGAATCTTCTGTTCATATTGGTTATTTTATACTTTCGGCATTGTTCACATGTACAGTGGTATGTGATTTTACAAAATTGTTTACGGGTACCTGGTTATCTGAAGATTTCCAATTTCGGGTATCCGGCTCCCAAAATGCATGTAACCGAAAATGCACGGCCTTAGTTTGGTACCATCACCAACTTCACATCGAGTAAGTCTCAGGCCTGACACTATCTATTGGTAGGGGCAAGGTAATTTAAGCTAGGTTAAGGGCACCTCTATGAGGAAAATGTAAATTTCTATTAGAACACTTCAAGGGGCACCAAAGCAATGACCAGGGTGCACCAAGGCAATTGCCTCCGTTGCCTCCGTATAGTATCAGGCCTGAAGTCTGTAGATTGAAATTCAGTAATTTTGTAAATTTGGGTAAATAACCAAAGGTGTGCATTCCCTTTTATAACAGAAAAAAAAACTATTAGCACCGTGCATGAGCTGTTGAGGGCACATGTTGTTAGACCACTGTGGGCGAAAGGGCAGCGATAGACGTTTGGCGTATTTTGCAGTCGATGTGCGTACGCGCGGAATATCTCCCAGCAATCATTGACTGGCAGAAGCACACACGCGTTTAGTACCATAACATACGCACATAAAGTGTACGCACAGCGCTCACATCAAGACACTGGGTGCAAATTGACCGCTAGAGGGCTACGATGTGCACTGAGCGGCTATAACAAAGTACATGTACATGTACCTGTAGAAATCATCTCAAATGTATGCACATTATTGTGACATACATGTGTAGTCTGGCGTTAGCCAGGATATAGAAATGGGGTGTCTAAATTTGCTGGAAATTTCAAAACGGGGTGTCCAAATTGTTCACTTACAATACTTTATACAGTGCGTATCAAAAAAAAGGTAATCCGAATTCAGGGGGTTAATATGCCAAGGTTATTTAGTTTGACAATTTACATGTAGTGTACCAAAGAAGAGGAACTCCTCAGCTTTCCATTGATACCTTTATTGACCCATTGCTGTCACACATGACCGAGTACATTGTTATTGAAAATGACAAATTCAAATCGCATTTTTGCAAGTTTGGGTAATCAGTGCAAGGCAGGATAATTAGTGAAAGTCTGTATGATAAACCAGATTTTCTTTAGGAATGACTGGACATTATTCAAGAAGAATCTCTTCTAACATTGCCCTTTTATGCACCCACACCTTCAACATGTCCACCTCCCTTTCGACACAAAGCTGACAGCGACGGAGCATGTCCTGCACTGCTCGTCTCACCATAGCTGGATTATTGCGTAAAGCATCCACTTCATTTCGAACACGGCCCTGCAATTCATCAAGATCACGGGAGGAGTTGCAAACACCTTGTTCTTCAAATGTCCCCAAAGGAAATAGTCACATGGTGTGAGGTCAGGTGATCTTGGTGGCCATTCCACCTCATGGTTGACGGCGATGACTCGCTTCGCCAAAGAGTTCCCTCAGACGATCTCGGACAGCGATAAGGCGATGTGCTGGGGCGCCATCTTGGGCCCACCAGAGTTGTCTGAAGACCCCACGAACCTGTCGCTCAAAGTGTTCCTGCAGCTGCGGTAAAACGTTATCACTGAGCATCTGCAGATACATGTTATCATTGACATTCCTTTGAAAGAAAACGGTCCGATCAGCTGACCACTTCCACAAAGTCCTAACCAAACAGTCCACTTTTGTCGACTCATGTTAACCTCAAAATTGAATTCTGGGGTGTCTTGCTGGTGCATATTCAAGAACATTATGCGTATTGACCTTGCCGTTCATGGAGAAAGCAGCCGATTCACGAGATTCCGCAGAAAATTGACATCTCTCGGTACGGGCTATCAACCATCTGGCAAACGCCAGCCTTCTAGCAAAATCTCCTGGCGTAAGTTGATGTCGGATGTGAATCCGATATGGATGCTGGTGGAGGTCCAATCTCGTGATTCTGTTGAATGTCGCCAGAAGGCAATCTCAGCCCATTTCGCCTTGCGCTGGTGTCCCTAGGATGCTCCAAAAGTTGCTGCCTTACTGCTGCAATGTTCCTTCTGATCGCCCGCGCCTCCTGCCAGAATTCCCTTGTTGCAGTTGAGGCTAGTGCCATACTCTTGATATTTTCTAACATTCGCCCAGATGGTTTTGGCTGCTGGGGCTCCCGTTCTGGGAAACGTTCCCTGAAAGCATCGCGAGTTTGCTGCAAACTGTGAGTTTGGTGAAATGTTGTAATCATAAAACTTCGCTGTTCAGTCGTTAGTTGTACCATCTTTCCAACTACCTGTCCCTAAACCCAGGCCCTTCTTAAATACCCAACTTGAAGAAAAGGATGTCGTAACAGACGATTACCGCACCAGCTTAAAAATCTTACATAATCATCTAGGCAGTCAAGTGATGCGTCCATTTCAGACTGCCTTGAACTGATTACCCAAACTTGCAAAAATGCGATTTGAATTTGCCATTTTCAATAACAATGTACTCGGCCATGTGTGACAGCAATGGATCGATACAGGTATCAATGGAAAGCTGAGGAGTTCCTCTTCTTTGGTACACTACATGTAAATTGTCAAACTAAATAACCTTGGCATATTAATGCCCTGAATTCGGATTACCTTTTTTTTGATACGCACTGTATATGTGTACATGTATGTAAGTAAACAGATGAAATAGGGTGTCCAAAATTGAAACAGGGAGTCTAAAAAAGACACCCCTCTGGCTAATACTAAGGTCTGGCTCATAAATAATACATTTCCCAAGGCTTTGACCTTACAGTGGCTCATAGAAGCTCTCTTGTGCTACAACAATAATGTGTATGCCTACACTGAGTTTGTACATATGCTAATCAGTACGCAAAATTTTTGTTATGGATTATCTGTAATTGTATTGTGTCTGTGAACCATGTACTTATGTATAGTCATGCCAGGCCTTCAGATTCAGTACTGTAGTGAATATCAAAATAGTTTTGTTGTGGTACAGTGTTCTTTATTGTTGGGTTTTCTTTGAATAGATGGCATATATTAACCCTAACCCCCTAGGTATTCTGACTAGGAACCTTCCTGAATCCTCCAAAATCCATCAGTGCACTTTTGGAAATATGCCCTTATCTTCAAAATGCACCATGCATTTTCGTTGATCTTTCATATTCAGCACTTATGGCCTGTACTTCTTGCCAGGTAGTAATTTTGCCCCATTTGAAGAGGTGAAAGTACCAGTTTCCAACAGTGCTGAATTTTTTCCAAAAAAGTGCCCCTTGGAGGATTTTGGAGGATATGGGGTGGTTAGGGTTAAAGGAAAGGTACAATGTACATTGTGTACACTGATCACATTGTTAAATTTGTTATTTTTTGGCCAAACTGCTTCTACGAGTATGCTTACATTCTTTGAATAAATACGTATTATAAAAAAAAAAACATTCTGTGAAAGTTTCAGCTGAATTCGGAGTCTAAATTATGAGAAATGTGTGAAAAATAATTCACTTTTTTTTTAATTTAATTTTTTTTTTTTAAATAATAGAAAACAACTTTTTTTGAAGATTTGTACAGTTTTTAAAATTGTTTTTAAACATGAGCACCTATTTGTGTTGAATCTTTCACATGTTAGTTTTAAGATATAATTTCATGAAAACTAGAGGGTTTAAATGAACGTAACATACAATCTACCAATGTTGCAGTTGTACACTACCTTCCCTTTAAGATGACATATTTTATCAAGGGCTTTGGGATTGGTAACACTTACCAGCAGAAGTGTAGATATTATTCGATGCTAGGGCTATTTTTTAGAAAAAGGATATTTTTGGAACCGGCATGCAGGTGTACACACATTTCATAACAATTATGTACATGCGTAAATTGTGTACAAACGCATACCATGTACTGTGCTATTGCAATGTAACTGTATACCAATGAAAAATATGAATGAAACACAAGATTGCATGAATGTTTAACCCGCTTTTCCCTCATTTGAATTGGACAAAGTTCCGATAAAAAGTGCTTGAACAGTTGCTTTTTTGTTACTCAAACGGAGAAAAATAGAAACGTATACCTGGCACAGCCCCATTAATGTGTGCACATTCAAATGAGGTACTGTACTCTTGAAATGCGAGGTCACCTATCTCCAGTGTTTTTGAGGACTTGTGTGAGATGTTAATGAGGTGATAGGCAAACAAGTATGTGTATGAGGCACCAGAGTTGTGGTGATTCAGTCTGATCAGTCATAACTGATGGTTTAGAATTTCGTGGAAACAATGAATTTTGTGGAAAGAAGGTTTTAAAATACAAAATCAAAACAGTACAAAGCAACTACAAAAAACAATTTTTCATTAAAGTCGATCACTCAGGTTTACAATGTAAACACTATGATCTAAGCTTGGGCGATATCGATTTTTTTCATCCACGATATATCGGCAAACATATATCGCGATTTTCAATAATATCGCGATTATTTTTTCATTCACACAAGACTACTTTAGAGCCGATAACTACAGGTATGTACCCCTCTACAAGCGTCACAATAAATCGCAAATTCATTTGCAGAGCGTGTATGTACTTCTGGAGTAGTTAGCTTTTATTTCTCACTTCCAAAAGCTGAAAATACTATTCTAGTTTTTTTTCCATGGAATTTCTGACGTGACTCACAATGTCGATTTTTTTCTTTCTTTTTTTAAATCGCGATATATTTTTTAAATCGCGATTTGCAGATATCCTGATAACTTTAAAGGTTCTCGATATCGTAATCGAATAAAATAAAAAAAGCTATTGCGATATTCGATATTATCAGGTTATCGCCCAAGCTTAGTACGGTCATAATCTTGAAAAATTTATTACATGATTTGTTAAATGTCTGATATTTTATTATGGATTACAATCTTCTGAAAAGAACATCACTAATTAGGCTAATAATACCAAAAGTTCAAAACAGACATTGCAAAATCATCCGGCAGGCCTGATACTTCGTACTTGAAGGGGCAAGGCGATTTTTCCTTGGCAAAGGGCACCTCTATGAGGAATTTGTAAATTTCTATTGGGACTTTTGAAAGGGCACCAAGGCAAAGACCAGGGGAAACGGAGGCAATTGCCTCCATTGCCTCCGTTAAGTATCAGGCCTGTCATCGAGTAATAACATCAGTTCTATAATAACTAACATATTCAATTCCAAATTCTAAATTGATTTTATTCCTACATAAGCTGCTTTCAGTCGTGTTACATTCAAATTAGGCTTGGCATTTTCCGTTTAACCCTAATTCCCTAGGCCCATTTGCGTACAAATACATGTAACCTGAATCCTCCAAAATCCTTCAGTAGTAAAGCAAGCACATGACATGTATGCACACATGTGTTTCTAATTTGTGATACATGTACATGGCCAGGGACCCTCCCTGCATGCATGGAGCAATAAACAGTGTCCACTGACCCAAGCACTGACCTTGCAATCACTACAACAAACATGGATGTACATGTACCATGGAAAGGCAAGTATGCCTAATAACCTCAATCCTCCAAAATCCTTCACTTTAGCAAAGAGCATGAAGCATGTAACCTCAATCCTTCAAAAGCCTTCACTTTAGCAAAGAGGATTTTGGAGGAGTTGGGAAGGTTAGGGTTAATTTGCGAAACGTGTACATGTACGTGTTTTTGACACAGACCGTGTAAACGAATATTGTTATCACTCATGAATGGCATGATGATTGTCCATACTGGAGTGTCGTGGCCGAGCGGTCTAGCGCACCGACCTCAAGTTCTGGTGTTGCCAGCAGCAGGGTGTGGGTTCGAGCCCCGGTCGTGACACTTGTATCCTTGAGCAAGGTACTTAACCATAATTGCTTCGTCCTTCGGATGGGACGTAAAGCCGTAGGTCCCGTGTGTTGTATAATGCACGTAAAGTGGATTGTCGTGGCCGAGCGGTCTAGCGCACTGAACTCAAGTTCTGGTGTTGCCAGCAGCAGAGTGTGGGTTCGAGCCCCAGCCGTGACACCTGTGTCCTTGAGCAAGACACTTAACCATAATTGCTTCTCTCCACCCAGGGGTTAAATGGGTACCTGTGAAGGCAGAGATGGTTTGCTCTCTATGCGCTAGAAATGGCAGCAATTGAGCTGTATACTCCCCAGGGAGCTGAGATGGTTTCAGGAATGATTTATGAGCCTTATGAGCCTTATGAGCAGGGATAATAATATAATGCGCCTTGAGCGCCACTTAGTTGGTGGATACGTGCGCTATATAAATCTATACATTATTATTATTATTATTACTTGTGACCTGCTCTGGCAAAACCTGAAACCTCTCGGCATTTACCATAATGCGTAACAGCCATGAAAAGGTCAAAAACTGACCCCCAGGGACCAGTTTTCATGTCACCATATAGAGTTAGAGCATTTTCTCTAGATTTTGATGGAAAAAGAAAAATTCTGAAACGTTGTTGGGAACATTGTTAATTTTCACGATAAATTTGGGAGGTCACTCTGAAACGTTTAGGGTTTTGCCAGAGCCAGTCACATTTAGGACAGAATATAATCCAAAGTAGGGCAATATGGATTCAGGGAAAAAAAATAGCACAGATTAAAGAAATCCAAGCCTGGCACAGAACATCATCCCAAAAACACTTCTGGTTGTATTAAATTACAAACAAATTATCAGTTGAACTTCCTGGAAATGTTGATGTGTAATAACAGCAGCCCCACTGGTCACAGTTACATACATGTAAATATCGTGGAAATTAAAGGTTCCATTTTTTTAAAATGCGTTTTGTGAATTTGAAAATGTTTGGTGAATTTATTTTCATGTACATACATGTACGTCCCACCAACCCTAAATGATTTTGTATGAAAATTAAATTCATTATGAATTTGTCCAAGCTACATGTATACATGTAATCCAGTATAGTTGATGGTTAATGTGCATGTTTGATGTAGGGGTTTACAAAAAAACAATTTACGTGTTAATACCACTTCAAATTTATTTCAAGTTAAACATTAACTTGTTTGAGTGTTGTTATCGCACAGGTTTATAGATCATATTTTACTGGTATTCACTGCCATGTTTTGTTTTGTACTTCGTAATTTTTGGATCATCAAATGCATGCATATGTATGCTATTGATGTGGTGTTTAGTAAACATCTACATGTACTGTACATAGTAACACGTTAACAATTTTACCAGTGTGAGGGTGCATGTATGTTGACTAAGCTTAGGCGATATATATATTTTTTTCATCCACGATATATCGGCAAACATATCGTGATTTTTGAAATTATTGCGATTATTTTTTTCATTCATGCATGATTGCTTTAGTGCCGATAACCACGGGTCTGTACCCCTCTACAAGCATCACAATAAATTCGTTTGCATAGTGTGTATGTACTTCTGAAGCAGTTCACTTTTGTTTCTCACTGAAAAGCTGAAGACTTCTAATTTTGTTTCCTTGGAATTTCTGATTCGATTCACAATGGCGATTTTATTTAATCACGATATATATTTTTTTACACGCGAATTGCCGATATCTCAATAACTTAACCCTAACCACCCCATATCCTGCAAAATCCTCCAAGGGGCAATTTTTGGGAAACATTCAGCACTGTTGGAAACTGGTACTTTCACCTCTTCAAATGGGACAAAATTACTACCTGGCAAGAAGTACAATGAATATATGAAAGATCACCGAAAATGCATGGTGCATTTTGAAGATAAGGGCATGTTTCCAAAAGTGCACTGGAGGATTTTGGAGGATTCAGGAAGGTTCCTAGCCAGAATACCAATGGGGGTTAGGGTTAAAAAAGTTCTCGATATCATAATCGAATAAAAAAAAAAAAGGTATGACATAAAACACAATAAAGGGGGCCACTTTCCTACCGTCACGTTAGCAGTTTTTCTTATGGTTGTAATTTTTTTTTTAATATCTGAAACCACCCAAAAAGACTTTCAACATTTGAATAGACATGCATGCTTATCCTAAAGATAATTTGAGTTGATTATTACTATTATTTTTTTAATTACCCTAAAATTTCCATCAACAAATGGACGGAAAAGTGAGGTAACTTTTTCCGTCCAATTTTTATGGAAATTTGAGGGTAAAAAATAAATTAAAAAATTAAAAAATAAAATAAATCAACTCAAATTAGTTCTAGTATAAGCATGGAGGACGTTTTCTTCCTCCATGGTATAAGCCTGCATGTCCATTCACATGTTGAAACACTTTTTGGTCGATTTCAGGTACTTAAAAATAAATAACAACCATTGGAAAAACTGCTAACGTGACGGATGCAAAGTGGCCCCCTTTATTGTGTTTTATGTCGTATCGCGATATTGGATATTATCATCGCCCAAGCTTTATGTTGACTGTACATGTACTTCAGGTCTGGAATTTCATTCTTGTAGGGGCACAGCCACTAGTCCTTCGGAGTAAAGGGCACTTCCATATATATCAGAATGTCTTTGGAAATATTTTGTAGGGGGTACTGAGTCCAAGACCAGGGCTCTGTGAACCTCCTGTGAAAATTACAGGCCCAGTCTGTGTAAATGTTATTTCAGAGACTACTCACAGAAAAAACCACAAAGTCTCTGTGGAATTCACGCTTCTTGAAAAGAGCACAATGACTTTATTGTGCTGATAATCAAGTGATAATGAAAGAGTGTTATGGTGTAGCATCTGGTATTCCCCCCCAACAATGAAACCACTGGTCTTCGATAAATGGTTGATTGTGGTCACAAGCTAGGCCATTGGTGCTGCAGACTGTGTCATGACATGGCACCACCTTAAAGGGGAAATATATCCCTTAAAGGGCACTGCCTTGAAGGGGAGATATATTTTAAAACAACTCACCTGTTAAAATTTCAACTCATTATGTTGTGTCACTAACAAGAAAATGAACAGTTTAAAAATGCTTTCAAAAATTTCCGTCAGTGAACGTGATCTTTGTACTCATTATAATGTGTAATTTAACCAGTTCGCACCGGGAATAAAAAAGTTTTTCCGAACCCCGTGACGGGTTTATTTTTACCGCACACACACGACCAATGGTGCTCACCAGAGCGTGACCGGGGAGACCGCGTCTTCCACCGTATGCTTATGGCTCGTTGCCACGTCGACCGGGAATCTATACAAATATTCCCGAGAATCCTGTGGTGTGTTTAGACGCTCTCTGATCCGCTGTCCAAAAAAAAAAATAATAATAATAAATAATAAAATAATTTTTTTTTTATGGGACCCTCCGTAAATTAATTGAAATGTAGAATTTTAAAAGCATTTGTTTACCTTTATTCAAGTAAAACAGCAGTGTTCCGATGAAAATATTAAAATCCTGGAAAGCGCAATTAAAATAGCGAAAAACACGGGCAATGCATCTTAAAAAAACCACAAGCACCTTGGAATGCTATTTAACTTACTTGTACGTATACAGTTCCTATTTAACTTTGCCTGCCCCTTTAATACAAGAATGTTATGTGGCAGACCCCATGTTGTTTCGGAGCCTAGCAACTGCATTACATGTACATCAAAGGCTATCTGTATTGTTGAGGGCGTTGTGTGCACAGAAGGTTCTACATAATGTAACAAATGCCATTCATATGACTCACCAACCATGAAATATGGATGTTTTTGTGGTTTATGGGATGGCTTCAATGTGTTGAACTTGCTTGAAGTCTTGGCATTTCTGTCACACACATGTGTTAATCTTTTTATTTCCTTTTGATTTGTTGTGAGTATCTTGACCCTCCTACTACTACAAGGGTCAAAATCAGTCAAAATTTGATATATACATACATTGTATACTTGCCAAGGTATGCAGTGCACTTTAAAGTCAAACACTGTCAAACCTGTAGTAAGTACATTTACAGGTCAAAATGAGTCAACTGTTTTTGACTGGTAACAGCATTGTCTGGTATTGTTCAGGGTAGTCAAAATGACAGTAAAAACCAGTCAAAAATGCCCCTGTGTGCACATTTGGGTCCACAGTCAAAAACAGGAATAGTAGTAGGGTTAATAATGGGACTTGAACCCTTCTTCTCTCTGAGTAATTTGTGTAAAATAAATTGCTACACTGGTCGAAAACATTCAACTGTGTTGTTTTGACTACAAGGCCACTTTGCCTCCCAGGGGGGTAATCTTTTGTCAACCTGACTGGTTTTCACATACACATGTACCATGTAGCTTTATGATTTTGCTTAATATCTGTAATTTGACTATTTTGACCACAAATGCTTAACCAGTTCGCACTGGGAATAAAAAAGTTTTTCCGAACCCCCGTGGCGGGTTTATTTTTACTGCACAAACACGAACAATGGTGCTCACCAGAGCGTGACCGGGTAGACAGCGTCTTCCACCGCATGCTTATGGCTCGTTGCCACGTCGACCGGGAATCTATACAAATATTCCCGAGAATCCTGTGGCGTGTTTAAACGCTCTCCGATCCGCTGTCCCAAAAAATTTTTTGCGTGTATACACGGCCTCCGACGCGAACTGGTTAAGGGCATACATGTAGCATGGCTGGTTTTGGCAATTTTCTTCCTCAATTTCACCATTTTGTCAAGTTGCACAAGAGGGCAAAAAAAAAGAATGATTAACATTTCCTGTTTTAACAGTGTACTTAATAGAAAAAAAGAAAATTAGTGACATTACATTCATGTATTAGGCCTATTATTCTCTCTTATTGCATGCAAATTCCATGTATTGTATACATGTACATGGACATTTCCACCGTTACTCACATTACGTTTTTGAGGTATTGTAATGGCATTACTGGGTGAGCCCAAAAATGTAATGAGTAACCATGGAATTTCCCGTATGTACATGTATGGATTAATAAGGCTGAGTAAAAAAAATTAAATTGGTGATCATTTTTTTGAAAACAAAAGTTTCGAGACTTTCTCGAAAAATGTATCTTTCCGGTGTGTAGTAAATATGGGAGAGAGGTGTACATTAAACTTGTTATTATTATAAGCTATTGGAGAGATGGGGGGAAATGCAGGCCAGGTTCAATCTCTAATAATTTGTTTTACATGACTAACCTTTCTGTGTCTGCAAGGGTCAAAATCAGTCAAAATGTTAACCCTCCTACTACTACTACTACTACTACTACTACTACTACTACAAGAGTCAAAATCAGTCGAAATGTTGAAATACTTCCCAAGGTATATCTAGTGCACTTAAAAAGTCAAACACTGTCAAACTATACGTGTAGTAAGTACATTTACAGGTTAAAACGAGTCGACTGTTTTTGACTGGTAAATGCATTGTCTGGTATTGTTCAGGGTGGTCAATGTGACAGTAAAACCAATCAAAAATGCCAGTGTAAATATTTGACTGGTTTTGACCTCTATAGCTACTTGCCACTAAAGTGCAGCTAATAGTAGGAGGGTTAAAGAAGGTTTAAATGTACCCCTAGGGCCCAGCCTTTCACTGGCAGGCTAATTTTGAAATAAGCCTAACCATGCTCAATGCAACAAGATACAACTGATATAAAATGTTGTTGGAGCTGGTGGATCTTGTTGCATTGAGCGGCCTGCACACTTCCTGTTTGTTGTGTTGCATTCAGCAGGGTGTCTGTGTAATGCCTGTTGTGTTGGGGGGGGGGGGGTAGGGGTAGGGAAAAGGAGGTAAAATTAAAATGAAGAAATCTTCCTTCATGAGAGAAAATCGAGGGCTGAGCGCAACAAAGCCTCATCTCCATTTCGGCCATTTTGAGAAAATCGCATTTAAAGAATTTTGGCAATCTGAAATGGCTCATAACAAAAGTGAAATGGCTCATAACAAAAGTGAAGAATTAATAATTAAGCTAAAGCTTACATTTGTATTTTCTTTTAGTCATATATTTGGTAAAATTGCATAAATTTATCTTCACAATTAGCTTAATTACTAAATAATAATGAAAAATGGCAACATGATGGAGATGCGTTTCACTGGTCTGTAGCTGCATTGTGGTTGGAGATGGAGATAAGGCTTTGTTGTTACTGGAAAGCTGACATTTTCCTGAAAAATTTGATACCCAAATCTCATTTTGGCCAAAAATGGAGATGAGGTAGTGTTGCGCTGAGCCCTCGAAATGGTGTTCCAAAGAAATAAGCTCAGTAGGTAATGTGTACTGTTTGAATCAGCCCTGTGATTTCTCAGGATTTTTCCTGATTTCAGGATTTTTTGCAAATCTACTTTTGCCTCAAAATTTTCTTGAAAGAACAGAAGTAGCCAGCAAGGAAAGAAAGAAGTAGCCCGTATTGTGTCCAAACCTCTAGTTTCTTGTTTGTGGGGGATGTGGAGACTCTGTAAATCCTCCAAAATGAAATATCCAGGAGGTTCTGAGGCCTGCTGTCTATTTTTCATGATATTGTTACTTTGGTCAAATACATACAATGTAACACCCCTGTTGATTTCTGAACAATTATGAAGACAGTTTGTTGACAGTTGTAGTATTTTTTTTTCTTTTTCCCCCTTCTTGCAGTCAAGAGTGATACACTGCGCGTTGTCGTCGATGTTCAGGACCTGGAAGAGCCCCCTCAATGGGAGATGATCGTCTATCCTTACATTGAGGTGGTGCCAGTTGATGCCCCGAGCGGTGCCTCCATCTATGAGCTGAGGGCCTCCGACCCAGAGAGCACCACGGTCACTTACTTCCTGAAGTCGGGTAAGTGAAGCTCGCAGCTGGAAATAATTTTTGGTTATTTATAGTTTGAAATTCTTGCGTCAGGTGATAAACAATTGATTTAAATTTTGCCCTACACCGACGTGTATGTAGCACTGTATACTCGGTGCTTTCCGAGTGTCTGTGGAAAAAACTTAACCCTCCTACTTTTGGTACCTTTTTCATACAAGTTGAGGCACCATTTGAAACCATTCGCTTTTGTGGTTTTGAATGGTGAAATAACTGTACAGTATTGATTTCCCCAAATGGTTTTGAATGGTAGGTCAGCTAATACAAAACCTTGTTTGGATCTTTCCAAATGGTAGTGCAGCTAATACAAAACCTTGTTTGGATACTTCTAAGTGGTGAATCAATGGACCCTCTATGCATTTGAATGGATTTGAATGGTAGTAAATGCTTGCTACCAACACTGTTCAAATGGTGTCACCATGTGTGTACAAAACCAATGGGCATTTTTGAAAGTGGAAATTTTGAATGGTTTCAAATGGTCTATCAGTAGGAGGGTTAATACCTGTAGGTGACTCGGCAAAATTAAATCAATAGTTTGTATGCAGTTGTAAACAATAATAAGGGGGGGGGGGTGTTGGGTTATTAGCGAAGCAAAGCAGATTGTTTTATGATTACGCCCAAAAAAGTGTTTTCTGGTCATAGGTCGGCTTTCAAAATAGGTGCGTTGACGTGTGTTTTTTTTTTTGGTGATACATATTAACATACACGATGTATACACAGTTACAGTGAATGATTTCCCTTGTATCGCATACCAAAAGTGCTACACAAAATTCACAATTGACTACGCAGAATTCAAGAATTGCTATTCAATAATTTGCATTACATACACAAACACAAATATGCACAAATGTTGGAATGAAACTGCTACCTGGGTTATTGGCAACCAGACCAAATTTCCCTTTTCACACGAGCACCGATAACAAAGGTCCTTGGTAATGGGCGGCCAGTTGCAGAGCTGCCAACTCTTCCGGATTCTGCGGAAGTCTTCCGTATTTGACGGTAATCTTCCGTCATCCGTAAAGCAGTCAAAATCTTCCGGAAAAATAAAAAGTAGCCTCTGTTCCAAGTCCTCGGTGTGTTTGTGTGTCTTATTTTACATACAGTAAATGCAAATACAGTAAAAATACAACTTGCGAAATTCACAATATCAGCAACGAATCCGCAAGTTGTTGATTCCTCAGGTTGAAATCAAAGAAATTCCAGAAAAAATTGAAGAAAACGCCCAAATCGTTGGTACCATTAACGTTAGAAAGATCGCCACCGAAGTAAAGGCAGCGCTAGCGAGTGACTCGTGGGAAGTATATCGCATCGCGGCAATTTCATTCATGAAAATTGCCATATATGGCGAGTATCCGTGACGTCATATAATGAGGTGGCTGCATGATCCTCTCGCGGCCGCCGTGCCATGCCATTTTCCGTGCGATTACGATGTGCACGCACTTGACAGCGTGGGAAAAAACAAAATGGCGTCACCGGAGAGAGTCATGGCAACTGGGAAGCAGAAAAAGACGAATTATGCACAAAGATACAGGGATGAATACCAAAAAGAATGGCACTGTATTAGAAAATCAACGAAGGCACAAAATCATGCGTTCTGCACCGTTTGTAGTTGTGATATTAGCATGAAATACGGCGGACGAAATGACATATTGCGACACATCAAATCGGATAAACATTAATTGCACCACTGCGAAAGCACGATCGAAACACGCCAGGAATTCCTAATTTTATTAGAAAATCGGGCACTGATGACGGTGTAATAAAGGTGGAAATGTTGTTCACAGGCTTTCTCGTCGAACATAACTTGAACGTAGCATCGTCTGACCATGCCGATCCTCTATTTAGACGGATGTTTCCCGACTCAAATATCGCTGCTAAATACGGTTGTGCTCGTACCAAAACAACTGCAATTATCGACGTTATGAGCAAAAACACTGCTGCAAATATTGCTACCTCCGCACGCACATGTCCCGTTTAGTTAGCTAAGGATCGTGAAGAGCCGGCCATCCACTTCAAGTTCATCATGCACCCCTTCCTCACCACCTAGGCAACAGTAGGATAGCAATGTAGGTCTATAATTCAAAACTTTGTTTGATATTGTGTAATGTTTCAAATGTTTTAGTATGTTTAGTAATTAAATTAAAATACATTTACTTAAAATATATGCAATGAGGCCTCTCCTTTTGGTGCCAAAAAGCCTAAAACCCCTAGACCCCACCCGCAAGGGCTCGGCTGGCTCGCTCGCTGCGTTCGCTTCGATTGAGTCTTGGAAATTAAATCTTCCTCATTTTCAAAATCATATGTTGGCAGCTCTGCAGTTGTCTGTCGCCTCAGTCATTTGCGATTTTTTTAAAACAAACTTTCACACGACTTCCACTCACGCCAAAACTAACGTCCCTCGTTTTCCATGGAGGGTCGTGATTGTGCAATCCAATATTTCACTGGACGCTTTCGGCACTGAATGCTTTCGTCTACGTTACCAGTTGTTTTCCCGCGAAGATATACGCGTTGTGCGAAGTCAAATGTTATTTTCTCCCACATTTTGTTTTCATTTCCTTCCCATTTCCCGACAATTTTATTCTCGTTTTATTATGGATATCGAATCAAGTATACTTGCAACAATTCCGACGGATTCACAGAGCCAGATTTCTAACGTAAGGCCATCCAGCGAGGAAAAATAAACGTGTCTGGGCCAAGAAAGTCTCTTGGAGTTATGATGAAACCGTTTCATTCACTGATCAACGTGACGCGTGATGGGGATGTACAGGTTATTTACCAACACACATCCGGGATTATTGCAAGCTGATCTAGTGACACGTTCTGCACATGCGAAATGATACCGCTAAAGCAAGGGTCCCCTGTTTGGGCGCACGAAGCATTTCACACGACCTATCGTGGCGATTTTAACGTCGTTGTGATTTTTTGGAGGAGGTCTCGATCTCTGTTATAAATAACGAGAGTCCATGGTAATTATTTAACAAGGATAGCTTTCACACGACTGGGATTTGCTATTTTTTAACATGGATGCGATTTATAGTCAAGGTCCCTTGTTAAAACGGTCTCGTGTGAAACGGCCTTAAGAGAGGCCGCACAAATTGGACAAACGTTCATGCCCCTCTGTGAAAAAGTCGTTTTAAAATGCAAAGCGCCAGAATTCCAATCGATTTAACAATTTTGACTACAATTAGACAATGCTGACGCGCGGGTTTGAGGCGAAGTGCGTGGAGACCAGACTTTTACTTGGCCTAATCATTCAAAACTATTTGAATGGTATTGAATTATGACCCTTATTAAGTTTTGAGACGTTGGTATGAAGGACACTTTCTTTGGTTTCAGCACCAGTTTTATTTCTGTCTGTGTACGAAGACAAATAAGATAAGGACTGATTAGTCTTCGGTAAAGAATATTATGAAGGAAGAAGCCCGCGAAATAATTTAAATGATATTGCTGAGGGCGCTAGCCTAGCTAGAATAAATACAATTGAACGAACAGAAATTACGTCATGCAGAGTGTATGGTTAAAAAATAAACCGGGCGGTCTCTAGACATAGTCTTAATTTTCATGACTGTCACAGAATGATCAATCACCAGGAGGATAACGAGCTTAACTACTGCTTCTGTCTAGTATGAAGGACTTATTATCGATAGATGTTGTAAAGGGACTGTATCATCGTGATCAGCAGGGCATGGAATCGGAGTACTACATGAAGTTTTAGATTAACTCAGTGACTGAAAATAATACCCCACATGATAAGGTCATATTACCATTGCTGCTGCATAAATAAGCCAATATTTTTCAGTCACTGTGTTCATGGAGTGCCATGGTCGAGCGGTTTAGTGCATCGGATTTGTGTTCTGATGGCTGAGGAGTCAGAATATGGGTTCGAATCCCAACCGTGACCATGGTGCTTGTGTCCTTGAGCAAGACACTTTACCATAATTGCTTCTCTCCACCCAGGGGTAAATGGGTACCTGTGAGGGCAGAGTTGGTTGTTGTGTTTGATTAGCCCTATATGCGCTGTAATGGCAGCAAATGAGCTGTATATTCCCCAGGGAGCTGAGATGGTTTCAGGAATGATTTATGAGCCTGATGAGCAGGGGTAATAATATAATGCGCCTTGAGCACCACTCAGTTGGTGGATACGTGCGCTATATAAGTCCACATTATTATTATTATTATTAAACTACAACACTGATTCCGTGCCCTGTTGAAAGTCTGCTCTGATCGTGACGATACTGCCCCTTTAATGATTAGTCAGGAATGATACATATCGGTCCTAGTTAAGATAAAAAACAATACGCTCTCCTGTTGTTTATTGTTTATTGTTAATCCGAAAACCACTCAAATCCCTGACAGGCGGAAGTGGCATGTTCGAAGTCGACGAGAGCAGCGGCTGGATCAAGACTAAGCTAACCCAGGGGCAGACGTACACGCAGGACGAAGAGTACGTCCTGAGTGTCTACGCCCAGGATGCCAACGGCAGCACCGTCGACGGTGAGGTCAACATCTTCGGTGGAAGTCATCCGCCTCAGTTCACCAAGGAGGTGTACCAGGCGACCGTTACCGAGGAAGAACCAGGCAGTCAAGAGTGAGTTGTTATGACGATCGTTAACCCAAACCCCCCCCCCGCTCCCGCTCCCAAAATCCAACAACTGGTTTGTTTGTATATTTGATTGATTCTGTTCTGCATTGCCTGACCTATATGTATGATACTTTGTATGATGCTGTGTACCAACTTCAAAAGAATAGAGAGGTACCTGGCACAGAAGCCTAGGTGATTGGGATTTGAATATTTAGTTTTGGTGATGCAACCACGGAATATGTATTTTCAGGCACTGTTACCCTTTGGAGAATAGACATTTATACATTTGCTATCTGCTCTCACAAAGTTGGCATTTTTTTCAAATTGAGATTTTTTTTGTATTTCCAAATTCGGTAGAAAAAGATGTTTCCAACGGTACCAACCACTTGAGGGTGCATTTATCATTTAAATCCGTGGAAGGTTTAAAAAAATTCATATTTTCCGACAATTTATTTGTTAAATTGTGCACGTTTACGCTGATATTGTGTGAACAGATCGCATTTAACCAAATATGTCTTAAACCTTAAACAGTATACTGGCTCTACGAATTCTAAACTGTTTTAACCAGTTCGCGTCGGGAATAAAAAAGTTTTTCCGAACCCCCGTGGCGGGTTTATTTTTACCGCACAAACACGACCAATGGTGCTCACCAGAGCGTGACCGGGGAGACCGCGTCTTCCACCGTATGCTTATGGCTCGTTGCCACGTCGACCGGGAATCTATACAAAATTCCTGAGAATCCTGTGGCATGTTTAGACGCTCTCCGATCCGCTGTCCCAAAAAAAATGTGCGTGTATACACGGCCTCCGACGCGAACTGGTTAAGAATTTGTCTTGAGAGCTCATGGTGTTCTTGTCTAAACCCCCCTATCCAGAGTCATAACGGTGAGAGCCTTCTCGTTCCGCAATGTTGAGGTCATGTATAAGATCCTGAATAACAAGGACGATGACCCAAGGATTCCATCTCACACCATCGGAAGTACGGGTATCATCACACTGACGGAGACGATTAACCGCGAGACGCTGAACTCCTATTTCCTGGATGTTGAGGCAGCTGAAAATATTGCAGATGGTGCAATGTCTACTCGAGTCAGGGTATGTAGTGTTTTTTTTTTTTTTCGTCTCTCCCCCACCACTTTGTACCGGCCCTCTTGTGGTAGGTTTTAGTATGACTTACGTTGTCACAATTTACAAGTGGGTGTCACTTTCAGACCTGTGATTTCTTCAGATTTTTCCTGATTTCAGGATTTTTTTTTACAAATATTCCCCTGCCTCAAAGTTTTCTGGAAAGAAGAGAGGTAGCCACCATGGAAAGAAAGAAGTAGCCTGTATTGTGTCCGAACCTCTCAATTTTTGTTTGTGGGGATGTGGAGAGTCTGTAAATCCTCCAAAAATTAAACATTCAAGGGGGGGCGGGGGGGGGGGCTTTGTCCTCTAGACCAAAGGG
This sequence comes from Zoroaster sp. YZ-2022, assembly GCA_029582265.1. Classification (NCBI taxonomy): domain Eukaryota; kingdom Metazoa; phylum Echinodermata; class Asteroidea; order Forcipulatida; family Zoroasteridae; genus Zoroaster; species Zoroaster sp. YZ-2022. The sequence goes on from CM055822.1 coordinate 33,428,904, forward strand.
AGACCCAGGCCTGCTACCAATTTTTCATGATTTTTTTTTACTTTTTGTCAAATCACACCCCGTTTATATTGATTTATTTTTTTATTTTTATTTATTTTTTTTGTTTTTGTATTTTTGCATTGGCTTTTCTTATGTGTTGCAGGTCAACGTTGCAGTTGCTGACATCAATGATTGCAAACCCGAATTCGACCAGAGCACGTTCAGTTTCAGAAATGTCGTCGAAACAATAGGCACGGACGAGCCTATTGGATCAGGTGAATATATTCTTTTTGCTCCCCGGGCCGTAAGCTATTTTATGGATGGTTAAGTCAAAAAAAAAAAAAAATCCAATCGAAAACGGAATAACTTGTTCAAACCAATTTGAAGTGAACACAGACAGATGAACTGAGGCGGGATTCGACGCATGATACTGAACTATCCAACTCGATGGTCGGCGGTCTTCGCCATATTGTCAATATCTTTGTGTTGGAGGCTCATCATGCATGAAACTGTTGTACGGATATCTTTGTTGAATAACAGACATCATTTTTGCTGTTTTTATGATACCTGTAGTTGCTGCCAGTGATTGTGATTCCGGCTCCAACAGTATCCTGACGTACACCCTCCTCGGGGAGATGGCCGAGTTCCGGATCACCGAGACGGGCCAGCTCTACCCCAACACAACACTGGACTATGATGTCGGCGATTCACTCTACGAGTTCCAGGTGCGGGCGATGGACCAAGCCGGCGAGTACGACACGGCCACCGTGCGCGTTTACATGAGCGATGTGAATGACGAACCGCCCATCTTCTTGAACACCGAGGGTTACTTGTACTACGTGGATGAAGACGCAGACGGCGGGTACAAAATCGGCACAGTGTACGCCAGCGATGCTGACCAGTCGGATATGATCACCTTCGGCATCGAGGGTACTGACAAGTTCCAGATCGACCCACTGACAGGTATGGCAGACTGAGTTTTCATTGTTCCTTAATACAGGGAAGATACAACATTTGTAATTACCCGATTACAAAATTACTGAATTATTATCCGAAAGCGAACTTGATGTGTTGGTAAAAGTACCCATCATCCTGACGAATTCAGTCTAAAGTGCTCTCATCTCAGAGAAAACATAAAAACAATATTTACATTGACAAAAACTTGCCAGACTTCAGCTTCTGTCAAACAAAGATTGTGTATGCTTTTTTCACACATTCCTCGTGACGTGAGGACTCCACATTGAGCTGAAACTCTCACAGGATGGTTGTTTAACCCTGACCCCCTTAGCTATTTTGGCTTAAGAACCTCAAACACTATGCACAAACACTACCACCCAACTGTTGGACTTAGCTGGAATTGGGACACCTGGCCCCATGCAAAGTATCCCTGTCTGGGCTATACAGTACTGAGTCCATCAAAATACAACACCATGCACAAACACTACCACCCAACTGTTGGACTTAGCTGGAATTGGGACACCTGGCCCCATGTAAAGTATCCCTGTCTGGGCTATACAGTACTGAGTCCATCAAAATAAAACACCATGCAGTAACACTACCACCCAAATGTTGGACTTTGCTGGAATTGGGACACCCGGCCCTATGCAAAGTATCCCTGTCTGGGCTATACAGTACTGAGTTCATCAAAATCCAACACCATGCAGTAACACTACCACCCAACTGTTGGACTTTGCTGGAATTGGGACACCCGGCCCCATGCAAAGTATCCCTGTCTGGGCTACACAGTACTGAGTCCATTAAAATCCAACAAACCCTGCTGTTGGAGTTTGAATGGTTTGAGGTGGTTAGGGTTAATGTATGCCTTGATTCAAAGAAAGCAAGCATACCCACAGAAGGAGGTTTGCCAACATAACCAATGCTGTATTTTCCCTTAGAGTCAAAATCATTGAATTACTTTTTTAAATCATCCATAGAGATGTTGACAGAAACCAACCTACGAAAGTCTCAGTTTTAGTGGTTCACCTGTTTCTGTGGAAAGTAGGAGTTCAGTTTATAACTAGTCGGTTTTGAGTAGTTTTCCGCCGTTTTACCTGGCATTTGGGCAGTGGACTACTTGCAGATTCGAGCCCCCGATAATGAGAATAAATCATCCGAATTGTTCCTGCGATGTTGTTTGTGACAGTTGACAAACTAACGTTGGACGTGTAATTCTTTTCTTCCTTCCTCCACCTCTCTACTTCCACAGGTGTGATATCTCGGAGCAGCACAGGCAACCTGCCAGACGCTGTTTACATTTTCAACGCCACCGCGACCGACGAAGGTAACACGCACAAATCCTATGCTCTGGTAGAGGTCCGAGTGAATGACATCAACGACAATACTCCAGTCTTCCCGGACTGTAATTCCTATGCACCATCGATTGCTGAGAATGCGGCTTACACTACTTCGGTTATTAAGGTTAGTTTGGGATGGACCCTGAATGCTCTGGAGATCCAGTCGGTCTCATACTCTCTAGATATTTTGAATGAAACCAAATGAATACACATCTTGAAGCACTTTAAATGCTAATGGCGTTCACAAAAAACCTAAATGATCACAGGTTGTCATGAAACGTATTTGGCCGAGGTTGTGGGCAGTCTTCCAATTAGCCAGTGTGGCTGTCAATCAGAATAAAGTGCGTTTGAAAGATAGATTTTATTTACGGTTACTGAATTTCATAATTTTTTTCCCCATTTAACAACGATGTTATCTTTCAAAATTCGTTCCCTTTATAAATTCTATTTTGCGGTTTGTCTTAGCTAAATACTAGCAATATATCTTTAACTCATTGAACTAAATAATCAGCAGATCTTGACTAGACCACCAATAAAATCATTGCTCTTGTATTTTTACCGCTAGGTGACGGCAACGGACGCAGACAAAGGTGAGAACGCCGAGATACTGTACAAAATCATTGGTGCCAATCTCCCCTTTGCCATCGACCAAGACAGTGGTGTTATCTACAAGCAGGATGAACTCGATAGAGAAGAGACGCCCTCATATGAAATCACCGTATCGGCAACGGACAAGCCCAGCAACACCTTCAGCAACACCGGGTTCTGTACATTTACCGTGACGATTTTGGACTTCAATGACAACAGGCCGGAATTTCCTCTGGAGGACTATAATGGTGAGTTAACAAAAGAGAATCTAATATTCGTTGTACTCGCTGGTCCTCAATAATAATAATAATAATAATAATAATAATAATAATAATAGAGGCATTTTTAAAGTGCTCTTTCACGAGGTATCACAGCGCTGTACATTATTACCCCTGCTCATCAGGCGCATAGATCATTCCTGAAACCATCTCAGCTCCCTGGGGAGTATACAGCTCAATTGCTGCCATTATAGGGCTAATCAAACACAACAACCAACTCTGCCCTCACAGGTACCCATTTACGCCTGGGTGGAGAGAAGCAATTATGGTGGAGAGAAGTGTCTTGCTCGAAGACATAAGCACCACGGTCGCGGTTAGGATTTGAACCCACATTCTGATCACTCGGCCATCAAAATCCAATGCACAAAACCGCTCGACCATGGCACTCCATAACACTTATAACACAGCTTGTCCGACACAAAAGGCATTTTCCAGGGTACCTACATTTAGTATTTTTTGGTCTAAGTGACCGAATGCACCAGGAAAAAATTCAATATTCCAAATAAGTTTTTTTGGAGAAAGACCCCAAACGTGTTGATCTTGAAGTAGTTTCATTTTAGTTCTTCATATGCCATTCAGTTCCATACGGAGAGCGTTTTTTTTTTGCTCATGTCCGTTGTGTTCCAAGTTGAGGATTCTTATAAGGTTCCATACAAGGTTACTGTCACCAAAGACTAGCTCCTGCATACCTAACAGATTTGAATAGAGAATGTAGGCCTACAAGAAATCTTAGGTCAGCTGATAGAGATCTTTTGATTACCCCTTTTCTTAAAACTACGCCCTACGGTCAACGTAGTTTTGCATGTGCTGCTCCCGAACTGTGGAACAACATCCCTGATGTAATTAAGAGTTCAAACACTATCAATAAATTTAAGTCCCAGGTTAAAACATACTTGTTTAATAAGTAAATGTGGGTTCATTGTAGTCGGTTATTGTAAAATCTTGTAATGTAATTTTGAGAGTCAGTTGGGATGTGTAATTGTAAGCACATAGAGACTTTTATTTGAAGGTATTATAAGCTTGGTTCTATATTAAATCAATTACTCTTGTTTCTTTTCACCTCCATGCAGTATTTTTGAGCGAGTCGACCCCTATTCTCGAAGTGTTTTATACGGTTCAGGCTGAAGATGCAGATGAAAACTCCGTAATTCATTATAGTTTGGATGATCAATCCGAAAAAATTTTTAAAATTAATCAGAATGGAGAAATTTTTTCTGTTAAAGACATCATTCCAGTAAGTATCTGTGCTCTTACAGGGAAGTTACAACATTGGTCATGTCGCAAAACTGCTTCTATGAGCGCGCTTACTCTCTTTGAATCAAGATATACATTGAAGGGAAGGTACAACATTGGTAATGTCGGCAAAACTCCTTCTATGAGCACGCTTACTCTTTGAATCAAGATATACATTAAAGGGAAGGTACAGCATTGGTAATGTCGGCAAAACTGCTTCTATGAGTATGCTTACTCTCTTTGAATCAAGATATACATTGCAGGGAAGGTACAACATTGGTAATGTTGACAAAACTGCTTCTATGAGTATGCTTACTCTCTTTGAATCAAGATATACATTAAAGGGAAGGTATAACATTGGTAATGTCGGCAAAACTGCTTCTATGAGCACGCTTACTCTCTTTGAATCAAGATGTTCATTGAAGGGAAGGTACAACTATGGTAATGTTGGCAAAACTGCTTCTAAGAGGATGCTTACTCTCTTTGAATCAAGATATACATTAAAGGGAAGGTACAACTATGGTAATGTTGGCCAAACTGCTTCTAAGAGGATGCTTACATTTTTTGAATCAATATATTGCATTAAACAAGCAACCTGTCAAACTTTCAGCGTATTTACGTTGTGTTGTTCACAAGCAATTAGTTAAAATGTATTCTAATTCATTTCAGACATTTTTTTTTACCATTTTATTCTATTAAAATCATTTCAATATTAGCATAAATGTTGAATTTTTGACCTAGTTAACCAGTTCGCATCGGAGGCCGTGTATACACGCAATTTTTTTTGGGACAGCGGATCGGAGAGCGTCTAAACACGCCACAGGATTCTCGGGAATATTTGTATAGATTCCCGGTCGGCGTGGGAATGAGCCATAAGATGCGGTCTCCCCAGTCACGCTCTGGTGAGCACCATTGGTCGTGTTTGTGTGGTAAAAATAAACCCGCCACGCGGTTCGGAAAAACTTTTTTATTCCCGGTGAGAACTGGTTAAAACAATTTGTAAATGTTATTTTTAATTGTCCGGGGATAGACTTAGAATTACCAATTGTAAGATTATAATTATATGTATTTCACGTATATAGGTAATAAACCAAACCAAACCCCCAAAAAACCTTAGCTTGGTTTTGGAAACCTGTTATCAAATAAAAAAAATGTAAGCCAATTCTTTGAGAAGCCCACCCAGGTCTAGCCTACTTGGCCTCATAATCTGTCTTTTGTGAGTCCTAATTATGTCATGATGCAGTACCGTATTTTCCTGCGTATAAGACGCGGCTTATCTGACTTTCAAAGGTACGAAAACGTCACTGCGTCTTATCTAACGGTGCGCCTTATCTGGTGTCGCTTGAGATCAAAGTGATGATTACCGCTTGTGTAACTTTCGGTGGACCTCAACCTAACAAAGCGGCCGTGTTTTCCAATGAAGGTCGTTAGCGCAAGATTTTCATGCATTCATTCATTCACCGTAAATAATACTCACGAAAGACCTCACTCGTGTGTGACGTACCAAAAGCAGAATTCCCCTGTTTCTGAAAATAGCATGCCCAACATCGTACACGATCGCGCATTTTTATCTACAACGCTTTCTAATGACTAAGTCTCTATGCGATGTGTGCAAGGTTGTCAACTTTTGCCGTGTCTGTTTTTCACCTCGATTATTAATCACAGTGTATTACGCACAACACCGCGGGATCACTTGGGCCGCAACCAGACTACTTTCCTAGTACGACGCGCGCGTGGTGGTGGCGGCATGGTCGTGCTATAGCGCTTCTGGCATGCACTGCACTGCACTACTGAGCGGTCATGGTGCGCCTTATACGGCGGTGCGCCTTGTACGTTGACACTTTAATCACATTCCCCCGATTCTGGGGTAATGCGCCTTATACACCGAGCGTCTTATACGCAGGAAAATACGGTACCTTCTAATCAACCGAACCTGGGCTTCTGGGGTGCCTAGCCCAGCCTAGTCTTGGTTCAAGACTGTGTGTTGTATGTTTTTTGATACACGATCCGCCTGCGTCGTTACACGAACGCTACAATCTCGAACTGCTATCAATTTGAAATGCTAGCGCGTTGTTGTTTATGCGCGTGCGCACCAAAAATGTGGGCGACGCTAGCATTTCAAATTGACGCATGCGTAGCGGTCGTCCCTGAGATATTTATATTTCATATTAAGAAGATGGCACATGTAATGTATATATCATTAACCATTTTCAAATACAAGTCTTGAAATCAGTTTCCTGACAACATTAGACCAGACATAGAGAAGACTGATGGGTTTTTAATCAGAACCACAATCTCGCTAGGGTTAACTTTACCGCAAACCCACCACTGTTTTCTACACACTTTTCAGCTTTCCGGAAGTACAATCAATTTCAAGGTAGTTGCTAATGACAGCGAGTTGACCAGCCAAAGCAACATGTACATAACCATCGGCACTGGTGTGAACCAGCCTCCCGTCTGGGCACAAGAGTATCTGCCGATACCCATCGATGAGAACGCCAACGTCAACGACGCCATCCAAGCCGTCCTGGCTAACCCCGCCAACCCTTCAGACCAAGTCGGCTACGACATCGTCATCGGGCAGATACCCGAGACAAACTCCAACGACCAGTTCGGCATCCTTCAGAGTTCCAATGCGGTCGGGGGAGATGTGATCGTCAAGTCTCAGCTGGATTACGAGACCACTAAGAAGTAAGAGCAGAGCTTTCAAGCCTGGGGCCAATTCGACAGAGCTGCTAACCAGACAAATTTGCTTGGCAGATGTTTTTTGGTTACCAACCAAACTTTCATACACAGTTGCATGCATTGTGGCTGGTAGTCTGTTTTATATTTCTTTGCAAGATTGTCTGCTTAGCAACTGTATGAAATTGGCCCCAAGTTGATCTATAAAATGAAAAAAAATTAATCAAAAATTCATAATATTTTTCTAAATTATTTGTTTCATTCATTGCATATTGGCTTATCTTTTCACCCTCCTTTTCCCCTTCGAAGCATTGCCGGATATTGTCGTTTTGTAATTAATAGGCATTGAGAGGCATTCTTGGGCTTAAATTTGGAATCATGTCACAATTGGGTCAAACGTGGCGTCATGCATCGTTGTGCATCATTGCTTAACGGGTAGTGGGCCCTCTACAAAGAGATGCGCATGGTTGTGTATGTGGCAACACGCTTGTCTTATGCTGATCCAATCATTTTATCTTTCAAACAATCCAAAAAGTCAAATAAGGCACCCGGAGTAAATGGCTTTCACTTGACGTGGCCAGGGATGCCAGTTTTTCCGGCTATTGCAGGAAATTCCGGCTTTCTCATATTTTTCCCAAAGAAATCCGTCTTTTGTCTGGCCGGAAAAAAAATTCACCTGAGCGCGCTCCATTAGTCTTGGTTATCAAGACATTTGTACCTTTTCTTCTTTTTAATGCAATTGCGTAATACACTTGAACATTTCACCGACAGAAGGCGTTCACTCACTTATAATCACGTTGTTGTGAAAGCGCCCGCTAGCGTTCGATGTTTTAAGTGATGGGGGACAATAGTAGTGAGATAACGAGCAACGTCTTGAACTAAGACTAGCCCATTGCTCCGCCATATTGGAAACTGTGTGCACGGGTCCATGTGTGTATGTGTTGTATACGGTGCATTGTACATGGTGATTGCAATGTGATCATAATGATTGGGTTTTTCGTTTTTAAAAAAAATTTTGACGGATTTTACTCAACTTGGCAACCATAATAGAGGTTGTACAAGAGGCATGGATCTGAAGAAAAAAAATCGATGCTAGTGTAAAGAACAGGGTTCAATTGGCGTTGGCTTGAATCAAAAGACAACGAGGGATATTTCCTTTCTGTGCGCATGTGTGAACGTCCGCTCTTCCTTTGCGGGAAAATTTTCTTTCCCCCGGGTCTGGAGCAAAGAGCTACTGGCATCCCTACGTGACACCAGGCAAAAAATCGGGCACCGACTAACTATTTTTTAACGCATGCCCTTGCATTACGTTTAAGTACAGTGTGTGGCTCTTCTGCATTTCAACAAATTTCGTGCATCATTGGTCAGTGAAGCACTTGGTCAGTGAAGAAAAATGAGAACGCTTGATGCAGATGGAATCCAAATTTCCCCGTAAAGATGGCATACATCTATATCGCCAAATTGCATCGGACCTTTCAAACCCTGGGCCCAATTTCATAGAGCTTCTAAGCTGAAAATTACGCGAAGCTAATATTTTTGCTAAGCAATATAAAGCACTACCAGCCAAAATGCATACATTTTGTATGAAAGTTTGGCTGGTAAACCAACGAAATTTGCAAATTTTGTTGGTAAGCAGTTTTTTTCTGCTTAGCGCCTATATGAAATTGGCCCCAGATGACTAGTGGATTACTTTACTGAATCATCTGACCACTCACGTCCATCACCGACTTCACCGTTTCCACAGTTACAAGCTGGAGCTGGAGGCCTACAACGTGGTGACCCGGTTGTCTGCCTTCACGACGCTAGAAGTGAATCTTCGAGACGTAAATGACGAGAGCCCCAAGTTCATCCTGGGTATTTTCGTCGCAGCGGTCCCCGAGGAGAAACCCGCCCCATTTTATATCATCCAGGTGAAGGCATCTGACGCCGACACGCTGCCGGACTTCAGTCAGGTTCGTTACGCAAATAGGCAATCTAATTCAGGGTAGTAGATTACAGCTTGGGCACTGACAGTGTGTCGCATTAAAGCATATTTTGCAGTTGATGGGAACCTACAGAATATTTGAAGATGGCACACACAGTTTGATTATAGGGTTATTTGGTTCAGAAATGTTTAAGTTAGGAAGGAGGGTCAAAGGCCCTGCCAGGCCCAGGCTACCTGGCCTCCTAGTCTGTCATTTGTGAGTCCTAATCCTGTAACAATACACTAACTGCTAATCAACATAACCTGAGCTTCTGGAGGGCCTAGCCCAGCCAAGTAGAGCTCATTACAATGGCTGCAGTTGTGAATGAACGACGGCTGAGGCATCTGTCAAGTCTGTGTTAATAAGAGCTGTTTGAGATCTGTTCATTAGTAAAGGGTTTTTTGTGCTTGGCTAGGGGATTATATAGGGCGGTAGGCCTGGACAAAGCATGGGCCTGTTCGGGCTTCTCAAAGGCTTGGCTGTACCATGACTTTGGCCTTCCTTTCTAAACTTATTCAATTTCCTCAAAAACGTGAAGACCAATTGAGCTTAATCGTTAATTTTGGTATTTGTTGCATATGTTGTCTTCTTGATTAACTGTGTATGCATACTGGCATTTTACCGAAAGTGTAAATTCCCTTTAAAATTGTCCCCAACAGGTGACCTACTCCATCATCGTGGGTTATGATGCCGCTAATTTTTCAATCAATCCAACGAATGGCTTGATAAGTAGCAAAATCACATTTGACCGTGAGGTGAAGGACACCTACTTCATTCAGGTTAAAGCCACGGACGGCGCGCCGTCAGCCATCCCCTCGCTAGGGGGTGAGCACAACTCAGGTATGGAGGAAATGTGTCGTCTCATACAAGAACTTGAATAATTTCCTGCATTTCTTCATCCTTTTTTGGACTTTGGTCCATTCCCACTAAGCTTTTCTAATTGTTTATACACGGTTACCACAGCCTTGCTCATACATATTGACAAAGACAGTCTTTGTTTATACACGGTTACCACAGCCTTGCTCATACATATTGACAAAGACAGTCTTTGTTTATACACGGTTACCACAGCCTTGCTCATACATATTGACAAAGACAGTCTTTGTTTATACACGGTTACCACAGCTTTGCTCATACATATTGACAAAGACAGTCTTTGTTTATACACGGTTACCACAGCCTTGCTCATACATATTGACAAAGACAGTCTTTGTTTATACACGGTTACCACAGCCTTGCTCATACATATTGACAAAGACAGTCTTTGTTTATACACGGTTACCACAGCCTTGCTCATACATATTGACAAAGACAGTCTTTGTTTATACACGGTTACCACAGCCTTGCTCATACATATTGACAAAGACAGTCTTTGTTTATACACGGTTACCACAGCTTTGCTCATACATATTGACAAAGACAGTCTTTGTTTATACACGGTTACCACAGCTTTGCTCATACATATTGACAAAGACAGTCTTTGTTTATACACGGTTACCACAGCTTTGCTCATACATATTGACAAAGACAGTCTTTGTTTATACACGGTTACCACAGCCTTGCTCATACATATTGACAAAGACAGTCTTTGTTTATACACGGTTACCACAGCCTTGCTCATACATATTGACAAAGACAGTCTTTGTTTATACATGGTTACCACAGCCTTGCTCATACATATTGACAAAGACAGTCTTTGTTTATACACGGTTACCACAGCCTTGCTTTCATACATATTGACAAAGACAGTCTTTGTTTATACACGTTACCACAGCCTTGCTCATACATATTGACAAAGACAGTCTTTGTTTATACACGGTCACCACAGCCTTGCTCATACATATTGACAAAGACAGTCTTTGTTTATACACGTTACCACAGCCTTGCTCATACATATTGACAAAGACAGTCTTTGTTTATACACGTTACCACAGCCTTGCTCATACATATTGACAAAGACAGTCTTTGTTTATACACGGTTACCACAGCTTTGCTCATACATATTGACAAAGACAGTCTTTGTTTATACACGGTCACCACAGCCTTGCTCATACATATTGACAAAGACAGTCTTTGTTTATACACGGTTACCACAGCTTTGCTCATACATATTGACAAAGACAGTCTTTGTTTATACACGGTTACCACAGCCTTGCTCATACATATTGACAAAGACAGTCTTTGTTTATACACGGTCACCACAGCCTTGCTCATACATATTGACAAAGACAGTCTTTGTTTATACACGGTCACCACAGCCTTGCTCATACATATTGACAAAGACAGTCTTTGTTTATACACGGTCACCACAGCCTTGCTCATACATATTGACAAAGACAGTCTTTGTTTATACACGGTTACCACAGCCTTGCTCATACATATTGACAAAGACAGTCTTTGTTTATACACGGTTACCACAGCCTTGCTCACACATATTGACAAAGACAGTCTTTGTTTATACACGGTTACCACAGCTTTGCTCATACATATTGACAAAGACAGTCTTTGTTTATACACGGTTACCACAGCCTTGCTCATACATATTGACAAAGACAGTCTTTGTTTATACACGGTTACCACAGCCTTGCTCATACATATTGACAAAGACAGTCTTTGTTTATACACGGTTACCACAGCCTTGCTCATACATATTGACAAAGACAGTCTTTGTTTATACATGGTTACCACAGCCTTGCTCATACATATTGACAAAGACAGTCTTTGTTTATACACGGTTACCACAGCCTTGCTCATACATATTGACAAAGACAGTCTTTGTTTATACACGGTTACCACAGCCTTGCTCACACATATTGACAAAGACAGTCTTTGTTTATACACGGTTACCACAGCTTTGCTCATACATATTGACAAAGACAGTCTTTGTTTATACACGGTTACCACAGCCTTGCTCATACATATTGACAAAGACAGTCTTTGTTTATACACGGTTACCACAGCCTTGCTCATACATATTGACAAAGACAGTCTTTGTTTATACACGGTTACCACAGCCTTGCTCATACATATTGACAAAGACAGTCTTTGTTTATACACGGTTACCACAGCCTTGCTCATACATATTGACAAAGACAGTCTTTGTTTATACACGGTTACCACAGCTTTGCTCATACATATTGACAAAGACAGTCTTTGTTTATACACGGTCACCACAGCCTTGCTCATACATATTGACAAAGACAGTCTTTGTTTATACACGGTTACCACAGCTTTGCTCATACATATTGACAAAGACAGTCTTTGTTTATACACGGTTACCACAGCCTTGCTCATACATATTGACAAAGACAGTCTTTGTTTATACACGGTTACCACAGCCTTGCTCATACATATTGACAAAGACAGTCTTTTTATAGCATATTCATGAATACAACTGATGTGTTCAGTAATTTTCTTACATAAATGCATGAATATCAAGAAAGTCAGTCAAAATGAAGTCGGTCAAATGAAATCAAATGAAATCAAATGAAATCTGATCAAATCTAATGAAATCTGATCAAATCTAATGAAATCTGATCAAATCTAGTGAAATCTGATCAAATCTAATGAAATCCGTTCAAATCTAATGAAATCTGATCAAATCAAATGAAATCTGATCAAATCAAATGAAATCTGATCAAATCAAATGAGATCTGATAAAATCTAACAAAATCTGATAAAATCTAACAAAATCTGATCAAATCAAACGAAATCTAATTAAATGAAATCAATCAATCAACCTGTCTTAGTTTAAATTAATTTTTTTTTTTAAATTAAATTTACAGATACAGCCTTGGTCACGATCAACGTGATTGACATAAATGATAACAGCCCGATGTTTGACCAGACCATGTACAGCAAGAGCATCGCTGAGAACTTACCTGTTAGCTCAGAAGTCATTGTTGTCACGGCAACTGATGTGGACTCCGGTAAGGTCATGATCTGAAATATTTCAAAATGTATAAATTTTATCTGCAAAATCACTTGAATTAATACCGTAATTATATACGCAATGAAAAGTACAAAGATTCAGATTTTGTCATGAGAAAAGGGATAGTTTGGAAATTCACTCAAATTTTTGAATGTAAGTGATATTTAGTGATTTTATGTTAGGCAAAACAAAGTTTATTTTGGAAGATCCTTCAGTTACTTTGGAAATGATGAAAACAAATTTACAAAGTCTTTTTTTTTGGTCATGTCCTGAAATACTGAAATCTTCTGATTTTCTATCATATCCACAACAGACAGTGTACCTCGCTACCTGATCACAGCCAACAACACCAGAGGTGCCTTCGACGTCAACCCCACCACCGGTCAGATAAGCATTGCTTCACCCCTGGATTATGAGATCCAGACGGAGTATTGGCTGCAGTACTCCGCCAACGACGGCCTGAATGTTGCAACCACGACCATCCGTATCCAGGTGCTGAACATTAACGATGAGAAACCGATATTTGGTCAGGATGTCTACAGAATCAATGTTCTTGAAGAGGATGATAATTTCCCGAGGGAAATACTACAGGTACGTTAAAAATTCCTCAAAGCCATTTATCGTTCTTTGTGTGATTCAATGTTTGTTTACTTCCTAAGTGGTAGTATCAGGAGATCAACTCGACAGTAATTTAGTTTACTTTTTTGTAATCCTACAGGGGTGCTACCTTTGTTTCTGTTTCTGTTAATCTAATGTAAATTTGTGTTTATTTGTTTTTTTTCTACCTGTGAAATCAATAAATGAAATGAAATGAAATCTCCAGAATCAAAAAGTTTGGTTTCATATTGATAAATCACAGGCCTGTAATTTTGTACAAATCTCCCTTTGCCTAAAAAATTTCTTGAAAGAACAGAAGTAGCCACCAAGGAAAGATAGAAGTAGCCTGTGTTGTGTCCAAACCTCTAGTTTCTTGTTTGTGGGGGATGTGGAGAGTCTGTGAATCCTCCAAAATGAAACATCCAGGAGGTTCAGGGGGGCTTTGTCCTCTAGACCAAAGGGAGACCCAGGCCTGCTACCCTTTTTTTCAGGATTTTTTATTTTTGTCAAATCACACCCCTGAAATTAAATTCATTGTTATTTTCGGTCAGTGGTTGGCCCTACAACTGTCGGGGGAAAAAGTTACTCATTTGAGTTTATCGCATTTCAGGTTTCAGCCAGCGATGGTGACGCAGGTGCCGACCAGACCAGCATCAAGTACTCACTGGAGGGGACAGGGACCGGAAGCAAATTCACCATCGGCACTGCAACAGGCCAGATCATGCTCAATGACAAACTAGACCGGGAAGAAAAGAGCAACTGGAAATTCGTCGTCAGGGCAACGGACGAAGGCGGGATGGGGCTGACGGGCTACGCGGACATCGAGGTAGTCGTTGACGACATCAACGATAACTCGCCGTACTTCCCTGATTTGGAGTACACGGGGTCTGTGCCAGAGAATTCCGGGGCAGGTGAGTGCATTATCTTGTGTTTGTGTCTTCATCCGGGAGGGTACGTTCATCATGTGTTTCCCGAGGTGCTGTGTTCAAATAACTGGCTTAGAAGTAGAATAGACCTTGACCCCCGCTGCAGACATCTTGTTTTGGTAAATCACATGACCAGCCCGAGGCTGGAAGGGAAAATAGTCTGGCCCCATGTTTTGTGTTCAGAATCACCTGTACAATTGTACTTGCATACAAGGAATCTGACAGAGGTCATGATGAAGTCAGTTTGTTTTTCATCCATACAAATTCACGTGACCAAACTGAGGCTGGAAGGGAAAATAGTCTGGCCCCATGTTTTGTGTTCAGAATCACCTGTACAAGTGTACTTGCATACAGGGAATCTGACAGAGACGGCCAAATTATTTTGAAGCTTACTTGATGTGATGTTGGCAAAGGTTAACCAATCATCCTGATACATGATTCCGTGTGGAAATGCTTCAAACTTCTCCAAATCACATAAAATATGTGTTTCAATCAGTTGGCATTGTGGCTGTTGTTTGCCAGGTCTTTGAAGCTGTTGATGTGACTACGTAAGATTCCACAATTACCTGATAAAATTGTGAACTTAACCCTAACCACCCCATATCCTGCAAAATCCTCCAAGGGGCACTTTTTGGGAAAAATTCAGCACTGTTGGAAACTTGTACTTTCACCTCTTCAAATGGGGCAAAATTACTAGCTGGCAAGAAGTACAGGCCATAAGTGCTGAATACGAAAGATCAACGAAAATGCATGGTGCATTTTGAAAATAAGGGCATGTTTCCAAAAGTGCACAGATGGATTTTGGAGGATTCAAGAAAGGTTCCTAGCCAGAATACCTAGGGGGTTAGGGTTAAAGAAGGTTCCTAGCCAGAATACCTATAGGGGTTAGGGTTCAGGAAGGTTCCTAGCCGGAATACCTAGGGGGTTAGGGTTAGTATTCAGCTGAAACTGTCAAAGGTCAGTTTATACAAATTTCCAAATCTTCCTGAAGCATTGATGGACGCAGTGACCTTTTACGAAGAGTATATTCTTGATATGAAATAGGGCTGTGCCGGGTATCCGGATACCCGACCGAAACTGTCATTACCCGGTTCCATTTTTCGGTTCCAACTAACCGTAAACGACTTTTTAAAATTCGGACTTAACATAAAGGGCCTGGCAGCTGGCTGCTTCAAACTACTTATCAAACCAGCAGCACAGGAGGGAATGTTTGCCTAATTGTTTGCCTAATTGTTTTACTTTAATAAAAACAACACAGTAAAGAAAAGATCGATTTAAGTATGGTATCCTCTGTATTATAAAGGTCAATTTTGTTACCATTTACAGTACATGTATTTGTACACCACCGGAGGCATGTTTTCAATAAAAAATGAAAACGGGTATCCGGATATCCGAAGTTTCCTGATGTCGGGTATCCGGTTCTAAAAATATCTGAAAATGCACACCCTTAATATGAAACCGATCAGACAAAATGTATGTTGTACTTACAGGAACGCGTGTGATGCAAGTGAAAGCTATCGATGAGGACGATCCCAATACACCAAACGGGCAAATTGGATACTCGACAGTCATTGGGTCCGGTATTGATAATGACGGATCCGCCCTCTTTGACATCGAAGGTAACACGGGTTGGGTGACGGTCAAACCGGGTGCTAACCTCGACCGTGAGATACAGGATACGTACAATCTTAGGATTGAAGCGCGAGACAACAACGGTGCTGGTGATGTTGGTGAGTTGACCATATGCCCCGTCAGTGATGCTTGTAACCATGTGCAATCACACCCGCAATTTTAGTTTTAGGCCAAAAAAAAAAATGTTCTCCAGTTTCTGGTCATAGGTCGCCTTCAAAATTGGTGCGTTAAATTTTTTTTTTTTAATTTTTTTTTTCTTGGGAATTTTTTTTTTTTTTTTTGGCCAACCAGTGAAATTATTAGAACCAGACCAAATTCCCCATACACAAAGTATGGTGGCTAAGAGAGGCCTCAAAAGCAGCAAATTTAGCAAATACACTCACGGAATTTAAAAACGCATCAACTTATATTTCTCAATAAATATGTATAACTTATATGCAGTGATAAATTGAAGCCGCAATTGTACATAGCACTTTTGTTGTGTCAGTATGATGAATTTGCGCTCATGCTTGACTGAGGAAGTATTGATTAAAATATAAATATCTTCTGTTGAAAAAAAAGTGAAATATTGGGATGATGCGTTTTTAAATTCCGTGAGTATGCATGTATAGGTTACCAGCCAAATTGCAATGTAATGTGTACAGCTTCTTGTCTAAATTTTGCTTAGCAGATAAATTATAAAGCAATATTTTCTGCTTAGCAACTCTGTGAAATTGGGTCCCACAGTATTAAGTCTAAGAATCATTTATCAAATCATTATTATCATCTATGAAATTGGGTCCCACAGTATTAAGTGTAAGAATCATTTATCAAATCATTATTTTCATCTGTGAAATTGGGTCCCACAGTATTAAGTGTGAGAATCATTTATCAAATCGTTATTTCCATCTGTGAAATTGGGTCCCACAGTATTAAGTGTAAGAATCATTTATCAAATCGTTATTTCCATCTGTGAAATTGGGTCCCACAGTATTAAGTGTAAGAATCGTTTATCAAATCGTTATTTTCATCTGTGAAATTGGGTCCCACAGTATTAAGTCTAAGAATCATTTATCAAATCATTATTTCCATCTGTGAAATTGGGTCTCACAGTATTAAGTGTGAGAATCATTTATCAAATCATTATTTCCATCTGTGAAATTGGGTCTCACAGTATTAAGTGTAAGAATCGTTTATCAAATCATTATTTTCATCTATGAAATTGGGTCTCACAGTATTAAGTGTGAGAATCATTTATCAAATCATTATTTCCATCTGTGAAATTGGGTCCCACAGTATTAAGTGTAAGAATCGTTTATCAAATCATTATTTTCATCTATGAAATTGGGTCTCACAGTATTAAGTGTGAGAATCATTTATCAAATCATTATTTTCATCTGTGAAATTGGGTCCCACAGTATTAAGTGTAAGAATCATTTATCAAATCATTATTTTCATCTGTGAAATTGGGTCCCACAGTATTAAGTGTGAGAATCATTTATCAAATCATTATTTTCATCTGTGAAATTGGGTCCCACAGTATTAAGTGTAAGAATCATTTATCAAATCATTATTTTCATCTGTGAAATTGGGTCCCACAGTATTAAGTGTGAGAATCATTTATCAAATCATTATTTTCATCTGTGAAATTGGGTCCCACAGTATTAAGTGTAAGAATCATTTATCAAATCATTATTTTCATCTGTGAAATTGGGTCTCACAGTATTAAGTGTGAGAATCATTTATCAAATCATTGTTTTCAAAGGGGTTCATATCCGAGTATGCACTTTTCCTCCGCCTTGAATGAAAGTGGAAAAGATTATGAACTTTACGATTGACAAAAATGACTTCAACCAAAATTTACTACCGCTGAGACAACGCTCCAGTAAAGCCATTTAAAAAAAAAATTTGCCATTCTCCGTTGAAAAACAAAACTTTTTTGTTTCCTTTTTTCCAAAATAGTAACATTATTTCATGCCTACATGTATATCTAATCAGGAGAACAAAAATGCCAGTCTCCAATGCGCACACATTGATTTTTCGTTCCTATTGGAGGGGTACGAGATGGGAACAGCACAGTTAACATCTTTCTAATATTAGTGGATCAAGACTTAGTTTTGGCAGAAATGAAGAATCTGATTTTAACAGTCAGGTCAGCGATGTTGTCCCATTTTTTTATTTTATTTTTTTTTCCTCAATAAAATGCAAGATGTAATAATTGTTTGTACAGCTATGACAACTGCTGTAATTGAGATCAAGGATCTCAATGATAATCCACCGACTTTCGTGGGAGGACCTTACGAGGTATCGGTGGAAGAGACTGAGCCACACGGGGCCACCGTCATCGAGGTATCCGCCACAGACCCAGACGTCGATTTCAACGACGCCGTCCAGTTTGAAATCACGGCTGGTAACGCAGACAACCACTTTCAGATAGTCTCTGATCCAGTCACTCTTGTCGGAATCATTCAAATTAACGAGGTAATAACCCAAGTTTGTCCTCACATTTTCTCGTCAAATATTGAACGGTGATGCCGCAGGTTTTACGCAGTTTATTCCCATTCGTGGTTGTTTGTTTTCTGATTAACCCTCCTACTTTAGCTTAACGTTAGTGGCAAGTTGCTCTAGTGTTCAAAATCAATCCACTGCCTGTTTTGACTGTTGACCCAAATGTGCACACAGGGGCATTTTTGACTGGTTTTTTACTGTCATTTTGACCATCCTGAACAATACAAAACAATGCTTTTACCAGTCAAAAATGGTCAACTTATTTTGATCTGTAAATGTATTTGTAAATGTAAATGTACACGTGAGGTTTGACATTGTTCGACTTTTAAGTGCACTAGATATACCTTGGCAAGTATATCAACATTTTGACTGACTTTGATCCTTACAGTCATAGGAGAGTTAATGACTGTGGTGCAACTAGCAATGGGAGCCAAGGGTTACGTTCAATACAACAGGCCTGTGACATAATGACTGTGGTGCAACTAGCAATGGGAGCCAAGGGTTACGTTCAATACAACAGGCCTGTGACATAATGACTGTGGTGCAACTAGCAATGGGAGCCAAGGGTTACGTTCAATACAACAGGCCTGTGACATAATGACTGTGGTGCAACTAGCAATGGGGAGCCAAGGGTTACGTTCAATACAACAGGCCTGTGACATAATGACTGTGGTGCAACTAGCAATGGGAGCCAAGGGTTACGTTCAATACAACAGGCCTGTGACATAATGACTGTGGTGCAACTAGCAATGGGAGCCAAGGGTTATGTTCAATACAACAGGCCTGTGACATAATGACTGTGGTGCAACTAGCAATGGGAGCCAAGGGTTATGTTCAATACAACAGGCCTGTGACATAATGACTGTGGTGCAACTAGCAATGGGAGCCAAGGGTTATGTTCAATACAACAGGCCTGTGACATAATGACTGTGGTGCAACTAGCAATGGGAGCCAAGGGTTATGTTCAATACAACAGGCCTGTGACGTAATGACTGGTGCAACTAGCAATGGGAGCCAAGGGTTATGTTCAATACAACAGGCCTGTGATTTTTCAGGGATTTTCCCGATTTCAGGATTTTTATTTTTACAAATCTCCCTTGGCCGCAAAATGTTCTTGAAAGAAGAGAAGTAGCCACCAAGGAAAGAAAGAAGTAGCCTGTATTGTGTCCAAACCTCTAGTTTCTTGTTTGTGGGGATGTGGAGAGTCTGTAACTCCAAAATTAAACATCTAGGAGGTTCAATGTTAAAGCCTAAATTTAGTTTTTGTAAAACAAATAGAAATATTTGCACTCATACTTGAAGAGGTATCTATTTTGACTGACCAACAAATTATGACTTGCCAACAACTGACCACGCTCCCCTTCTTTCTTTGAACCACAGCCACTGGACTTTGAGTCAACACCGCCCTCGTACACACTGACCGTCGAGGTGTCGGACAACGTAAATGCCCCTGCACAGACCACGGTCACGATAACCAAAATTGATGTGAACGACGTCACGCCTTTCTTCTCGAGCAGCAACTACATTGCCTCCAATGTCCTCGAGAGCGTACCAATTGGGACTCTCATAGATACGGTCATGGCGACTGACACTGAAGCTGGAGACTTTGGTGTCTTCACGTAAGTCAGAATGTTCCTATGCATGACAAAATTAGATATAGTGTTCACACATCTGAGAGACTTTTGCGATTCAAGATGGCGCCAGACTTTCCAGTCCTTTTCCATTGTAACTCAGTCCTTTTCCGTCGTTATACATCACACAATCAATCGCGATCTTTATAGGCAATTTCCAAATGTGCAAGTAAGGCACACGGGCGTTTTGTAAAATTCTGTGCATCATTAGTACTCAATTGCAAATCTTAAGTTGCCTGTGAGGCTGGTATCTATCGTGTGAGAACAGTAGGAAAGGCTGGTCTCTCTCCAGCTGCTAACAGTGTCTCAAAGGGTTTCCCGTTAACCAGATTTCAAGGTGGTTTTTCCGTTGAAGAGAAACATGCGATTCCATCATCGAGGCTAGCATTAGCCAGGGTTTCATAGACAGCCCCCCCCCATGGGGGGGGGGGGGTGTATACATTGGTGTTGGCATTTCTCTACATATTCAAAACAATTCTTTTGCTAAAAATCTCTTGCTCTTGAGATAAAGTTCACCCCCTTTTTTTCTGTAGAACTGCTGCAAGAGGCATGGTTCTGTTTCCGTGTTATGCCTTCCCATCATAATCTTTCAATCTTATCAACAACATATTGTTTTTTTTTTTTTTTTAAAGGAGTTTTATTTTGTTTATTTTCATTATTTTTTGGGGGTTTATTTCCATAGATTTGAAATTGACCCTGCCACTGATCCAGATGGTCTGTTTACGATATCAGCACTGGCTGGCTCGGGGGCTACCAGGACGGGAGAAGTTCGGACAGCCAAACTGCTGGACAGAGAAAAAGTAGCTCAGCACACTTTAACCCTGTGGGCCACGGACAGAGGTGAGATTCCAGTGTTCAATTAAATCAGAACTGTGATTTCTCCGGATTTTTCCTGAATTTTTTTTTTATAATCTCCCTTTGCCTCACAATTTTCTTGAAAGAAGAGAAGTAGCCACCAAGGAAAGAAAGAAGTAGCCTGTATTGTGTCCAAACCTCTAGTTTCAAACCTCTAGTTTCTCCTGAGGACGACCAGAGCATACTGATCGAAACGTCGAGTTGTACCTCCAGTTCTTTTCAGAACTAATTAGTACTCAATTGAGCATTTCACATGGTGTCACCGCAATTACTCTTACTTGTCCTCCTCACCATGCAAAGCTACAAGTTCTACTCAAGTTTCTTGTTTGTGGGGATGTGCAGAGTCTGTAAATCCTCCAAAATTAAACATCCAGGAGGTTCAGGGGGGCTTTGTCCTCTAGACCAAAGGGAGACCCAGGCCCGCTACCCATTTTTTTTCCCCAGGAAAATCACACCCCTGATAAATGTCTGCAGCGATCATGGTATCCACTAGAGGGCGCTTACACCATTGGTAATTACCCAAAAATAAAACCGAGTTATTACAAGTCTGAAGACATTCTTGAGTTCTTTCGGGTACACCATGTAATGATCTCTTTTTGGAAAAAGTGATGACTCTGAGAAGAGCCGGTTGGGTTTGTTCTCAAAGTTTCGACTAGTCTGCTCTAGTCATCGTCAGGAGACTGAATACATTGTCACCATTTTCACATTGACAAAACACAACAAAATGAGCCGAAACTTTCCCAGGTTGGTTTTCTGTAAAAACAAATCTGTTGATTAACCCTCCTACACATAGAGGCCACTGTAAACCACTAAATGTCCAATGTGTTGTACACACATTGTTTGTGCATATAAGCCACACTGCCCCTTTGAAGTAATCTCCATTGTACATAAATGCATACAAAGACACATGTATACCACAGTTGACCTTATTTTCAGCAGGTTATACTGTAACCAAACTCCCAATAATAAATCACCATCAGCCACTGAGACCAATAAACCATACCAAACCTCCATCATCCATTGGGATTTTCAGCAGTTATTTTGTAAACACAGACTCTCCATAGTAACCTACCACCAGCCACTGAGTCTGGAACAAAGTAATATGCCCTGCAATATGTCAATCACAAACCACTAAAACCAACAGACATATGAGGCATTATGTTAATATGCAGTATAGCTATGAG
Source organism: Zoroaster sp. YZ-2022 (assembly GCA_029582265.1). Taxonomy (NCBI): domain Eukaryota; kingdom Metazoa; phylum Echinodermata; class Asteroidea; order Forcipulatida; family Zoroasteridae; genus Zoroaster; species Zoroaster sp. YZ-2022. The sequence goes on from CM055822.1 coordinate 33,451,165, forward strand.
GAGCCACTGCCTACCATAGCAATGGCTTGGAGTGGCCTGAATGGGTTGCTTCAAAAATTTCACTGATTGTAGGAGGGTTAATGCAAAAGTTTGGATGGATTTACCGCCATTTTACCCAAAGTGCCTGTTATTATAAATGAAATACACGGAAAGTTACACAAACACCACATTTACCTGTGCGAACATTCTTTAACCCTCCTACTGTTTGACCATTTGAAACCATTCAAAATTTCCACTTACCAAAATGCCCATTGGTTTTGTACACACATGGTGATACCATTTGAAAAGTGTTGGTAGCAAGCTTTACTACCATTCAAATCCATTCAAATGGCTTTTGAATGGTGGATACACGACACTTTGGTGTGTTTCCATAGCCGAATGGTTTCAAATAGTGAATGTACTCCACAGTGGCTTATAAATCATTCAAATGGTTTTGAATGGTGGATACACTACACCTTGGTGTGTTTCACAAAACGAATGGTTTCAAATGGTGCATCAACTTGTCTGAAAAAGGCACCAGAACTAGGAGGGTTAAAAGTTTGGTAAACAAAGCCTGTATGTATGCTTTTGTTGCGTGCATTGAAAAACGCTACACTGTCATTTTTTGTGGTGCATTGCCATGAAGCAAGTAATGTTGCACGTAGGAATCCTGGTTGTGCCCAGTCTTGTCAGTCTTTCCCAGACCCTCACTCCAGTCAATTTGCGTATAAAGTGTTCCATTTTCACATGACTAGGCGCTAACTGTCACCCTTATGTTCTGTCACAGGTGAGCCACCGCTTAGGGGTACGGCGACCCTCAGCGTCACCCTAGACGACGTCAACGACACGCCCCCACGCTTCGCAGAGGACTACAGGCCCAAAATTAAGGAGAATGTTCAAGAAGTTCAGCTCGTCGTGCAGTTGAGTGCAGTTGACGACGACACCACGGGTGGACCACCGTTCAGCTTTTCAGTGGAAGCCAACGATGATACGGGCAGTTTCACATGGCAAGATTCGGGAAGTAAGATCCATGTCCAGTCTAGTTTATCACCTTACTTTCGAGCATTAACACAATACATTAAAGCACAGGGAGCTAAATCATCAAATCTAAAACGTTCCATGACAAAAAATTGTGATTGGTCAAAAAATGAAAAATTGGGTCGTTTGGACACGAAACAACACTTTTCTAACTACATTTTTACCGATTCAAGTTGAGATCTCATCTATATATACTTTCTGATGGTCAACAATGAAATTGTCTAGCCCAGATAAGAGAATCTGCCTGATTGATGTGCGAGGGTAGGAAGAGGCAGATAATGATATTGTGTTGGATGAGCCTCTCCGAGGCGCCACGGTTGCTCGGGGATATTGTGTTGGATGAGCCTCTCCGAGGCGCCACGGTTGCTCGGGGATATAGTGTTGGATGAGCCTCTCCGAGGCGCCACGGTTGCTCGGGGATATAGTGTTGGATGAGCCTCTCCGAGGCGCCACGGTTGCTCAGGGCTACCACTCAGCCTCTCCTCTAAGACATGGGGCATATTTCACATCATAGTATTAGCCAGAGGGGCGTCTGGGTGTCTTTTTGGACACCCTGTTTCAATTTTGGACACCCTATTTCATCTGTCATTTACGTGTAAAATTATTGTAAGTGAACAATTTGGACATTCTGTTTTAAAATTTCCAGCAAATTTGGACACCTTATTTCTAAACCCTGGCTAACACCTTGTTTCACACAGTGCACATTTCTAGATACAAACGCATCAGCATGTACCTGAAGACCATGTATTCGCCAGGATTTGAATATAGGGCGTCCAAATTAGTTATTCTTTGATAAACAGGGTGTCCAATTGTTTAACTGGTAATACTTTTGCATGTGTATTGCAAATAAAACCGGGTGTCCATTTAGCAAGCAGGGCGTCCGAAAGACACCCCAAGGTATTGCCGGCTAATACTATGCCTGAAGACACACTTGAAGTTGCCCTACATTTCCAAGACAACTTTTCACACCTAAATGAATGCCCGCTTGTCTCTCATTGACAATGTAATCTTTATTGACAAATGTGTGTGGGTTTTTGTTGTTGTTGTTATATGACAGGGCGTCCAAATTAGTTATTCTTTGATAAACAGGGTGTCCAATTGTTTAACTGGTAATACTTTTGCATGTGTATTGCAAAAAAAAACGGGTGCCCATTTAGCAAACTGGGCGTCTGAAAGACACCCAAAGGTATTGCCGGCTAATACTATGCCTGAAGACACACTTGAAGTTGCCCTACATTTCCAAGACAACTTTTCACACCTAAATGAATGCCCGCTTGTCTGTCATTGACAATGCAATCTTTATTGACAAACGTGTGTGGGTTTTTTTTGGGTTATATATGATGCGTTTGGCAGATGGACAAAGATGTATATATGCATTACCGATTGCACATGCATTTGTCAACGATTTGAGTTTTTTTGTCTAGTGGGATGGGGGGGGGGGGGGGGGGTCTATATTAGGTATTTTAAATGTTTTTTATTTTTTCTCAAAATATACTGCAGACATGAATATGTACTACTCGAAAAAATTTTTAGGGAACACCGGATTTTTAACATCAAATAGGTTTGAAATGTTCCATGAACCGGGATTTTCATTTGCAACCCCCTCTCTCTTTCAGTAGTCGTGTCATGAAATGTGTAATCACGACATGCATCCTTTATCATCTGTTTCATTGTGCAGTTGTTTCTCATCAATTCTGTGAAACATTGTGTTTATCTGAAATAAATGATCTTGCTTTAAACTGAGATTATTCCGGTGTTCCCTAAATTGTTTTGAGTAGTATACTTTTCCAGGAAACTTGAAATGTAAATAATAACCGCTATTGATTATATGCAAAATAAAATAACCCCTATTCTCTCTCTCCCTTACCCCCCAGATAACATATTCACCATCAGGACCAAACCGATACTCTTTGACCGTGAGAAGCAGGTAAACTACACGATCCCAATCCTCATCAAGGAGACAAGCCCAGGTGGTAACCAGGGCGTCAGCTATCTCACCGTTGAAGTTGAGGATGAGAACGATAATCCTCACAGCGGCATCACCAAGGAAATGCTGGTGTACAGTTTTGAAGGTAGGTATCTTCATTTTTAGAAGTTGTAGTTTTGTAAGTTTTAAAAGCTAAGGGGGGGGGGTGGAGGCATTGACCCCCCCCCCCATTTGTTGCTATGCTGTGTAAAAATATTTTCATGCCCCCCCACACTTTCTTTGTTGTGTCATTCAGTTTGCTTTGCCATGTTAAAGATGTACAGGCCTGTGATGTCTCATGATTTTCCCTGATTTCAGTTTTTTTTGTTTTTTTTTGCAATTCTCCGTTTTCCTCCAAGCAAAGAAAGAAGTAGCCTGTGTTGTGTCCATACCTCCAGTTTCCTTGTTTGTGGGGGATGTGGAGAGTCTGTAAATCCTCCAGGAGGTTCAGGAGGCTTGGTCCTCGAGACCATAGGGAGACCCAGGCCCGCTACCCATTTTTCAAGATTTCTTACTTTGGTCAAATCACACCCCTGAATGTAGTTGCGTCCTATTTATACAAAAAAAAATATTTTGAAAGTTAAAACATACTTTTTAGCCCCCCCCCCCATTTTAAAATGAATGTATGTTTAATACACAATATCAATATTGTACTTTGCCTTTAAAAGACAAAGAAAGGCAGATATAAATCATTGTGAGTGCGCCTAGTTTTTGTTTCACAATGTTAATCGTTTAATAAAACCCAATTTTTGTTCCTTGAGGTATTGAATATAAATATGTTTTGGGAGGTTGTTTTTATGTTAAAGAAATGAGGGAAAACTGGAAAATATGAGAAACAAATGTTTAAATCCTTTGAATTTAAAGAGTGCTGCTTACAGGTCATTAATATCACAACAGAGCTAACTACTTGATTTGTCCTTCCGCCTGTTGAGCTTTCATTTTCTTCTTCATTTTAAATTTTTTTTTTTTTGTTTCTTCTATTATGTTTCTTGTGCTTTAACCTGTTCGCGTCGGAGGCCGTGTATACACGCAATTTTTTTTGCACCACGGTTCGGAGAGCGTCTAAACACGCCATAGGAAACTCCGGAATATTTGTATGCATGCTAGGTTGAGCCACGCGTGTACGGTGACATGCTCGGAAGTGCCGGCCACCCGCTGTGGAAGCTTCCATTAACGTGTGTGTGGGAAAAATAAACCCGCCACAGGGGCCCAGAAAAACTTTTTTATTCCCGACGCGAACTGGTTAAGCTTGCTTACAACCATAATTCCTAATCATATCCCCTGCCTTCCTCAATCACGTTATGCTTTCCACAGGAGCTATAGCTGAAACCGAGATTGGTATGTTTTGTTTCTTCTTCTATGCTTTTGTTTTTTGTTTTTTTTGCCGTTTGCACTGTCGGTGTGCGGCGTTGTAACACCTCGGGGTCATGTGATCATTCCATCTGCTCCCGTTGTTGCGATTGTATCTTTAAGATGCTTAATTCGCTCTGTCTTCAACCTGATTGTGTGTTTTTGTTACTCATAACGAATAGATAAGTTCCGCTTGACGTCGCACAGTGCAACATTAGGCCATCTTGAGGGGAATGACAACCCATTTTTTTTTAACACAACAGCTATGCGTTATATGTAAGCACCACTTGTGGCACGGGGGCATTTCAACAAATTCTGTGCATCATTGGTCAATGAAGCACTTGACTAAGTAGAAAGATCAGAATGTCTGACATGAGTCTGTAAATCCTCCAAAATTTTACATCCAGGATGTTCAGGGGGGCTTGAAGATTTGTCCTCTACACTAAACCTAGACCCAGGCCCACTACCCATCGATATGAGGAATGTCACATTTTGAGATATGGATATCAACTAAAAGAGAATTTAATGGGCTTTCTGATGATACCAAACACTAATTTTTGGTTCATTTCATTCCTGTATTAGGATGTGATAAATTGATAATGTAATAATGCAGTCATGCACGTTTTGTGAACTTTGGAAGTCCATTACACGGAAACATGTGTTGGGGGACCTTCCTCATTTCGATGGAGCGGGTCACAAATTTGAAGTTGTCCATAAAGATGGCGTCTATCATATCAGGAACTATCGATAACTCAAGGAGAAACAGATAAAGTGGAATTCATACATTATTCATTGCATATATACACAATGTAGGGAACATCCTAGAAAAAAAAACACAAGCAACATATCCCAGAAGAGATAATAAGACTATATCGTAACTTATTACTAAACAAATAAACTCATGACATCAGTGTCCCAATAATTATCAATATAGCTGAAACCCCTGTGTTTTGTTTTCATCGCACACTTAACCTCGAGTTTCGTTTTCTGACATCGTTGCTCTAAAGTTTTTACTCGGTTGTAGCTCATATTTTATTTGGGGGAGGGAGGTGGGAGGTGCAAAGGTAAATAAACCGTGATATGTCATGGGAAAGGATAATTGTGGTTTGATGCAGAGGTAATCCAATCCTGGCGTGACGTGCGGGACGGGTAGGGAGACTTTGGGTGTAAAGGAAAACCAACTCTCTGGCATGACATGGGAAAGGATGATTGTGGTTTGATGCAGAGGTAATCCAATCCTGGCATGACATGGGGGACGGGGAAGGAGACTTTGGGTGTAAAGGAAAACCAACTCTCTGGCATGACATGGGAAAGGATGATTGTGGTTTGATGCAGAGGTAATCCAATCCTGGCGTGACGTGCGGGACGGGGAGGGAGACTTTGGGTGTAAAGGAAAACCAACCCTGGCATGACATTGTAAGGGGGGGGGGGGTTGTTTGGTGCAATGGTAAACCAACTCTTGCATGATATGTGGGTGTCCTTTGGGTGCAAGGAAAAACCAACTCTGGCATTAACATTAGGCTGTTTTTTTTTTAACCCTAATTACCCCAAATCCTGCAAAATCCATCTCCTGGTTTTGCATGACTTTGAAGGATTCATTACTGCATAGTCAAACCACCCATGCCTGGCATAACAATCTTATGAGAGGCCAAAGTTCTGGGTGATGAGTTTATGGTCTGATGGGTTATGATGGATTCAGGACGGTTCCTGACAAAAAGTGCCTTGGGGGTGAGGGTTAATACTGCATGTCATTTTATAAGAATTGCCTGCCCTTTGATCCCCATTCCTTAATTAGCCTGCCCGTAACCTGCAACTAGGCGTTCTTCACATTACAGGAATACACTGTAAACCTAAAAGTGGACCAACATTCATGCATTGACGATTTGAGGTTCATTTTTTTTTGTTCCCAACTAATCTCTTGTGTCGTCACTGATTTGTTGCTGTCAAATTCAACTGCCATACTTCGTTAAGTGGTGCCTTTTTTTTCCTGTGATATTCTTGGTTTAATAATTATTGTGACATTGTCAACCAACATTCAGGCATATGTCATTGGCAGATCCAGGGGGGGGGGGGGGGGGGTAAGGCCGCGGTAGCCCCTCCCCCTAAATTTTTTTTTTTTTTTTAATTTAAAAAAAAAGAAAAAGAGAGAGAGGGAGGGGAGGGGAGAACGCACTCCCATTCCCACAGTGTGCGCGATAAACATAAGGAAGTGACCTACTTACTGTACTAACCGTTGCGCGTAGGAAGTGGCGGCACCCTTTGTAGTACTGAAAAATAATTGATTTTGATTCTCAGCCCCCCCTAAAAAATGTTCTGGATCCGCCCATGTATGTTGCTTGGAAGTTGTTGCTTTTGGTGTTTAATAGAATTCAAGAATCGATGATATTTGTAAAGAAATTGTTGGACCATTTTAAACATTTTTTGCTACAGTTTTTGTAGCCTAGGAATAATGTTTTGATGATTTTGTCAAGTTTGTTTCTTAACCGTTTTTTTACTCCCATAATTAGTTGAAGCCTCTGTATGACATTGGGAATTTTTTATTTTATTTTTAAAAGAATTAATGATCAGAGTTTTACCGAAAACTTAATTGATGTAAAATTTATGATGATATATCAATTATCTTCATGCCCGGTGGGGTTAAATTTTGTGTCGAAACCTGAATTGAAATCTGATGAACCCAATCAAAATTTCAAGCGTAATTCTGGATTGGCTCATGTGAGAATTGTGCTGCACTTTTGCGCTTTTCTCGGACAGATTTGGACCAATTTGAACTAAAAACGTCACAGGTTTCTGACCATGTTATTTGTTCTTTATTATGTATGAATGCACATAGCAATGTTTGGACCATTGTTGTACAGGGCCTTCAGATAGTTCTGTGCCTCACTTCTAACGTATTGGAAAAAGAAAGAAAAGTAATCTTTCCCTCTCTGCTTAGTTAACCCTCCTACTACTACAAGGGTCAAAAATCAGTCAAAATGTAGATATACTTGCCAAGGTATATCTAGTGCACTTAAAAGTCAAACCACTGTCAAACCATACGTGTAGAAAGTACATTTACAGGTTAAAATGAGTCGACCGTTTTTGACTGGTAAAAGCATTGTCTGGTATTGTTCAGGGTGGTCAAAATGACAGTAAAAACCAGTCAAGAATGCCCCCGTGTGCACATTTGGGTCAACAGTCAAAATGGGTAGTTGACTGGTTCTTGACCTCTATAGCTACTTGCCACTAAAGTGCAGCTCGAGTAGGAGGGTATTAAAACTGGTGTAAAAAGGTCACATTTGCAGTATTTGATCGATCCATGGCGATTGGCCAATCCACAACTGTCAAATCACAATCCCTTATTGACCAATCAGATTTCCTGAGCGTCTGGGCCCAATTTCAGGGAGCTGCTAAGCAGACAAAAATCGCTTAGCAACTTTGTCTGGTAAGCGAAATTAAGCTGAGAGCAGCCAGAGGCAATTTGGCAGGTAACTTATTTTTTTTTTGCTGTAAAGCTCAGCCTGTTGGTCTGCTTAACAGCTCTATGGCATTGGCCCAGGCTGCATATTTATGTCCGACCAGCTTCATAAAGCAAACTGTCTTTATGTGTAACACATACTGGCCTTTCCAGAGTTTTTTCAGGGGACGTGGCGTCGAAAGGGCTAGTTGTGCTAAAAAAAAAATTAAAAAAACATTTGTAGGAAATTCTGTGTGAATGTGACGTAATGCTTTATCTTTCTATAACTTTCAGGAAATATTCCCAACTCTCCCATTGGTGTCGTTGGAGTATTAGACCCAGACACTCTTGAGGACAAGACGTACACACCACAAGATGATCTACCAAAAAAATACTTTCAGGTGAGTCTATATTTCGCACTCTCCCCCCCCCTTCCCTCTTTCCAAGCCCACAGACTGTTATCTTCTGTTAGTTAAAGTTTGCCTGGCTGGCTGGCTGGCTGGCTGGCTGGCTGGCTGGCGGGCTGGCTGGCTGGCTGGCTGGAGAGCTGGCCAGCTGGAGAGCTTGCTGGATAGCTGGCTGTATGGCTGACTGATTGGCTGGCTGGCTGTCTGGCTGGCTGGATAACTGGCTGGCTGGAGAGCTGGCTGATTGGCTAGCTGGCTGATTGGCTGGCTTGCTGATTGGATGGCTTGCTGATTGGCTGGCTGGCTTGTAGTCTGCAAGTGCATCAAGCTGTCTGTCTCTCTGCCTTTAATTTCATAATTATCTGTTCTCTGTCCGTTTGTTTGTAAAGCAACCTGTGTTGCTATTTAGATACTCTGCTTTCGTTGGTGATTTATGGGAATTTATGGGAAAGTTATGAATTGTACATACTATATTATTGCGACAGTATAACAGTAAAATAGCCACTGACTTTGCACTTTCTCAGGTAAATGAAGACACGGGTCAGGTGACCATCCTAGAAGGCACCCCAGGCGGGACGTATACATTCAGTGTGCTTGTGAGTGATGGTGGCATTTTCCCCGACCAGACATCGACAGTCAAGGTAGAGGTCCGAGACCTGCCGGAGGAAGCTGTGCGTAGTTCTGGCTCCTTCCGCTTTGAGGGCATCACGGCCGAGGAGCTGATCGAAACGCCGTCCGGCGGGGGACAGAGCAAGATCGACATCTTGAAAGGAATCCTGGCCGAAATCATATCCGCTAACCCAGAGAATGTGGATATCTTCAGTATCATTAATGTAGCTGGGCAGCCGAACACCGTCGACGTGAGGTATTCGGCCCACGGCTCTCCATATTATCCACCGGAAAAGATGGACGGGGCAGCACTGGAAAATAAAGAACGGGTGAGTCATTGTGTATTTCAAAATATATAAGTTAAAATTGATTCATAAATGCCCAAGACAGTTTAGACAATTCGATTACTAGACAAAATGTTCGCCAGCTGTTCGCCAGCTGTTCGCCAGCTGTTCGCCATGTGATGCATGCGGAATTGAACCAATCAGAGTGACAAAGATTTGTTGGCATCATGCGCCTGACTCATGTACAGGTGTTTTGTTTTGCCCATATCTATTTGGCTTTATTCAACAAAAATTACTTTTTTTTTTTTTTTTTACAGTTGAAATAGATACGGGCATTTATAAATAGGAATAAATGTTTGATGCTTGGTCTTTACCGCAGGTTAATGTCCTGTTTTTTGGGCGTGGTCAGGACCATGCCCAAAACCAGTCATTAACCTGCAGTAAAGACCGCCCGACAATTTTTTTTTAAAAGCCAGCATACAATCTTGATGAATGGTCAACATATGCATAGATCTATACTTGATGAAGATAAGTATGATGTATAGAAACTAAACCTGTGAATGTTTGAGCTGAATCAGTTAACAGTTTAAAGGAATATTGATATAATACATTTACAGTTTTTTTAGCTTTAAATTAATAGCTGTATGCACTTACCAAACATTGGCAATTTTTGAAACCTACGTAATTTCTGGTTTTTTCACACAAATCAACGCACTTTACAGGATTTTTTTTTTACAAATCTCCCTTGGCCTCAGAATTTTCTTGAAAGAAGAAAAATAGCCACCAAGGAAATAAAGAAGCAGCCTGTATTGTGTCCAAACCTCATAGTTTCTTGTTTCTTGGGGATGTGGAGAGTCTGTAAATCCTCCAATGAAACATCCAGGAGGTTCGGGGGGCTTTGTCCTCTAGACCCAATGGAGACCTAGGCCCACTACCCATTTTTCAGGATTTTTTACTTTTGTCAAATCACACCCGTGACTTGAGTGTATCCTGTAAAACACATGTTTTAAACAAATTTGACCAATAAGTTCATCAAACAAAAGTCTTGTAATGTATACCTGTTACACTTGACACTTGCACTTTGTTTCAGATTGAAAAGGAACTAGGCATAACCATCGGTATGGTCAAAATAGACATGTGTCTGATGGAGTCGGCGTGCGAATCAGCGTGTACCAACGTCCTGGAGATCGACACCACACCCACCGTCGTCAACACCCCGTCCACCTCCTTCACCTCAATCACCACGCGGACCGTGGCCAAGTGCATATGCGGGGCCAACAGCCAGGAGCCTGGAGGGTGTGACTTTGACGCTTGCATCAACGGCGGAACGTGCAAGGAAACACAAGGCGGGGGGCATACGTAAGTACCAAGTTATATGGGCTTGATTAGAGCACTTAGTACAACAGTTGCTCTTAAGTGTCACAATTGGTTTCCTTAAAGGTCATTAACCCTAACACCCTAGACAACAAAGACAGTTGGAGGATTTTGAAGGATTTTTATTGTTTTAGTACAATGGGGTGTCGTGGCCGAGCGGTCTAGCTTACCGGATTCAAGTTCTGGTGTTAGCAACATAATGTGGGTTCGAATCACGGCCGTGACACTCGTGTCCTTGAGCAAGACACTTAATCATAATTGCTTCTCTCCACCCAGGGGTTAAATGGGTACCTGTGAAGGCAGAGTTGGTTTGCTCTATATGCGCTAGAAATGGCAGCAATTGAGCTGTATACTCCCCAGGGAGCTGAGATGGTTTCAGGAATGATTTATGAGCCTTATGAGCCTTATGAGCAGGGATAATAATATAATGCGCCTTGAGCACCACTTAGTTGGTGGATACGTGCGCTATATAAATCCACACATTATTATTATTATTATTATTATTATATGCCTAGGGAGTTAGGGTTAATACAACCTAATTCTAAGGCTATGTCGGGTATCCGGATACCTGACCCAAACTGTCATTACCTGGTTAATTTTTCTTTGGTTCCAATTATCTGAACATTTAAACCACACAAATGGAAGTCTCTGATTTTGACCTAGTTCTTCTTAATTCTAAAAGGACTTGGACACCATTGCTAAGAGATAACAACTTTAGAATTGAAATGAATGTCTGCGCTGTACCCTTGTATCAATTTCTGTCACAGTTTGATCAAATTCACCTAGAATTCTGAGGATTCTTTCTTCAACAGATGATAACATGATTGATATTTTGTTTGATAGCTTTCGGTAGCCAGATTCTCCATTCGGTACAGAGGATGAAACTAATATTAACCATCTTCATTTGAATTCCTTGTTCAATAGGTGTACCTGCCCAACTGGGTTTGACGGCCCCGACTGCGAGCAGACCATGCGCGAGTTCAAGACCGGCTTTGCCCATTTCGGCACCCTCCAGCAGTGCGAGGTGACCCACACCTTATTGGAGTTCATCACGACGGCGGCGGAGGGCGTGCTGCTCTACAACGGCCCCATGACGCCCGTCGACGGCGACCTCCCCGAGGACTTCATGCTGATTCAGCTGGAGAGCGGCAAGCCAGTGATGCTCATCAATCTGGGCTCAGGAACATTGAGACTGGAAATCCCTAGTACGGTCGACTTAGCTGATGGTACCTGGCATCGCCTGGATGTCTATCGTGATGGAAAGGTATGGAATTTCTTCAGGTTTTTTTTAAAGTATCAATTAGTCTTTTAGTTTTTTATTTATTACCTCTATAACTAGGGATAATTTTTATGCAACACTTTTTTTTTTTCAAAAGACTGACACCTGATTATCTGCTTGTAATGCCCCCAAAAAAGTCTCTAGTTTCTCGTCTCTGCGCACATCGCCTCAGACATGCACGTCAGCATTCTTAATTTTTATTTTTTATTTTTTGTGTGCTATTAAACAATGTCCAGTTACAGCCAAAAATTGCTGGATCGATTGGAATTCTGCCGTGCTATGTTAACAACTTTTTCACATAGGGGTATGAATGTTTGTGAGGCCTCTCTTAGCCACCATACTTTGAATATGGGGAATTTGGTCCCCTCGTATATGTATCATGTATTTCCCTGTTAGACAATAAAAGATTACCGAAAAAAAGAAAAAAGCGTGTCGCCGCACTGATTTTAAAACCGACAAATGACCAGAAACCAGAGACTTTTTTCTTTTTTTGGGCCTAATACTTGGCATTTGTAAATGTCCAAGATAATTTAGACGATCCGATTAGATGAAATGTGAATTAACATCTGGTAAAGATGAGAATCAGTGCAGCATGTATGTGCATCGCATACTGCCCGTTACATTTAGACGATCCGATTAGATGAAATGTGAATTAACATCTGGTAAAGATCAGAATCAGTGCAGCATGTATGTGCATCGCATACTGCCCGTTACATTTAGCCGAAGAAGTGTGAAGAATAAAGAGAGAATTATATCCGTTTACCAAAAGGACCCATAGTATAAATGCAAAATAGTTGGTTAATATTGTCCTTGGGTTCTTTCTCAAAGGCAAAATTGACAATATACAAACATACATACGTACACAAACATAAAGAGTGAGCAGAAGTTAGTCAGGTGTGAAAACGCAACAGAAGGTACAAAACGCAATGTCATGTCGGATGAAACGGGAATAGGCGGATGAAACGGGAATAGACGGATGAAACGGGAATAGAGGGATGAAACGGGAATAGGCAGATGAAATGGGAATAGAGGGATGAAACGGGAATAGGCGGATGAAACGGGAATAGAGGGATGAAACGGGAATAGAGGGATGAAACGGGAATAGAGGGATGATACGGGAATAGACGGATGATACGGGAATAGAGGGATGAAATGGGAATAGACTAAGGTACAGGGAGAGCAGGAGTTATTGGGTGGAGGAAGAAAGTAGAAGATTAGTGAAAAGGAAAAGAGTCGGACAAGGAGAAGAGTGAAGAAGTCACTCTTCTCCTTGTCCGACTCTTTTCCTTTTCACTAATCTTCTACTTTGAAGAAGTCAGTTTTTTGCATCAAGGTGAAATTGCCCATTTTTAAATTTTTTCCCAACAAAATCAACTTTGAAAATTGATACGGGCATTTATATATGGGAATAAAAGTTTGACTGGTTCCTTTATTACTTGTGGCCACGCCAAAAAAAAACCCACGTGGCAAATTTACCATTAACTCATTCCTCTTTCCTCTTTGGTGATTGTTCTGTCAGAGCGTGGAGTTCATGTTGGATCGGTGCAAGAATGCCCCCATTGCAGAAGCCTCGAGTTCCACCTCCCAAGTGACGGATGAATGCAAGCATAGTGGAGTCACACCAGGAGATAACAAGTCAGTATCTTATCCCAAAAAAAGTCTTTGTTTAATTCATACTTTAAAAATATTTGTTTTCATGAAACTTACTTGTTGAAGAGCATGCTGTAAAGGCTCTTTAAAAATCCACAGTCTTATATTTTTGTGTTTATCTATTACTTGTGACCCGCTCTGGCAAAACACGAAACTTCTCGGCATTTACCATAATGCGTAACAGCCATGAAAAGGTCAAAAACTGACCCCAGGACTTGGGACCAGTTTGAGGTTTTCATGTCGCCATATAGAGCATTTGAGGTTTTCATGTCGCCATATAGAGCATTTTCTCTAGATTTAGATGGAAAAAGAAAAATCCTGAAACATTTGTTTTTAACATTGTTAATTTTCACGATAAATTTGGGAGGTCACTTTGAATAGTTGGGTCCAAGTTTAGGGTTTCGCCAGAGCCAGTCACAATTTTGATATTTATGTTGGGATTGGGGATTTTTGTTCCATTTTTTTTCAGTTTGTTGCAGGGGTGTGATTTGTTCGTATTTTTCCGGATTTTCGTATTTTTACAAATCACAGTGTTGTGATCCTACTGATTTGAAAGATTTAAGCAATAAAGGAAAGCAAAGCAAATGCTCAGAACTATAGATTTCACCCCAGCGCTGTTCACAACAGCGGCCTCAATACCCCGAGCAAAATTTACATGGATTTTTCAAAACTGCCCAGTCACATCCCTGTTATTGGCTAGATACCTGAATCAATTTGAGTTAGTGTTTTCATTCCTAAGATTTTTTTCACAGATGGCCAGCTCATCGGTGCACTTACTAAAGCTTTGAGAGAGGTTGGTTGAAAAAAATTCAAACAAAATTTATATCTAGATTGTTTATTTTTTTGTTTCTTCCCTCAGATTTCTCAACATAAACACCCCCCTGCAACTTGGAGGCATAGATAAATCGACGGCCTTCACCTATCCTAGCGAGATTTCCTTTAGGGTCAGTTTCAACGGCTGTATGAAGAACATCGAACAGGATGCCTCGTTGTACGACCTCCAGACGCCTGGGAAGTCCCTAAACTCGGACCCTGGCTGCTCCCGATTGAAATGCGGCGAATGCAACAATGGGAAATGCGTTGGGGACTTCACGTCATTTGTGTGCCTTTGCCATCCAGGATTCACCGGCCCTGTGTGTGATAAAGGTGTGTTGACTTTTGTCTAATTTTCTAGAAATGTTTGTATTTCAATTTTCTTTTTACACGGAATATTGTATCCTCACATCAGTGCAAAACTTAGAAATGCTGAATGCTGGTCATGCCGCGTCTAAGTCGGGAGAAAATTGTGAACGAAACTTTGTTAATTTTTACTGAAAACTCTGAGCAAAAAAAGTCATTTTGAATTTGTTTTTTCCTGTGAAATGAAATCACTTAAGATGGAATAATTTCTCAAAGATAACCGGTACCTTTGACCAACTTTACAATAACTTAGCTTTCAGATAACAATTGGGTAAGTGTTTATAATGCGATTAAAAGGATCTGAAGAAAAACAACCACCCTGTCTCTTCTACACATTTCCCCATTTTGACCAATCGGTCATTTTTTGGTACCTATGAACACAAGGTCTATTTCCACAAATCTTATTGTCAAACTGACAAACAACGCAAAATAGTCAGATACGGACCCACATCAACCTATGAACAAAGACGGAGTGTCACTGAATGGGATTGCCCCGTCATTATTCACTCAAAAACAACACGGAAGACACTGCCATCCTAGCCCCCTTTTCTAATTAGTCTACGTGTCCGTTTGTTGAATTAATGGGCTTGTGGTGTCGTATATTTTGTTCAAAGTTCTAACACAATTTGTGTTATTTATATTCTGTATGATTAATTTTCTTTTAGAAACTCCGGCCTACGACTTCGCAGTTGACAGTTACGTAAAATACCAGCTGTCGGAGGCAGATGCCCAACTCAACAATCGCGAGGGCAACTACAAAGTCACCTTCCGCACACGAGAGAAAGGCGGTCTGCTGTGGATGATCACCAACTTAAATGGATTAGAATTCACATCGCTAGAGGTGAGTCCTTTCGGCTAATTTGTAAATGACATTGCTGCCTCAGCGACCTAGGATTTTATAACAGTGCAATGCGCTTTAATGAACACAATGATACAGAACATTTGGTTTGATTAAACATGACTGTGAGCTCCCAGTTTTTTTTTTTATGAACATTGCAAGCGTGGTTCACTATTACAAATGGCCACAGGCCTGTGATTTCTCAGGATTTTTCCTGATTTCAGAAATTTTTTACAAATGTCCCATTGCCTCAACATTTTCTTGGAAGAAGAGAAGTTGCCACCAAGGAAAGAAAGAAGTAGTCTGTATTGTGTCCAAACCTGTCGTTTTTTATACTACTACAATTTAGGGAACACCGGAATAATCTCAGTACAGCATTGGTAATGTTGGCCAAACTGCTTCTATGAGTATGCTTACTCTCTTTGAATCAAGATATACATTGAAGGGAAGGTACAGCATTGGTCATGTTGGCAAAACTGCTTCTATGAGTATGCTTACTCTCTTTGAATCAAGATATACATTAAAGGGAAGGTACAGCATTGGTAATGTTGGCCAAACTGCTTCTATGAGTATGCTTACTCTCTTTGAATCAAGATATACATTGAAGGGAAGGTACAACATTGGTCATGTTGGCAAAACTGCTTCTATGAGTATGCTTACTCTCTTTGAATCAAGATACACATTGAAGGGAAGGTACAACATTGGTAATGTTGGCAAAACTGCTTCTATGAGTATGCTTACTCTCTTTGAATCAAGATACACATTGAAGGGAAGGTACAACATTGGTCATGTTGGCAAAACTGTTTCTATGAGTATGCTTACTCTCTTTGAATCAAGATACACATTGAAGGGAAGGTTACAACATTGGTAATGTTGGCAAAACTGCTTCTATGAGTATGCTTACTCTCTTTGAATCAAGATACACATTGAAGGGAAGGTTACAACATTGGTAATGTTGGCAAAACTGCTTCTATGAGTATGCTTACTCTCTTTGAATCAAGATACACATTGAAGGGAAGGTTACAACATTGGTAATGTTGGCAAAACTGCTTCTATGAGTATGCTTACTCTCTTTGAATCAAGATACACATTGAAGGGAAGGTTACAACATTGGTAATGTTGGCAAAACTGCTTCTATGAGTATGCTTACTCTTTGAATCAAGATACACATTGAAGGGAAGGTTACAACATTGGTAATGTTGGCAAAACTGCTTCTATGAGTATGCTTACTCTCTTTGAATCAAGATATACATTGAAGGGAAGGTACAACATTGGTCATGTTGGCAAAACTGCTTCTATGAGTATGCTTACTCTCTTTGAATCAAGATATACATTGAAGGGAAGGTACAGCATTGGTTATGTTGGCAAAACTGTTTCTATGAGTATGCTTACTCTCTTTGAATCAAGGACTCTTTCCTAAATTCAAGCTGGTAATTATTTCACTTTTCTAAAAAATTATAACACTTGAGACAAAACTATTTACATTGAAGATTAATACCATCACCAGCTTTACACAAGGTTAGTTTCATATACCTCACCTTTTAATAAAAAATTGTACTCATCTTTTTAATAACAATTTCGCTTATATACCATCACAAAATGTTACACATAAATCAGATTTGTTATCGGCATTCAAGATTTGCTATTCCAAACTATACTCCTCAAAACAATTTAGGGAACACCGGAATAATCTCAGTTAAAGCAAGATCATTTATTTCAGATAAACACAATGTTTCACAGAATTGATGAGAAACAACTGCACAATGAAACAGATGATAAAGGATGCATGTAGTGATTACACATTTCATGACATGACTACTGAAAGAGAGAGGGGGTTGCAAATGAAAATCCCGGTTCATGGAACATTTCAAACCTATTTGATGTTAAAAATCCGGTGTTCCCTAAATTGTTTTGAGTAGTATATTTGTGGAGAGTCTGAACATCCAGGAGGTTCAGGTCATTTTAGATCATGTTCAATCAAAAACCATCAAAAAACTTCCAGCAACTTGCGAACAAAAAAGAAAGTCGAGTCTTCAAAATGGGTGGCAAATTCTTCCAAAATTGTTGGTTATATTTTTAAATATTAGTTTCGGTTAGCCGCTTAGCAAATTTATAAACGGTTTCGTGCAAGTTCGGTCAGTTAACATTCCCAGAAATATCTCATAATAGTGGTGTGTTGTGGCCGAGCAGTCTAGCTTACCGGACTCAAGTTCTGGTGTTAGCAGCAGAATGTGGGTTCGAATCCCGGCCGTGACAATTGTGTCCTTGATCAAGACACTTAACCATAATTGCTTCTCTCCACCCAGGGGTTAAATGGGTACCTTTGAGGGCAGAGTTGGTTGATTAGCCCTATATGCGCTGTAATGGCAGCAATTGAGCTGTATACTCCCCAGGGAGCTGAGATGGTTTCAGGAATGATTTATGAGCCTTATGAGCAGGGGTAATAATATGCGCCTTGAGCACCACTCAGTTGGTGGATACGTGCGCCATATAAGTCCACACATTATTATTATTATTATTATTATTATTATTATTATTATTATTATTGTAATTGTATAAAAAAAATTCATATCGTTGTCGCTCTGCAGTTGATAAATGGCTTTGTCAGGAGTCGTTGGAATCTCGGTGATGGAGAGAAGTCCATGTACCTGAACAAGTATGCCGTTGACGACGGCGACTGGCACACGGTCCACTTGGAGCGATTCGACTTCTACATCACGGTGAGGATCGACGGAGGAGGCGGTGTGAGACAGATGGAGAACCACGAGAGTTCGTACAGCACCCTGGAGGTGGATCCAAACAGTCTCATCATCGGTGCCTTTGTCGTAAGGGTGGTGGAGATCTCGCAGGACTTCCAAGGTAGTCTCGACTCACAGTTTACTTGAGACTTTAAAGGGATGATAAACTAAAGCAAATTGTGTCTGCAATAACATGACGTTAAGTAGGATTTGAAGCATTGCATGGTGGAAGTACACTATAGGTAAAACTCGTAGCTTTGCATGGTGAGGAGGATAAGTAAGACTAATTGCGGTGACACCATGTGAAATTCTCAATTGAGTAGTAATTAGTTCTGAAAAGAACTGGAGGTTACAACTCGACGTTTTGATAAGTATGCTCTGATCGTCATCAGGACGATCTATGTTCGTTAATATGGCACGGATACTGCCAAACTCCAACAGCTGGTTGTGTTGCATTTTGATGGAATCAGTACTGTATAGCCCATGCATGGTGTTGGATTTTGGTGGATTCAGGAAGGTACCTAGCCAAAACCATTTAGGGGTTAGGGTTAAACAAATTATTTTCAAATTTTGTTGGTTCTGTTTTTGGGCAATGTTCGTTCACCGTGTCAGGCCTACAGTCCTCTTAGGGCCCGTTGAGCAATCGTTAACCTTATTGGCCCTAACTGTTCATTAAGCTTGCTTAGTTCGTTTACCAGATTTGAAAGCAACTGTTCTGTGTGGAACAGCTTCTGGCAGCAGACAAAAGAGGCCCTTTTTGTCTGACTCAGGAGGGCCAGTTGGGCTGGGTGCATTCAAGCATTGAACAAACTATCCCCTCAATTGTTTGACCGTTGAATCGTCTTTCAATAGTTTAATGATTGCTCAATGGGCCCTATAAGGACTGTTGGCCTAAAAATTCTCTTTTGAGTAGTAAGTGGTTCTGAACAACAACAAAAACAGTTACAACTCTCTTGAAGACAAGCAGAGCATACTGATCGAAACGTTGAGCTACAACCGACTGGTTCTTTTCAGAACCGCTTACTACTCAAAAAGAGAATTTCTACATGGTGTCACCGCAAACGGTCTTTACTTATCCATTTCACCATGCAAAGCTACAAGAAGAAAATGTCATTCATTATTAAAGCCATCTTTGAAAATGACATTCCAGTTAGCAGGTGTTGACAGACGAGTTTAGTCTTCTGAAATGTACGTTTCAAATGGTTGTCTCTGTAAAAACAAGAAGTTACTTTGATTTCCTAATATGCTATGATCTTCATTCATTTTTTTTCCCGTCTGGACAGGATGTATGAATGATCCACGCATCAATGACTTCTACCTGGGTTTTTCGGGGCCGACGACCTACGGCGTAGCCTCACCCTCGGACAGTGTGACTGAGGGCTGCCCAAGTTACGACCCTTGCCTCAGCAACCCCTGCCCGGCTACATACATCTGCATCGACCTGTGGAGAAAATACGAGTGTGGGTAAGTATCGTATGTGTAACCAGAAGTCTACATGAAGTGCGCCCTTCGTGTACTATCCTAGTCCACGGCAGAGTACTCCAAGAGCAGTGGATTTGGGCCATTTGTGATGTCTTGTTCCTCAGACTGACGGGCAAAGTCTCAAAATGAAGCAGTGCAGTCTGGGAGACGTAATCGGTGCGTGAGAGTACTGTATCTCGTGTGCGCACCATGGCGTTAACCCACACAGAGTGGTTCGCCTGCATTTAAGATTGCGTCTAGTTCTAGGAGCTGGCTTCGCATGTCACGTGCGACGATTCTCAATTGAGTGGTAATTAGTTCTGAAAAGAACGGGTGGTTACAACTCGATCAGTATGCTCTGATCGTCGTCAGGAGAAGGTCAGTTTGTGTGCTGGCTATCTTACAAAGTATCTCATTTTGTGTACCTGTGATTGTCATTCAGAATGTCTCCGCTTTTTCCTTTCCATGTAGATGCGCTGCTGGCTCAATGGAGGATGAGGCCAATGGTGTTTGTGTAGTTATAGACGAATGCCTGAGCGATCCCTGCCTGAACGGCGGCAAGTGCGTGGACTTAGTCAACGGCTTCCGGTGCGACTGCCCTGCGGGCTACACAGGCTTCAGATGCGAGACCGAGAAGTTATTTTTAGCGGCTCCGCTGGGTCTTGGCATCGGCGCAATCCTGGCGATGATCATCTGCCTTCTCATCATCATCTGTAAGTAGACGGTGGGCAGTTTCATAGAACTGCTAAGCCGAAACAATTTCATAGCGCTGCTTACCAGTAAGCATAAGCATATTTCACCGGTGAGCAAGAAAATATCAGAGCAGCGCATGCGCGTTCACCATGGATTTGTATTGTCACTCATTTGCTAGAAATAACTGCCGGCAAGTTAGCGTACCTTTCTCTATGCTTAGCGGTTAGCAGTGCTATGAAATGAAAAACGTACAGTAAGCAAAAAAAATCGGCTGCTAAGCTGCTCTGTGAAATTTGCGCCCAGATGTTGTTGTTGGCTGCCAGCCAAGCTTTCATGTAAAATATGTACACTTTGGCTGGTTACATGCTTAGCAAAAAATGCTCTGCTAGCTTGATGAAATTTGACCCCTGGTTGAGAATGTTTTTATAATACTCATAGTAACGCTAGCGTTACGTCAACTATTGCACAGCGTTGGTTGTAGAAGCGCTGTACTGGAAAAGTTATGGCAGCACCCAGTGAATAAGTGTGGCATTAGTCTATACAAAGGTTACAACTCATACATTTACCATGTGTATTTCCAACAGTGATGCTACTCGCGTTCGTCCTGTACAAACGCAACCACGATCACAAGCAGGCCCTCGCCTTCGCCATTGACCCCGACGACGACATCCGAGAGAACTTCATCAACTACGACGAGGAAGGAGGCGGGGAGGAGGACCAGGATGCGTATGACGTGAGCACACTGCGGAAACCAGTGGAGCCGGCACCGGTGGACGATTACATCAAGCCGCCTGTGGTAGAGGCCCCTCTAAGTAGAGCTCCCAGAATTCCTGGTAAGTTCAGGCCTGTGATTTCTCTGGATTTTTCCTGATTTCAGGATTTATTATTATTTTTTTTTACAAATGTCCCTTTGCCTCAAATTTTTTTTGCAAGAAGAGAAGTAGCCACCAAGGAAAGAAAGAAGTAGCCTGTATTTTGTCCAAACCTCTAGTTTGTTGTTTGTGGGGATATGGAGAGTCTAAATCCTCCACAATTCAGGGGTGTTTGCCTAGATTTCCAGATTTTTACAAATCACAATGTTGTGATCCTCCGGATTTTAAAGATTTAAGCAATAAAGGAAAGCAAAGCAAACGCTCAGAACTAGAGATTTCACCCCAGCGCTGTTCACAACAGCGGCCCCCAATACCCCTAGCAAAATTTACGTGGGTTTTTCATAACTGCCCAATCACGCCCCTGAAAATTAAACATCCGGGAGGTTCATAGGGATTTGTCCTCTTGTCCAAATGGAGACCCAGGCCCCGCTACCCATGTTTCAGGATTGTTTACTTGTGTCACATCACATCGCTGTAAGGGTGAAAACATGATGAGACAACTTAACCCTAACTCCCTAGACAACAAAGGCAGTTGGAGGATTTTGAAGGATTTTTATTAATAATAATAATAATAATGTGTGGATTTATATAGCGCACGTATCCACCAACTAAGTGGTGCTCAAGGCGCATTATATTATTATCCCTGCTCATAAGGCTCATAAGGCTCATAAATCATTCCTGAAACCATCTCAGCTCCCTGGGGAGTATACAGCTCAATTGCTGCCATTTCTAGCGCATATAGAGCAAACCAACTCTGCCTTCACAGGTACCCATTTAACCCCTGGGTGGAGAGAAGCAATTATGATTAAGTGTCTTGCTCAAGGACACAAGTGTCACGGCCGTGATTCGAACCCACATTCTGTTGCTAACACCAGAACTTGAATCCGGTAAGCTAGACCGCTCGGCCACGACACCTCATATGCGACACCTCATATTGTTCAGTAACGATGCTTAGGGAGTGAGGGTTAATGATGTATCATCCGTCTCTTTCGTCTTTTTATTACCTGTTATGTCTGGAAGTGTTTGTTTTCACTGGAACATTGCTAATTTTTCTTGAGGAAAGAAAAACATTAAAATTAAAATTAGACATTAAAATGACACGTGTTTTACTCGTCCACGGTATTTGATCACATTATGTGACCTGCTTCCACAAAATGCGAGTACAGTTGGCATTTTTTCAAAACTGAGATGTTTGTGTAATTTCCAAATTCTGTAGAAAAAGAGCTTTCAAACGGTATTAAGTATATGTGGGTGCATTTAATAAATCAAAGGTTTTAAAAATTCATAGAAAATAATACCAGAAAATAAAACTTGACACTATTATCATATCACGTATTACCGGTCAATGCTTCCAATTGGTTATCTCTCGGAACATTAATGACCAGAAGAATTATGTTTGTCCACAAATAGACGAATTTCAAATGGACCCAGTCTGCGCACTTCCGCATTGAAACCGAGGCTCTCTGTGTCAAGTCACAACACCGATGCGAGGTTAGACAATAGAATGACTCATGCTCCCATCATACAGCACATGTGTCAAACACAGAGCCTCGTTATCGTTATGCGTAGATCAACGTTAATTTCGTCATCTTGGGATTTGTCTATACATAACCGTCTAGTTTTGTTTGATTATTCTTTTCGTACCATAACATTTTTTATTTGAATTTTTTTTGTTCATTTCAGGTGATGATCCCAACGTGGGTGATTTCATAAATGATCGTCTCAAGGGCGCTGACGATGACCCCGATTCCAACGACGCCATGAAAGAATTTGACTTTGAGGGTGAAGGGTCATCGGCAGGCTCCCTCAGCTCGCTGAACAGCAGCAGCACAGATGGCGACCAGAATTACGACTACCTGAATGACTGGGGACCCCCGTTCAAGAAACTCGCTGACATGTACGGAGGCGGCGAGGACGATTGAGACGGTCTCAATTTTGACATTTTATTTGTTTGTTCAAACAATGCTTGGTTTATTGCTCTGTAGCATAGGATTGCAAGATGAATTTTTTGGACATTTTCAGAAATCAACAATGTAATTTTTAAAGTAAACATCAGAGTTTGCCTTCAGCCATTTGCTATTGTTGATGGGTTTTGCACTCCACACAAATGAAATACTATATATTTGTCAACAAAGGATGTTTATAACGCATTGTGTCCAACTGTCTTTTTTTGTTTGTTTCAGCAGTGCAAGCCGTGGCTCGGATGTTTTCATTATTTTATTAGTTCAATTGTACATTTTGTTAGCTGATTTTAGTGTATTTCCCCGTACTCGGACTTCATTTGAAGATACCAACCTCTTAAGCAAGTTTTACGCAGATGCGAGAGACTTCAATCTGCATTTTGCAACATTTTGTGCTGGCACGAACAGTGACTTTTAAAAATTATCAAAGTGTAAAATTGTGCAAGATGATTAAAAAAAAGAAGAAAAACAAGTGTTTTGAAGCTCAAAGAATTTTCTATGATAAAACAGTTCTAGATGAATAGGTGATCTGTAAATATGTTAGTCATCGCTTGGTTTAGTACTATTCTTGCGTTGACACTAGAGCGTTGACACAGTTAAGATGACGTCAAAGTTAAGATGACGTCAAAGTGTTGTGCAAAGTACACATGTATTTTATGATGTATCATATTTTGCTTATCTGGCTTGTAAAGAAAATTGCTTCTTCTCCCCCCCCTCCCTGATTTGTTTCTTGATAGTTTTATCCTAGTGTTATCTTGTCGTTACGTTAGTTGTTCTGATGTTAAGGATGATACCGTGGGTACCTTTGTGTGAATTTTACTATAAGTTGTTTTAAAAAGCAGTAGATTTAACAGTACTTTATAATTTCAAACTGTCAAATGGTTTACACTTAAATCGTTTGCTAACAATCCACATACTTCCATAGAGTGAACAGTTGTCAAGGAAACGGTTACTCTTGTAAGAACATGTCTGACAAACGGCAAGATTTTGGAGGAAACATTTTAGAGGAAAAAACTCAAAGCAAGAGTAAAAACTCATTTTTTTTTTCCACATGGGACAACTGGCATACAGCAACTCACAAGGTTTTTGTGGCACGAGACTTGTCGAACGAAGTTCAAACAGTGCTGCTTTGTTTTTGCATGAGATCGCGTCTTTGCTTGTGCGGCTTGATTTCATTGCGTAAATGCGGATCTTTGACAGCTTGACACACTTGTAGCTCCTCGTCGAGATGAAGACGTGCAGTGTCATCGTACGCAGTAAATTCTCATCGAACCTTCCATTTAAAATTGCTTGCGACAATCCCTTGCGAGAAAATCAGAAGAAAAAGCAGATTATAATTATAATTGAAGCTTTACTCAGTTGATGGGGAAAATGTGGTGTAAATTGGTGCTTTTTTGTTTGTTTCTGTGCCTTTCAAACTAATATTACTTCAGTTTTATTGAACACTTAGTTGTGATGTTTGTTCCATCAACAAGGCTATGTGTTGTGAAGAATTCATCATATTTTATAGTCGGGTTATCTTTGACAAAGCAGTATCCTGATTTTATGATTTGAATTTGGAGTCGGGGAACTGGTCTGAATTCCAACAAGGACAGACACCCACTTCCATACGCATGGACAACATCATGACCAGTACTTCATGAGATTACTCATAATTAATTATTTAATGGTGACAGTACTGATTGATTATGTTGCACTTAATTATAAAATCAACTTGCCCTGTAATTGTATTTAAATTTCTTCATCGGAGAAATGTAGAGAAAATTAATTAATTTCTTTGTGTGTATTTCCGTTTGTAAATATTGCCTTGTTAGTTTTTTTGTTACCATATTGTTTTATTATAATTATCATATGGTTTTCATATATAACCTGGATTAGGATGAATGTTTGGAATTGTTTTTCAGGGACCAAAATAATATGAAATGATATGATCTTCATCCATCGTGGCCATCTTTTGTCATGTGACCTTAATGGCGGTCAACACCATTGATAATTACCTGAAAAACAAACTGAGTGAATTGGTATCTAAAATCGCACTTGGTTTGAAGATGACAATCTTTAACAAACTTCCTGAGACAACATTCCATCTGACATGTTGTCCGTTTTGAGAAAATGTGAAATATATGTAGACATATTCAAATCTGAAATGGATATTCACCTGATTATCCATTTGAATGCATTATTTTTCTCCTTTTTCCTCTCCCTTTAACGACAACAAGATAAGCTGAAAATTTGGTTTCTGTACATCTTGTTTCATACCGCGTATGGATGCCTTTTCAGACATTTTACCAGAAGTCTTTAAAGAGAGGAAGGCCAAATGTGTTTGTTCAAAACATAACTCCATGTTATCTTGAACAAAGGTCGAAGTTCTGTCTATTTGAAAAGGATTTGAAACAGATTCTATAAAATGATGGCCCAGTAAACATACAAGTGGTGCATTTAACCCTCATCATCCAAATTCCAACAGTTGGGTGGTAGTGTTTGTGCTTGGTGTTGGATTTTGGCGGACTCGGGAAGGTTCTTAAGCCAAAATAGTTAAGGTTTTAAAGTATAAATTGCATATGTTTTTCACTGTGCATATTCATTTATGGCAGTGCTTTTTTTAATGCTTAATTTATGTAGTTATAACTTGCAATATTAAAGTAACATTATGTCATGCACACGTTCAGCTTAATTAGCACAAGTTAGATTTCAGATTATAATGTAAGCAACGTGGACTTTTAAGTAGGCCAGGTTTGTGTTGTGTGTTCGGGTTTTTTTCAGTTTTAGACTCTTGATGATGAGTCCAATGTATTCATCAGAACTCATCAATTTAAAATGTGTTGCAACTTGGAGGTGTTAGTGTTTTCCCGCCGTTGCCTTTGCATCCTAAAATGTTTCACCGACGTCTTGTGTCGTTATGATCGTTTTCCAACTTGATTTTATATTTAAACAAAAAAGAATAAAGAATGTGTAGTAACAAGTTATTGAAATAAAAGTACTAAATTAAATCGATCAATTTGTAAGTAAAGAGATTGTTTTGAAGAAGAAAAATTACCAAAAGAGGATTTTTTTTTTTTGTATGAACACATGCTTCAAAAAACGCACATTGATTTATGCAGTTTTTGATAAAATACAGTTTTGGGGGGAAAACTACAACACCCATTAAAACAATCTCTTTGCATTCTTTAAAATTGTTAAAAAGCGGGGGAGAATTTGATAGAAACTTATTATTAAAACGTGTGTTGATGCCAAAGCGTTTTTTAAACTAGATGAAATAGCCACAGCTGTTATATCCACTTAGTGCTTATTTCAGACGAATTATTTCGAGCTTATTTTATACCAGAATTATACGCAACAGTCTTTTTTATCCCCACGCCGGTTTGCAGATGGAATTAAAGTATTTCACTCAACTTATTTGCATTTCACTTTATTTGTTATCTCTGTGTTGAAACAGTTGTTTGTTTTTATCTAATTAATGATCAAGGCCCTTCGCCTGTTTGTTTTCTTCTATTTTCCCAGCAATTTTATTTTTCATCTTTAACACTAAATTGCTATAATTTTTCTTCAGGAAAGGAAAACAAATACTTTAAAAAAAAAGTAATTGTCGAAAGCATTGTTAATTTGTTGAGTCCCGTCATAAAATCATCGGACTCTTAAGAGTGATTACGTCAAACCAAAGTTATGACAACAAAGTCTGTAAAAAACATCAAAACTTTTTCATAGTGGCCACACGTGCGTTAGTAAAACCAGATAACTGTTGACGTGCACGAGCAGTCACTCGGTAGAGTACATACCTCCACCATGGGTGACGGTGTGTGATCTTAAGGGAGAGGGAAGAGACATGCCCTGATTTTGAGACGGGGGGTGTTAATGGGAATGTTGCTGGTAAGTATTTGGACCCAATTTTCAAAAGTGAGATTTGGGTATAGTTTGATTCTCAGAAATCAGAAAACAATTCTGATTTCTACAAATCTGGTACCAAATGAAAGAGGAAAATCTAGAGAAACAAACTATACCAAAATCTCACTTTTGAAAATTGGGTCCAATTTTAGGGTTTTGCCAGAGTTAGTCACATTTTTGGTCTTCTGTCAAAAGTATAGATATGGGGTAGCCTATTGCTCATTTACGTTAGGCTATCCGGAATCGGCGAATTCTCGATAGAAACGTAACTATAAAACATGGAATTGCATGTTCACCAAAAGCTGATGGAATGGCCTTTGTGCCAAACCGCACCCATTTACAAAATTTAATCAAAATCCGCAGGTAGCTTCTGGTACAGAAGACAGTTTTGTGCACCCTCCACCCCCACCCCCCCCCCCTCCCCATCACACACACAAGTTTGTTTTTGCCCGAAATCGGGGACTTCCTTTCTCCCATTTCTTTGTCCTGGCAAACGGGGGCCCTATTGTCACCGGCGGCGGAAGCGAGGGACAAGGGGGTACTTGCCCGCACTTTAGAAAAGGTCCCAATCCCCGCCCCACTTTTGAGCCAATTTTTACATGTAGCATTGAGCATTTTTTGTAACCAGTGGAGTTAATGATTCTCCATCAAACTAAATCAAAAATTTCCTTAAATGTTCAAAAGTTTCTGTAGATGTTCAAAAATGTTCCCAACATCCTTGAATTTTCTCAAATTGTTTTTTATGATGTTTTTTTATATTTTGTATTAAATACAAATTCATTATTTTTTCCTCATTGGAATTTGGAATCATCCTTTGAAATTTACACCACTGCCAAACCTGGCAGGGGCTGAAATCCTTAAGAAAAGGGCTTTTTTTAATCTCTGCTCCCATGTCCTAATGATTTTAGAGGGGATTACCAATGCAATAATCCATCCAATAATTCTGCCACGCTTGTTTCTGGTATAAATTTATATCATATTTTTCCATACATGTACATTTTCAATCGTGCATAATAAAAAAGAAAAACACCCGCCCCAGGTAAAAATTCTCCATGAATATATGTTTAAAAATTATGCATTAGATCCAATCACAGAGCATCTAGAACACTAAAGCTTCCGGGCCCTTGGGTGGGCCCCGGACCCCACGCCATTGTAGATTCGGACTGTGCTCTCGCCTGATTCCATATTCCCCAACTTAATCAAATTGTGGGTAAGATTAAGAAATCGTTTTTATCAGCTGAAATAGCTCACAAATGCTCACACAGTGCCTCCTGAATGCATGCAATGACCACATGCCGTGAGCTCAGCTCGCTTTGCTCGCTGGCTAAGATTAAGCAATCATTTTCCAAAATGGACCCAATAAAATCATATTTTATAAGCTGAAATAGCTCACAAATTCTCACACAGAGCCTCCTGTATGCTGTGAACTTGCTTAGCTCGCTGGCTCGCTCCGCTTGCTGGTTTTCCCCACCCCCACACTTTCAAAATCATTCCACAGCTGAGGACGAATCATTCTCCTGAGGACGATCAGAGCATACTGATCGAAACGTCGAGTTGTACCTCCAGTTATTTTCAGAACTAATTACTACTCAATTGAGCATTTCACATGGTGTCACCGCAATTACGTACTCTTACTTATTCCACAGCTGTTATGGTACCTATTGTTCCCTATTGTGATAGCAACTTTTTTGTTATAGGTCCCGGTTTGAAGGCCTTCACAAACTCCTCCCCCCCCCCCCCACAATCCGTTCAACAATTGGCGAAAGTGCTGTATCCGCCATTTTGTATCACGGAATACATATTCAAGAACTGACTATGCACTGGTAACATGAAGAAATAACTTATAATAATTGAATGACCTCAAGCCCAGAAAACTCAATGACCGTTCCCTTTATTTTTCCATTGTGACAACAAAAAATGGTGATGAATCTCCTTTTCTTGTATAAATACTCAGAATTGTCTAATGAATAAGACGCTTGCCTTTCTTGCAAAGCGATCCCGGTTCGAATCCCGCCCGTTGTTTTTATTTTATTGCGTAGTTCAATACTATTCAAACCGTTTATTTAAGTAGGTTTAATTTAACCTGTCTAATACCAACATGGTCCAGATGGCGCAGCACGTTGGCCGGACCACTGGAAGTGTCAATCGCGGGACTTCCAGAGCTGGGACGCACTGGTTCGAAGCCCTAGAACATACCTAATTCAGGGACATGGCAGCTGCGGCAGCAGCAACGGTTTGGGGGCCGCCATGTCTGTCCCCTATTCGATAGTTGGTTACGGTGTGAGAAAGTAAAGGAGCGACCAGGGGTCTGCCGATTCCCCCAGAAGGGTGCTAAGGTGGTTATCACGCTGGGTTCACCTAGAAGATTCAACACTCCCCAATGCCTGGTCATCACTTTGACTAACTTTCTGCAAAAATTAGTTTTGAGTATAATACTATTTTGTATTATTATTTTTGTTTTTAAGGGGCCGACAATAGTTAGGGACATTGCCAATACCGTCCCCTATATATATATATTTTAATTTTTACATTTTTAAAAATTATTTATTTATTTATTTAATCAATTATTAGGCCTATTATAGGCCTTTCATTATTTTGTTGGAGGAGGTATATCCTCTCCCCATCGGATCGCCGCCCATTGTGCTGTTTTGTGCTGACGGATTCTCAAGATTGCATCTACGGCACGAAACGGGCAAAGGAGTTTCCCAATCTCCTCCTAATTCGTTTCTGACTTTTTAGGATATTTTGATGAATTACAACAAGAATTCGAGTAATGGTAATACGTAATGATCATGGACGGATCATCATGAGCACAGGCCCTGGGCACAAATTCACCACGGGCCCATACACGCGCATAATACTACTAGTACTATGTTTTTTTTTTGTTTTTTTTGAAAACCAAGGGCCCCTATTGGCTCCTGGGCCCGGGGCACGTGCCCAGTTTGCCCGTGCCCAGTTTGCCCGTACGGTAATCCGTGCATGGTAATGATACATACTATGTGCGCACATTGGTAGTACGTGCATTTTTTCCTGTTCCAAAAGTGGAATACAGTATATTTGTGTTTAATTTGACCTAAATTCCTTGTTTTTAACTTCAAAAGCGATTCTTGAGGCAGAATTTTACTTTAATAATACTATTTTGAGTCTTTACAGCACATACGTTAAACATACAAGTCCCGTGTTTTCTAATTTCTTGCATAAATCCTTGAAAAAACGGTGGTCAATGCATTTCCAATGGGTATGATCGTTGGAGCCAGCACGTGCGAAGTAGGCCTAAGTGGGCGTGGTTTATGTTGGAATTACGTCACACCTACCAACAAGATCGCGTCGATAATGCAACGCAATGCCTTTGATACATACAGCACACAGCATGCAGGCTAGGCGCATATCAAACTTTTTCTAGGTAATTGTGACGTCATCAAAGAAAACTTGGCGCTCTACAAAAGATTTACGCGGACTATGTTTTTGTTGTGGCAACAACACGTGCTTCGCTCCATATCCGTCCATCTATCTAACCATATCACACGCTTTATGAACTGTTGTGTAAGAAACTGTTGTGTAAATTCTCTCTTAAGTTTCTACGTTTGTGTTATAAGACCGCATATTAAACAGTGACAAGTTTTGAATGAACATACAAATGGAGAGTGACAGTTTCAGGCCTACGGAAACAGTCCCCAAAGGTAAATGTTCTCTCAAACAAATTCGTGTTTTTTTCCCCAGAACTATTTACTACTCAAACAGAAATTTTACATGTCACCGCAAACAGTCATAACTTATATTGACAGCGCTGCATGAAGCAGGCGATAAAATAATTGCCATCCAATAAATTGTGCACAAATAAAATGCCAACATTGTTTGAAAATACGAGGGTCCGTAAGTACATTAATGTGTTCTGCACCGTAAGTATCATAAGTAAAGTGGGGGTGTATGATAGCACAAGCTTTCGAGGAGGGGTCCTATTGGCAGACTAGACAAACTCACGATGTGTGAAAAGAGCATACACTGCCAAGGCGGGTGAGGGGATGAGCACATAGGTTTGGTGTAGTAATTTATGTGCACGAAAGAGGGCAGGGTCGAGGAGGATAAAGTATAAATTGCATATGGTTTTCACTGTGCATATTCATTTATGGCAGTGCTTATTTTAAAGCTTAAATTATGTAGTTATAACCTGCAATATTAAAGTAACGTTATGTCATGCACACGTTCAGCAAGTTAGATTTCAGATTATATGTAAGCAACAATGGACTTTTATGTAGGCCAGGTTTGTGTTGTGTGTTCAGGTTTTTTCAGGTTAGGCTCTTTTTCTAGAACAAAACGAGAAGCACAAACGTATTCATCAGATCTCCTCAATTTCAATTGGGATCGAGGAGGATTTGTCCCCTCATTTATGCCAATGTGACAATGGATATTTATTGGAGGGGA
Source organism: Zoroaster sp. YZ-2022 (assembly GCA_029582265.1). Taxonomy (NCBI): domain Eukaryota; kingdom Metazoa; phylum Echinodermata; class Asteroidea; order Forcipulatida; family Zoroasteridae; genus Zoroaster; species Zoroaster sp. YZ-2022. The sequence continues at coordinate 33,482,583 of CM055822.1, forward strand.
AACAAAAGAAGCAGGCCTCCCATTGATAACAGCTGAACGAGGTTGGTTGCTCTGGCTTTGTACACCAGCCTGGATCCGCCTACCCCTGGATATATGTGCTTGATGTTGTACCTCTACAATTACTCACAGAAGTACTGAGTAAATGAAAGAGTAATAAATAATTAATAATAATAATGGACACTTATATTGCGCCGGTATCTGCCAAGTTTGACGTTCATGGCGCATGAACATTATTATCCCTGTCATCGGGCCAATTATATCATTCTCAACTCCCTGGGGAGTATGCAGCCCATGCAGCCCAATGTGTAGCGCAACGAGCTTAATCAAACACAATAACCATCTCTGCCCTCAAAGGTCCCCATTTATACTCCTGGGTGAAGAGAAGCAATTATATTTAAGTGTCTTGCTCAGGGACACAAGCACCACTGTCGCGGCCAGGTTTCAAACCCACATTCTGACGACTCGGCCATCAGAACACAGCTCCAATGCACTTAACTGCTCGACCATGGCACCCCATATAGGCTATATAACGAAGAAGTGAAAAGTAAGCAGAATTTAAAAATACACTATTGTCAGGCAATAAACATGGAATTTTTGTTCTCTGAATGTTCCAGGGGACATTCCAACTGAGGCGGAATTTGCACGTTTGCTGTGTGACAAGACATTTGTTGATTATTATAACACATTTCTCTCTCTGCCGGTAAGTACTGGCATGTCTGTTTCTGTAGGCTTAATCTAAACTCATCATCTTGGATTATTAGTTTTTAACCTCTCTTTTATTTATTGAGGCAAAAAATAGATTTTACTTAATTTTCATGGAAAAAACATTATTTTAACCGAGTACCTTTTGAAATTCGTTTCGTTTTTTAAAGGGAATTAGGTATACAGGGGCGTAGCTAAGGCATTTCTTTTTTTTGGGGGGGGGGGAGTGTGGAATCCAATTTGTCGACTGACATCAGTGGCAAAGATTTTTGTACGTAAATTTACTGAAACAACACTAATATGACCAGACAAATGTTCTTTGTTTTCCCCACAAATGGACAATCATCGCTCGACGCAGCTCTTTCAACTAATAATCAACAACTCAGTGCTCATAGAAACACGATATATTTGCAATCGGCAAACCCATAGCTCTAGGTTTGTCGACTGCATTTATTAATTTATTCTGGACCGACCCTTGTTCTAGTACCTTTGATGCTTCATTTGCCGACTGAGGCTCTAAATGCCGACTGAGAACAATTATTGGTTGGGGGGGGGGGGGGGGTTCACCCCCAACACCCCCGCTCGCTACAGCCCTGTTAGCATAGTATTATCTAAAACCTTACTTGAGGTAAAGCTAGTCCTCATGTCAGTCATCCTAATAAATTATTCCGTCTGAAAATAACTTGCTTTAAATAAACTGTCACTCTTGTCTAGGTTTTCTCTCAGCGTTTGGTGTATCGGTTTTCCGAGCAGACATTTGAATTGGACCCACCTATTAAACGGATACAATACGTAAGTAGTGGTGACGAGGAGGTTAATAGTGATGAGGATCATGTTGAGGATGATAATGGTGGTGACAGGTAAAACTTGTAGCTTTGCATGGTGAAGAGGATAAGTAAGACTGATTGCAGTGACACCATATGAAATTCTCTATTGAGTAGTAATTAGTTCTGAAAACAACTGGAGGTTACAACTCGACGTTTTGATCAGTATGCTCTGATCGTCTTCAGGAGAATGCCGAATGCCGAATGCCGAATGGTGGTGATGTTTACTGGTTCTGGCAGTGGACAGTCTTTGTTGTGCAAAAAAGTCTCCGATTTCTGGCGCGTAGCCTCAGACCCGCGCGTCTGAATTTTTAATTATTTTAAAAATTGTTGTCCAATTGCAGAGCCAAAATTGCTGGATCGATTGGAATTCTGCCGTGCTGTGTTTTAAATGACTTTTTCACATAAGGGTATGAATGTTTGCCCGATTTGTGAGGCCTCTCTTAGCCACCATACTTTGTATATGGGAAATTTGGTCCCCGCGTAAAAAAAAATTACAAAAAAAGCCCGTCACCACACCGATTTTGAATCAGACCTATGACCAGAAACCAGATACTTTTTTGGGGGGCCTTATATGTGTTGAACAATGTCAATGAAAAGAAGGAAGTTGCGAATAAGGAAAGAAGTTACTTACGGGCAATTAAATTATTATTATTTTTTTTTTTTTTACATATAAACCTTTAATACTACATTACCAAAACAGGGCAAAACTAAGTTATTATCCGAAAACTAAGTTATTATCCTATAAATTATTCTGTCTTCAGCTCAGTGCTCTCATTCTAGAGAAAACGGGGGATGGGGGGGGGGGGAATGTACATTTACAAAAAGATGTAGATGGCAACTTTTTGCTTCTGGTGCTTTCTGTGAAAATTATTGTCATGGTGAATGCTTTGTCAGACTTGTACAATGATCAAGTCTCCGCATTGAGATGAAACTTTTCCTGGGTTGGTTGTTTAATGTATATATCTTCATTCAAAGAAAGTAAGCATCATCATCATAAAGGCAGCATTGTCATCATTTCCAATGTTGTAACTTCCCATTAAGATTATAAATTGAGCCTTATAATGAATCAGAACCAACTCTTATATCCTATATCACCAGCGTCTGGATCGCTTGAAATTAATGCGGTGGGTTCGAACTCAGAGAGCGCCCTTGTTCTTCAAGACAGATCTGTTTTTAGAGTACCTACTTTGCAAGCAACTTCAGAAGACACAGATACATCTATCATGCCCTTATGGATCAGATCAGACGGGTAATTTTTTAAATGAAATTTATCTCAATTTGTCCAGTTCCAAGAAGATTTTCACCAGGTTTGGCAAGAGAGATTTGTTACGAATATAAAAAAAAAAAAAAAAAAAAAAAAAAAAAAAGAAAAAAAAGATAGGAAATGTTGAGAGTTGTTTGAATTTATTTTTTGTATGAGTTTGAGGCTTTGGTTCTTGTTTACTCTTTGTTGATACATGTATACACACTTTTGGTAATTTGTCTGTAAATGCATCCATACTTTTTAAACAACCAAGCGATGTATATAGAAATCAACCTGTGAAAGTTTCAGTTTATTTCATCGTGTCATTAATGAGAAAATACTGAAAATGCATGCAGATTTTTCATAATAAGTTGAAAATTAAGTTTTTTACTGATTTTAGACAGAAAGTTTTAAACCATCATTACTTTACACCAAGAAGTTATTTAGATATCTAAACTAGGGTTGAGACGTCTTATTTATTTGTATAACTCAGGTCCCAAAGACAGGATGCTTGACCGGCGACTCATGTACCGTTGGCTTAGCCGAGTCTCTGGTATGCGCAAATTCCGCTTGTTCCTAGAGCAAACTGCGGGCGAGAAAGCCCTACGTTTCTGGCTGGATGCTGAGAGGTTCAGGAAGTCCACCCACTGCCCTGACGAACACAGGGTCCTGTTTCGCCAGATTGAGGCCAAGTATTTCAAACATGGAGGGATTCTGGAGTTACCAGAACATGCAAAATGGATGTCTTCAATCAAACCAGGTAATTTGGTTTCAGACAGTGCTTATTGTTTTGATTTGGATAAATCGAAAACTGAAAGTCGTGCCTCATAGAGTTAACCCTCCAGCATCAGTGTGTCTATAAGTGTGTGACTCTAGCACTAAGGCCAAAAATATCGGTCGGCTTCAAAATCGGTGCGGTGACGCGCTTTTTTTCCGGCCATCTTTTTTTTTTTGCCAACAGGAAAATATGTGATACATTGTATACGTGGGGACCAAATTTCTCATATACAAAGAATGTTGGCTAAGAGAGGCCTCACAAATCGCGCAAACGGTCTACCCCTATGTGAAAAAGTCGTTTAGAGCACAGCACGGCAGAATTCCAATCGATCCAGCAATTTTGGCTGCAATTGGACATCGTTTCATAGCCAAAAAAAGAAGGAAAAACATAATAAGAATGCCGTCGCGCGGGTCTGGGGCGCGCGACGCGCGCGGAGACCAGAAACTGGAGACTTTTTTGGCCTAAGGCTAGAATCAGTCTAATTAGCTATGTAAAAATAAAAGCAACAATTGATATGAAAAATGTTTATTCACTGGCTGTCATCTTAGGCCATGAAGGACGAACTCTAGAGATGGCTGCCTAATATTTAATATCTCTTTTCTACACAGAAAATCGGGATGAACCGAGTCCTCCATCAGATGTTCTTCGATCACGCGGCAGAGAGCGCCGCCAAAGCCACTTCATCGGCAGTGGTGTGGAGGTGGAATCTCGCCTTCCAGGGGGCTCCCTCTATGGTGACAGTCACGAGTGGCTCATAGCCCCTGATGCCTTTGTTGTCATTCAAGGTTTCTTCCTCAAGACACTCCAAAACTATTGGGTGCCCCGCTACCTCCTTCATTGCAAGACATGGCTTCGGCACCAACCACAAGTGTCTGTGTATAGACCCAACAGCTATGCAGTCCGGGTTCGTAGCTTATCCGATCTTGTTGAGGAAGGCGAAGAAGAGTCGGCAGAGGGTACTGGAAAATCCAAACAGGTAATCCGCACCAGGTTGAAGAAACAGAGTGCTTTCAATCTGTTGTCAATGTTCAGCTCACCAGGTGTGCGTCGATCAGAACTGGCAGCTATCCTTAAACTCGAAGACACAGGGGAAACGGTGGGTGGTAAACCCAGCACTGAGGTAGATAGTGCCGAGGCAGATGCAAAGGAGGGATGGAGGACGGAAGACTTCCCATTGCCGAAAATCTCGGAGGAGAGTGGAGTGAGCACAGAGAGTAGGAAGTCATCCGCAAAGAGTCCATCGACTATCTCACCAGTTGCATCGCCAGAGCAACCTCGTTCTGCTGTTATCACTCCAGTAAAGTCCCATGAAGAAGACAAATCTTTATCTGGTTAGAAACCTCTTTTTGCCATCTTCTTCCTTCTACTGCATACTGTTATGTTAAAAAAAATTATAATAAAAAAAATAAGGCTCTTATTTCCCTATTATTTTTATTATACCACCTTCATTCTAACACAATCTGCTATATCATTTCTTCAGCAACTCCTGAGCCTCCAAGTAGATCTCCCGAGGCCAAAAATGATCAGGCAAGAAGTCCTAAAGGATCTCTTACCACCCTTGATTTGGCAAGGAATGAGAGCACTGCACAGAAGCAAAGTACCCAGTCATCTTCCAGTGGTGTCCCTGGCATGTCTGCTCCCGAGGGTGATAAACACTTGTCAAGATTTCCACCAGGTGGAAGGATGCGCCGGAGCAGCGTGCCGGTGCCATACCAAATTAGCCGGGATTCGAGCTCATCCTCGGTCGGACGAAGCTCTGTCTCCGGAGATTCTATACATACTCCATCTCTGCGTAGGATGTCCCTCCTATCTAGCACTGGTCTGGAACCATCATCGAGTAGCCTGAGTGGCGCTCGTGGTGTGACTGCTGCTTCACCTAAGAAGCCCAATAAACCGCCTCGTCGAGCCCGAGCCATGTCTATGGAGTTCAGACTTGCAGATTTTTCAATGATGATAAAATCACTGGATTCAGCTGGTGGGAGCGCAGCAACAGATGGAGAAAAAAAGCCTGGATCGGACAAGATTGCTGCTATAGGAATGCCACAGCTTGAGGCGGATATTGAAGCGCTACAGACCCACCAGGAGCAGGAAGAGCGCAGGAAGGCACAGAAATTGACAAGTAAGAGGCATCGGAGGAGATCTGTTGTCGAGGGAGACGGAGAAGTTGCAGATGGGAAACTTGGTAAGAAGGGTCTCAAGGAAGGTAAAGGCATAGACGCACTTGGAAAAGGGTACCAGCGTGGTCGCAGAGGCTCAACTGGTTATAGGCGTTCTGGACAACAGGTAGGCCAACTTACAAGAGCAAACCTGGCCATGCTGGAAGCTGTCCACAGAGGGAAGTGGAAGCCATCGAGTTTAATGAGACGTAAAAGTACAGGAATGAGGGATGCTGGGAAACCTGGTCATCTTCTTGGAAAATATGGGCTTCACAAAGCTGAAGTGCAGGAGGATACAGAGCCAGCCAAAGACTACAGTAGCCTGACATTCAAGGAGAAACTAGAGCAGGACACTAACAAGCTAGCAAGGATACCTATGCTTTCTCCATCTCAGCTAGGACCAAGTATGGCCAGTGAAAGTCTTACTGAAAGTACATTCTCTATTGGTCTAAAACTTCCCAATATTAAAGCAGAAGTGCATCTAAAACAGCAGGCAGCAATGAGCATCTGCAAGCCCTCCTACAGAGGTTACGGTCTAGGAGAGATCAACTTCCATCAAAAGCATCGCTTGTTGATTGGTGCAATCTCAGCTGACAAATTAGCCGGAAGTCCCCTGTACAGTTTTCTCCAGCAGCGTCATTCTGAAACTGAGCTTAGTTATTTGAAATTCTGGCGTGTGTCCCAGGAGTATCTGACGACTGGAACTTACAGCAGTGACATCGAAGGCTGCCTGTCCAGGCATCATCTTGCTAGGCACATAAAGGCCACATTTCTAACTCAGACCGGAGAATGCCACATCTCCCTAGGGGACGGTCTGGTCAGTGAGTTGTGCCAGCAACTACCGCAAGACACGGCTGATGAGCTGTTGGTTCATGCTCAGAATTTAGCTTGTGAAGCCCTTCAAGAAGGCTTGAAGGATTTCCAAAGATGCGACCTGGAGGAATTTCTGTCAAAAACAGTATGTAAATTCCATCAACTTATCATGTCATTCATTTTCTAAAAATCCAAGTTTCAAAGTATATGTTAACCATGCATAACCATAAAAATTAATTGGGTCAAATTTAGAAAATATTTGCCCCAGAATTTAAGTCCAACTATTTATTATTTTTCCCTGCAAGTTGTTTTCAAAATGACAATTTTAAAAGTCAATTAATTTTTAATTTTGCTGTTGAAATCTCAACACAGAATATGTCAGAAAAGTATTAATTTAGTTTATGTACTATTCTAAACGGTGGGTTTGAAGATCCTTTCCAACAGTTCTTTTGATTCCATCCATTTTTCAAGACTTCACGGAAAAACTTCCAGCTCGATGCTTACTCTCGACCGAAGGCCCGCCCCACTGGATTCCCGGATTGCCTTCCACAGAAGGGAAGCACCGACTCGCTTCCATTCATCGAGACCTCAAGTCATGCAATTAACCAGTTAGTAAAGACTGCCCGGGAAAACGCAGAAGGTGGAGGGGTTGGCAAGAGGGAATTGGAAGAAGGACCTGTGAGCTCAATAGCACCATATAGAATGTGGAGAGCCCTGCAGCTGGCAGAGAGTGCCTCAAGGGCAGGTGCTTGGCCCAATTTACTTCATTCATTTATTTCTTTTTGGTAATCTAAAAGAACAAACATAAATGACTCTCAGTTTTACATAAAACTATAAAGTTGGCGTAAATTTGATGATGTCAAACATTGCTGGAAATATTTATATCTCAGGTGCATGCTGTTGTTTTTAATATAGGTTTTCCCGGTCATTTTCGGCAATTGAGCGGCCAATTTAAACGCCGCGTCATTCCATTTCGCGCGAAACTGCAAGCACCTCAAAATAGTCATTCAATTTCACTTAATGTGCAAGCAAATGTTCACTTGCGACAGGCAATTAAAAAGAACCACCATTCAATTTAAAATTCCATTCGAACAGCATTCAAATTCGCAACGGCTTTTTGCAGCGTGCGTATAGTCATTCAAATTCGTTTTGGGGCAGGCATTTCTGAGAATTGTCCAGCTGATTTGGCGTTTTGTTAATCTGTAATTATGGTTGCTACCGCAAGATTGTAAAATGTATAAAAAGGGTTCACTTCTTGTATGAGAATCACTTTGCTGATGTCCCCTTCGATTGCTTGTAATTGAAGATTGAAAAAATGGCAGCTCGTGTTCGCTACGCGAGAGTATCTAATGTTGATCGGGAACGGCTGATTGATGCATTCGAAGGGAATGATTTAGATTACCTTGAGCTTGCAGACAACTTGAACATCAACAGGTCCACAGCTAGATCGATTGTCGCAACTTATTTGAGATCAGGACGAAGAGAGAGGTTGGACAGAGGAGGGGCAACTCATTTCAGGATGGATGATGAGATGCGACACCATTTGCACGACATCCTGGACACCAATCCCCTCTTGACACTTAAGCAGATGGAAGCCAGTCTGATTGAGCATCTACCAGACAAGCCCAGGGTTTCAACTACCACCATAGCCAGGGCCTTAGATGGAATGATGATGACGTTGAAACTTGTGGAAGATGTTCCTGATGCCAGAAACTCCCCTGCAGTTCTCGATCAACGAGTTCAGTATGCCGAATGGTTCTGGAGCATGGTGTTCTGGCACACCTTATATTTATTGACGAGACAGGATACAAATATCTGGACCCGGCGATCCCAAGGCAGAGCCCCACGAGGGATTCAGCAAGACGAGTCGTCCACAGACAACGAGGGAGAAATTGCAACGTCATCTTTGCTGTTTCCAGTGAAGTAGGTTTAGTGCACCATCGAATTGCATTTGAAACTATGACACGAGAGAGATTTGAGGAGTTTCTGCTGCCACAATCGAACAATGCGCAGATCTGTTCCCAGAAGACGAGCCCGTAATCCTCATTTGCGACAATGCAAGGCCTCACGTTCGTGCCCAACTCCCTGAAGATGTCAACCCAGTGATCTCTCTGAAGCGACTCCTCCATATTCCCCTTTCCTAAACTGCACAGAGATGGCACATTCTGCATTTAAGGCTGCAGTCAAGCGGACTCTTGGGCTACCAGAGTGGCAACAACGAATCGGAGACAGACAGGCTGCACAGGCAGGAGGGATGAACATGCAACAGTGGAGATGTGAGATTCTACAACAAGCAGCTGTACAGAATGTAGATGTCATCACCCAAGCAAAATGCGCGCAGTGGTATAACCATAGCCAAACCTACATGCCTAGATGCATGGCACGCCAACAGATAGATGGTTAAGAAAACACACTAAATAAAGAAATAAAGAAGTAAAGAAATAAAGAAGTAAAGAAATAAAGAAGTAAAGAAACAAAGAAATAAAGAAATAAAGAAGTAAAGAAATAAAGAAATAAAGAAGTAAAGAAACAAAGAAATAAAGAAATAAATAAATAAAGAAGTAAAGAAACAAAGAAATAAAGAAGTAAAGAAACAAAGAAATAAAGAAATAAAGAAATAAAGAAGTAAAGAAATAAAGAAGTAAAGAAATAAAGAAGTAAAGAAACAAAGAAATAAAGAAATAAAGAAGTAAAGAAGTAAAGGAACAAAGACATAAAGAAATATAGATGTAAAGAAATCATAGTGTGCATTTGTTTGCTCATTTTGCGAAATTGGTTGTCACAAAAACGAAAACGTAAGTAACAAACTGGTAGAAATCTTTGCTTGCGCCTACTCTGCTAAATTGAATGCCGATTTCGCATGGCTAAACTGAACGACTGTTAAGTTCAATTGAATGCAATGCTATATAAATTCGGATGCATCAAAGTGAAATTGAATGACGGTTTCAACTGAAGAGGCAAAATCACTTAAATAAGAATGCATGAACACGAAAATGGCCGCTCAATTGCCGAAACTGACCGGGAAAACCTATAGTAAAATGAATGAAATCGAATTACTGTCATCTGAAGACAGAATTTCCACGTTGGAATGACTACAAAAATCTGAATGTTTTCCCCTGTTTTCTCGTTAACGACACAATGAAATAAGCTGAAACTAACAATGTTTGTTTTTATTATACATATATCTTCATTCTTATGAAGTATGAAAGCCAGTAGCGGAACAAGTTACCGCCGGGCCGGGGGGGCAGAGCGCACGGTCGGCCCCCGGCATCATTCCCTAACCACACGTGATTTCCGAGAGACCCGTCATGATTACACTTCATGTTTTCAGGGGAGCTCAAAATAAAGAAAGGGCCCGGTTGATTTGTGTAAGTTCCAGCTCGGGCCCGGTCCCCCAACCACCCCCACCCCCCCCACCCCCACCCCCCTCCACCAGAATGTTAAAAAAAATATATAATTTTTTTTAAATTTTATTTTTTTCTTTGGGGAGGGGTCCGGGCCCCCCCCCTCCGGGCCGGGGGACGGCTGCCCCCCCAGCCCCCCCTGACGGTCCGCCACTGATGAAAGCATTAACCAACATTTTACCAAATACTGGCAGGAATAGGTACATAATTATTTTCTTTGATTTTTAACCAATGTCCATCAACTTATATTGTCTTTATTAAAATTGACGAAAAGTTTCTGAAAAGAACCAAAGGAATTAACTTGACAGAAAGCTGAAAGCATTGCCAAGAACCAGCCTCATGCAGTATACATTACATGACAATTTGGCTGGTGACTTATTTGTGCTAAGCAAACATATTCTGTGCTCAGCAAACTTGTGTATTTAGCAGTTATATGAAATTGACCCAGACTTTAGTTAATCATCACGGTTCTTCACAACTCAGAAGAGATTATTCATTCACATTATGCCACTGCAAACATACTTGTTTAGTTCTTCCAACACACATCTACTGTCTTAAGTAAAGTCTTACTTGAAAAACTATTCATCGAATTGCATTGTTGATGCAATTATAGTGGCTGAACTAGCCGGAGCGAGTGATCCCAGTGACCCGGACAGTGACAGTGAAGATGAAGGAAGTCTCCGACGAAAACTCACCACAGTCTACAGAAAACGTAATGTCTTCTTCATTTGTTGTAATTTTATTAAATTCTTTTCATTTGTTGTTTTCATATTATAAATGATGGGATTTCATTGTGTTTAAAAGAGGAACCCCAAACAATTTTCCCTCTGGGGGTGGGATGTGCCAAGAATATTGTCCCTACCAAGAACTACGCTCCAGCCCTTCCAAGATAGACCAGTCAACTCTGACAATGGTGAAAGTCAGTCGTATTTAATCGTCATTTGGATTGGATCAAAATGAAGATGCTCTTTCATGTAGTTTTACCTTGATATAGATTAATACGTTGTTTTTTTAAAACTATTTCACAAACATGATTTGTTATTGCAGTTATTGCTTAGTTGTAGAAAGTAAATTAGATACTTTGACATGAGATATAAAACAAACATTCGGAAGTTTTTTTAATTGCAACAGTACTAATTTCCGGTAAAAGGGAAGCCCCAATCCTTCTTCCCTGTGGGGATGGGATGCAGCCAAGAAAACCAAGGAGAACATTTACTTCGAAATTATATATAATTCACCAAAATGGTTGTTACGAGCTTGGTTTAACAATAAAAAGTGCCCAAATGAATATATGACGGGACCCACCATAAATTCCTTTCGGATTCCTTTCGGTACATATTTGCTGTAAAACCATATTTTTTACGAATATTTTGAGAAATGTGTCATTTTACAGCATTTGTCCCTGACAATCGAAAATAAAGAGCTGCTGTTAAAATAGCGAGAGCTGCTGTTAAAATAGCGAGAGCTGCTGTTAAAATAGCGAAAATCACAGGCGACACATCTTTAAATAAATCTAAGTGCTCATTTTAGTCAGTACAAATCTCATTCTTCAATCAAAAGGCAAACCAAAGCCGGTAAAAGACTATGGTCCAAGGCCATCTTATGGTCTGTTGAGCAGACGAGAGAGAGGAGCACTGCGGGTAGTGCAGACAAGGCAGAGTGTACACACGACGGACGATGATGCATCCAGTGCCGGTGGGAAAGCAGTCTGCCGTGCCATCAAGAAGGATGGGAAAACTATACAGAGACCCCCTAGACCAAAGTAAATAACCAAGTTAAAGAAAATTCATCGCCCGTGTCTTACCGGCAATCTCCGATTGTTTTGGTTTTCGTTGGAACAAATACTTTGAAATGTGATATTTCACAAAATAATTGTTGCCTTGGTTTTACAGTAAAAAGGTGTAAATTGTGACAGGACCTACCATAAATTCATTTCGGTACATATTTACTGTAAAACCAGTTTTCTCACATTTATTTTGAGATACAATAAACAATAATCCGATGAAAAAGAAGATTTCCGGAATTTGCCGTTAAAATTGCCGTTATAACACGGGCGACACATCTTTAACAGCGTCAGTATTAGAATTATTGTATACATTTAATTTATTCGGCAGCAATGAGTTTTTACTGTGGCATGAACTTTAAAGAAATTGTACACTGTTGGTAAAATGTCTGTGAATGGATTCACACTATGAAGAGAGTCAAGATTATGTATAGAAATCACGTGAAAGTATCAACATATTTTGTTGTGGATGCAATCATACTATGAAGAGAGTCAAGATTATGTATAAAAATCACGTGAAAGTATCAACATATTTTGTTGTGGATGAATTCACACTAATGAAGAGAGTCAAGATTATGTATAGAAATCACGTGAAAGTATCAACATATTTTGTTGTAAATGCATTCATACTATGAAGAGAATCAAGATTATGTATAGAAATCACGTGAAAGTTTCAACATATTTTGTTGTGGATGCAATTCACACTATGAAGAGAGTCAAGATTATGTATAGAAATCACGTGAAAGTATCAACATATTTTGTTGTGGATGAATTCACACTAATGAAGAGAGTCAAGATTATGTATAGAAATCACGTGAAAGTATCAACATATTTTGTTGTGGATGAATTCACACTAATGAAGAGAGTCAAGATTATGTATAGAAATCACGTGAAAGTATCAACATATTTTGTTGTAAATGCATTCATACTATGAAGAGAATCAAGATTATGTATAGAAATCACGTGAAAGTTTCAACATATTTTGTTGTGAATGCAATTCATACTAGGAAGAAAGTCAAGATTATGTATAGAAATCACGTGAAAGTATCAACATATTTTGTTGTGGATGAATTCACACTAATGAAGAGAGTCAAGATTATGTATAGAAATCACGTGAAAGTTTCAACATATTTTGTTGTGGATGCAATTCACACTATGAAGAGAGTCAAGATTATGTATAGAAATCACGTGAAAGTATCAACATATTTTGTTGAAAATGCATTCATACTATGAAGAGAATCAAGATTATGTATAGAAATCATGTGAAAGTTTCAACATATTTTGTTGTGAATGCAATTCATACTACTACTAGGAAGAGAATCAAGATTATGTATAGAAATCACGTGAAAGTTTCAACATATTTTGTTGTGAATGCAATTCACACTAGGAAGAGAATCAAGATTATGTATAGAAATCACGTGAAAGTTTCAACATATTTTGTTGTGAATGCAATTCACACTATGAAGAGAATCAAGATTATGTATAGAAATCATGTGAAAGTTTCAACATATTTTGTTGTGGATGCATTTCACACTATGAAGAGAGTCAAGATTATGTATAGAAATCATGTGAAAGTTTCAACATATTTTGTTGTGGATGCAATTCATACTAGGAAGAGAATCAAGATTATGTATAGAAATCATGTGAAAGTTTCAACATATTTTGTTGTGGATGCAATTCACACTATGAAGAGAATCAAGATTATGTATAGAAATCACGTGAAAGTTTCAACATATTTTTTTGTGAATGCAATTCACACTATGAAGAGAGTCAAGATTATGTATAGAAATCACGTGAAAGTATCAACATATTTTGTTGTGGATGCAATTCACACTATGAAGAGAATCAAGATTATGTATAGAAATCACGTGAAAGTTTCAACATATTTTGTTGTAAATGCATTCATACTATGAAGAGAATCAAGATTATGTATAGAAATCACGTGAAAGTTTCAACATATTTTGTTGTAAATGCATTCATACTATGAAGAGAATCAAGATTATGTATAGAAATCACGTGAAAGTTTCAACATATTTTGTTGTGGATGCAATTCACACTATGAAGAGAATCAAGATTATGTATAGAAATCACGTGAAAGTTTCAACATATTTTGTTGTGAATGCAATTCATACTAGGAAGAGAATCAAGATTATGTATAGAAATCATGTGAAAGTTTCAACATATTTTGTTGTGAATGCAATTCATACTAGGAAGAGAATCAAGATTATGTATAGAAATCATGTGAAAGTTTCAACATATTTTGTTGTGGATGCAATTCACACTAGGAAGAGAATCAAGATTATGTATAGAAATCACGTGAAAGTTTCAACATATTTTTTTGTGAATGCAATTCACACTATGAAGAGAGTCAAGATTATGTATAGAAATCACGTGAAAGTATCAACATATTTTGTTGTGGATGCAATTCACACTATGAAGAGAATCAAGATTATGTATAGAAATCACGTGAAAGTTTCAACATATTTTGTTGTGAATGCAATTCATACTAGGAAGAGAATCAATATTATGTATAGAAATCATGTGAAAGTTTCAACATATTTTGTTGTGAATGCAATTCATACTATGAAGAGAATCAATATTATGTATAGAAATCATGTGAAAGTTTCAACATATTTTGTTGTGCCATTAACGAGAAAATAGTGAAAATGCTTGCATTCATTATAATGTGGAAGATGGATCCATAGAGATCCATTTCACGATTTCTAAGAAATGACAGCATGTCAGACAAAATAATTTCTCAAACTTCATATCAAGTTAGTTTTTATATTATGATTCACTAATTATCAAAGGTCTACACTCCCTTTAAGGGATTGGAGCAACAAACAGAAAATTAAAGTTTCTACATCAGCGATATTTGGCGACCCCTACTACGGACCGAAGAATCTTCCATATCCAAAGTCCACAACCTACCACAGACCGAGGGATCTCCTACATCCTAAGTCAACCACCCTCCCTCCCCCTGTGCTTGTTAACAACTGATTCAGTTCAGTGAGCACACACTCCTCTCCCCCACTCCAAGCATCCCAGCCCCCACCAGTTTCCCGCCTGCACGCTTTAACGTATTGCCCATGTTTTACCGGGAGTTTCCAATTTTTCGTTTATTATTTTCTTTTAAAAAGGAAAACAAATACTTTGAAATTATATTTCACAAGATAATTATCAGAAGCTTGGTTTTACAGTAAAAAGTGTAAAAATTAATTTATAATGGCACCCGCCATAGATATTCATTCCAGTACATTTTTACTGTAAAACTATGCTTCTCACAGTTATTTTAAAAATTTATTTTCACTTTCTCAAGTAAAATATCAGTATTCTGATGAAAAAGAAATATTTCAGAAAATTATTTCATTAAATAAGCGAATTACACTTAATACATCTTTAAGGTTCTTTTTAAGACTATTTCCTTTCTTCTTTCCAACGAAGGACCTTCCAGGATGTGCTTCGCGACACCAGCCACCAGGAGTTTCTCAAGCGATTCTTGGTTCAGAAGCTAGCTGACCTCCCCTTGTTGTTCTGGCAAGCAGTGGAGAGCATGAAAACAACATGTAGAGATGCCAAGGGCCGTCAGTCACGAACCATCTTACTTGTGCGAAAGTTCTTTTGCAAGAGTACCGATTTTGGTAATAACTAAATCATCAAACAAATAAAATGTCTTCACAAATATACTCTGTTCTGTTTTTATCCCTACTTATCTCTTTCTACCCATATAGTTGAAATATTGGTACTTTTAACTGGGACAATATCGACACGATCTACAGGGCATGGAATCGGAGTGCCAGTTTTAGATTAACTCAGTGACTGAAAATAATACCTCTTAGAAAGGTTATATTACCGTTGCTGCTGCATAAATGAGACAGTATAATTTAGTCAAGTAAGACGGTGACACCATGTGAAATTCTCTATTGAGTAGTAATTAGTTCTGAAAAAAAAACCTGGAGGTTACAACTCGACGTTTCGATCAGTATGCTCTGATCGTCCTCTGATCGGAGAATGTAAATTTCAGTCACTGTGTTCATCTTAACCTAGGACCCCGATTCCATGCCCTGTTCAAAGTCTGTTCTGATTGTGACGATACTGTCCCTTTAATTAAGTGAAGATGTTTGTGTTGTGTACGGTATTTAATAAGAAGGTACAGAAAAACAAATCGAATTCCTGTAATGGTCTGATTCCAAGACTACCATTATGTATCGAATTCCTGTAATGGTCTGATTCCAAGACTACCATTATGTAAGACTGGTTTTACTTTTGGTCAATGCTTGATTTATTTGCTAAAAACGGCAAAATGTTTTTATGATTTTATTGTACTGGAAACAAATATTATTCTTTCAAGCTGAGCTATTGTAATTTCCAAGTGTCAGAATGGGGTGCTGAAAGCTTAATCTCAATTTCAGTGGTTTTTGAGGCTTTTGTGACTGAGGCAAGTGTTTGAGCGAAGGATCAGTGGCACTAATCAACTCCCTCGCCCCTTAATCAAAGCTCCTTACCAGTCCTCTGGATTCCCCCCGAAGAATATTACTGATAAAAATCTTCACATTGAAATGCAGGTGGTGCCTTACAGTGCGATGCAGAAATCATACAGGACATCCCCAACCTAGATAAGGTTACTCCTCAGATGTTGATGTCGGCCCAGGCATGCGTTGCAAGAAGCATGGAGGAACGGTGGTAAGATGACAACTATGACTACTAAAATCTCAGTCTGTTAATCTCTTTCACAATTAAACTGTTTCTACCACTCCACCGCTCTCAGTGCTTCCTCTGACCTCATCTCCCTTTTCAAGACGTACATCCTCCATCTAATCCTTCCTAGTACCGTTCCTCATAACCCCCATCATCATCCACCCCTCCTCATCTCAAGCATTTATCCATCTCCAGGTGCGTATCCAAAGGGGCATGGGATCAATTCCCCCCTCGCCTTGGACCCATTTTCTTGGTTTTTTTTCTTCAAAATGAGATAAAATTGGCCCCACAGCGCAATATTTGACCCCATTTTTACCCTTGAAAGAGGGGGAATTAAGATCAGAGCAGACTTTCAAGAAGGGCATGGAATCGGTGTTCTAGTTTAAGATGAACACAGTGACTGAAATATACTGGCTCATTTATGCAGCAGCAACGGTAATATGACCTTATCATGTGGGGTATTATTTTCAGTCACTGAGTTAATCTAAAACTAGCACTCCGATTCCATGCCCTGTTGATAGTGACGATACTGCCCCTTTAACTGTTCTGTGACCTCAGTCAAACTATTTTCTATACCTGTCTCACTCCCTTCATTCAGTCTGCCCAGTATCTCTCTCTTTCTTCATACACAGATGTTGCAAACATGACCATCCTACCTGAACATGCTTCCCCCAATTAATCCCCACAGCGAAATATTTGACCCTATATTTACCCTTGAAAGAGAGGGACTTAACTGTTCAGTGACCCCGGTCAACATATTTTCTGTACCTGTCTCTATCACCCCTCACTCCCTTCATCCAGTCTGCCCAGTATCCCTCTTATTCTTCATACACTGATGCTGCATACATGACCATCGTACCTGAACATGCTTCGCGATAATTATCTCATCTAGGTTTGAGCAGTATCAAGATACCTTCCCCGACGAGGCGTCGGATGAGGAGAATGAGGAAGGAAGCACAGAGGGAGAACCAATAATTCCCCCAAGACAGAAAAATGTAAGTCCAATTTAACACGTTCCCTTGTGCGTGTGCTTTTCATTAATTCCTTCTTAATGTCTAATTCCTTCTTAATTGGATTGGTTGAGTGTCTGAGAACTGCAAGAAAAACATGGACGCATATATATGCTCATTTATAAAGCATGCATTGATTTTTTACATGTTTATGTATATGAACACAGTTTTTAAGATTTAAGGCTTCGCATGGTGGAGTATTGATATCGTTTCGGTTTGCGGTAACACCATGTGTTTATCTCAACTCAGTGGCGTAACTATGGGGCAACGTCCCCCCCATGCCCCCAGCCGAGGTCCGTTCCCCCCCCCCCCCAGGTTCCCCCATTCAGAATTTTGAAAAATTAGGTCCATATTCGAGACTGCAGGATTCAAGTATTGACATGTCCCCCTAGAAAAAGTGGTGCACCCCCAAGTGCCCCCTGAAAATTGGACCCTAGTTACGCTACTGTCTCAACTATCGCCAAGTGGGGTAACAGGTTCTCAGGCGCGTAGCCGGCCTTCTTAGTGTATGGGGGGGCAAAGCAATTTTTTGTCCCCATTTTAATGTTCAGAGGATTTAAGTTGGTTTGGTTACGTTTCAGCATTGGACAACTAAACCGTGAGTAAAAACATCCCTCTTTATTTGATTTGTCAAGAACGACCATTATTCTGTTTACAAACAATCCAAATGAACTTATGTAAAAATCCTGTTGGTATACCTTACACATTATGATCACTTTCTTGGTTGTGTTAAAGTGTAACAGTATATTAACAATATCAAACGTTTACAAATAAATACTAGTACATGTAGGTACATGCATGTATCTCAATATCAAATAATGAGAAGTAGATCACATCGTGGTATAAAAAGAAGTACCGAGTCCAGTTTGTCTTGTCTTTTGCCAAATTTTTGCCATCCCCATTTTATCCCTGAAAATTTCTGTGGGGGGCACTTTTCCCCCTGCCCCACTGGCTACGCCACTCTTTGTGACATGTACAGAGGATGGCCGTTTAGCATTTTTAATGCATTCCTAAACGCGTTTATGTTAAGGTTAGTGTGTATAATGTCAACTAAAACTACAAGATTTATAAGTCCCTTGTGATTTTAGAGAAAAACTACAAGGCGAAATATTTTTGTAACCCCTTGTTGTTAATTATTGGCGAAAAAATGCAAGAATGGGGTTTTTGGGGAAAAATACAAGGCTTACCCTTTGTGATTTTGTTGGTGGGAAACTACTAACCCTTCGTGAACTTTTTATGGGAAACTACAAGACTTATCTGGGGGAACTGCAAACGTGTAATATTTGATTGATTGACGGATTCATTCATTCATTCATTCATTTTATTTTTTTATTTTTTAAATTAACAAAAAAAATATTTATTACATTTTGTATTTATTTATTTTATTTTATTTTATTATTATTATTAATTTTTTTTTTGGGGGGGATGGAGATTACCTGAGGCTTATGTGGTTTTAATTTTGGAAAAGACCGATCACATGCGATTTATTTACTTTTTTTGTGAGTTTCGTTTTTTTTTTTCCCCTTCACCCTATTTATATAAACCCCTATTTATATTTTTCCCCTACACCCTATTTATATAAACTCGCATAAAATTATTTATTTAAATAATGTAAACAATTTCTGCAGACAAAGAAAATAAATTATTGAAATTATGTTAAATTTCTGCAGAAAGTTAGTCAGAGGTAATGACCAGGCATTGGGGAGCGTTGAATCTTCTAGGCGAACCCAGCGTGATAACCACCTTAGCACCTTTCTGGGGGAATCGGCAGACCCCCGGTCCCTCCTTTACTTTCCCGCACCGTAACCAACTATCGAATAGGGGAGAAACATGGCGGCCCCCAAACCGTTGCTGCTGCCGCAACTGCCATGTCCCTGAATTAGGTCTGTTCTAGGGCTTCGAACCGGTGCGTCCCAGCTCTGGAAGCCCCGCGATTGACACTTCCAGTGGTCCGGCCAACCCGCTGCGCCATCTGGACCATGTTGGTATTAGACAGGTTAAATTAAACCTACTTAAATAAAGGGTTTGAATTGTGTAGCTACACAATAAAAGAAAAAACGCAGGTGGGATTCGAACCG
Organism: Zoroaster sp. YZ-2022; assembly: GCA_029582265.1. Classification (NCBI taxonomy): domain Eukaryota; kingdom Metazoa; phylum Echinodermata; class Asteroidea; order Forcipulatida; family Zoroasteridae; genus Zoroaster; species Zoroaster sp. YZ-2022. Next base: position 33,502,075 of record CM055822.1, read on the forward strand.
GGATCGCTTGTACAGAAGTCAAGTGTCTTATCCATTAAACCACCGCTTCATCTGATTATTCGCAATGGAATGAGATTCATCATCATTTGATAAGATGGACAAAAGGGAACGCTCATCGAGTTTTTTGAGTTTAGGTCTTTCCATTAATATTCAATTGTTAATGTTGCCGGTACATATTCAGTTCTTGAATATTTATTTATAATAATATAACAATAGCGGCTTCAACGCTTTTGCCATTTGTTGAACGAGGTCCTAACTGATAAATTGTTTCTGATCATCGGTCGCTTCGAAATCGGTGCGGTGACGCTTTTTTTTGGGGGGGGGGGCGGAGGGCAACAGGGAAATACGTAATACATTGTATACGCCGGGACCAAATTTCCCATATACAAAGTATGGTGGCTAAGAGAGGCCTCACAAATCGGGAAAAATTTATACCCCTATTGTCTTTTGCCAAATTTTTGCCATCCCCATTTTATCCCCCACACTGCAGGTTCTGAAAAGAACACAATTCGTATCTTGACTGTCGCTGAGTGAGATTATGGTTCAGGGGAGAACCAATATCAGGCAACTCATGTCTCAACTATCGCTAAGTGAGAATGTGGTTCAGGGAGAAACATTGGGACTTCACAGGGTCTTGTCAATACGTTTCGATTTATGCTCTAATCTTCTGCAAACTGAAACATAGTTTTTATTATCTATTTCGAACATGGCTTGATTGGCCAATGACATGGATTGATAATGATGTCATAGCAGCGGCGTAGCCAGGACTTTTTCAGTGGGGGCACAGGGGGCATTGCTTTTCAGTGGGGGGGGGGGGCAGGGGTATGGGTTTTTCCCTTTTCTTTTTCTTTTCTTTTTGGGGCACTATCGGGATATTTAGTGGGGGAACCTGGGGGGGGGGGCACTGGAAATTTGTGTGTGTGTGTGGGGGGGGGGGGACGTTCCCCCAGGCCCACCGTGGCTATGCCGCTGTGTCATAGACACTGCATCTGCCAAGACAACATGCAAATAAATTGTCAGAGATCAATCTTTAACAAAAATAAGACACATCAGTGAACAATACAATCATTTTCACACCTACGCGTAGGTCTGTTGGCACCCTTTGTTTGTTCTACATATATTATTTAATGTAAATGTTGACCAGTCTATCCATGGTCTATCCAACTTGGTTCCTCCTGTTGGGGTGTTTGAGCAAGAAACTCGGCTTTCCGCCTCTCCTCACCCATACACCCTAGCTATACCTAGATGTTAGAACAAGAGCTACACTAATATATTTTTTCCCACGTGCTGCTTCTCTTTGGAATTCCTTGCCTGGTGTATGTTTCCCTTCATCCTACGATCTATCCTGCTTCAAGAGGAATCTCAATTCCCATCTTCAGCTCCTCTGAGTCTATTTACTTTTTATTTTCTTCTATTGTAGCCCCATACCTAGAGTGGCTGCTTTTTAGCCTTGTTCAGGGCGAAATTACATAAACAAATTATTTTAATTAAAATAAGTAAGCAATATGAATGTAGCTGAATTGTTTAACTCGATAACAATGCATGGTGACTACACAAAGAGGCTTCCCATTTTTCAAAATAAATATTAACATCCAATAATTTAAGCCAATTTTATTTGAAAGATTTTACCTACATTATACCTAGGTTACCTATGTTTGTTATTTCTTATGCCTTGTTCACAGAAAGCATTATGGGCGATGTTTATCCACAATGTGACATCATTCCGTCGTGGCTTGATGAACAAGGCAACCCTGGCAGCGTTCAAATCCTTCTTTTCCAAAGAGGTACAACGAGAACTGGAAAGTAAGATGTCTTCAAAATATGACAAAATGTTAATGTCTTGCTTTATTAATCACTCTGTTGACATGTTGGTATTTTTTACAGTTTGATTTAGGCGTGTACGATATGCAACCATGCACTTTAGTACCAATGTATATACACATCCAATTTAGAGAGAAAATACATTTATAAACTGACACACCCAATTTAAACAGAACGTAAACCATTCGTTAACTGACGCACCCAATTTAAAGGGAAAGTAAACCATTCGTTAACTGACACACCCAAGAGAAATTACATTTATAAACTGACACGCTCAATTTAAACAGAACGTAAACCATTCTTAAACTGACACACCCAATCTAAAGGGAAAGTAAACCATTTGTAAACCGACACACCTAATTTAAAGAGAACTTACATTTATAAACTGACACGCCCAATCTAAAGGGAAAGTAAACCATTTGTAAACCGACACACCCAATCCCTCCGAGGTGGGATGTACCCACGACTTTATTCGAAAAGTCTACCTCTCCTCTTTTCAGTGGCATCCCTATTAATGATATTAAAATTATTATCTATGCATTCCCAATAATTTTTTTACATCCAAATAACTTCCACACATGCCCTGCTATGGTCTAGTATTATTTTCAACCTCAGATGACACACGACGGCTGTGTAGTGTAGCTCTCTCCTGTATGACCTGGCACACAGCAAACAGCCATATACTTATGCAGCATCTCTCAGCCATATCTCTCCAGCATGTAACAGAACCCAGACACTCTGTCTGGGGGTAGGGGCGGGGGGGGGGGTGGGGGGGGTTATGCCTGGCACTGGCATGCCGCAAGACATCAAAGAGCACAGCCTGATGCCAAACAGATGGTTCCACTTATCAGAGGGTTAGATCTGGGTAGGTCTTTATGTGTACACAATGGATGGTTGATTTTGTGCACAGACATATGGCAGCAATTTCTTTTCCAGCCCAGGAAAAAAAACTACACAGTTCTGGGAACTGACACCCCTTCTAAGATATGTGGAATGGTCCACTTTAGGATATCAATGACTCCCAGGCCTCTGTGGCTTTTTTTCTGGGAAAAACAATGAAATAAATAACTTCTGCCTCTTGCAGGAGGAGGGCTATCACATCGAGAACTTACATGTATAAACTGACACGCCCAATCTAAAGGGAAAGTAAACCATTCGTTAACTGACACACCCAATTTAAAGAGAACTTACATTTATAAACTGACACGCTCAATTTAAACAGAACGTAAACCATTCGTTAACTGACGCACCCAAGAGAAATTACATTTATAAACTGACACACCCAATTTAAACAGAACGTAAACCATTCTTAAACTGACACACCCAATTTAAAGGGAAAGTAAACCATTCGTTAACTGACACACCCAAGAGAAATTACATTTATAAACTGACACGCCCAATTTAAACAGAACGTAAACCATTCTTAAACTGACACACCCAATCTAAAGGGAAAGTAAACCATTCGTTAACTGAGACACCCAATTTAAAGAGAACTTACATTTATAAACTGACACGCCCAATTTAAACAGAACGTAAACCATTCTTAAACTGACACACCCAATTTAAAGGGAAAGTAAACCATTCGTTAACTGACACACCCAATTTAAAGAGAAAATACATTCGTTAAATGACACGCCCAATTTAAAGGGAAAGTAAACAATTTGTAAACTGACACACCCAATTTAAAGAGAAAATACATTTGTAAACTGACACACCCAATTTAAACAAAACGTAAACCATTCGTTAAATGACGCACCCAATTTAAAGGGAAAGTAAACCATTTGTAAACTGACACACCCATTTGTGATGAAATTTTCACAAGAGGGTTGAGATGAACATACGTTACCGAATACCAATGTTGTACCATCCCTTTAACAATACAATAGTGTTTTTCCTTTTTTTGTGTGGAAACAGAACAAAAACAGACCGGTGTACAGAGCAAACGAATGATCAGTAATAAAATCATCATTGTGGAGAAACTCAAGAATGATCTCAGCTTCTGGGCGGAGGTCGAAAGGTTAGACTCGCATAAATTATAAATTAATTATTGATGATCTAATAGTTCAGTTTGCGGTAACACCATGTGGGTTTGAATTTCAAATATAGATATGGCTATACGGCTAATTATGGGGTGTCATGGCCGAGCGGTCCAGTGCATCAGATTTGTGTTCTGATGGCTGAGTCGTCAGAATGTGGGTTCGAATCCTGACTTGCGTTCTTGAGCAAGACACTTCACTGTACAGTGCTCCTCTTCACCCAGGAGTATAAATGGGTACATGTGAGGGTAGAGGTTGATATTGTGGTTGAAAAAGCTTCCAAAGCGCTACGGTAGCTCAGGGCTGTATACTCCCCAGGGAGCTGAGAAAGTTTAAGTATTGCTATTGGCCCAATGACCAGGGATAACAATAACAATAATAATAATAACGTGTGGACTTATATAGCGCACGTATCCACCAACTGAGTGGTGCTCAAGGCGCATTATATTATTACCCCTGCTCATAAGGCTCATAAATCATTCCTGAAACCATCTCAGCTCCCTGGGGAGTATACAGCTCAATTGCTGCCATTACAGCGCATATAGGGCTAATCAACCAACTCTGCCCTCACAGGTACCCATTTAACCCCTGGGTGGAGAAAAGCAATTATGGTTAAGTGTCTTGCTCAAGGACACAAGTGTCACGGCCGGGATTCGAACCCACAATGTATCCTTTTGACGCTCTATAAATCCAGTTATTATTATTAAGAACCGTTATAGGTCTTTTCTGATTAAGCAATGTTTTTTTTCTTCATGTTATGTATTATCTTTGTGGCGAGGAAGTAAATTATTTCCGAATGAAATATTTCACAAAATAATTGACTGAGGCATTGTTTAACAGTCCTTAGGTGTCACTAATTGACTGGCAATGAATTTATTACACAATGCCATTTATATATATATATATATATTTACTCACTTGATTACTGTCTATCTGTGCCCCAGTCAATTATTACTGGTATGTGAAATGACTACCGGTACTTGAGTGTAATTTACTTCCACTTTCTACAAGGAAAAGATTTATGTACAGATGGTCACTCCTAAAATCATGGTGAATCAATCAATTTATTCACCATTCATATTTATTGACTTAAAATTGAAAATTCAATAAACAAAAATTGATAAACTGATATGCAATTGGCTATTGAATTGATTGTTTTTTATTGATAATTGCTTGCTTGCTTGATTGATTGATCGTTTGATTGACCGATCGACCAATCGATTAATTAATCAATGGTTTATTATTTGAGGGATCCATCAATCAATAAATCTATCAATACTGTTTTTTTTAATTAATCGATATATAGATCAATCGATCAAATAATCAACCAGTTACTTGAATGATCCGATGATTTATTGATTAATTGACTAGGTTTAAAGACTTGGCTGATTCTGCCGCTAGAGCTGCAGCAAGTGGCACATACACAATAGATGATGAGGAATACGTACAGCAAAAAGCCAAGGCAATTATTGATTGCTATATAGATTCACAGGTGCCACCAAAAGTACAGGTACAAAGAATAATATTCAAACCACAAACTCCCTACTGTTTTCTTGATTTTTTGTTCACATTAATTTTCTTTGGATAATTTTTTTCTAAAGAAATTAATATTAAAATTTTCCCCCCAAAATATTAATATTTAAAGTTGTGATGGTTTTGCATTTCTGGGTCTAATATATTTCAGTTAACAGTGAAAATGCATTGGGATTTGTTGTATTTATTCCAACTTGGAATTTTGTGATAAAATTTGATTAATTTTCCTAAACAAAATCAAGGAATATTTAAAACTTTCATCAACTTTACGCAAAGTAAGTTTCATGTAAATCTGTGATCACCTATTGTGATGACATTTTCACAGGATAGTTTAACGATATAATTTATGTACTTGAGTGTCGAAATAAATGTACCAATGTTGTACCTTCTCTTTAAATGCCACATTTTTTCTCTCCCCAGATCAACATCTCCCAAGAACTTGCAGATGACATCTTAAACACAGCTGAAAACGGTCTTATTGAGCGGGGGATATTTCATGATGCTGCAGTCTCCATCTTCAGTGTTTTACTGTACTGCTGGAAAAAGTAAGAGCATATTTCTTCCGATTTTTAACTCAACATTTTGTTGCAATAGTAAATGGCTTATTCCCATTCAGTTTCCACTGGAGTTGGTTAAAGGTATCGGTCATGTTTGAGGGCTGTGAATTTCGCTGCCAAATCAAGCCACAAATGTTTGCAAATATATTTTATTTTTTACTCAACCTTGTGTGGGAGAGGCAGGGTGTCAGCACAAGAAATTGATCCAAAATAGTCCAAAACGGGAAATAGGTGATAATTTTGTAGTTGAACACCACTGAATCACAGATTTACGGGGTCTGTTTTCCACATTTCTTCCCCCTTGATAACAATAATATTTCATTGTTATTATGCACATTTCACAAAATGTTCTCACAAGCTTTACATTATTTCCCCTGGTCACTGGGCCAATATCATTCCTATAATCTTTCTCTCCCTGGGGAGTATACAGCTCATTATATGCAACCTTTTTGGCGCTGCAGGTCTAATCAAACACAATAACTGTCTCTACCCTCACATGTACCAGTATAAACTCCTTGGTGAAAATAAGCAACAACATTACAAGTGTCTTGCTCAAGGACACAAGTACCACAGCTGCGGACATGATTCTGTCATAAGCTATTTTCACTTCAATTTTGGAACTGCTTTACTGCATTTTGTTTATGTGAATCTGACGATTCAAAATCGCGGGTTGGTGATTTATTTGATTTTATCAAAACCCATCAAGATTCTGCAAGGAAAGGTTTGCTCCGCCGAGCACGAAACCAAGCAAAGCTGAACTGTCAACAGAGTCCAAGAAGAAGAAGAAGAAACGAAAGAGGAAACGACACCCATCAACACCGCGTGTAGCTGGTGTCAAGATCAAGACGATCACTGGTACTTCAGGTGAATTAATAATTACCTGTCACTATGAACAACAATACTTCAGCGGCATAGCCACCGGGGGGTGGTGGTGGGCACGTGCCCCCACAAATTTCCGGTTCCCCAGGTGCCCCAAAAAAGAAAAAAACCCATACACCCTGGCCCCCCACTGAAAAGCAATGCCCCCTGTGCCCACCCCCCAACTGAAAAAGTCCTGGCTCCGTCGCTGCACTACTTTAACTGTACTTGTGAAATTTTCTGACTGAGAAGCGTAAGCTGTGATTGGTCTGTGGTTCTCTCAGATTGATGCTATTTGGGTTGTGCGCATTGTAGCCCTCTAGTGGTGAAAATGCTCCAAGTTCTTGCAGATAGGGCATTTCGGCATCAAGTGATCATTGCAGGTACACTTTTTGTGTCATGCAACCATTTTCCACGCACGCGAACATCTGAAAGCAATGAACTGTCGAGTAATTACACAATGTACATATAAAAAAATTACGTGCTTAAAATATAATGCAACAGAGCTATGCGCACTACCATTGCCCTATCTATCTATCTGCGATATGAAAACCTGCACCCTCAACAGCCTGTACAAAGGTAGTGGAAACGTTTTTTTTTTTTTAGCTATTTCATGGCAGGCAACAGTAAAAGTTTTTTTTATGTGCAGTGTTTTTACAAGTTTTGTTAAAAAGTTCAGACGAATAAGATTTGAGATGTAGTGCCTTACTTAAAAATACCAAAAACAAAGAATGCTTGTGTAAAATGTCTCCTCTAACTATCAGATGATTTTAGTACCTGCCTTAGTTTGACCTGAGGTTTGTTTTTGTAAACGAGTGCGACATCATCTATGCTCCCTTTCCATCTTGTAGTTGATGATCCACCCAAGATGCAGTTCTCCCTTCAGAACGGCGTCCAGCTCATCCTCCCACCGAAGCCACATAGCGACGAACGGGAGCGCTTCCGTGCTTTGGTGCGTCAGTTCTACCCAGACGGTAGTCTAGACCACCAGAGCGGAGACGACAAACTGCTGCACTTTTACCAGGTCGCTCAGCAGCTTCATGTACAAGGAGGGCGGCGGATGAGCAGGGCATTGGGGCAGCAGCTACAGCTGGCTGCTGGACATAGTGCTTATTGATCACATGATGAGGTACTATTCAAATTATCAAGTTATACTTTTAAGCCACTATACACTATTGGTAATCTGGGGGGAAAATGTTCACAGTTTGACATGAAACTTACTTGGTGTAAAGTTGATCAAACATCACTTGATATATACTACTCAAAACAATTTAGGGAACACCGGTTTTTTTTAAACATCAAATAGGTTTGAAATGTTCCATGAACCGGGATTTTCATTTGCAACCCCCTCTCTCTTTCAGTAGTCATGTCATGAAATGTGTAATCACTACATGCATCCTTTATCATCCGTTTCATTGTGCAGTTGTTTCTCATCAATTCTGTGAAACATTGTGTTTATCTGAAATAAATGATCTTGCTTTAACTGAGATTATTCCGGTGTTCCCTAAATTGTTTTGAGTAGTATATAATTGTCTCAGGTGCTATCTTTTAAGTAAAATTTGTGAAGTAGTTTCCAAAATGAATTTCTGTCATCCAAACGATGGAATGAATATGAACATCTAATTGCATTGTCACTAAATGTTTTCGTTTATAACATAACAAAGAAATAAGCTGAAACTTTAAAAGGTGGATTAGTATACATGTTAGTGGATTAGTATACATGTTAGTGGATTAGTATACATGTTAGTGGATTAGTATACATGTTAGTGGATTAGTATACATGTTAGTGGATTAGTATACATGTTAGTGGATTAGTATACATGTTAGTGGATTAGTATACATGTTAGTGGATTAGTATACATGTTAGTGGATTAGTATACATGTTAGTGGATTAGTATACATGTTAGTGGATTAGTATACATGTTAGTGGATTAGTATACATGTTAGTGGATTAGTATACATGTTAGTGGATTAGTACACATCTTAACCCTAACCACCCCATATCCTCCAAAATCATCCAAGGGGCACTTTGTTTGGGAAAAATTCAGCACTGTTGGAAACTGGTACTTTCACCCCTTCAAATGGGGCAAAATTACTGCCTGGCAAGAAGTACAGGCCATAAGTGCTGAATACGAAAGATCAACGAATTTTGAAGATAAGGGCATGTTTCCAAAAGTGCACGTGAGGATTTTGGACGATTCAGGAAGGTTCCTAGCCAGAATACCTAGGGGGTTAGGGTTCAGGAAGGTGCCTAGCCACAATACCTATAGGGGGTTAGGGTTCAGGAAGGTTCCTATAGCTAGAATACCTAGGGGGTTAGGGTTAATGCTTTTAAAGTATAGATGCATTTTCATAAATTCTACCAAAAGTGTATACTGGTTTTAAATGAACACTTAAAGTGACAGTATTGTCATGATCAGAGCAGACTTTCAACAGGGCATGGAATTGGTGTTCTAGTTTAAGATGAACACAGTGACTGAAAATTACTAGCTCATTTATATGCAGGCAGCATCGGTAATATGACCTTATCATGTGGGGTATTATTATTTTCAGTCACAGAGTTTTCTAAAACTAGCACTATGATTCCATGCCCTGTTGATCGTGATGATATTGTCCCTTTAATTAACAATCGATGACCTATGACACAGTGCTTATTGATAACATGAGGTAACATCATCAATTTATGCTTTTAAATCAATACTTAATTGACACTCTGTGCATGTAGTTCAAAACCTTGGTGTTACAAAGACAAAAAAATAGCCTTCTTAGAAATCTGAAACAAAACTGGAATTTCAAAAATTAACACTACCTTTTCAGACATCTAGTATACAGTATGTCAAATAGTTCACTTAAGGAAAACAAAATTGTATATTTCAATTAGAATGTTATTGATTTAGCAATTTTCATTTTTAACTTGATAACATAAGTTATTAAACAAATTATATTTCAAGACAAATTTCAAGACAAAAGAAATCATATATTAATAAGTATGTTAACAATCAAAGATGCTTTTATTACAAATCAGCATTGTCCAGTTAATTGCATATAAAATGAATATTCTTGACATATACAACTAACTTAACAAGATAGCTTTCAACGGTAACAATTATTATACCACTAAAACAAATCATATAAAAGATACAATTCAATTCTGTTCAGTCATTCCTTTTTACACTTAAACTTGCAAAATGTGTACATTTCATATATTAAAACTGAAATGTGGTGAGTTTCATATACTTCTCCACAGATGTCACATGACTGCTTCCTTGCCAGTTGATTGGTGTTTAATGTACAAAGGATATCATCACATGACTGCTTCCTTGCCTGTTGATTGGTGTTTAATGTGCAAAGGATATCATCACATGACTGCTTCCTTGCCTGTTGATTGGTGTTTAATGTGCAAAGGATATCATCACATGACTGCTTCCTTGCCTGTTGATTGGTGTTTAATGTGCAAAGGATATCATCACATGACTGCTTACCTGCCTATTGGTAAAATGTCTATAAAGGCATCCATACTTTATAAGAATGAAAATACATGTAAAACAACCTACCTTTGTTGTGTCATTAACAGAAATAATGTTAAAGATTCATTCATAATTGTCGTGTATGTTTCCTTGTAAAAGGAAATGAATCACCAGAGAGGTGAACTATTTCAGATTTGAACTTTTCTACATGCTTTTCAGAAATGACATGTCGGACGGAATTACTTCTCAGAATGTATGGAAACATTTACCATCTGACAACCAAATAAGCTTTTAAATAATTTTTCACTCGCTTTCATTTTGGTTAATTACCAATGGTGTACACATCCGTTTAGTGGAAACAACTACGACATTTGTAATCAAAATGCCAACACCTTAAAGAATGTCTAAGCTTAAAATTACACTTCCCATTCACTCTTTTAACAATTTTGAGCCATGACTTTATTTCAGGACTTTAAACAGGAAAGATACTAATGGAACACACAATTCATTCTTAAAAATTACTACATTTGCCTAACAGAAATTAAATCAATAAATCAACAATCTTTGTCCAAATGTTTGTTTTCATTGCATAGCATAAAATGTAAAGCATTTTAATATAGATTTAATTGTTTTAAAACTAAAGAGAAAAGCAAGAGATTACATACGACAGGAAATGGTTATAGAACAGATACCAGCAAGTTAAAATATAAGTTTTAATACAGCTATAACAAGGTCCACACAAAATGCACACTATTGATAGTTCCCAACAGACTCCATCTTTACGGCTAACTTGGATTTGGCTTTGAACTTTGTCAAGCACTGTAGTTTTTGTGTGCTGAATAATGGGTCATCATTGGCAGTAAATATGGCCGATCTTGCCTTGTGTAATGTGGAGTGAAACATATCGATAGTGGTTGTTCATTGTAGTGAATTAAGGGCTGTAATGCTAATAGAAGAAGTGGGAACCAAGGGTCATTTTTGGGGAAAACCAAATGTTCAGTAAAGTGGTGTCAGTTTCAGAGGCATTCTTATGTAATTACACATTTGGGTAATTAATAATTCCTCTCAAAATAAGCAGGAAAAAAATATTAATTGACCTCAAGTTTTTACGCAGAGCATCATTAATTACTTAATTTTGTGTGGATTTAAAATAATAGTTTATTTAAATTTTCACATGACAACACATCTTCCACAAAACGTTTAGATCCTTTCCTGTCATTTTTGCATATCCTTAATCAATAACTATCAAACAGATTTACTCCAAGGAACTCAAAAATATAAATATTGAAAATATAAGGACAAAAAATATAGTAACCAATCAATTTCAATCTAAAAGTAAAAAAAAGCACACTATTTTTTCCCCACATGCATTATGGACTGATTATACAAATTATACAATAACGATTACATTGCAAATACTGTTAATAAATAGTATTGATCTAAAATTCACAGGTCTAGAGCGTTTAAAACAAATTCAAGAAATACAATTTAAAGGAAAGGTACAACATTAGGATTTGGTAGCGTTCATTTCAACTCTATAGTTTTCAAGAAATATATCATAAAACGTACGATTTTTTATTTGTTAGTTGACACTGCAATTCCTTATTTTTCTTAAATGAAAGCACCTCAGACGAAAATAATTTGCAAGATGATTGATACATGTACCAACTATACACCAAGTAAGTTTTTACATAATAATTGGTCAACCCTCCTACTACTACAATGGTAACAATCAGTCAAAATGTTGACATACTTGCTAAGGTATATCTAGTGCACTTAACCAGTTCGCACCGGGAATAAAGAAGTTTTTCCGAACCCCGTGGTGGGTTTATTTTTACCGCACAAACACGACCAATGGTGCTCACCACAGCATGACCGGGGAGACCGCGTCTTCCACCGTATGCTTATGGCTCGTTGCCACGTCGACCGGGAATCTATACAAATATTCCCGAGAATCCTGTGGCGTGTTTAGACGCTCTCCGATCCGCTGTCCACAAAAAAATTGCGTGTATACACGGCCTCCGACGCGAACTGGTTAAAAGTCGAACACTGTCAAACCTTATGTGTAGTAAGTACATTTACAGGTCAAAATGAGTCGGCAGTTTTTGACTGGTAAAAACATTGTTTGCTATTGTTCAGGGTGGTCAAAATGACAGTAAAAACCAGTCAAAAAATGCCCCTGTGTGCACATTTGGGTCTACAGTCAATTGACCGATTTTGACCTCTACAGCTACTTCCCACTGTGCAGCTATAGTAGGAGGATTAATTTGATAATCTGGTCACTGCCAATGTTGTACCTTCCCTCTTTTACACAGAAAATCCGCTAACAAGAGCATCTTTTAATAAATTATGACGCTGACAATTTCCCAAATAAAAATAAAAAACACAAATTAAACATTAGATGTGAATTAGCATCATAATAAGCTGTAAGCATTTGGATGTGTAACACTACATTAACATTATACACGCAATTAGTTACTCAAAACCATTTCATGCATATGAGACAATATTACTGCCAAACAGAACTGAAAACAATTTTAGTTAAAGGGAAGGTAAAAATTTGGTAATATTGACAAATTGCTTCTATGAATATGCTTACCTTCTTTGAATCAAGATATCCATTAAAACCCTAACCCTCTTCAATAACTGGCTAGACACCCTGCTCAATGCAACAGCATCCATCAGTTGTCCATGAGTGAAGCTGCCCTAACCCCTTCAATAACTGGCTAGACACCCTGCTCAATGCAACAACAACATCCATCGGTTGTCCAAGTGTGAAGCTTCCCTAACCCCCTTCAATAACTGGCTAGACACCCTGCTCAATGCAACAACTTCCATCGTCTGATGAGATAATTTTGCAGGATGATTTATACGTGTACCAACTTAACACCAAGAAAGATTTTAGATAATAATTCATTAATTTCATCAATTTGATAATCTGGTAATTTACCAATGTTGTACCTTCCCTTTGACATATTACCTACACAAAGTGTGCAGTGCTGTTATAACCCAAACCATGGCATTGAATTGCAAGCACAAAGACGGGTACACACACACACACACACACACACACACACAAGCATAGAATTCATGCTTTAAGGTTATTGGGAAAAGGCGCTGCATGCGATGCATGGTTCTAGAACTGGCTGGGCGCAAACTTAGGTAGACATGACCAAACTACAGCAGGGTCACACAACTTTCACTACAGCAGTCATTTACATTGCAGTGCAATTAAATGGCTCATGGAAGGTGACGCTCTTGAACGCAATGGGCTGACCACCCAGTTTTCCCCACATTTACAGCTCAATAATAGCTTGCGTATTGGGATAACACCCCCTTATTTCTTTTTGCATATCAATCGCTGTGATCAGACGTCATGAATGGTCCAAACCCATTACCATGTACTGGTGGTACATTCCAAGACCTGCTCACTTTGATTAGGTATAAGACTTCCGGTTGTAACGTGTCCAAGCATAAATTTTATGTTATTTAGGAAGGAGGGCCAAAGTCGTGGTACAGCCAAGCCTTTGAGGAGCCTGGCCAGGGCCAGGCCCACCTGGCCTACTAATCTGTCTTTTGTGAGTCCTTATCCTTTAACAATACAGTACCTGCCAATCAACATAACCTGGGCTTCTGGAGGGCCTAGCCCAGACAAGCAGAGCTCATTTGTGAAAAAAAGTATGTGTTAACAATAACAGCTATTTCAGATCTGTTCATTTGTCCACAGCAAGGGGATTATATAGGCCTGTAGGACCGGGCAAAGGCCAGACAGGCTTCTCAAAGGCTTGGCTGTACCACGACTTTGATACTCCTCCCTTAAATTTTATATGCATGTCTACATGTATTAACCCTCCTATGGTTTGACGTTTCAAAACCTTTCAAAATCTGCTTACGGGCCAAAATGGCTATCAATTATTATGAACCCTTTAAAACCCTCCAAAATCTGTTGCTACTGAACAACCACACCTTTCAATACCCTTTGAAAGGTATTGAAACATTTCAACACCAGTTTGTTCAGAGAGTTGTTACACCTTTCGAAACCTTTCATAGGTCCCTTTTGTCAGACAGTTTTCTCACCTTTCAAAACCCTTCAGTACAGCAAACTTGAAAGGTTTTGAAAGGTCTGACAATTCTATGGCAACTGCACTGTATATAGGAGGGTTAATGCATGTTGCAGATCTACAGGATTTAGGTCAATTTACTGGATACATATACTAGTGTTCTCCTCGCACAAAGAAATAATTTTCAGCCTCAAATCTTGAAGCAACTATGTACACTGGTCAACAATTTTTTTTAAAGTTGTCTGCTTCGGAGATAAAATGTGCTATTTATTATGGATTTTGATGTGCTGAATTCAAATATGACAATTAAAATTACTGATTGGCTACTGTTTCCAAGATATTTAAGTTTTTACATTTTACGTACTATGTATATGGTGTACATTTTAATCATGAATTATCACATGCTATTCCCATACGTGTACACATGTACATGTAGATCTTGAAAACTAGAGCCAATCAACAATTTTAAGCATCATTTCCATTCTCAGTGACCCATAATTAGTCAAGTTTGACTTCATTTGTTTCGGAAGCATTTTGGCTGTAGACCAGTGCTATCAAACGTCTGTGACCTTACCATCATTCTAACTATAACTCAGTCAGACCATGGAGGTACCTCCATGGTCAGACTGACGCAAACGGCTCATACAACGAATTATACTTCGAATTTACGCTAAACGCATTCTAACACAAAACAGCAAACTATGTTAATTCAGGTGTGCTACTTCAACGATTAAGGATCCTCCCTTTTACGGACACAAACATCTGTCTATGGATAATAAAAATGGGATATTAACATGAATAGCACCATTAATATATTCAAACAAATACCTATCGTAAAACCTCAATAGTAATATAACTATTTCTTCTGCATTACTAATGTATTCCCAAATTTACAATTTTTTACAGATCTTTTCAACAACATTCTATATACATATTACAAACATCTAAACATTCAAATAAACATTTCTAAAATTACAAATTGGTTAATACTTTGGTTTCTTTAGAGATGTTTATTTTCTTGCTTTCAGAGTTTAGCATTTCTTGTCCGCCCCCTTCCCCCGACAAGACCAATGAGGAAAGCAAATCCTTCATCTCAACAGAGAACAAGTTATTCTGAACGCAAATTTCAAAGATATTTTATCAGATTTGAACGTAACCATCATCATACAAAGTGTATAAAGATCCAGCTTAATGATCAAAGCTTGTGCGTGGTTGGAACAAGGTGCATTTATTTCAGAATACAGAACTTGTCAATTTGAAATGCATGTATTTCACGCGGAAGACTAATACAGCATATATAAAGGCACATTTTCACAACGGTTACTAAACCAGTATTTCTTTATTAACCCGAATCATGCTGAATGTAACAGAACGCAACAAAATTTAAATCTGCTGAATGTTGTTAAATTAAGCACAAAACATCTTTTGTTCTTGCTGATGGATCTTGTTGCACTCAGCAGGCTTCGCACTTAATAGATATTAATGTTGGTGTTGAATTGAGCCATTGGAAATACATCTTGTGTATGATATTTGGCACAAAATGCAAGGAAAGTCTTGAACACATTTTGAACTATCAAATAAGTACTACCAAGCCCACAGCATTACGGTATCTTCTACGCTACTTCTGTTTATAAAACCATTATTCGCACAAAAATATATATGTGTTACATGTACTTTGCAAGTGTATCGGATACTGGTGTAGTTTTGAGGTAGCTGTATTTCTGCCAGTCTGTCACCCTTTTTTATTAACACCTGTTACTCTGTCACCCCTTTGTTACTTTTGAGTAACACCTGTGCCACTGCATCCGTTACTTATGGGTAATATCTGTAATTGTGTCACCGCTTCCGTTACCTTTGAGTAACATCTGTAATTGTATCACTGCTTCTGTTACCTTTGAGTAACATCTGTAAATGCATCACTGCATCTGTTATCTATGAGTAACACCTATAATTGTGTCACTGCTTCTCTTACTGTTGAGTAACATCTGTAAGTGTGTCACAGCATCTGTTATTTATGAGTAACACCTGTTTTTGTGTCACTGCTTCTGTGAGCTATGAGTAACACCTGTAATTGTGTCACCGCTTCTGTTACCGTTGATTAACATCTGCGTGTCACAGCATCTGTTATTTATGAGTAAAACCCGTTATTGTGTCACTGCTTCTGTGAGCTTTGAGTAACACCTGTAATTGCGTCACCGCTTCTGTTACCGTTGAGTAACATCTGCGTGTCACAGCATCTGTTATTTATGAGTAACACCCGTTATTGTGTCACTGCTTCTGTGAGTTTTGAGTAACACCTGTAATTGTGTCACTGTTTGTTACCGTTGAGTAACATCTGCGTGTTACAGCATGTTATTTATGACTAACACCCGTTATTGTGTCACTGCTTCTGTAAGCTTTGAGTAACACCTGTAATTGTGTCACTGCTTCTGTTACCGTTGAGTAACATCTGCGTGTTACAGCATCTGTTATTTATGACTAACACCCGTTATTGTGTCACTGCTTCTGTGAGCTTTGAGTAACACCTGTAATTGTGTCACTGCTTCTGTTACCGTTCAGTAACATCTGCGTGTCACAGCTTCTGTTACTTATGAGTAACACCTGTAATTGTATCAATGCTTATGTTACCCCCAATTAGTAGCCTTGCTGCTTTACTTGGCCAGTGTCTTCTCATTAATGTTATGAAATCAGCAGGAGTTTCTGAATAATGTACAAACTGCTGCGAGTTAACATTATTTCAACTATTTAATTTGCAAGGTTCGCCTATTAACAGCCACATATTGAAGGTACTGCCTTCACAGAAGTTAACAAGACTAAAATCATGTCTTGCTTTGTGTATACCACTGTCAATATTTATACAAAATTAAGACAATCATGAAAATTAGGGGAATGGTTTTGCACAAATAATTTTTAAATCACGAATAGGAGTACTCTGAAATAAAACAAAAATGCAACAAGTATATTCATATATAAAGAGGGTTATATTTACTCCAATCTGCCCAAAGCACAATTTCTTTGTTCTTTGGGAAACATGTAGTCCAAGTGCGTAGACCATTATAAGCTTGAAATGCACACACCACAGTATGTTGCAATTAATGCATACACATGCATACATTTGTAAAAGAAGAGTCAAGAACTACCAGACATTTATGGAAACTCTTCAGTGAATGGAAACCACAGGAAAGGCCGTTAATTTTGTTGTTGGAATTTTTGGAGTTAACTGTGCATTTTTAAAAATAGGAACATGAACGTCATGTATCTCATATGCAATAAGGTCGTATCCGCAACAGCGCATGAATTAGCATAAATTAAGATAGATGGTTGCAACAATGACAGGCCGTGTGTGTAGAAAGATACGTTTTTGCTTTGAAACAAATCTGGGTTTTCAAAAAGTTGTATCTAGGATACAATTTTGTACCACTGAAGCAACGATTTTTGCTCCAAGACCTGTTCAGAATGTTTCATTCTTATTACAATTAAATTAATGTTAGTAGAATTTTTCTTCTATAAGTATGATAATGGCATACAACTACATTGGTTACATTGATATAGATGTTTTGCTGTCCTATAAAGTCAACCATTAACTGCATTGATATAGATGTTTTGCTGTCCTATAAAGTCAACCATTAACTGCATTGATATAGATGTTTTGCTGTCCTATAAAGTCAACCATTAACTGCATTGATATAGATGTTTTGCTGTCCTATAAAGTCAACCATTAACTGCATTGATATAGATGTTTTGCTGTCCTATAAAGTCAACCATTAACTACATTGATATAGATGTTTTGCTGTCCTATAAAGTCAACCATTAACTGCATTGATATAGATGTTTTGCTGTCCTATAAAGTCAACCATTAACTACATTGATATAGATGTTTTGCTGTCCTATAAAGTCAACCATTAACTGCATTGATATAGATGTTTTGCTGTCCTATAAAGTCAACCATTAACTGCATTGATATAGATGTTTTGCTGTCCTATAAAGTCAACCATTAACTACATTGATATAGATGTTTTGCTGTCCTATAAAGTCAACCATTAACTGTATTGATATAGATGTTTTGCTGTCCTATAAAGTCAACCATTAACTGCATTGATATAGATGTTTTGCTGTCCTATAAAGTCAACCATTAACTACATTGATATAGATGTTTTGCTGTCCTATAAAGTCAACCATTAACTGTATTGATATAGATGTTTTGCTGTCCTATAAAGTCAACCATTAACTGTATTGATATAGATGTTTTGCTGTCCTATAAAGTCAACCATTAACTACATTGATATAGATGTTTTGCTGTCCTATAAAGTCAACCATTAACTGCATTGATATAGATGTTTTGCTGTCCTATAAAGTCAACCATTAACTGCATGGCTAACAATATTAACCCAACTATTGGCTATATCATGAGTAGATGAAAATTAAGTATTGAATGTCGGATTCACTAGGCTTCATCCACTATCCACTATCCACTATCCACACACACACACACTACTCTACCCAGAGGTGATGGAATGTGAAAGGTTTTCGAGAATAAAACTGAAATTTTCACTGTTGCATGCTGGGAAATATATGAACTCGCTCCGGAGTCTGTAGCCCATGCCTTTGTACAAAAGATCACTAGATCAGTGACTAAGGTTGTGCCGGGTATCTGGGTACCTGACTGAAACTGTCATTACCCGTAAACGACTTTTTAAAATTTCGACTAAACATTTAAGCCACACATACAGAAGTCTCCGATTTTTTTTGTTTGTTAACAAAATGTTGTGTGTGGGGGGGGGGGGGGAATGGGGATGCTACGAGTCGTTTTTAACATAGGTGTGAAATTAATACAGTAAGGCCACATTTCTTGTGACTCAAGATAAAACAACAGAAACTTATGTTCATTTTGGATTATTTTCTAAATTCAGAAGTATTTTTGTGTTTGTACAAAATTGTTTACGGGTACTCGGGTATCCAAAGATTTCCAATTTCGGGTATCTGTGACCCGTGAAGTGACAGTGCATTGTATCATGTGCAGCCTCTTGAAGGTAGTAACATAAAGTAGTTTACCAGACGTCTCTATATCAAGCCTCAAAAAATTCCTGCTTACCCACTTACCGGAGGTTAGTGGGTTTTTCAGGCGGTAAGTGATTTCAAAAAGTGCGTAAGTTGCTGGGTAAGTGGATCCATGTTTTTACATCATGTCCCATAACAACATTGGCAGTCACTGATGGTGCTGTGAAAGTACTGGAACCAGACGCGCGAGTGATTTCCAGTATGCATACATGTATACTGCATGTAGCTGGTGTCAAAATACTGCAAGGTGTGATTAGTACAAATTTGTGGTGTTTTTTTTAACATGAACTGTTTGCTTGGAAGAAACTTTTGGAAACTGTAAGTGACTTTTGGAAATGGATAAGTGAAAATACAAAGGTGGGTAAGTGAAAATACAAAGGTGGGCAAGTCCTGGCTAAGTGGAAAAAACAAAATTAATTTCGAGGCTTGCTCTGAATTCAGCTCAAAGATCCCATTCTGTACCACCCACTCCCAAAGGTCCCATTCTGTACCACCCACTCCCAAAGATCCCATTCTGTACCACCCACTCCCAAAGATCCCATTCTGTACCACCCACTCCCAAAGATCCCATTCTGTACCACCCACTCCCAAAGATCCCATTCTGTACCACCCACTCCCAAAGGTCCCATTCTGTACCACCCACTCCCAAAGATCCCACTCCCAAAGATCCCATTCTGTACCACCCACTCCCAAAGATCCCATTCTGTACCACCCACTCCCAAAGATCCCATTCTGTACCACCCACTCCCAAAGATCCCATTCTGTACCACCCACTCCCAAAGATCCCATTCTGTACCACCTGATACCACCAGGTGAATGTAATACAACCCACTATTTAATACTATTGTTTCATCTACTCTTGGCTACTTGCACATTGACGACTGACGACTGACGACTTGCAACCCCCTTGCATATATCCTCAGGTGGGTGTCTGAGATTCACTGATACTTTGATACCGGTCTTATGAGTAGATGGTGATGACCTCTCTGCCGCCTCCTCGTACCATCAATACCCTCTCCAGTCCCTCTGTCAGCACCTCAAGGTATTCCATGTCTGAAAGGTCTTCAGTCAAGGACAAATACTTCAGGCTTTTGGAGAACCGAGTTCAATAGACCCAAGGGTATGATTTGACAAAAGTAACACATGGGAAAAATGGGTAGCAGGCCTGGGACTCCCTTTGGTCTAGAGGACAAAGCCCCTCCTGGACGTTTAATATTGGAGGATTTACAGAGTCTCCACATCCCCACAAACAAGAAACTAGAGGTTTGGTCAAAATACAGGCTACTTCTTTCTTTCCTTGGTGGATACCTCTCTTCTGTCAAGAAAATGCTGGGGCAAAGGGATATTTGTAAAAAAAATCCTGAAATCAGGAATAATGCTGAGAAATCACAGGCCTGTAGACCATCTCAAGCAGAACTTTTTCTTAAATGTACCCAGCCTACACAAAAATAGGGAAAATTAGAAGGTGGAACATGTGACGTCACATTCAAATATGCACACATTTTATCTTCTAATGGTCCTTAATATTTGATTCCATGTACACTGTACCACATAATCTGGGACATAATGGACAGTTCAGTTCTATAACAGTGCGGTGCGATGCGATGAGAATGTACAACATATACAATCTACACAGTACAGAAAACCTAAAGACAGAAGCAGAAAACGTTTCTTTAATTTAGGGCTGCAAAACCCAATAAACGTCTGCCCAACATTCTTTCAACGCAAGAATTTCATCAATAAATCGTCGGGTCAGAGCAGAAAGGACTTATAAAATCTATACATGCAATGTGTGAGCAGAAAGGACTTATAAGGCCTATAAATTATGTGCAATTCCATTATGTTAAGAAAATTTAATTATTTGGATTTATGTTTTATTTAGCAATGGGAGTACTCACAATTTATATTTAGCATTCAAGACCCATTATCTTGTACGTAATTAGGTAATTACACTTAATTAATCTTATAAGACCTTTTGTCATTAAACAGATAAAATTGTCATCAAGTGCGTATAAGTCCTTACTGCTCTGAGCAGACGTAATGTGAATAGCGGTACCCGCTGCTATACAGGATTCTACCAGATCCGTTTTCATTGGGCAAGCTCAGTGGTAGAGATTAACCAGTTCGCATCGGGAATAAAAAAGTTTTTCTGGGCCCCTGTGCGGGTTTCTTTTTCCCACACAAACACGTTAATGGAAGTTCCACAGCACGTGGCCACGGTCTACCGAGCATGTCACTGCATGCTCGGCTCGTTGCCACGTCAACCGAGCATGCATACAAATATTCCGGAGTTTCCTATGGCGTGTTTAGACGCTCTCCGATCCGTGGTGCAAAAATAAATTGCGTGTATACACGGCCTCCGATGCGAACTGGTTAACACATTTGTACAAGTAGGCAGCAGGTAGTGGGTTCGAATCTCATCCGTGTTGCCTGTGTGGTTTATTTATTTATTTATTTTTTTTAAACACTCAAGAAAACACTAAAAAAAAAAACACATATATGCTTCATATGTCAGTGCAGGGCAAAAACCAAATCAAACTAAAACTGTGCCGGGTATCCGGGTACCTCGATACTATCATTACCCGGTTCCAATTTTTGGTTCCATTTACTCATAAATGACTTTTTAAAATTCTGACTGAACATTTTAAGACACACAAATGGAAGTCTCTGATTTTCTTGCTAACAAAATGAAGGCAATTTGGATGAAAGGCTATCAGAAGTAACATTTGCCGACAGCCTGTCACAGACTTGCCGGCTTTTGTTTGATGTATCTAGTTTGTTTTGAGTTGACTGCTATCGTGCCAGTATCATGAGTTGATATTTGTGCCTATTCTTCGCAGTTACTGGATTAGTGTAAGCGTGGTGGGACACATGAATTCTTTGTGTATGTGTGTGGGGAATGAAGGCAATTTGGATGAAAGGCTATCAGAAGTAACATTTGCCGACAGCCTGTCACAGACTTGCCGGCTTTTGTTTGATGTATCTAGTTTGTTTTGAGTTGACTGCTATCGTGCCAGTATCATGAGTTGATATTTGTGCCTATTCTTCGCAGTTACTGGATTAGTGTAAGCGTGGTGGGACACATGAATTCTTTGTGTATGTGTGTGGGGAATGAAGACAATTTGGATGAAAGGCTATCAGAAGTAACATTTGCCGACAGCCTGTCACAGACTTGCCGGTTTTTGTTTGATGTATCTAGTTTGTTTTGAGTTGACTGCTATCAGTGCCAGTATCATGAGTTGATATTTGTGCCTATTCTTCGCAGTTATTGGATTAGTGTAAGCGTGGTGGGACACATGAATTCTTTGTGTATGTGTGTGGGGAATGAAGACAATTTGGATGAAAGGCTATCAGAAGTAACATTTGCCGACAGCCTGTCACAGACTTGCCGGTTTTTGTTTGATGTAACCAGTTTGTTTTGAGTTGACTGCTATCGTGCCAGTATCATGAGTTGATATTTGTGCCTATTCTTCGCAGTTACTGGATTAGTGTAAGCGTGGTGGGACACATGAATTCTTTGTGTATGTGTGTGGGGAATGAAGACAATTTGGATGAAAGGCTATCAGAAGTAACATTTGCCGACAGCCTGTCACAGACTTGCGGTTTTGTTTGATGTAACCAGTTTGTTTTGAGTTGACTGCTATCGTGCCAGTATCATGAGTTGATATTTGTGCCTATTCTTCGCAGTTACTGGATTAGTGTAAGCGTGGTGGGACACATGAATTCTTTGTGTATGTGTGTGGGGAATGAAGACAATTTGGATGAAAGGCTATCAGAAGTAACATTTGCCGAAAGCCTGTCACAGACTTGCCGGTTTTTGTTTGATGTAACCAGTTTGTTTTGAGTTGACTGCTATCGTGCCAGTATCATGAGTTGGTATTTGTGCCTATTCTTCGCAGTTACTGGATTAGTGTAAGCGTGGTGGGACACATGAATTCTTTGTGTATGTGTGTGGGGAATGAAGACAATTTGGATGAAAGGCTATCAGAAGTAACATTTGCCGAAAGCCTGTCACAGACTTGCCGGTTTTTGTTTGATGTAACCAGTTTGTTTTGAGTTGACTGCTATCAGTGCCAGTATCATGAGTTGATATTTGTGCCTATTCTTCGCAGTTATTGGATTAGTGTAAGCGTGGTGGGACACATGAATTCTTTGTGTATGTGTGTGGGGAATGAAGACAATTTGGATGAAAGGCTATCAGAAGTAACATTTGCCGAAAGCCTGTCACAGACTTGCCGGTTTTTGTTTGATGTAACCAGTTTGTTTTGAGTTGACTGCTATCAGTGCCAGTATCATGAGTTGGTATTTGTGCCTAATGTTTGCTGGATTAGTGTGAGTATGGGACACGTGAATTCTTTTTGTATGTGTGTTGGGAATGCAGGGATGCTATGAGTTGTTTTTAATGTAGAGGCAGGAAATTATTTCACATGTCTTATCACTCAATAAAACAAGAGAAACTTGTGTTCATATTGATTATTTTATACATCGGGAGTATTTATGTGTTTTTACCAAATTGTTTACGGATACCCGGGTATCCAAAGATTTCCAATTTCGGGTATCCGGTTACCAAAATAACTGAAACCGGCACATATATGTGTGGCAGTCGGGGAAAACCTGTCGGAAGTCGCCACGCACATTTTGTAATTATGGACCGATTTACGTAAAAATTGACCATAGTGTCATTTTTGAGATTTTGGTTCCAGATGGAAGTTGTTGTCTTTAAATTTCCTCTTACATTTTTTTTTAAAGGAAAATCAAAGTATAAAATGTATTTTTGGGATGTTTTTGAACCCAATGCATTTTAAAATAATTAGAAGATTAAAAAAATTCACTCTAAAACAATGCACTTTTTGGCCGACACTCATGAATTCTCCCAAAGCACGCCCCCCTATGAATAACCCATCAATGGAAAGCTCTACACTAGTCCTGATCCTGTCCTATTAATAGTTCAAGGGATTTACGTTTACTGCATAGCCAACTTTGAAGCCTAATTTCTCCGTATGTGGGTTTTAGAATAAACTGTCTTTGAAAGGTCATAACTTTAGTTGTGGTTTGAATACTGAACTCATTAAAACTGTTATGAGATCAGTAAAGGGTGTATTACTTGATTAAATGCTCAACAAGAATTGTAAAAATTTGACCATGTGTTGGGTTTTCCTGGACTGCCACACATAACAGGGATTGTGGTGGGGAAAACCCATCTTGGCACTGGATGTATTAATCAAAAGAGCTCAAACAAAGAAAAGGATACAGTATTGGTCTCTGTATTTCTTCTTGGGTGGACCGGGCAGATTGAGAATGACTAGTTGGGCTGTGTGTGATCGATCCACGATGACCTCATTCAACCTCACAGCGTTGTGCATACGTTCCACGTTACTCACCGACCTGAACACATGACAACATTTTAAGAAGTACGATTTAAGTTATTATTCACTTTAGACTGTCAATCACACTTGAGGGCCTGGTGTACAAAGATTAATTATCGAGTAAAATATCGAGTAAAATTCAAATAATTTCTTTTTTTTTAACAGACTTAGGAAATTCACATCGACTGAAATGCAAAACAGACACGAGATAACTACAATTATTGCATAGAGTTTTCATGTTCCCATGGCATTATGGTGGCTGGTTCTACACAATCTATTTTTTGTTACTGTTTTATGACATAATAACTACGTTTGTATGAGTTGTTTAACTTCCTACTACAGTTTTATAAGTTGTTACCACGGGGCGGTGCAGAAAGGTAATGGGGCATAATGCCATCAATTCATTTAACGACTTCTGGGGTATAAAGCGTGTAATTATAAAGGGACAATATCATCTTGGTCAGAGCAGTCTTTCGACAGGGCATGGAATCGGTGACTAGATGAACATCTTATGCAGCCACTGGCTCATTATTTAGGCATCAGCTACGGTAATATGATCGTATCTCACCCTGTTATGTGTGCCAGCGGGCGCTCATGGGGTATTATTTTCAGTCACTGAATTCATCTACAAATATGACACCGATTCCATGCCCCGTAGAAATAATAATAATAATGTAGACTTATACAGCGCACGTATCCACCAAACTGGTGCTCAAGGCGCATTACATTATTACCCCTGCTCATCAGGCTCATAAATCATTCCTGAAACCATCTCAGCTCCCTGGGGAGTATACAGCTCAATTGCTGCCATTGCGGCGCATATAGGGCTAATCAAACACAATAACCAACTCTGCCCTCACAGGTACCCATTTACCCCTGGGTGGAGAGAAGCAATTATGGTAAAGTGTCTTGCTCAAGGACACAAGCACCATGGTCGCAGTTGGGATTCGAACCCACATTCTGACGACTCTGCCAATCAGAACACAAATCCGACGCACTAAACCGCTCGACTGCTCTGATCATGGCGAAATTATCCCTTTTTGTTGATGATATTGTTTCTTTGGTCCGTTCTTCAAGGAAAACGACAGTGTTCTGAATAAAAAAAAAAAATTGTGTACGGCTTTAAGAACTCACGGTTGTTTACTCAAGCCGATATGGACGCCAGACGCTCCTTTTGGACTTGGCTGCTTTGCAGGCTCCCCATTTTCTGGCACTGCGTCATCGCTTGGCGCCTCAAATATCAAATTGTCGTCGTCTTCATCATTTAGGTACTCGGGCTTGTCAAATGGAGAGGCAGTCCCGTCTTCCTCTGAAAACGTCACCTTCTTGTTTGACTGGTTTTCTCTTGGTTTGACCTTTGGAACGTGCGCTTCATCCACTAAGGACTGAGCCTGACGGAACAATGAAAATAACCATTCTTAATTCAATCTCCAAGAATTAAACAAGGAGTATCATCCCCTGAGAAATTAATACCATCATCACCTATACAACGAGTATGGTTTACATTGAAATTCAACCATATATGGTTATTTTTGAATTACCAGTCCCATACCTACATACATGTACCTCTTGACACTTGACAAAGACACTGAGCCTTTACATGTAAAGGCTCCGTCTTTCGAAACCCTTGACAAAACTTTACAAGGAGGTGCCCTCCTTATAGGAGAGTGCTCTCAATATGTATTTTTAAATATTTTTTTCCGTTACCCGCTTAACTTTGGGAGAAAAAATTCCTAAATCCAAATAATAAAATGGCCTAAAAGGCTGTTCTACCTACCACCATACGACTCTCTTTCCTGGTGAGTTTCATCCCACGAAGGAGCTGTGATCTCTGCTCCATCATGATCGTCCTTTCAAAGGTGTAAGCCGCAATCGTACCATCGGGCTGTACAATGTATATATAAAGAATCAAACTTAAAACTGAAGTCAAAGATTGTTTTTCATATGTAATTACCATAGGTATAGCATGCATTCTGTTATCAGTGGAACACTCAAGGACTAATTCATTGTACTAATGAGATGTAAACGTGAAAGTCATAAGTCAACCATACATACGTATAAGTCAACCACAAGTCCATGAGTCAACAATTAGTCAACCATTAGTCAACCATAAGTCATACCGAAAGTCAACCGTAAGTCAACCATACATGTAAGTCAACATTAGTCAACCATAAGTCAACCATACATGTAAGTCAACAATAGTCAACCATAGGTCAACCCATGGAGGAAGAAAACTCCTCCATGGTCAACCATACATGTAGGTCAACCATAGGTCAACCATACATGTAGGTCAACCATAGGTCAGCCATAGGTCAGCCATAGGTCAACCATAAGACAACCATGAGTCAACCATAGGTCAACCATTAGTCAACCATATACAGTCAACCACTAGTCAGCACTGTAATGTAAAATTGAATAAAGCATAGGTCCCTTCAACCATAAGTTAACCATAAGTCAACCAGAAGACAACCATACATACGTATAAGTCAACCACAAGTCCATGAGTCAACCATGAGTCAACAATTAGTCAACCATTAGTCAACCATAAAGTCATACCAAAAGTCAACCGTAAGTCAACCACACATGTAAGTCAACATTAGTCAACCATAAGTCAACCATACATGTAAGTCAACATTAGTCAACCATAAGTCAACCATACATGTAAGTCAACATTAATATATCAACCATAGGTCAACCATAGGTCAACCATAGGTCAACCATAAGACAACCATGAGTCAACCATGAGTCAACCATAGGTCAACCAGAAGTCAACTATTAGTCAACCATAAGTCAACCACTAGTCAGCACTGTAATGTATAATTGAATAAAGCACAGGTCCCTTCACAATCTACAACTTAAAACAGTTTTGCAAAAATTAAAACGTACCATCTCCACCACTTCCACCTCGGCCTCAATCCTCAGATGATAGAGGAACGTCTTGAGATCTTTGACCATCTTCATACTGTTGTCTTCCAGCTCTGTATGACAGCAGAGTCAAGGTCTCAAGGAGAGCAAATTCCAGGAAGAATTTATATCTTAGATCTTACCCAAACTGGTCTTGTATTAAACAAGGCCTGTCGAACTAAAATGATTTAAAATTTAAGATGACTTGTTTACATTTTATTTTCTAGTAACCTCAGGAATTATCACATAAGAACACAACAATTTCTATTTTCTGATTCTTGATCTTGATTGGCTAATACATAGTCACATAGGGTCAACGGCAAACATTTTTGTTGTCAAAGGAGGGGGTGGGGGCTGACTCAAAATTTAAAATTCCAATAACCGCCCCTTAACCTCACCCCCATCTTTACCCTTCCCCCGTCAAGGACTTATTTTTGGAATTTAAAACATTGATTTACAAATAAATTAATCAATTATGAGAAAATGCATGCACATTTTTTGAAAATGTTTTACATTTTTAAAAGTTGACAACTTTCGTGAAAACAATGGTAGGCCAACATATTTTACCCAAAAGTTATATCCTGTTCAATGTGTGGGCCCCAATGACCTGTGAATGAAAAGGCAGATATACACGTACAGCAATCTTTTGTGATCACTCACTCCTGCCCTCATTGCCAGTCAATTTATATAAAGGTGATCAGTCCTTGCTTTCTAATCGCCCAAAGTCCATAACAAGGTATATATCACTGGAGTTTGGGAAGCTATTGTTGTCTCTGTATCTGAAAAGGATACGTGCGACGGTGAAGATCCTCATCTTGCAGTTCTTCCACACTTTGTGCTGTCGGAGTAGGAAGGGGAGCAGAACCAACATCCCACCGTCATCTATAGAGGGCGCCATTAAGGAAATCATCACACACAACAAGAAGCGGGAGGCAATCTTTGCAAGGAAGAATGCCTTCGCATAATCTAAGGTATTTCATGGGGAGAAAAATTACTCTGTCTCTTCTAAGATGTGCAATGCTCTTACCATGTGAAATTCTCGACCCACTTAATAGGGAGGTTGTTCTCAAAAATGTCTTCTGGGGCTAATATGTATATTTTTAACACATACATTACACAATAATAATAATGATTTGTAGCGCGCACATATCCACCCTGCTGGGCGCTCGATGGTGCGGAAACAAAGAAAAAACATGAATACAAACAATATACAATGATAGAATAGGAGAAAAAAAAATTATGTACTGAGATACTTGTATCTACAATGCAATTACAAATATACATCATCTTTGAAGAATTGTGACATAAGATTTTAAGTTTTTGACATAAGTTTTAAGCATCGACTTAAATCTAGTTATACTATGACAAGATTTGAGTTTAGTTGGAAGATGATTCCAGAGTCTCGGAGCCGCGACAGAAAAAGACCTATCACCCCAGTTCCGTTTTGAAGTTTGTTGAGGATAAGCAACTTTGGTATCCAGTATTCAATTCTTGATTGCACCAAATAATAACATTTTTATAATTTGATTTTCTTTTGTTTTAATTACTTATTTGTATGTACTATATATTATTTTAACTGTGCAATTGTGATTTCATACATTTTGTGCAAATATTATTACATCTCCATTAGACCTCCTTAGGACCTTGGGAACATTTCAGAATTACATTATTTTATTTTCAAGTAAAGCCCTTTTCACACGATGAAAAAAAGCCAACATTCCTTGAGAAATTTTCTCAATGTTTGAGAAATATTACAAAATGAGCTTCGTGTAAAAGGACACAAATGTTTGAGATGTCCTACATTCCTTGCGAAATTTTCTCAAACATTGAAATATTTTGTCGGAGGTTCCGACCTACGACAAAATCTTACGCTAGCGGAATTTTTCTCAAGGAACCTAGTAAACTCCTCATGTGAAACGATCCGTTGTTTATTGACCAACGTCCTGTGCGAAAACGGTCGTACTGCGCATGCGTGAAGACCCATCGTGTGCGATTGACTGCATGCACTGTATGTACTGTACAACTAGCAGTGGGCGGCCGAGATGTACGTGGTGTATCAATATGCACAACATCGGTCCTTCACGATCGCTCTACATTTTTTGATGTATCTCAAACAATTGTCATATGTGACCATCCACCACAAAGGGGCTGTAAAGTCGAAAATTTCACATTTGGAGGTTCATATATTTTTGGAAAGAGTATATCATAAGGTTTAAAATGATACCAAACACAAGTCATTCCTATATTCCGACGTGAAGTTATGGTGTATCAAAGTCATTACACTGGTTACTTACACTTCCATACAAACTTCATATAAACTTACATTTTGTACAGATTTATGAACTCATTTCCCGAAAGAAAACGTGGTTTTCATGATTTTTGAAATTGAATTTAATTCTGAAATTTTCAGAACTAAAGGAGAATATTTCAAACTTTTCATTTCTAAAAAAATACCAAAATGGCCAACCGACTGATTTTTCATGCATTTCAAGCCGTACTGCTAAATCAACGTGTGCGACTTTACAGCCCGTTCGTGGTGGATGGTCACATATGTTTTCACTCATGTTTTCGTTATTAGTAGCCTAGATATCAGCACACATAATGCTGAAATGTTATTAAGGTCAGTTCTTTTACAGAGTTAGAGTTATGGTTTAATTTCTTTCCACTTGAACGACTTTTTTGTCGGCACAGATTAATTTGTGAGGTCCATCATGATCGCTCTACATTTTTCTACTCGTACTTCAAACAGTTGTCGTGGATTTTAACTCATGTTTTCGATGCTAGTACCCTAGACATCGAGGTATGATATAATTTATTTTTGTCATCACAGATTTGTGTGTGGCAAATTTAAACGAACATATCGGATAGTGCATGACCAACGATATTAATGTGTGTACTCTCATAGAATGTTGGTTTGTTACTTGGTGTCGTGTGAAAGCTTGCGAAAGCAGTCACTTGTGGGATGATAAACAAGATAAACAATCTAAGGAATCTATTTTTTTTTTTGGTCGTGTGAAAAGGGCTTTATTTTCAGCCACTTTTTAAATGGGTTGTGTACACCCATTGGTAATTACCCCACAAGAAACAGAGATAATTATCATCTAAATTCTTACTTTGTATTAAGATGGTAATAGTACCAAACATCTTGAGAAGTTGTTCCGTCTGACAAGTTCTTATTTTTGAGGAAACAAAACTAAAGATGGAATGGCTCAACAGGGCCAAAGTTGTGGTACAGCCAAGCCTTTGAGAAGCCTGGCCAGGCCCAGGGGCCTATATGACATAAAACACAATAAAGGGGGCCACTTTGCATCCGTCACGTTAGCAGTTTTTCCAATGGTTGTTATTTATTTGTAAGTACCTGAAACCGACCAAAAAGTGTTTCAACATGTGAATGGACATGCAGGCTTATACTAGAACTAATTTGAGTTGATTTATTTTATTTTTTAATTTTTTTATTTATTTTTTTACCCTCAAATTTCCATAACAATTGGACGGAAAAAGTTACCTCACTTTTCCGTCCATTTGTTGATGGAAATTTTAGGGTAATTAAAAAAATAATAGTAATAATCAACTCAAATTATCTTTAGGATAAGCATGCATGTCTTTTCAAATGTTGAAATTCTTTTTGGGTGGTTTCAGATATTAAAAAAAAAATTACAACCATAAGAAAAACTGCTAACGTGACGGTAGGAAAGTGGCCCCCTTTATTGTGTTTTATGTCATATACACTATGAATAACTTTACCCTGAAAATGCCCTGAAAATGTGTTTTACCGTGAAATAAATAGTTCACTGCAATTTCATGACGACACAACACCGTGAAAATGCCATGAAATATTCTTGGAATTCCTTTGCCGTGAAAACGCTGTGAAAATGCCATGAACTTCTTGTGGCAGTTTTGGGGCAGCTCATTAATTCTTAAGAGCACCGTGAATTTGCCCTGAAATCACTGTGAACATTATTGCCAATATCTGAGAGGAAGAGACACCATGAAATTGCTGTGAAATTATGGTGAACTGTTATTTCACGGCAAAACGGATTTTCAGGGCATTTTCAGGGTAAAGTTATTTCATTCATTCATTCATTCATTCATTCATTCATTTTATTTCCACATCAATGCAAACAATAGGTAGCAGAAGTACATTCTTGAAATAAGTTAACATACGTATAAAGGTAGATAAGACTAAACAAGGATGTGGAGGGGGTTTGCAAGAAGCAAAGCTTGTCGAGTGCAAACCCCCTCATATATATTATTTGTGCTCTAAGTTAAATCTAGACTTAAAGCATAAATAATAAAAACAAACATTTTTAGTTACAGAAATGAGTACAAATATCAATGAACGAAAGACAATGAACAAAGAAACCTAAGCAAGCAAACAAACATACAAACATCCCCCAAAAAACAAACAAACGCAAATAATGCAAAGCGGTGAAACTAGTATATTAAGTTCATGCACTAATAAGGTGTGATAAATAACGAAATAATTTCAGTTTAAAGTCGGGTACAAAAAGACCCTTTAATAATGAATAGATCTCAAATAGCTCTTATTGTTAACACAGACTTGACTGACACCTCAGCTGTCTTTCATTCACAACTGCAGCCATTATAATGAGCTCTACTTGGCTGGGCTAGGCCCTCCAGAAGCCCAGGTTATGTTTCTTGGTAGGTACTGTATTGTTACAGGATTAGGACTCACAAAAGACAGATTATGAGCCAGGGCCTGGCCTGGCTTCTCAAAGGCTTGGCTGGACCATGACTTTTGCCCTTCTCCCTTAAACAGAATGAATACAAATAATCTCAATGCATTTCTCCTTTATTAATGACATCGAAATATGCTGAAACTTTCACATGTAGGTTTCTGTACATATCTGCTGGTTCTTATCAAGTGTTGATGCCTTTTCAGACATTTTACCCAAAGCGTGCGCTACATTTCAGTCATCTTTTTTTCATCTTGGAAAGGATACGGACAATCCACCAGACATCAATTGTGCCACCTTCAAGCTTGTCCTTGTTGCTAGGGAAGTTATTGACGTTCTTTGGCACCAACAATGCATTGTGGGATGCAGAGACTGCACGCACCGTATCTACAGAATATCATAAAATAAAGATCAGAAATGGAAATTTGTGTTCCACAGGTAATACATACAAAGCTAAATGGGGTGCCATGGTCGAGCGGTTTAGTGCATCGGATTTGTGTTCTGATGGCCGAGTCGTCAGAATGTGGGTTCGAATCCCAACCGCGACCGGAGTGCTTGTGTCCTTGAGCAAGACACTTTACCATAATTGCTTCTCTCCACCCAGGGGTAAATGGGTACCTGTGAGGGCAGAGTTGGTTATTGTGTTTGATTAGCGCATATGCGCTGAAATGGCAGCAATTAAGCTGTATACTCCCCAGGGAGCTGAGATGGATTCAGGAATGATTTATGCGCCTGATGAACGGGGTAATAATGTAATGCGCCTTGAGCACCAGTTTGGTGGATACGTGTGCCATGTAAGTCCACATTATTATTATTATTATATAAAAATACTTCTTTATCTGTATTCCATTCGAATATTAAAATCTAAAGCAAAGATCTGTATAGAAATCATTGCACCATACGCTATTTGTTATCTAAACAAAATCAGTTTTACATCAAACTTAATTGGTGTAAAGTTGATAATGGTATGTAGCAGCCCTTGAAATATTTCTGTCTGACTGAGGAGCAATCATTTTAGTAAAATTACTAACAAACTAGAGATTCGAGTTTGTCTTGACACAAACTCTAGGGCCCGTATTCATAAAGGACTACTAAACCAATTTTAGCCTAGTGATAGTTTAAATCCACCCTAGTGGCAATTTTAAATTAAAATTGAATTCATAAAGGTTCACTAGTCTTAAACTGCCACTAACTTACACTAAACTAGTCTCACTAACTAGAGGAGCCCTGGGGGTACTTTAACTTCTCACTAAGTGGAATACATGTGCCATTTCTGAGCTGTTCTCTTGCAGTCATGGATGCTATTATTGCTCTACGCGATATCCAAAGGCAGCAGGGTGGTGCACTCCGCCGCGAGAGGATTTTCAGGGACAGACTGAATCCATTTGAGTTCTATGATGACATTGAGTTCTATGATGACATTGAGTTCCGCTGTCGTTTCCGATTTACTAAACCAGCAGCAATGGACATTATTGAGATGCTGAGGGATGAATTTGTTCAGAGATACCTGTGTTTTTTTTTGGCTCGGGCCCCCCACCTGTCTTCTTTCTCTCTTTTTCATATTTACTGTAGTCCTGTTTAGCCTTCAGTTTTATCCTGCCCCACTGTTCCTTTAGCCGCTTTTTATCGCGTCTCTGCCCGTACCTTGCACTGAATTTGTTTACGATTTCTTCCCATGCCTTCTCTTTCCTCTTAGTTGAATCTGCATCAACACGCTTGTCTTCTATGATTTTCACTTTT
Organism: Zoroaster sp. YZ-2022; assembly: GCA_029582265.1. Lineage (NCBI taxonomy): Eukaryota > Metazoa > Echinodermata > Asteroidea > Forcipulatida > Zoroasteridae > Zoroaster > Zoroaster sp. YZ-2022. Next base: position 33,536,173 of record CM055822.1, read on the forward strand.
TCCTGGCATAGTTCTAGCAAAAAGATCTTTTCCATGTAATCCCAATTCTCACCTCTTTCCCTTTTTGCAGCCATGTCTATGTAAGGCCTGTGCATGCACACTCAGTCAACCTTTCCTAAGGGCATTCTCCTATTAGCATAACAATCAATTCCAGGAAACGATTCAGGGTTCATTGTACTTGAAGAAGTAAATCAGTTTTAAAATGCTATACCAAGTTAGTGAGACATTTTAGTATCTACTAATTAGTGGAAGTTTTATAAATACCAAATTAACTTAGTGGGCAATTCCTCAGTAACTAATTGGAGATTAACTTGGTAACAGTTTAAATTAGTGACTCTTTATGAATACGGGCCTAGGTGTTCGGGAGATTAAAGGTCAAATTGGGGTCACCTTTTTGTAAATATTTTTTGAGAATTAACGATCAGTACAATGGTACAAACATTGTGAATTTACCGCTTGTGGTTGTTGAAATATGATTTTTTTAAATATTAAACTTTGACTTCCGGTTTGGACAGGAAGTAAGGTCAAATTGGGGTCACCTTTTTGTAAATATTCTTTGACAATTAACGATCTGTACAATGGTACAAAAATTGTGAATTTACCTCTTGTGGTTATTGAGATATGATTTTTTTAAATATTAAACCTTGATTTCCGGTTTGGACAGGAAGTAAGGTCAAATTGGGGTCACTCACAACTCGTGTTTCATCTACTTGTTAAGTTCTAAGTACATGCCCGAACACATAATTTCACAATTTTCAACTAACTTCATGAGACGTCAGTTACAACACAGAATGAATACAACATATGTGACTACATTATTTTCTCATTAACCCTAACTCCCAAGGCCATTTGCTTACACATAACCTGAATCCTTCCTAACTCCCAAGGCCCATTTGCTTACACATAACCTGAATCCTTCCTAACTCCCAGGCCCATTTGCTTACACATAACCTGAATCCTTCCTAACTCCCAAGGCCATTTGCTTACACATAACCTGAATCCTTCCTAACTCCCAAGGCCCATTTGCTTACACATAACCTGAATCCTTCCTAACTCCCAAGGCCCATTTGCTTACACATAACCTGAATCCTTCCTAACTCCCAAGGCCCATTTGCTTACACATAACCTGAATCCTTCCTAACTCCCTAGGCCCATTTGCTTACACATAACCTGAATCCTTCCTAACTCCCAAGGCCATTTGCTTACACATAACCTGAATCCTTCCTAACTCCCAAGGCCCATTTGCTTACACATAACCTGAATCCTTCCTAACTCCCTAGGCCCATTTGCTTACACATAACCTGAATCCTTCCTAACTCCCAAGGCCCATTTGCTTACACATAACCTGAATCCTTCCTAACTCCCAAGGCCCATTTGCTTACACATAACCTGAATCCTTCCTAACTCCCTAGGCCCATTTGCTTACACATAACCTGAATCCTTCCTAACTCCCAAGGCCCATTTGCTTACACATAACCTGAATCCTTCCTAACTCCCAAGGCCCATTTGCTTACACATAACCTGAATCCTTCCTAACTCCCTAGGCCCATTTGCTTACACATAACCTGAATCCTTCCTAACTCCCCAGGCCCATTTGCTTACACATAACCTGAATCCTTCCTAACTCCCAAGGCCCATTTGCTTACACATAACCTGAATCCTTCCCAACTCCCTAGGCCCATTTGCTTTCACATAAACATGAATCCTTCCTAACTCCCTAGGCAAATTTGCTTTCACATAAACATGAATCCTTCCGAACTCCCTAGGCCCACTTGCTTACACATAACCTGAATCCTCCAAAATCCTTCAGTAGTAAAGCAAGCACATGACATGTATGCACACGTGTTTCGAATCTGTGATACATGTACATGGCCAGGGACCCTCCCTGCATGCATGGAGCAATAAACAGTGTCCACTGACCCAAGCACTGACCTTGCAATCACTACAACAAACATGGATGTACATGTACCATGGAAAGGCAAGTATGCCTAATAACCTCAATCCTCCAAAATCCTTCACTTTAGCAAAGAACATGAAGCATGTAACCTCAATCCTTCAAAATCCTTCACTTTAGCAAAGAGGATTTTGGAGGATTTAGGAAGGTTAGGGTCAACGACTTGTTGAAACTTTCACAGATGTGTTTTTATACATATGCTTTAAAACCCTCCTACAATCAGTGCAATTTTTGAAACAACCCATTCAGGCCACTCCAAACCATTAGCTGTTGCCAGTGGCCTCCTATGGTTACCCTCATGTGCACTGTCACACTACTGAGATTACAGGGTAAAGTGGTCTCCCATTGATACATTGAAGACCATACTAATATGTTCAAACATTTACAGTAGCCTTGGGTGGCACACAGTTGATTTTGTAAGATTACTTGGAAAGGACAGCAGGCTTGTACATGTATGTACTGAAGGTTGCTCAAGAACAGAATTTTGTGGATCGGAGTGGCCTCCATGTGTAGGAGGGTTAACGACTTACCCAGGAAGATTTTCCATGATTTGTCCTCAGTTGACTGTCTCCATCCGTAAGGCCAGCCTATAACCACTGTATTGTGCTTCAGACCACCCAGACCTCCCAACTGTACACTACAACATAAATACGAGCACCCTTAAGGCCGGTTCAGACTTCACGCAAACGCGAAGCGTAATGTGATGCCAAAAACCGAAATTCGCATGAACGACTCACAGAAGCTGATCATGTTTCAACTGGTACGAATCATTCGCTGCGAGTTTATGACCGATATGTACGCTTCACATTCGCGTTCGCATGAAGGATGAATCAGCGTTTCGACCTATAACAGCAGAATCATGTGAGCAAAGCTAATGAAACAATGCTTAGTCTGATTACTTGAAACAAAAAACATGCGGACATGTACAAAAATAATTGCAGCATTAACTTTCATATGAGTTGTTGTGGGGGCATGGCTTAACCCTAACTCCCTAGGCCCATTTGCTTACACATAACCTGAATCCTCCAAAATCCTTCAGTAGTAAAGCAAGCACATGACATGTATGCACACGTGTTTCTAATCTGTGATACATGTACATGGCCAGGGACCCTCCCTGCATGCATGGAGCAATAAACAGTGTCCACTGACCCAAGCACTGACCTTGCAATCACTACAACAAACATGGATGTACATGTACCATGGAAAGGCAATTATGCCTAATAACCTCAATCCTCCAAAATCCTTCACTTTAGCAAAGAGCATGTAGCATGTAACCTCAATCCTTCAAAATCCTTCACTTTGGCAAAGATGATTTTGGAGGATTTGGGAAGGTTAGGGTTTAGGTTGGTGAAATTATTGCGTCGGGAGATACACAATTGATTTAATTTTGCCCTACACCGACGTGTGTATAGCACTGTATAGTGTTTTCCGAGTGTCTGTGACAAAACTACACAGGCGACTCGGGCGGGATTCGAACCCACGAGAGGTTAAGACGGCCTGCACTAGTAAGCAGGAGGTCGTGGGTTCGAATCCTGCCCGAGTCGCCTGTGTAGTTTTGTCACAGACACTCGGAAAGCACTGAGCATACAGTGCTATACACACGTCGGTGTTGGGCAAAATTAAATCAAAGGTTAGGGTTAATAGCAAACAGTGATAGGTCCATAGTTTCATGGGAAGTATTTTGTACATATTGACAACCTTTTGTCCTGGAGAGAACAAGTTCATACTGGTCGAAATAGTGAGGTATAAATTCAACAGTTCTTCTCAGAGCTACACAGATCTAAAGAAATTGCCCATTGACATGGTGTGCCGTAAACCTCTCTATACTTAACAACCTTTTCACCATACATACCTTTCAGGTAAAAACAGGGTCAGGTGTTTTCTAAGACCTAGAAGCAATCTGAAACCGGTTTGGGAATCCTTAGAGGGTCTACATTAAGGATTTACATATTTACAACAAATCTTTTTGAGTTAACACCCCACTTTGGCGGCCATTTTAAAAATGGCGGGAAAATATATACTTATATCAATAACTCCGGAAGTGTACCTGGCTTTAGTTTACATTTTAGTATTTTAGAACTATTTTATAGGTCAAGGATTCCAAAAAGATCACTGAAAATTCAGAAAAATTAATTGTTAGGTACTAAACTGAGGCCACGCCCATGATATGATATGCCACGCATCTTAATGCTTATAGATTAGTATACAGGCTATAGTTTACATTTCAGTATTTTATCAATATTTTATAGGTCAGGGATTTCAAAAAGACCACTGACAATTTGAGAAAAATTAATTGTTAGGTACAAAACTGAGGCGGTTGGTCAGGAAAATGTTAGGGAAATTAAGACGAATAGATAATATCATTATTTTTTAACCCCCCCCCCCCTGCACCGCACCGTATTTTTGGGTGCTTTTCATTACCCCCCCCCCCCCCCACCAAAAAAAATAAAAAACAAAAAAACCTATGTGCCTGTGAGTATACCAACAGTATCAATATTTTTCATGTTATTATCATTTTGTTTTATACCAAGCCTGTAGTCCTTCAACAACATCTTTAGCAATGAGGACTGTCGGGAAGCCCTTCACTTTCTCCTCTTCCATTATCTTTCGAAGTCCCTTTAAACAGAAGTAAAATAAACGTTATTCCAAAAACTGCTGGGAACAAAAAAAAACATTGTATGGGCTTGGGGTGGGCAAAATTAGGGAAAAAATTAGGCAAAAAACATTGTATGGGCTTGGGGTGGGCAAAATTAGGGCAAGACAAAAAGTTTAAAATCCTGAAAAAAAATGGCCCTGGGTTTTTGGGGGTACTGGGGGGCTCAAACATCCTCTATACTTTGTGAGCTCAATTACTAGAATTATGTAATATTTTAGAGGATTGACAGGCTAACTTTCCAGCAACTTGAAAACCTGAAATTTGCAAAATCCTAAGAAATCAAAGGAGGCCTGCAACACTTCATGATGTGAATCTAACAGCTTGTAGCCAACCAGTTCACTTTGAATTATATCAGTGGGTTGGGTGTTCATGACTTCATTTGATTGGACGAAATGAAGTTTTGATCATTATGTAATATCCAATGTTATATCCAATGATCTCTGGAACATGATACTTTCACTAGTTTATTAACCCTCCTATGGTTTGACGTTTCAAAACCTTTCAAAATCTGCTTACGGGCCAAAATGGCTATCAATAATTATGAACCCTTTAAAACCCTCCAGAATTTGTTGCTACTGAACAACCACACCTTTCAATACCCTTTGAAAGGTATTGAAACATTTCAACACCAGGTTGTTCAGAGAGTTGTTACACCTTTCGAAACCTTTCATAGGTCCCTTTTGTCAGACAGTTTTCTCACCTTTCAAAACCCTTCAGTACAGCAAACTTGAAATGTTTTGAAAGGTCTGACAATTCTATGGCAAACTGCACTGTACATAGGAGGGTTAATTAATTAAAAAGTTCTTCTAAAGCGATATTTCAGAAGGATCATGGCACTGTAATAATTTGTATTACTATACGTCATACATATTCATGATCGAGAGCCAAATTCTCACTGGTCCATTAACCATCACGTGCCAGATGCTATTTTGGCCGTTTACCAAGCGCCCGCGAGTATTCACGCACAGGGTAAATACGCATGCGTAGTAGACTGTCGCATATGCGTCAGTCTACTACGCATGCGCTTTACGAAGCAATTGGGGAACAGTCGCACGGGTGTAGTACGCACGCGTGAACATCGCCCTAGCTACATACACATGAAAAGATGGCGGCACACGTAAATGTCAATTCGCGTTTTCCCGAGCTACTTATTATTATAATGGCAACTGAATATGTATGAGGTATAGTAAAACAAATATAACATGGTTTATTTCGGGTGGACATTCGATATTAGCTCCCCGAGGTATTGGAAGTTGACAAACTAGTTCCCACGGCTTCGCCTCGGGAACTAGTTTGTCAACTTCCAATACCTCGGGGACCTAATATCGACTGTCCACCCTCAAACCATGTTATATTTGTATACTAATCACCTGTTCTGCAGCCCGACTTTCACCATACTTAGTAAGGAAATCTCCCTCCACGACAGATGCTATGAGTGTCAGACCACGACCTGAAGATCAATCGTTAAGGATGAGGAAAAATAATGCGTAAATCACGAGTAAAGATTCAGAAATAAAAGCTTCAACCTTTAAAGCTCCTACAACAATGGTAAACAAATCATGATGAGCATTCATACTTAAAGGTATTGGATAAGATTGACACTAATTAAAAATTAAAAAGAAAATTGTTGAATTGTAATGAAAAACTTACTTAGGGAGGAGGGCCAAAGTCGTGGTACGGCCAAGCCTCTGAGGCCGCGTTTACACTAGATCCGGCAAGGGCGATCAACGGAGGATCAGATCCTGCAAGGGCGATCAAACTGATCGCGGACGCGTTCACACTTGAGTCTGATCGTGCATTGATCCCCCTAGCCCGACCGTCGGTTCAACGGAAGTTCCACACTGCTCATGTGACAGGTCAACTGAGCAAGGTCATTGATTGTGCGCACACGCAGGCACACGCGTTGCCCAGGGTGATGCATGCCGCCATCTTAGCTTATGCTTTGTTCGCTAATTTTACAGACACAGTTCGACCGACTCACTTTCACCGCCACGCTTGATTTTTCCTCATTAAATTACAGTTTTTTAATGGATGATCAGTTTCGTTTATTTGCGGTGTTGTTGCCATTAATTCTGGCACAATTTTACCGCCGACATCGTGGTAGAATGGTAGCAATGGAGGAAATAACGTAAACAACCACCAACAACACTAAACCTTAAGTGTACTATAATACTGCGACAAGAAAATACAAAATATGGATATACAAAATGATTTTCAAATACTAATGAAAACCGTGGTATTATGATAAAAAAACACGAAAGCCTGATGAGAAGGAAACTGGTCGATGCATAGAGGTAGAAATGGTCGAAGCATGTGGTTCGTCACGCACGGTTGTTGCATGCAGAACAGGGATGCAAATGCCAAGTACCATTCAAATCGTGTAATGTTCTTTTGTGCACAGAAATGCTGTGTTACGTGTTGGAACCAGTGTAATAAGGGGACGCTCTCATTGCATAACCAACACTGGTTGTTTACAAGCTTTCGCGGTTTATTTTTTTCAACTCGCCCAGTCTGTTTGATTAGACCGGAAGTCGGTGGGTCAAGTGCGGGTCTGATCCTGCGTATGCGTTCACACTACGTTTTTGATCCACCTTGCAGGATCAGATCCTCCTTTGATCCCGCAATAAAGGGGGATCAAAAAGGAGGATCAGATCCTGATCGCTCTTGCGTTCACACTAGCTGTTGATCGCCCTTTGATCGCCCTTGCCGGATCTGATCCTCCTTTGATCGCCCTTGCCGGATCAAGTGTGAACGCGGTCTGAGAAGCCCGGCCAGGCCCAGGCTTTGCCCAGGCCTATATAATCCCCTAGCTGAGCTCAAAAGATCCTTTAGTCATGAATAGATCTCAAATAGCTCTTGTTGTTAACACAGACTTGACACCTCAGCTGTCTTTTGTTCACGACTGGAATTAGGACTCACGAAAGACAGATTAGGAGGCTTAGCTCAAAGGCTTAGCTGTACCATAACTTTGGCCCTCTTCCCTCAATCTTCTCTAGAAATAATTTTGTCAGAGGTGCTGTCAATTTTAAGATTTGTGAAATAACTTCCACTTCCAATAGACTGATCCATTATTAAGTCATCGCTGATGACCATCCTGTTGGTAAGTGTGACGTAATTCCAACATAAACCACGAAAGCCCATTGGAAATACATTAACCACCATTTTCTTTAGGGATTTACGCAAGAAATTAGAAAGCCCGTGTTGTAAAGACTCAAAATCTTATTAATTTATGTTAAATTACACATAACGGTATGCCAGCTTTGGAAGGGGATGTAGCGAAAAGAATGTGTGTACTACCACTGCGCACGTGTATTACGTATCAACTTACAAACGTGATAGTGGATACACTTGCCCCTCGATTGTCAAGCCACCTACGCGCGACATGTGCGCACACACGTCCCATACATACATAATGGTGACTTGTTTACATGTACGTTTGTCATCAACACGATACAGCTATTTTAACATGTCAGATTTTGCATGCGTAATCGCGGCTGTAACTGGTCAATATGTAAGGGGGGAGGGGCTTAATGGATTGGTCTATTAATCCTCCTACTCTCGGTACAATTTGACAACTGTCTGTTTATGAATGGTGGATGAGCTGTGTGGATAACAGTACCATATACAGTTTAGATGCATTCACCACACAATACCATTTGACAACTGTCTGTTTATGAATGGTGGATGAGCTGAGTGGATAACAGTACCGTGTACAGTTTAGATGCATTCACCACACAGTACCATTTGACAACTGTCTGTTTATGAATGGTGGATGAGCTGTGTAGATAACAGTACCGTGTACAGTTTAGATGCATTCACCACACAGTACCATTTGACAACTGTCTGTTTATGAATGGTGGATTAGCTGTGTAGATAACAGTACCGTGTACAGTTTAGATGCATTCACCACACAGTACCATTTGACAACTGTCTGTTTATGAATGGTGGATTAGCTGTGTAGATAACAGTACCGTGTACAGTTTAGATGCATTCACCACACAGTACCATTTGACAACTGTCTGTTTATGAATGGTGGATGAGCTGTGTAGATAACAGTACCGTGTACAGTTTAGATGCATTCACCACACAGTACCATTTGACAACTGTCTGTTTATGAATGGTGGATTAGCTGTGTAGATAACAGTACCATGTACAGTTTAGAGGCATTCACCACACAGTACCATTTGACAACTGTCTGTTTATGAATGGTGGATGAGCTGTGTAGATAACAGTACCGTGTACAGTTTAGATGCATTCACCACACAGTACCATTTGACAACTGTCTGTTTATGAATGAGTACCATGTACAGTTTAGATGCATTCACCACACAGTACCATTTGACAACTGTCTGTTTATGAATGGTGGATGAGCTGTGTAGATAACAGTACCGTGTACAGTTTAGATGCATTCACCACACAGTACCATTTGACAACTGTCTGTTTATGAATGGTGGATGAGCTGTGTAGATACGTACAATTTAGATGCATTCACCACACAGTACCATTTGACAACTGTCTGTTTATGAATGGTGGATGAGCTGTGTAGATAACAGTACCATGTACAGTTTAGATGAAACAACTGTCTGTTTATGAATGGTGGATGAGCTGTGTAGATAACAGTACCATGTACAGTTTAGATGCATTCACCACACAGTACCATTTGACAACTGTCTGTTTATGAATGGTGGATGAGCTGTGTAGATAACAGTACCGTGTACAGTTTAGATGCATTCACCACACAGTACCATTTGACAACTGTCTGTTTATGAATGGTGGATGAGCTGTGTAGATAACAGTACCGTGTACAGTTTAGATGCATTCACCACACAGTACCATTTGACAACTGTCTGTTTATGAATGGTGGATGAGCTGTGTAGATAACAGTACCGTGTACAGTTTAGATGCATTCACCACACAGTACCATTTGACAACTGTCTGTTTATGAATGGTGGATGAGCTGTGTAGATAACAGTACCGTGTACAGTTTAGAGGCATTCACCACACAGTACCATTTGACAACTGTCTGTTTATGAATGGTGGATGAGCTGTGTAGATAACAGTACCGTGTACAGTTTAGAGGCATTCACCACACAGTACCATTTGACAACTGTCTGTTTATGAATGGTGGATTAGCTGTGTAGATAACAGTACCGTGTACAGTTTAGATGCATTCACCACACAGTACCATTTGACAACTGTCTGTTTATGAATGGTGGATGAGCTGTGTAGATAACAGTACCATGTACAGTTTAGATGCATTCACCACACAGTACCATTTGACAACCGTCTGTTTATGAATGGTGGATGAGCTGTGTAGATAACAGTACCGTGTACAGTTTAGAGGCATTCACCACACAGTACCATTTGACAACTGTCTGTTTATGAATGGTGGATGAGCTGTGTAGATAACAGTACCATGTACAGTTTAGATGCATTCACCACACAGTACCATTTGACAACTGTCTGTTTATGAATGGTGGATGAGCTGTGTGGATAACAGTACCATGTACAGTTTAGATGCATTCACCACACAGTACCATTTGACAACTGTCTGTTTATGAATGGTGGATGAGCTGTGTAGATAACAGTACCATGTACAGTTTAGATGCATTCACCACACAGTACCATTTGACAACTGTCTGTTTATGAATGGTGGATTAGCTGTGTAGATAACAGTACCGTGTACAGTTTATATGCATTCACCACACAGTACCATTTGACAACTGTCTGTTTATGAATGGTGGATGAGCTGTGTAGATAACAGTACCGTGTACAGTTTAGATGCATTCACCACACAGTACCATTTGGCAAGCAATATACACACTGTCATAGTAACTTTATCATTCAAAACCATTTGCATGATAATGAAGTATCAAACAACAGGAGGGTTAAAGAAAGATTACTCTTTCAATGAATTCCATGTTTGAATGAATACAGAAAATATGAATGCATTTTAACTGTTTTCCTGTTAACAAACAACCAGAAATGAGATTTCTTTGTTTGGAGGTTCCAGTTGAACAGAGCACCAGGATAAACGGTAAAAGAACACAGCATGGACTCACCCGCCTTGAGTTGACTAGCAAAGGTGAGAAGCCGACGATATTTAGGAACTAATTCCTCGTTCATCTTACATAGTACAAGAATCTGTGGTCTTCAAATGGACAAAAAACATCAGGAAAAGTTAAGAAGCTATACATTGTAACAATTACAAGGATAGGGATGAGTCTGGCTAATAATTACGACAAAAATCACTGAAAATTTGAATTGGTATTATTTTGTATTGATCAACTTCATCTTTCATTCATTATATATGCGGTTCCTTGTGTATGTACGTGTAATTATATGATTTATTAATTAAAAAGCAATCATTATAACTGTACTGAATAAAGGTAAAGTATTGGATTTGTAATTCAACAACTAACCAAAAGGTTTAATTGTTATTTAGTGTTAAGCTGAAGAAAAAAAATCAACCATTTAAATAATTTTGTTTGAGGTGCTGTCACTGCTAAGAAAAGGGAAATAATTTCAAGTTCGTATTCAGGAAGTAGTACTCTTTCCGATGAATACACAAAATCTAAGTGCATTTCAATATTTTCTTGTTAAGGGACCCTTGCCAATCTCGCCTGCAAAAAACCACTGGGTCATTCTCCCAGTATTATCATGAGACTCACCCGGAAAGCAGTGATGAAACTGCAGTCCTCATAAACGTTCCATTGTTAACTCCCTAATCCATTGACAAAAGAGTGTTCCTGAAGGGCATAGACCTTTTGAATTGCCAATTAAGCCTTTCCATTGTTTGGACAGATTAATGTTGGGCCAAAAGTGCCCAGCCAGGCAAAGCAGTTACATCAAACTGGTGTGGCCGGCTTCTATTGTTAAGGTTTTTCTAAAGGTCTGGAATGAGACTTGGAATAAAAAATATTGAGGGCGAGAATTTTTGCGGGTGAGAATTTAGATTGTTCCGGGTGGAGTTAGTGGGCGAGATTGGCTAAGGTCCCTAACAACACAACGTAATAAGGGAGCAGTCCTGGTACAGCCAAGCCTTTGAGAAGCCCGGCTAGGCCCAGGCTGCCCGGCCTCCTAATTTGTCTTTTATGAGTGGGCTAGGCAAGTACTGTATTGTTACAGGATTAGGACTCAAAAAAGACAGATTAGGAGGCCAGGCAGCCTGGGCCTGGTCAGGCTTGGCTGTACCATGACTTTGGCCCTCCTCCCTAAGATGAAACTTTCACATGTTGGTTGTTTCATGTATATCTTGATTCAAAGAGAGTAAGTATACTCATAGAAACAGTCTTGCCGACATTACCAATGCTGTACCTTCCCTTCAATGTATATCTTGATTCAAAGAGAGTAAGCATACTCATAGAAGCAGTTTTGTCAACATTACCAATGTTGTACCTTCCCTTCAATGTATATCTTGATTCAAAGAGAGTAAGCATACTCATAGAAGCAGTTTTGCTAACATTACCAATGCTGTACCTTCCCTTCAATGTATATCTTGATTCAAAGAGAGTAAGCACACTCATAGAAGCAGTTTTGTCAACATTACCAATGTTGTACCTTCCCTTCAATGTATATCTTGATTCAAAGAGAGTAAGCACACTCATAGAAGCAGTTTTGTCAACATTACCAATGTTGTACCTTCCCTTCAATGTATATCTTGATTCAAAGAGAGTAAGCACACTCATAGAAACAGTTTTGTCAACATTACCAATGTTGTACCTTCCCTTCAATGTATATCTTGATTCAAAGAGAGTAAGCACACTCATAGAAACAGTTTTGTCAACATTACCAATGCTGTACCTTCCCTTCAATGTATATCTTGATTCAAAGAGAGTAAGCACACTCATAGAAGCAGTTTTGTCAACATTACCAATGCTGTACCTTCCCTTCAATGTATATCTTGATTCAAAGAGAGTAAGCACACTCATAGAAGCAGTCTTGCCAACATTACCAATGCTGTACCTTCCCTTCAATGTATATCGTGATTCAAAGAGAGTAAGCACACTCATAGAAACAGTCTTGCCAACATTACCAATGCTGTACCTTCCCTTCAATGTATATCTTGATTCAAAGAGAGTAAGCATACTCATAGAAACAGTCTTGCCAACATTACCAATGCTGTACCTTCCCTTCAATGTATATCTTGATTCAAAGAGAGTAAGCATACTCATAGAAACAGTCTTGCCAACATTACCAATGCTGTACCTTCCCTTCAATGTATATCTTGATTCAAAGAGAGTAAGCATACTCATAGAAACAGTCTTGCCAACATTACCAATGCTGTACCTTCCCTTCAATGTATATCTTGATTCAAAGAGAGTAAGCATACTCATAGAAACAGTCTTGCCAACATTACCAATGCTGTTCCTTCCCTTCAATGTATATCTTGATTCAAAGAGAGTAAGCATACTCATAGAAACAGTCTTGCCAACATTACCAATGCTGTACCTTCCCTTCAATGTATATCTTGATTCAAAGAGAGTAAGCATACTCATAGAAGCAGTCTTGCCAACATTACCAATGCTGTACCTTCCCTTCAATGTATATCTTGATTCAAAGAGAGTAAGCATACTCATAGAAGCAGTCTTGCCAACATTACCAATGCTGTACCTTCCCTTCAATGTATATCTTGATTCAAAGAGAGTAAGCATACTCATAGAAGCAGTCTTGCCAACATTACCAATGCTGTACCTTCCCTTCAATGTATATCTTGATTCAAAGAGAGTAAGCATATTCATAGAAGCAGTCTTGCCAACATTATCAATGCTGTACCTTCCCTTCAATGTATATCTTGATTCAAAGAGAGTAAGCATACTCATAGAAACAGTTTTGTCAACATTACCAATGTTGTACCTTCCCTTTAATCATCGGTCATGAAATTTTACTGTAGAAATATCCACACAACTTGTCTTTGGACAAAATATGATAATTCCAAGATGTTCATAGGAATATTGCAATCTCGTTTTCCTAATAGGTTTGGATTAATTTAAGATTTTATAGGCAAGCATGAATATTATTATTTTATTGTTTTTTCCAGATATTTTAACAACTAAGGATTTCCAAGATGGAACAAAAATTGAAGGAAGTAATCAACATAATAAATAAATAATGATTTTCTAAATTTGAAGGAAAAAAAAACTAAAATAATTTTTTTAAAAAAAGACATCAGGCCACAATGTTTACTAATAGGACAGTAAGTGTACTGGCTATTAATCCAGTATTTGCCTGAAGACATACCTCCAATTCTTGGTGTGTGGGGGTCGTTCTTCTAGCCTCATCAGACTGTAACGAGCCGCAGTGAGAGACAACCCACTCAACCCATCTCCCCACTCCTTCTCTGCTCTGCACACAGAAGAAACGAAGTTATTAACCCTGTTGTCCCGAGATTTTATGTACACATCGCCCATGTAGTCCCCAGTTTTGGTCAGTCCGTATCAATATACATGAAATACATGTAGTCTGTATCAATATACATGAAATATGTACAAAAGCTGTATTCAATGTATGAATAATTGTCAATTTAATCTGATTGATGAATTTTGTCTCCACAAGAAATAAGTTTGAAATCTGTACAACCTCTCTCACTTCTGTTCCATTACAAAGTTCAAATTTCAAAGTTACAAAAAGAAGAGGCTGGTAATTGTTAGCCTGCGTCACATTATGTTTTCCGGTTAATGAAGCCGGTACATATCATTAAAGTGTAATTTTTCATCTCTACTGGCTTTTAAGACGAGTCTGGCTAATAATTACTACAAAAATCACTGAAAATTTGAATTGGTATTATTTTGTATTGATCAACTTCATCTTTCATTCATTATATATGCGGTTCCTTGTGTATGTACGTGTAACTATATGATTTATTAATTGAAAAGCAATCATTATAGCTGTACTGAATAAAGGTAAAGTATTGGATTTGTAATTCAACAAATAACCAAAAGTTACAAAAAGAAGAGGCTGGTAATTGTTAGCCTCACTGCGTCACAATATGTTTTCCGGTTAATGAAGTGTAATTTTTCATCTCTACTGGCTATTAAGATCAGTAATACTTTATTAAGTGACGAATCAGTAAAGACTGTTTGCGGTGACAACATATGAAAAAATTCTCCTTTGAGTAGTAATTAGTTCTGAAAAGAACTGATGGTTACAACTCCAGTGACGAACCAGCACAGAATCAGCACAATCTATCAAATTACTATCTCACGATGTGACGACTAAGTCGAAAGTGACGTAACACTGTTAAACAATACTCTGTCCTTTACTGTTTATAATAATAATAATAATAATAATAATTTATTAACTTATATTGCGTAAATTCCATAATGAGATGTTCAAATGCGCATTACAAATTTACAATTACAAATGTACAATACAAATAAAAATATTTAAAAAATTACAATAAAAGCACATCACAACAACATCAATAGAATGCCATTACAGAAAAAATGTGTTTTAAGTAATTGTTTAAAAACAGTCAAACTAGTCATAATGCAGTTATGTTTGCACAAAGCCTGTTTTTAACGTGCGTAGCATATAGCACGTATGATTTTTGATACAATGTATACTTGTGTATGCATGGTACAAGTCTAATTGTCTGCGCGCTGATAATTTGTGGCACAAAGCAGCACTCACAAATTTAGTGATGAATAGGGTTTTGAATAGGATCACTTTACATACGGAGATGAAGCTAGTACCAGCTAGTACCAGCTATATATACACATTACACACAATCCATATTCTTACCCCTGGTACTCGATGTACTTATAGATAAAGACGGCTAGTGCTGTGGCAGCCAATGCGTAGTACCAGCTATATATATTACGCCCAATCCATATTCTTACCCCTGGTACTCGATGTACTTATAGATAAAGAAGGCTAGTGCCGTGGCAGCCAATGCATAGTACCAGCTATATATACATTACGCACAATCCATATTCTTACCCCTTGTACTCGATGTACTTATAGATAAAGAAAGCTCGTGCTGTGGCAGCCAATGCATAGTACCAGCTATATACATTACGCACAATCCATATTCTTACCCCTGGTACTCGATGTACTTATAGATAAAGACAGCTAGTGCTGTGGCAGCCAATGCATAGTACCAGCTATATATACATTACGCACAATCCATATTCTTACCCCTTGTACTCGATGTACTTATAGATAAAGAAGGCTAGTGCTGTGGCAGCCAATGCGTAGTACCAGCTATATATACATTACGCACAATCCATATTCTTACCCCTGGTACTCGATGTACTTATAGATAAAGAAAGCTCGTGCTGTGGCAGCCAATGCGTCGTACCAGCTATATATACATTACGCACAATCCATATTCTTACCCCTGGTACTCGATGTACTTATAGATAAAGAAGGCTAGTGCTGTGGCAGCCAATGCGTAGTACCAGCTATATATACATTACGCCCAATCCATATTCTTACCCCTGGTACTCGATGTACTTATAGATAAAGAAGGCTAGTGCTGTGGCAGCCAATGCGTAGTACCAGCTATATATACATTACGCACAATCCATATTCTTACCCCTGGTACTCGATGTACTTATAGATAAAGACGGCTAGTGCTGTGGCAGCCAATGCATAGTACCAGCTATATATACATTACGCACAATCCATATTCTTACCCCTGGTACTCGATGTACTTATAGATAAAGAAAGCTCGTGCTGTGGCAGCCAATGCGTCGTACCAGCTATATATACATTACGCACAATCCATATTCTTACCCCTGGTACTCGATGTACTTATAGATAAAGAAGGCTAGTGCTGTGGCAGCCAATGCGTAGTACCAGCTATATATACATTACGCACAATCCATATTCTTACCCCTGGTACTCGATGTACTTATAGATAAAGAAGGCTAGTGCTGTGGCAGCCAATGCGTAGTACCAGCTATATATACATTACGCACAATCCATATTCTTACCCCTGGTACTCGATGTACTTATAGATAAAGAAGGCTCGTGCTGTGGCAGCTAATGCGTAGTACCAGCTATATATACATTACGCACAATATATATTCTTACCCCTGGTACTCGATGTACTTATAGATAAAGATGGCTAGTGTTGTGGCAGCCAATGCGTAGTACCAGCTAGAGATGAACATAAGGGCAAGGCACATGACCACACCAAGGAATGAGAGACTCCAATGATACCACCTACAAAATGATAACAGAACAAATGTGAAAATATGCTCAGAAAGTGCACTGTTACAATGTACAGAAGTTAAACTTCACAGGTTTAATATAATAGCAATAGTGTGTTTTTATGTGCAACTGTTTCTGTTGGTGTTTTATAAGAAAGAAAGAAAAAAACAATGGAAAAAACAATGGAAAAAAACATTGAGTAGTTTCTGAAGGGATGGTTACAACATTGGTAATTCCCTGATTAAAACGTTTTTTTACTAAGGGAATAACAGTTTGACGCTTGGTCTTTACCGTAGGTTAACAACTGGTTTTTGGCGTGGTCACGAGCGATAAGGACTTCGTCAAATTGTTATTCCATTTATAAATGCCCGTATCGATTTTGTTTTCAAAATGTAACAAAAAATGTAATTTTTGTTGAATAACGCCAAATAGAAATTGGCAAATTCACGTTTTGAGGACACACGAAACACTTCCAAAGTACATGAGTCAGGCGCGTGATGCCAATCTTCGTCACTCTGATTGGTTGAAATCCGTGTCGCGCGTCGCACAAAAACAGCTGGTGAACAGCTGGCACATACGCGCTGCTCTGATTTTGATAAGCGCTGCTCTGATTTTGATAAGCCAGTCTATAACATCCGCTAATACATGCACATCCCCGCGTGATTACGCTTTGTCCAATCAGATTGTCTGAACTGTCTTGGGCATTTATGAAAGAATTATTATCCAAAAGCCAACTTGATGTAAAGTCAATATCTCCTCTCAGCCAAATGGATATATAGCATTTTGCTATAAAACTCTTCATATCTAAGCCTGACAAAGTATTTAAAAAAAACTAGATGACCCCACACCTTGTAGCTCTTACAGTGCCCGGAGATTCCGTTTTCTCAAAAACTCATAACCCTGTCCCTTTTCTGAATCTTTATCACCTTTTAATTGCATAATTTAAAGCCTTAGGACAAATTTGTTTTTTCTTACTTGAAGCGAGGTCTCCAGTTTGGTGTTCTCAGCAGAGTCTGCAGGGCGCATGCAAGATTCACAAACATGTAACACATCAAGAAAAACCTGTCATCAAAAAACCACAAAATCTGGCATGTTGAAACCACCCAAAATAACGGTCATTATGCAGGGATTTCATAACATTCCAATCAAAATGCGTGAAAATAAGGTGGGTTTTTTTGGCGTGAAAAGACAGTGAAATTCATGTACTTTTACATACTTTTCATGCAGAAATACCATATTTCCACGCCTTTTGCTGGATCTCATAACGTTATGAATCAAAATTCTTAAAATATGCCTTTTTTGTGTGAAAATTCATGTACTTTCACACAATTTCTTGGACAAATAGCATATTTTCATGTACGTTAACCCAAACCCCCTAGGTATTCTGGCTAGGAACCTTCCTGAATCTTCCAACATCCGTCAGTTCACTTTTGGAAACACGCCCTTATCTTCAAAATGCACCATGCATTTTTGTTGATCTTTCATATTCAGCACTTACATGTATGGCCTGTACTTCTTGCCAGGTAGTAATTTTGCCCCATTTGAAGAGGTGAAAGTACCAGTTTCCAACAGTGCTGAATTTTTCCCCAAAAAGTGTCTCTTGGAGGATTTTGCAGGATTTGGAGGTGGTTAGGGTTAATTCATAGTGTAATTACTAGCTTGTATGTGCTAGTAACCAGATCAACACACTGTATGTAATCTATTATCCCTTGACATCTGGTCACTATTAAAAATGCCTGAAAGTTCAACTTGACTCCTTGGTGAATTCCCCTTATTCATGAGTTAGCCACTTTATGTCTTAGACCTGCGCTAATTAACCAGTTCGCATCGGGAATAAACAAAAATTTCTGGGCCCCTGTGCGGGTTTCTTTTCCCCACACAAACACGTTAATGGAAGCTTCCTCAGCGCGTGGCCACGTCTACCGAGCATGTCACTCGGCTCGTTGCCACGTCAACCGAGCATGCATACAAATATTCCGGAGTTTCCTCTGGCGTGTATAGACGCTCTCCGATCCGTGGTGCAAAAAAAAATTGCGTGTATACACGGCCTCGGACGCGAACTGGTTAAACGTGTCGAACTTAAATGATTTTCGCGCGGTAAGAGCGCGGCAAAAAATTAATCGGTGACAAACGTCAAATTTAAACAACAGCGTTATCGCACTTTAATTGATTTAAAATGGCGGACCCGGAAGGCAACCAGCGGAGATTCCTTTTTTACAATGCAATTTGTGCCGCCAGACAAAGAAGATTAATGGCACAATCATATCTGTGTCGTACGATATTAATAAAGAGAAGGTCAATTGTGCTTTGTGCTTTGTTCTTCCAGTGGGACTCCTTGATTTCGCCTTGGAATTTTGCTCTCTCTGTTTTCCCTGCAGTCTGTTTCTGACTGGGAATCGTCGTCGTCGCTACCAGTATTACGTGGCCCGCTGTCATTCATCTCATTCTCATTATCATCATGTTCGTATGCAGACTCATCAGCATCAAAGCTGCTAGACACGCTGTTTATGTGGGCCGCCATTTTGACTGTGTTTCATTTGTTCAAATTTGTTTCCTCAAACGCTTTTGCGCATGCGTATTCCCAAAAAGAGTCGCCCGAGTGGATACTTCAATTTGATTCGACATGGCAAAAGTGCGACGTTTGTCACCACGTTGTGCAACTGCCGTGTAGCACGGCAGAGCTTACCGTGCTACACGGCAGAGTCGAACTTAATTCAAAAGTTTGCGCTAAACGTCGTGGCTCTTGCCGAATTTAATTCAACATTTTTTAATTATTTGAGTTCAATGCGGCCAAAAGTGTGACGTTTAGCGCAGGCCTTATTCCCTGAAGAGAAGAGACTGTGTACCTGTGCATGCTCATTATAATAACCTGCCTAAGTGTGTCCGTTTGCAGGGGGCTTTCAAATGTCATTGAATTTTAAGTAAATGGAAATAGCTACATCCATTTATTTATTCCTTGTGTCAGGAATGAACTTTCCTTTGAAACTATCAGATTATTGGGCCTTCTCGCTGGTGCATGCAGCATGTAAGCTACAGAGTGTGGTTAAATTACACCCTCACTTTTGTATTCATCGTGAAGAAGGCAAATATACAATCAATCAGGGGCAATTTTCGCAATTTTTTTCCTTTTGCCATCAAGGGTCCAGGTGGGGGAAAAGGGGGCAGGGCATACAACCATAAAGAGGGGCACTCAAGCTAATTGGTTACTATTGTTGATAATGCATAGGAAGCTGGTATTTACTGGCCATTAATTCAACCCCACGTAATAAAATGTTATCCAATCAGATTGTCTTGGGCATCTATGTATGAATACAAGCAGAAGTCTATTACCTACATGAAGTGTGCCAGCCTGCTGTAATCCATACCACGGCATTGAACTCCAAATGCTCGCATGCACAATGAGCTTGGTTACGGGTTGTGCTACCCTGCCTTCCACGTGAAACTAGTTCCTAGAGAACTAGACGCGTTCTTAAACTAGACACGGGCGAACCATGCGCAAACGCAAAGGTGTGCGTGTGAGATACAGTTCTCTTACACGCCAGTTAAGTCTCTCAGACTGCACTGCTTCTTTTTGAGACCTTGCACATCAATCTGTGGAACAAAATGTCATGAATGTCCCAAAACCATTGTTCTTGGAGTACTATGCCGTGGACTAGGTTATGTACACGAGTGGCACACTTCATGTAGGTAACAGACTTCTGGTACTGTGCCGTAGACTAGGTTACGTACATGACTGGCACACTTCACGTAGGTAATAGACTTCTGGTACTGTGCCGTAGACTAGGTTACGTACACGAGTGGCCACACTTCATATAGGTAACAGACTTCTGGTACTGTGCCGTGGACTAGGTTATGTACACGAGTGGCACACTTCATGTAGGTAACAGACTTCTGGTACTGTGCCGTAGACTAGGTTACGTACACGAGTGGCACACTTCACGTAGGTAATAGACTTCTGGTACTGTGCCGTAGACTAGGTTACGTACACGAGTGGCCACACTTCATATAGGTAACAGACTTCTGGTACTGTGCCGTGGACTAGGTTATGTACACGAGTGGCACACTTCATGTAGGTAACAGACTTCTGGTACTGTGCCCTGGACTAGGTTAGTACACGAGTGGCACACTTCATGTAGGTAACAGACTTCTGGTACTGTGCCGTGGACTAGGTTAGTACACGAGTGGCCACACTTCATGTAGGTAATAGACTTCTGGTACTGTGCCCTGGACTAGGTTATGTACACGAGTGGCACACTTCATGTAGATAACAGACTTCTGGTACTGTGCCCTGGACTAGGTTATGTACACGAGTGGCACACTTCATGTAGGTAACAGACTTCTGGTACCGTGCCGTGGACTAGGTTATGTACACGAGTGGCACACTTCATGTAGGTAACAGACTTCTGGTACCGTGCCGTGGACTAGGTTATGTACACGAGTGGCACACTTCATGTAGGTAACAGACTTCTGGTACCGTGCCGTGGACTAGGTTATGTACACGAGTGGCACACTTCATGTAGGTAACAGACTTCTGGTACCGTGCCGTGGACTAGGTTATGTACACGAGTGGCACACTTCATGTAGGTAACAGACTTCTGGTACCGTGCCGTGGACTAGGTTATGTACATGACTGGCACACTTCATGTAGGTAATAGACTTCTGGTACCGCGTCGTGGACCAGGTTATGTACACGGTGGCACACTTCATGTAGGTAACAGATTTCTGGTACCGTGCCGTGGACTAGGTTAGTACACGAGTGGCACACTTCATGTAGGTAACAGACTTCTGGTACCGTGCCGTGGACTAGGTTAGTACACGAGTGGCACACTTCATGTAGGTAACAGACTTCTGGTACCGTGCCGTGGACTAGGTTAGTACACGAGTGGCACACTTCATGTAGGTAATAGACTTCTGGTACTGTGCCGTGGACTAGGTTAGTACACGAGTGGCACACTTCATGTAGGTAACAGACTTCTGGTACTGTGCCGTGGACTAGGTTAGTACACGAGTGGCACACTTCATGTAGGTAATAGACTTCTGGTACTGTGCCGTGGACTAGGGTTATGTACACGAGTGGCACACTTCATGTAGCTAATAGACTTCTGGTACTGTGCCGTGGACTAGGTTAGTACACGAGTGGCACACTTCATGTAGGTAACAGACTTCTGGTACTGTGCCGTGGACTAGGTTAGTACACGACTGGCACACTTCACGTAGGTAATAGACTTCTGGTACCGTGCCGTGGACTAGGTTAGTACACGAGTGGCACACTTCATGTAGGTAAGAGACTTCTGGTACTATGCCGTGGACTAGGTTAGTACACGAGTGGCGCACTTCATGTAGGTAACAGACTTCTGGTACCGTGCCGTGGACTAGGTTAGTACACGAGTGGCACACTTCATGTAGGTAACAGACTTCTGGTACTGTGCCATGGACTACATGTAGGTTAGTACACGAGTGGCACACTTCATGTAGGTTATAGACTTCTGGTACTGTGCCGTGGACTAGGTTAGTACACGAGTGGCACACTTCATGTAGGTAACAGACTTCTGGTACTGTGCCGTGGACTAGGTTAGTACGTGAGTGGCATACTTCACGTAGGTAATAGACTTCTGGTACCATGCCGTGGACTAGGTTAGTACACGAGTGGCACACTTCATGTAGGTAACAGACTTCTGGTACCGTGCCCTGGACTAGGTTAGTACACGAGTGGCACACTTCATGTAGGTAACAGACTTCTGGTACTGTGCCGTGGACTAGGTTAGTACGTGAGTGGCACACTTCATGTAGGTAATAGACTTCTGGTACTGTGCCGTGGACTAGGTTAGTACACGAGTGGCACACTTCATGTAGGTAACAGACTTCTGGTACCGTGCCGTGGACTAGGTTAGTACACGAGTGGCACACTTCATGTAGGTAACAGACTTCTGGTACTGTGCCGTGGACTAGGTTAGTACGTGAGTGGCATACTTCACGTAGGTAATAGACTTCTGATAACACACATCCCTAAAGCTCACATTGTGATGATCGGCGCCACCATATCCAGACTCGCTATCAGGATCCCAATCTCGGAGATGCAAAACGTCAGCAGCAGAGCCCACGTCGGTTCCCCGGTCTTGGACCCCTTGCCGAACACAAACAGGAACGGGATGATGTTGTCCTTGGCTATGGCCTGGAGGAGCCTCGGGGCGCCAGTCAGACTCTGTAGCCCCGCCCCTACGGTGGAGAGGAAGGCGCCGATAAGCACCACCCACTTTGATGGGAAGCTGATCGCTGCAGCAAGGAGGTCACCACCCACACTTTCACCAAACCTAGGAGACAAGAACAGGGTTCGTACACTTTTTTACTTGGATAATTCCATGACTTTCCATGACCTTTACAACAAGTATTCCATGACTTTTCCATGACTTTTTCGATATGCGAAGATTCGCTAACATTAACAATGCGAATCTAAGTAGATTCGCATAACACCAGTGTTCTAGCCAGGCATGCCCGGATACGCTATAAAAATACCGATACCTATCGATACGCTATAATTTATTCCAAGGTGAAAAAAAAAACACCCCAAAATTTCCTTTGTTCAGTTCGATAACTAATTGTGAACAACAATAATTTGTTGCCACTGAGGGATTTATTTCATCTTGTAGGAAGCTTTATTGATACATTTTAATTGGCCGGCAACTTTGTTTCTTTTCAAGAGAATGTGTTTGATGCGCCGCATTTGTAACTATGCGGCCTGCCGCGATCTATTTATAAGCATTCAATGTTAAACGACACTGGTTCCGCGACCACACTGCTTAGGCAAAAACCAGATGAGCGGGGTACCCGCGTGCCAGGCAGAGTGGGACCCACGCGTGTTTAAATTATAATAGTTTGTAAACCATGCCAAGAACAGGGTCCCAGAGGTTATTGTCTCTTGGTCAGGGAGTGTAAAACCACAACCTGTCAGTCATTGTCAAGTGAACAATAGCCACAACTCTTGTCTTGGTTCTAATCCCAAATTGATACATTCAACATTCGGCAGACATTTCTTTGATGTGAACTTGTGACCCAGAAATTGTGCCTTTTTGGTTGCCGGTTGTCTTGTTTCTTTTTCTTTTAAAACCAGTTTGCGTCGGGAATAAAAAAGTTTTTCTGGGCCCCTGTGCGGGTTTCTTTTTCACACACAAACACGTTTTTTGTTTGTTACGTCAATGAAACTAAGACGAGACACCCCCATTTAGCTTATTAGCAGATAAATTGGCGAGTTTCCCGTGGGAATTATAGCCAGGAGGGCGTATGTTGCGTCTTTAGAAGTCCACCGAGCACTCGAAAGAATTCTTCGTCGTATTTACATGTCAACCGAGCATGGAGGAAGGATTCCTTCCCCATTATCCGAGTGGCATGGTACCGAGTAGCAATCAGGGAACGATTTCGTTAAAAAAATTTGCATAGCAAAACTGTGATGCAAAAACTGAATTTGCATTGCAAAATAATTTTTTGTATAGCAATCTGTGAATTTTGTGTAGCAAATTTAAAAATGCTTAAAATTACAGTATGTACATGTAGTGTGCATAGGTAAAGGTGTTGTTTTTTAAGGCTTTACTGTCGTTTGGTTCATAATATGAATGTCCAAATTTTACCAGAAATAATAATTTTTAGTGTCCGATAGCAACAGGTGGAAAAAAAAACTCACGTGTAACCGTTATTTCGCCAAATTGCAATCATTCATGAAAGTTAGTCCTCCGTCCATTTTCTTTTTTGTTTACATTATTATCAATCGCTAAAACAGAGGCAATATCACGAAAACAAATTACCGACTGCGACATGTTCGGGTGCTTTTCAAAGTGAATTTCGCCGAGTGTAACGTTACTTTGTGGTATGATCAAGCTTGATTTTGATTATTAAAAATTCGTCAGGAAAATGAGTGGTTGAAAACGCTATCATATTGTGTGCCGAAATGATTCTAAATCTCACCACTACATAATTATATAAATGAATGCTCATTTTGTTAATTTTCAAAAACTGTTATTATAAAACGAAGTTAGTAACGTTTGTAGAGTTTGTTGAACACGGCCATAGTGATCGTATGAAATTTAAAGCGCACGTGAACTGAACACGGTACTATTGTGTATAGGGGGTGGCTCAATTGCTCAATGTTCCAACCCCCAAACTCAGGAGAAGAAAAAATAAACACGCATAAGCTTTTAAAAAAATGGGCGGTTGTTGCGTGTTTTCCATTTCGAATTTCGCTCGAGTTAATTAATCAGCAGAAAAATAATGCATGCACATAGAAATTTAGGCATTGCGGGAAAACCTTTCGGATTGCTGGAAAATAAAGTTGTGTTTACTGTTGCATTAACACCGGCCGAGTCGGCGTGAAGCCACCGTTGAACACGTACGTCGCTCGGACGTACCCCTGGACACACGGAAACAAACCCAGTCGGGACAGATAGCTCGATATTTTTTGGTCGGAAATATACATGTAAACGTTATTTCGGGAAAGGTTTGTGAATATGATTTCAAAAATGTTTATAAATCTGTCGAAATTTGTATCGCAAAATCTGCGATGCTGTGTTTGAAATTCCATCGCAGATTGCCCAAATTACATCGCATATTGCGATGCGATACAGGGGAAATCGTTCACTGCATTGACAATGGGACAATGGTGCACGGTAATTGGTCTATAGAAATCTTAGTATACTGCAGCTTTACAGATTTCAATGGAGACAAAGACAAAGGCGTGGAACAGGTTTACGAGTTCCCCCACACAACCACCCACGTGAAGCGAGCGCGTTTACACGGCCCCCGCTCTTGTGCCGAACAAGTGTTGCACAATAACACGTCAACGAAGCACGAGCACTGCCAAAATGGCGTGTTTTCACATCGCCTGAAAGGACAATTGAAGCTTCCACAGCGTGTGGTCACGTCTTCTGTGCACGTCACTTTACGCACGTGGCTCGTTATATTACGTCAACCGAGCATGCATACAAATATTCCCGAGTTTCCTATGGCGTGTTTAGGCGCTCTCCGATCCGCGGTGCGAAAAAAAAATTGCGTGTATACACGGCCTCCGACGCGAACTGGTTTTAATAAGTCTTAAAATTCCATGACTTTCCATGACTTTTAAATAAGTTTACCCTTTTCCATGACTTTCAAGGCCTGGAAAATGCAAAAGCAAAATTCCCTGACTTTCCAGGTTTTCCATGACCCGTACGAACCCTGAAGAAACATACAAGGATGACTAGCTACACATATATTAAGAGCTACTTCATCATCAAAGCCAGCCCTCACGTTGGAACACCGTCCTGATGAAAAAAACCATCTAATCTGTCATTTTGTGTGAAGATGAAAGCCGTTAAATTTTTGGTTCATGAATTATGGTCCAACAAAATTTTAGGAAACTCCTCATTTTCACATCTCATTTTATTTCCCTGATATTCGATTTTAACCATGATGAAATCGTGTATATATGTATATATTACCCTAAATGATACCGTTGGCTTGTGCACAAACAAACCTCTTACACTAACCCCACTTCTAACCCTCACCCCCTCCCCAAACTCTTGCAGTCCAAGGAATCTATTTAGGCTATTTCCTCAATTAGCCTGCTATTGTTGCACTTTAGTGGCAAGTTGCTATACAGGTCAACACCAGTCAACTGACTGTTTTGACTGTTGACCCAAATGTGCACACAGGGGCATTTTTGACTGGTTTTTACTGTCATTTTGACTACCCTGAACAATACCAGAAAATGGTTAAACTCATTTTGACCTGTAAATGTACTTACTACACGTAAGGTTTGACAGTGTTTGACTTTTAAGTGCACTAGATATACATTGGCAAGTATATCAGCATTTTGACTGATTTTGACCGTTGTAGTAGTAGGAAGGTTAATAATAGGAGTAAATACAAACATTAAAAGATTAATACAAAGAAGATTTGAGGCTTTGCATGGTGGAATATCGATATCGTTTCGATTTGCGATTTGTGTTTATCTCAACTAGTGTGAATCTGAGGTACATGTTCTGAAAAGAACCTGTAACCCGTGAAGTATCCATGGTTCTCCCTGAACCATATTAACCCATGAAGTCCCCATAATAATAATAATAATAATGTGTGGACTTATATAGCGCACGTATCCACCAACTGAGTGGTGCTCAAGGCGCATTATATTATTACCCCTGCTCATAAGGCTCATAAATCATTCCTGAAACCATCTCAGCTCCCTGGGGAGTATACAGCTCAATTCCTGCCATTACAGCGCATATACATGTAGGGCTAATCAACCAACTCTGCCCTCACAGGTACCCATTTAACCCCTGGGTGGAGAGAAGCAATTATGGTTAAGTGTCTTGCTCAAGGACACAAGTGTCACGGCCGGGATTCGAACCCACATTCTGCTGCTAACACCAGAACTTGAGTCCGGTAAGCTAGACCGCTCAGCCACAACACTCCCTGAACCATATTTCTCACTTAGCGACAGTAGAGAAAAAATGAGTTGCCCGACATTGGTTCTCCCTTGAACCTTTCTCACTTAACGAAGGTTGAGATACGAGTTGTGCGATAAGGTTCTTTTCAGAACCTGTACCTCAGCTTTGCGATAGTTGAGATAAACACATGGTGTTACCACAAACCGAAACGATTACAAAACAACTAACATCACTTTATTGGAAGGGGATGATCTTATCTTTTTAAGTTTCTCGCTCAATTAAAATTACTCTTTTTACCAACCCTACTCCCAAAGAACACTGCAAAAATATCTCAAACCATTAACAAAAAATTGAGGTATGTAACTTTGAGGTCTGTAACTTTGAGGTTTGCAAACCTGGCGGAATGTAACTTACTTGTCTCGTAGTACCTCTCCTCGGACTGTACCAGCAAAAAAAAAAACAGAGGTCAGATCTGAGGTGTGCGCCGTCAAGGAAACAAATTTATAAACCAATTTCAGACCATTTGTATCATTTATGTACATAAATGTAATGTTGGATTCTGAATAGAATTAAAATCAAAATCAAAATTAAAAAACTAAACCAAAACCAATGAGTAAAATCCATTGCTATGGCCGAGCGGTTTATCGCATAGGATTTGAGTTCTGATGGCCAAGTCGTCAGAATGTGGGTTCGAATCCTTACCAAGACTGTGGTACTTTTATCCTTTTAATCAAGGCAAGGCACTTATATCGTCACGATCAACAGGGCATGGAATCGGAGTTCTAGATCAACTCTGTGACTGAAGAGAGATAGTGACTGAAAATAGTACCTCCGGCCACATGTTGAGGTCATACTACCGGTGCTGCTGCATGAATGAGCCAGTAATTTTCAGTTATTGTGTTCATCTTAAACTAGAACACCAATTCCATGCCCTGTTCTCAATGGGGGACCTGTGAGGGCAGAGATGGTAACCATGCGACACAGTTGGCAGCATGGGCTGCATACTCCTCAGGGAGTAGAGATGGTTCTAGGAATGATGTAACAGGCTCGACGACTGGGGGGTACTCATGCGCCGTGAGCGTCAAACTTGATAGATCCCGGCACGATATAAGTGTCCATTATTATAATCCCTCAAAAACCTCTGTGGCAGAAGCTTGACTAGTTTATGGGGGCTGCACTTTGACCTGATGAGCACTGTGGGTCAAAGCAAACTATAACACTTGCACAACGGGCCACCTGCCTATAGTGGCCACTCTCAAAGGATGACTGCTGTTATAAAGGTAACCATTCACATCATGAAGTATTGGTTTGCATTAAAGGATACAGACAATACTGGTGGTTAGTATGGCGCCTATGGTTCCCCTTGGTATAGAATACTGGGCATCCTTCAGGTCACCAGACCTATTGCTACCAGCCATGATACCTGTAGGATGAGCAAGACAAAGTTTCAGATTCTTATTTCAATTTCAATTATTACACATTGTGTGTACAATATTTATATCAAATTGCGGTGAATTACACTTAACCCTCCTACTACAGCTGCACTTTAGTGGTAAGTTGCTATAGAGGTCAAAATCAGTCAACTGCCTGTTTTTGACTGTTGACCCAAATGCGCACACAGGAGCATTTTGGACTGGTTTTTACTATCATTTTGACGACCCTGAACAATACCAGACAATGCTTTCACCAGTCAAAAACGGTTGACTCATTTTGACCTGTAAATGTACTTACTACACGTAAGGTTTGACAGTGTTCGACTTTTAAGTGCGCTAGATATACCCTTGGCAAGTATATCAACATGTTGACTGTTTTTGACCCTTGTAGTAGTAGGAGGATTAAACAAGTTAAACCAAGAATGAAATAGTTACACTGACTGCAATTAAAGAGATCAAAGGCTTTATTATAATTATACAGGATAACATTTTAGCCATAGCTTTTGTGCACTAGCCTATAGACCTTTTTCACACAGCAGCAATCTTTGTCTGATTCCTTGTATACCCCAATGACAATGATAATGTTAAATCTCATTAGGAAAAAAGGGACCAGACTATTTCCCTTCCAGCCTCTGTTTGGTTTACATTGGTTTGAATGAAAGAAAAACAAAATGGCTGATCCATGATCAAATTCTATTGGCAGTCATACATAGATCATAATAATAATAATGTGGACTTATATAGCGCACGTATCCACCAAACTGGTACTCAAGGCGCATTACATTATTACCCCTGCTCATTAGGCTCATAAATCATTCCTGAAACCATCTCAGCTCCCTGGGGAATATACAGCTCAATTGGTGCCATTTCAGCGCATACAACAACCAACTCTGCCCTCACAGGTACCCATTTACCCCTGGGTGGAGAGAAGCAATTATGGTCAAGTGTCTTGCTCAAGGACACAAGCACCATGGTCGCGGTTACAAGACAAATGACTACAGTGACAGACTAACGGGGCTTGAAAGTGGGTGCTGAGTTCATGTCCAAACGTGTCTGGCCTTCAATGAGTTATATTCATGACTGCAATACAAATACAAGTAACAGAAGCCAGGGTCATGTTCAGTTTGAAGGGAAGGTACATGTATACCAGCGGTTACCAGATTATCAAATTCAAAAACTATTATCTGAAAACTTGTTTGGTGTAATGTTGGTACACGTATCATTCATCCAGAGACATCCCGAGACAGTGGAGTGCCATGGTCGAGCGGTTTAGTGCATCGGATTTGTGTTCTGATGGCTGAGTCGTCAGAATGTGGGTTCGAATCCCAACCGCGACCATGGTGCTTGTGTCCTTGAGCAAGACACTTTACCATATAATTGCTTCTCTCCACCCAGGGGTAAATGGGTACCTGTGAGGGCAGAGTTGGTTGTTGTGTTTGATTAGCCCTATATGCGCTGTAATGGCAGCAATTGAGCTGTATACTCCCCAGGGAGCTGAGATGGTTTCAGGAATGATTTATGCACCTGATGAGCAGGGGTAATGATATAATGCGCCTTGAGCACCAGTTTGGTGGATACGTGCGCTATATAAGTCCACATTATTATTATTTTTTTTTTTTTCTCAATTGCTTCCATCCTATAGAAGACAGGAGTTATTATGTCAAATTTAAAAAAAAAATTCCGTCATTTATAAAACATAAAAACAGATTTTTTTTTTTCCCTCACAAAAGGTGAGCACCTATTGTGATATAAGATTTAAGGCTTTGCATGGTGGAGTAGTGATATCGTTACGGTTTGCGGTAACACCATGTGTTTAAATCTCAACTATCGCTAAGTGAGATACAGGTTCTGAAAAGAACCTTGTCGCACAACTCGTATCTCAACTGTCGCTAAGTGAGATTGTGGTTCAGGGGAGAAGCAATGTCGGGCAACTCGTTTCTCAACTACGTGTATCGCTAAGCAGGGATGATATTGTGAGAAAATGTAGGAAAAGGTAGGAAAAATGTTTGCCATTATCATTAGGCCTATAGTGGTTTACCTCTCTAGCCATGTATAGCAAGAAAATTTAACTGTTTATCTTGGTATTTACAATAAAATGATCTACAAGGAAAATTTCCATGGTCTGAAGTTAGTGGGAACCAGGTTTCGTAGTAGGATTTTCAAAATCAAAAGGTATGATTTCCTACAAAAGTAGGAAGAATTTCATGCCTGCTTATCTTGGGGAAGTCCGTGATGACCCAATGTTTCTCCCTGAACCACATTCTCACTTAGCGATAGTTGAAACACGAGTTGTGTGATAAGGTTCTTTTCACTTAGCGGTAGTTGAGATAAACACATGGTGTTACAGCAAACCAAAACAATACCTATTATGATGAAATTTTTTCATCATTAGTTTCACGATCTATTTCTTGAAAACTAAGAGGTTGAAATGAACGTATGTTACCTAATACCAATGTTGTACATTCCCCCTTTTAGCCCCTTATATAGCCGCGGCCGGTGAATTAACTAAATTTCCAGCTGCATTTGCTGAGAATTCGCCTTGAATAGAAATCTTCAAGAAGGTTGATAGTTTGGTGAACCATATTGTTCTTGAAATGGGACTGTTACATAATAGATTGGGCTTTCGAGAGTATTCTGAAGACAGCCTTTTCATGAGATTTCTGAACAACAGCCTTTCAATTACGCTATGTGGGGACTTCATGTACGATGAATAGGGTATGCCCAGCTTAGCTTGCCCGCTTATTGTTTGGTCTATACGCTTGACTGAACAGCGGAGTTGTGCATATGTCCACGACCGGGTTTGACCCGGTGCTCCCCGGCCTCACAGATGTTGGCCGCAACCACCTTCACTCGGTAAAAATAATACTGTACTCAAGGGGTTAAACAATGTACATTAAAAAAAAAAAAGGCAGCGTTTGACTGGCAAGGAATCTCACCGGTGACAGATGGAAAGAAGATGGCAAGTAGGACATAGAAGGATGTGGTGATGTCGGCTACCACCTGGTTGTTGATGCCTTTCTGTCTAGGGAGAACATCTCCCGAGTCACGGTACTGATTGAAAGCATTGCCTGCAGTCAATAAGACAAAATGAATAAAATTAAAAACAAAACTGCTCAACTTTCAAACAAAACTAACAATAAATCTAACTAGATATTCTTGGCTTTTTATGAAGGTTTACACGAAATTGCAATAATTGGATCCGGGAAAAAGATATTCCCTTTATCAGGGGTGTGATTTGACAAAAGTAAAACAATCCTGAAAAAATGGGTAATGGGCCTGGGTGTCCCTTTGGTCTAGAGGACAAAGCCCCCCTGAACCTCCTGGATGTTTCATTTTGGAGGATTTACAGACTCTCCACATCCCCACAATCAAGAAACTAGAGGTTTGGACACAATACAGGCTACTTCTTTCTTTCCTTGGTGGCTACTTCTTTTTTTTCAAGAAAATTGTGAGGGAAAGGGAGATTTGTACAAAATCCTGAAATCGGGAAAAATCCTGAAAAATCACATGCCTGCTTTATACATGTACATGTGATAAAAAGATAATTCAATGTCAGATTATCATGACATGACAAATCCCTCTGTGATTCTGATAGAACTAAAGGAATAATCAAACTACCCCAAAATAATGAGTTAAGATCCCCTGTGAGAGTGAGTCAACCCAGCCAGGACATTGAACTAGATGGATTTGTGGATTAGAAGGCAATTGCTCTATCAATTGAACCATTCAAAGCTATACTTTTGTTTTGAGGTTTTGTTTGAGATTTTATAAGAGATCGTTGCTGCAATATCAATACATCTCAAACCCCCTGTGAGAGTGAGTCAACCCAACCAGGATCTGAACTAGGTCTTGTGATTTCAAGCCAAGTGCTCTACCGATTTAACTATTCCAAGCAACACTTGTTTCATGAGACGAAAGAAAGCGGCTGCAAGATCAATATCACCACCTACCTACCACCTGCGAGACTGAGTCAACCCCGCCAGGATCTGAACAATAGTCTTGGGACTGCAAGCCAAGTGCTCTACCAATTTAACTTTTCCAAGCAACAACTGTTTCATGAGATTAGAGAAAGCGGCTGCAGAATTGATATCACTCCCCCACCACCACCCACCACCCACCACCCACCACCCACCCCCCTCCCCCTCCGTGAGTGAGTCAACCCCGCCAGGATCTGAACTATGATCTTGCGATTGCAAACCAAGTCCTCTGCTAATTTAACTAGTCCAAGCTTGATTCATGAGATAAAGCCTCTGCAAGATCTGCAAGATCCACCACCACCACCACCAATCTATAGAGCCTTTTAATTAACTTACGTGCTAGTTGCCCGGTTCCAAGGCCTGGTATTGAATTCTGCCACTCAACGCTGTTCTTCTCAAAGAATTCTGTACAACCGTCGGTTACATTCGAGGTGCAGTACATCTCGCCAAGGTCTGTTATATTGCCGTTACTGAAAAAGCTGCAATTGTTCACCTCGCTGGAGTCAAACTGTAATGCTATATCACCATTCATATCACAGAATCTTTGTAAAGAAAGAGAAAACAAGGTAATGTTTGTAGCTTTGCATGGTGAAAAGGATAAGTAAGGACTGTTTGCGGTGATACCATATGAAAATCTCAAATTGAGTAGTAATTAGTTCTGAAACTAATTGTAGAGTTGTAACCTCCAGTTCTTTTCAGAACTAATTACTACTCAATTTGAGATTTTCACATGGTGTCACCGCAAACAGTCTTTACTTTAGAAAAAGAGGTAGGTATTTACCCTCTTAGTAGTCACATATTTATTTTGAGGGCTGCGCATGAAGCAATGTGTGTTTGATATGGCATTCATTCACACAGTACTTACGCCTCCAACTACAAAACACCACAGGGGCGTGATATGTCAAAGTAAACAATCCTGAAAAATGAGGACAAAGTGCCCTGAACCTCCTGGATGTTTCATTTTGGAGGATTTACAGACTCTCCACATCCCCACAAACAAGAAACTAGAGGTTTGGACACAATGCAGGCTACTTCTTTCTTTCCTTGGTGGCTGCTTCTCTTCTTTCAATAAAATTTTGAGGCTAAGAGAGATTTGTAAAAATCCTGAAATCAGGGAAAAATCCTGAGAAATCACAGGCCTAAACACCAGGAGTGAAGCTCCCAGAAATTCCTGGTTTTAGTAAATTTCTGACATTAAAAATAAATTCATCCTTTTTCTTTTAACTTTGGATTACGGACCCACCGCCAAAAAAAAAATCAGATTTGGAGAAAAAATGTCCACGATCCAAAGTGCATTGTGTTTGTTAATGCCTATTTCATTGCCACTCATCATAGGTGCCATCGGATATGGTCAGTCTATGTATAGACTATGTATAGACTAATAAAAGGGCGCCCTCTATGGATTTGTTGTTGTTGTTACACAACAAACTTTGAGAATTTTTTTTGTAATCACAGCAATTAAAAAAAAAAAAATTAAGTAACATTTTGAGGGTTTCGCTTAGCCCCCTGGATGTTCCAGGCAAAGGAGATGCTGTAACGAGTGTTGATGGAGTGAATGACTTACATGAGATCGTGTGGTGTGAAGTAACCGACGTACATGCTGAGTATTGTCAGCAGCACGCACATCAGGAAGAGAAACGCGCACTTGTTGACGTACTTGACACCCACGAACACCAGCAGAGACAGTACCATCAAAATGCCCGTGCCGTACACCCTCATGTTGTTCAGCATGGCTGAGCTCTGACTGGCTCCCAGGGCTGTGATATCACCGAACAGGGAAATATTCGGGGCGATGTAGATCTACCGCAAAAACAAAACAAAAATTATTGTCATGGAACAAAATTTGATTGGTGAATCTCCTGACTACTTGATTAGGCCTGATTTGGTCCAATTGGTTGTTGAAAATAAAAGTTTAACTGCACAGTTGCTATAGCTTCCGCTACTATATTTACCATGGATCTGAATGAAAAATTATCCCAACCCTGCAAATTAGTCAACCCCCAAATGAGAGGATTATTCCTGTTGTGGAAAAGAAAAGAACAAATCTCCCTGCTGACCTGGTTTGAGTTTTTGGAAAGACTATATATACATGTATATATTTTTTGTTACTGTCCCAATCTAAAGATCTGTGGACAGCTTGTGTATTCGAACATTATTTTTCAAGAACTACATTGAGGATTTTAGTGCTTTTTCAGCTTGAGATTTCAAACACTTTCCAGATTTGCCAAGAAAAACTTACCACGAGTATTTCAATGGCTCCTAGGATGTACATGGCCGACGCAAACGTGGTACCGAGGTAGAAGAGAACGCCTACCGCCCCGCCCCACTCGGGTCCCAAGGCCCTGGAGATCATGAAGTAGGCCCCTCCCGCTGGGACCACACCGTTGGTTGCGATGGCACTCATCGAGATGGCTGTTAGCAGTGTCTAAAAAAAGAAAAATTTTAAATCAAAAATGATTTGTAATGTCACAGAAATTCTGTGACATTTCATTAAAAAGCATTCCAAGTGAAGTTTCTGGTAATGCAAAACATGCCACAACATTATTTGGCGCTTCTCATTTTTACAATGTTCAATAACATCTTGGAAATAGATCAAGCTCGTAACATCATCTTCGACTACGGTAGCTAGACGGAATGATCATGGACACCAATGAGATAACATTGAAAACCGGGACATTGAATACAAATCTATGTTTTTGGACAATTTATCATCTGAAATTGCACAAGTTTTCCTCCTTTTTTTTCAGAAAAGAGAGAGAGAAAGAGAGCTCATTGAGCCGAGTCTTCTGAACAATTTGGAAATTTGCTAGGAAGGAATAGTTACTTGGCATGTTTAACTGGTAAACAGCTAAAACATCACACAATATCAAATGCTTTTATGCTGATTATCTTAATTTTGCTTTAAGTTTTTTTTTTACAATTGATTCAAATTTCTGCCCTACACTGACTATGACTGAAGCACATTTTTTCGAACATGCATAAAATGTTACATTTCCTCTTACATAGCGCACATATAACAACTTAAGATCTGGGTATAATGCAACTACTGTGAAATATATATTATGGCATTGAGAGTGGGAACCACAACCTCAAAAAAATGTGACATGAGTAACCATGGAACAAAATGGACCTAGATGTAACTTACAGTACAGCATGATATCAAGACAATGAAGAAGCTCTCAATAGCACCGGCCGTGCCAACAATCCAGGACATCCGAATGAAGAGGATGACACCAAAGATGTTCTGTAGACAGGGCAGGTACACTCCCATCAATGTACCCATCTGAGCCCCTTTCTGTACAAGAATCAAAGGTAGGATTCAAAGTTAAAAACGAGAGGTACACAATATTTTTTTCAGGGATGTGATTTGACACTGTAAAGTAAAAAATCCTGAAAATTGGGTAGTGGGCCTGGGTCTCCCTTTGTTCTAGAGGACAAAGCCCCCTGAAACTCCTGGATGTTTAATTTTGGAGGATTTACAGACTCTCCACATGCCCACAAACAAGAACTACATGTACATGTAAGCTTGGGCGATATCAGTTTTTTCATCCACGATATATCGGCAAACATATATCTTGATTTTCGCTAGTATCGTGATTATTTTTTCATTCATGCATGATTGCTTTAGCACTGATAACCATGCACGGGTATGTACCCCTCTATAAACATCACAATAAATCGTTTGCATAGCGTGTATGTACTTATGAAGTAGTTTGCTTTTGTTTCTCACTTCTAAAAGCTGACAAGACTGTCCTAATTTGGTTTCCGTTGAATTTCTGGCTTGATTCACAATGGCGATTTTATTTAATCACGATATATTTATTTTACTCGCGATTTACACAAAAAGGTTCTCGATATCGTAATTGAATAAAAAGGTATCGCGATATTCAATATTATCATGTAGATGTTTGGACATAATACAGGCTACTTCTTTCATTCCTTGCGTTGGTGGCTACTTCTTTTCTTTCAAGAAAATTTTTTAAGATCCTGAAATCAGGAAAAATCCGGAGAAATCACAAGGCCTGATTTTTCTTAGCAGACCTGATAGACATATACGCATGTCCTTTGTGTGCTCAAAAATAGATTTTAGACTTAAAGCTACATGTATATGGCCCATGTTTTTGGAAATTTTACCGGCAATTTTCTGAAATGTTTCATTTGAATATTGCTAATTTCATTTTAGGAGTTCATTTTAGAAAAGAAAAATACCATGAAATTAGACACTTCGGTAAAGTATTGTAACAACTTTAGTTTTGCAGTAATTAACCAGTTCGCTTCGGAGGCCGTGTATACATGCAATTTATTTTTGGACAGCGGATCGGAGAGCGTCTAAACACGCATTCCGATTTTTGTGTGTATCACCGGGAGACTTGTCAACACGCCACACGTGGCGTGCCGTCGTGGCGGCTGACTTGTATACACGTAATCGCTTCTCGGAGTCCATGGGGTCACGGTTCGGTGGCCCCGGACAAAATGCACTGCAAATACTGAACGAGTTCACTCTTTTCGTTGATTTTTGCCTAATCCCTTTATCCAAGACCTGTTCCTTTGACGTACCAGCCAGGGATTTGTAAAGAGGGATTTATATCCATTGTTTACGAGGCATTCGATCTCTCTCCAGGTATGCCGTCTTTTCGACCGGGCGCTGGTCGCTAATAGGCCGTTGCATCGGGGCTTGCCAACGGTCTAATTGTGCTGAACAAACACAACCGTAATTAAAAAACTAGCCATTTAATTCTCAAAATGTCAATGAGTAAAGGTGTTTATTTGGGTGTCCGAACTTAGTTTCATTGACAAAAAAAAATATTAATGGCTAGAAATTTTTTTTCAGATTTTTCACTGAAAATAAACCCACACGGGGGACTGGAAAAAAATAAATATTCCCGATGTCAACTGGTTAAGTACCTAAATGAAATTATGACAGTACTCACTATAAATTCATTTGCAGACATTATTTACTGTAAAATCATGCTTCTCACAAATCACTTTGGGAAATCTGTCACGTTAAACAATTGCCATTAAAATAAAGCAAAAACACAAACATCTTTATACACTCACTGGCCAAAAGTATTCCAACATGCGATTTCATCTATCGTGTATTACATAATTTCCAAGCAAGAACAGTAAAAAAGAACATTGACTTCAAAACACAGGCACTTTCAAGAAGTCTTAAGTAGTGTAAATAAAATAAAATAAATTATTGTAACAGTTCTCCAAACTGAACTTTGGGGATGTTGCAATACTTATGGCCAGTGAGTGTATGTTCCCTGTGATCTGGCTCAATAAAATTCTCCATACACTTCTTTACAACATTTACCACAGTTGGTCTGTCCGACTTCCTGTCTCCAGGCTCTTCGGTGTGCTCAGGGAGTGTCTTGTAGTTTGCCAAGGTGTTAAGAAGAGATGAAATCTTTGGTCTGTGTTCGATCTCTTCCTGTAGGCAAAACAATATTTACAGACGAATGAAACTTTCTTCATCTGCATCCATTCAATTTCCATTGGGCCACCAAGTTAACCTTTAAAAAATAAATCCATAATTTCCAAGGCAACAGAACTTCAATGTAAAACAAATTTACAGACAAAAACCTTGAAACAAACTTTCTTCATCTGCATCCATTCAATTTCCAATAGGGCAAGCAAGTTAACCAATAATTTCCAAGGAAACGTAATTTCTGTGCACTATGACTAGAGGCGACAACGTTTGTCATGATCTACATGTAGCTTGTAATATTTTGTTTTCAAACTATACTGAACAAAATTATAAACGCCCCATGTGGCACTTTGAAACTTTTATTAGCCTTAGAGGTTGCAAAATCATACAAAATTCATTTTGTTGTTCAATATGCTACAGATTACTGTCCGTTAGAACACGATAGTGGCGTCTGGCAATCATGGACATGCATGTGGACACGGTGGGGGTCAGGTTGAAACATGGGGCGTTTATATTTTTGCTCAGTGTAGAAAGCTTGATAAAGTGGTTTAGTGAAATTAAATTTAGCAACACAAATTATAGCATCTATGGAAGATATAGCAATAGGACTATAATAATTATAACCATTTGACTGTAACAACCGATCAGTGGCTAATTTCATAGAACTGCTAAGCAGAGAATTCTGCTAAGCAAATACATGTACAGTGGAGTGTACGTGGCCGAGCGGTCTAGCTTACCGGACTCAACTTCTGGTGTTAGCAGCAGAATGTGGGTTCGAATCCCGGCCGTGACACTTGTGTCCTTGAGCAAGACACTTAACCATAATTGCTTCTCTCCACCCAGGGGTTAAATGGGTACCTGTGAGGGCAGAGTTGGTTGATTAGCCCTATATGCGCTGTAATGGTAGCAATTGAGTTGTATACTCCCCAGGGAGCTGAGATGGTTTCAGGAATGATTTATCGGCGAGCCTTATGAGCAGGGGTAATACATCGCGCCTTGAGCACCACCACATTGGTGTCCGCTACAGCATATGCTTCATTATTATTATTATTATTATTATTATTATTATTATTATTATTATTATTATTATTATTATTATTATTATTATTATTATTATTATTATTATTATTATTATTATTATTATTATTATTATTATTATTATTATTATTATTATTATTATTATTATTATTATTATTATTATTATTATTATTATTATTATTATTATTATTATTATTATTATTATTATTATTATTATTATTATTATTATTATTATTATTATTATTATTATTATTATTATTATTATTATTATTATTATTATTATTATTATTATTATTATTATTATTATTATTATTATTATTATTATTATTATTATTATTATTATTATTATTATTATTATTATTATTATTATTATTATTATTATTATTATTATTATTATTATTATTATTATTATTATTATTATTATTATTATTATTATTACTATTATTATTATTATTATTATTATTATTATTATTATTATTATTATTATTATTATTATTATTATTGTTTGATTATGTTTGGCAGCATTATGGAGAGCCACTAGATTGTGATTATGGTTATTATTATTGGTAATCCTACAGGGTGCTGTCAACATTTTGTCATGTTTACCTTATTTTCATCATGTATATGTATTTAATTTTTTTCTCTAATTGTTTTTTTGCCATTGTATTTGTGATTGTTTCTGCCCTGTGAAATAATAAATGAAATGAAATGAAATGAAATGAAATGAGCCTTATGAGCAGGGGTAATAATATGCGCCTTGAGCACCACTCAGTTGGTGGATACGTGCGCTATGTAAGTCCACACATTATTATTATTATTATGTATTTTCACTATTAACTCTCCTACTACTACAAGGGTCAAAATCAGTCAAAATGTTGATATATACTTGCAAAGGTATATCTAGTGCACTTAAAAAGTTGAACACTGTCAAAACCTTACGTGTATTAAGTACATTTACAGGACAAAATGAGTCGACCATTTTTGACTGGTAAAAACATTGTCTTGTATTGTTGAGGGTGGTCAAAATAACAGTAAAAACCAGTCAGAAATGCCCCCTGTGTGCACATTTGGGTCAACAGTCAAAACAGGCAGTTGACTGGTTTTGACCTCTATAGCAACTGCCCCACTAAAGTGCAGCAATAGTAGGAGGGTTAAGCATTATAAAACAGACTACCAGCCAACAAATTACACTCATATTATTTGAAGTTTGGCTGGTAACCAAGAATATTTCTGGTAAGCAATTTGTTGTGCGTAACAGCTCTAATGAAATTGGTCCCAGAGGGTCTGTGTCTGCATATACATTTATTAACACTCCTACTATTGACTGGTTTTTACTGTCATTTTGACCACCCTGAACAATACCAGACAACGCTTTTACCAGTCAAAAACGGTTGACTCATTTTGACCTGTAAATGTACTTAGGTGTAAGGTTTGACAGTGTTCGACTTTTAAGTGCACTAGATATACCTTGGCAAGTATATCAAAATTTTAACTGATTTTGACCCTTGTAGTAGTAGGAGGGTTAACGCAGAGGTTGGTATCCAGGCAGTAACACAAAACATGAATGAATGCCAGCATTAAATTTCCCATTTGGCTTCCAACCTCTTCCCTCCTCCACCCCTTCCTCCCCCTTGGAGACACCTTTGCCACGTTAAGCATGATATTATACCAATAGATCGGTGTATGCTGGGCCATTACCTCATAGAGGGCCATGTTCTTGGGAGCGACTCCCTTCTCCTGGTCCACAAACGGCAACAGCTCTCTGTGACTTCCATCACCTGGTAGAAGAAGAAAAATCATTTATCACCCGTTTGACTTGTCATGGATTAGACAGACACACATTTATTAAATCAAAGATCTAGGTCTAAATAGTGACATAAAGAAGACAAATAAACACATACTCAAATGGCTAAATTCCCAGGACAATTCTTGTTAAAACTCATCAAATGTTTAAAATGATTTTACAATCAGTCCATACAAATAACATGTTTTGTATGTTACATATGTACATAAAAATTATGTATAAATAACTTTGTTTAGCAATAATATTGTTGACAATATTAGTTGTACTAATAGTTATCTTGTTAAGCTGGCTGAGCAGCGGTAAACTGCCTTTTTATGAAAACTGCCTTATAGATTTATGCTCAAGTGACCCCTTGAAATTTACAAAAAAAGATCAGAGGTTAAGTATTAATGTGGAGCCGTGGATTAGTAAACAAACAACTAGATACGTTGAAATACATGTACATGTATGTGTACGCTACTTTGTTAGATTCACTATTAAGTACTACATACACTGTACATACTAGAGAGTGGAAACCAACAGGAAGTTAGAAAACTAATGTTACTCAGAAAATTAAGTTCATACATTTGTGTTTTATGCGATTGTAGATCCTCCAAAATGCTCCAGCGTCTCATTCAGCCATTGTACCTCAACCCTCCAAAATCATCCACAATTAAATGCATGTACGTGTAAGTCCTTAATCCTCCAAAATCCTCAACAATTAAATACATGTAAGCCCCAATCCTCCAAAATCCTCCAATAGTTTAATTTCAGACCTGTCTCAATCCTACAAACTCATTCAAATCCTCCGGTGGATTTTGAAGTATTTGGGATAGTCAGGGTTAAAGGGACAGTATTGTCACTATCAAAGCCGACTTTCAACAGGGCATGGAATCGGTGTCCTACATGTAGTTTAAGATGAACACAGTGACTGAAAATTACTGGGTCATTTGACCTTATGTGACCTTACGGCAGTCACTGAGTTAATCTAAAACCAGCACTCCAATTCCATGCCCTGTTGATCATGACGATACTGTCCCTTTAAACTTGCACCATGCAAAGCTTTAAACCTTACACATGTGTAAATAACCTAGAGAAAACAAATATAGGAAAACAATTTGATGAGAAGCAAATGACAGAAAGGAAAGAAACTATATGGTGAGGGGAAGGAAACTGAGGACAAATGCACTTGAAATTAAATACTTTAAAATGAGTATGCACACAATATTCAAAATAAATTTCATTCGAAAAAATAATGTACATATTACAGGGCCATTCTCGGTTACGTGTGTGACGTAAAAATATGAAATTCTGATATTCTATCTTCTGCTGTATGTTTATGATAATTGATTGGTTATTTTCTTTTACATATTAAACAATCATTAGAGGATCCTAATCTAAATGTTACATTTTTACTTTCACTAAACATCTTATTTCTGGGTCAGAGGTCAAATAAAGGTCAGTTACGTGTGTGACATCAGACAGAAGCAAGTTATCTGATCTTAAATTTCATTTGAAAAACCCTGTGACTTTAATAACATCAACAAGCCCATCTTTTTACCTGGAGGACTTTATTATTCTACTAACATAATAGCACTATTGATTTGAAAATCACACATTTACTTATTAACCCTAACTCCCTAGACAACAAAGCCAGTTGGAGCATTTTGAAGGATTTTTATTGTTTTAATATAACTGTACAATGCCTAGGGAGTTAGGGTTAAACAGATTTTAAAATTTAGTCTGGTTACGTGTGTGACATTTGTTGGTTACGTGTGTGACATGCAATAATGACAGCTTGTACACATGATAAGTCTGAGCATTTGCCAATCTTATTTCCGTCTGAAATAAACATTTGACAGATCAATACTGTAACTACTAAGAAGTACAAATTGTATATTTTCATACAACCTGTTAGTGTTACTTTAAAGATCCATTTTCAATATTTCATAAGAAAATTTGTTTTTGTTTCCAATTCTTTTATTTTCCTTAATCCTTCAAACGTGATATTTTGTCCAAACAAAATGTTACCAGAGGGAGTGATGAATTCCTTTTACATGAGGAAACAGTGTGTGAATTAAACACAAAGCAAAATAAAACCTGAAGTCATCTTTCAATTTTCAAACATTTGATACAGTTATATGAATATTCAACATCAAGTCTTCAGTAATCTTATATTTTTACCCCTTGAACCTGCAACTTGAGGACCTTGTATTTTTTCACAATTTCGTCAAGTGAATAGAAGACAATCTGGATCCTTAGAGGGCCACTTCCAAAAGCTTCCTGCCTTCTACATTACTTTTAACTACTGTTTTCTCACCTACAATGCGTACAACTTCTCCTGGATAGATATCTTCATCATACCTGACAACCAACCAATCACCAACCTCCCAGTGTGTGCTCTTATTAGCAGTCTTATACTGGATGGTGAAATCAGGGTCAGGAACACCTGATGTACATGCTAAAAACTTAAGGTACCTGAAGGACTGACTTTGATTTTGTGGACCTTACTGATTCCAGGTACGGGGAGGACATCTATCCAGGGTTGTGCATCTTTGACATAAGTTTTAATTTTATCCAGTGTTATATGTTTAACCCGGGTTTGAGGCATTAGTTTGTCGGCTTGATACACAAGTCATTAGGACTTTGTACAAACCATCAACAACACATTTACCATCTGAAGTGGCAAAGTACTGCCGCTCAAATTGTGTATGCTCTATTGCTAGAATTAACATGAGTTTGGCAATGAAAAGGGTAATGTTTGACTCATTATTTGTGACAGCTTTTTGTACTAAAATACTTCACAAATGTACATGTAGTATCCTTGCCCTTGTCATTTGAATTTGAGACAATCACATGAGATTCACAACTAAAGATAGCAGCTGTAAATAACTGACTGATTCGCGAGACCACAGTGCCCTTTGGACTTCA
Organism: Zoroaster sp. YZ-2022; assembly: GCA_029582265.1. Lineage (NCBI taxonomy): Eukaryota > Metazoa > Echinodermata > Asteroidea > Forcipulatida > Zoroasteridae > Zoroaster > Zoroaster sp. YZ-2022. Next base: position 33,579,947 of record CM055822.1, read on the forward strand.
TTTTGGTACTCACAGAGTACAAGACATTGCAAATTTTGAATTATTGTTGAGTATTCTGTGTACATGTACAAACTCAGTGCGCGCTCATACATGTACACGGACAGTCTTCTATCTCTGATTTCATTGGATGAATGTTCACATAATGATTACATAGTAGGCTTAAAATGTGTACTCTATTATTTGTATGTACATGTCTAGTACACAGTGTTCATACATGTACAGCTGTAATGCATTTGAAAGCATTACATACTGTACATGTACAGTGTATCCAATAGTGTCACACACGTAACCAAGAATGTCACACACGTAACTGCCTGGTTACGTGTGTGACCAATTAATAACTGCTGCTAATTAATTATTGGGAAACATAATTAATGTTATATTTTGTGTAATGTGAGGTCTACCCAAACTAGCTTTTGACACAAAATTAAGATATTATTAAAACCTCACTTTTCTTGAAAATAAAACTTTTTATTCTTTTCGGTTATGTGTGTGACATACAATTATGTAAATTTTTCGGGGCTAATTACCATAAATTAATTAAATTAATTCAGATTTTTTATATTTATAATTAATGAAGTTGAGTCAAAGTGTTGTTTCATTAAAAGACTCAATAATTTTTCTTAATTTTAAACTGAATTTAATTAAATTTTACATACAAATAGCATGTTTTACGTTTAAAATAATGTTTATGCTAATTTATGCAAATTAGGTATGACCAATTGGCTTACTTTGAAAAAAATTAATAAATCCGGTAAATAGAGGTATTAGTCAATGATAAAATAAAAAGAAAATAACAAATTGCATTAAATTGAAATTTTTCAAAAAAGGTTCACTTTTCAGAGAATGGCCCTACATTGTGTTAAGTATCTATCATCAAAAGATCAAGATGGTTTACCATGTACACGTATTATATACATGTTCTGTGCATGATATCATTTCATGACGTGCATACATGTATATCTGCACCATTTACTCAGCCTAGCCTACCATCATATATTCATGAATTTAATTTTCCCAATTAAATTTAATTATAAAACTCAGCCTATTAAAGCAGCAATTGCCAAGTACGAATATGAAAAAAGTGTAATGCAGAACAGGTGTAAATTAACCATGTAGTAATCATGTTAATTTATCCAGCACTCTTTAACTCTCCTATGGTTTGACGTTTCAAAACCTTTCAAAATCTGCTTACGGGCCAAAATGGCTATCAATAATTATGAACCCTTTAAAACCCTCCAGAATTTGTTGCTACTGAACAACCACACCTTTCAATACCCTTTGAAAGGTATTGAAACATTTCAACACCAGTTTGTTCAGAGAGTTGTTACACCTTTCGAAAACTTTCATAGGTCCCTTTTGTCAGACAGTTTTCTCACCTTTCAAAACCCTTCAGTACAGCAAACTTGAAAGGTTTTGAAAGGTCTGACAATTCTATGGCAACTGCACTGTACATAGGAGGGTTAATTGAGCCTTAACGTGACCAAGCAAGTGGCTTTTAATTTTAGCTTAACTGACTTATTAAATGTTTGTACTATATTTTTAAATTAAATGAATGTATGTATTACCAGTACATTGGAACTGAAGGCCATTGGGTACCAGTTTTTTTTAGTAAACTGTTTCTCTTTGTAGCAATAATAATATTTCATTCTTACTCTTAGCCCATTTCACAATAATATCCCAGTGCACTTTACATTATTTCCCCTGGTCCCTGGGCCAATATCATTCATATAATCTTTCTCGGCTCCTTTGGGAATACAAACACCGTGTAACCCAGTGAGTGCAATCTTTTGTTGGCGCGACAGGGCTAATCAAACACACCAACCATCTCTACCCTCACAGGTACCGATTTATACTCCTGGGTGAAGAGAAGCAATTACAGTAAAGTGTCTCGCTCAAGGACATAAGTACCACAGTCGCAGAAAGGATTCGAACCCTCATTCTGACTACTCAGAATACAAATCCAATGCACTAAACTACTCGGCCATGGCACCCCATTGTACATGTACATACTCAGTGAATTGATTGTTATAATAAATAACAATAAAAGAAACAACAGTCACCAGCCAAACCACCTTAGACAAGGCGACTCCAGTTGCAGTGTTGAAAAATATTAAACAAGTTTTCTCATCTGATCCGACTGAAACTGGCCTAAAATTGTGCCGGGTCGCATTGCCAATCACATCAGATTAGGCATAAACAGTTTCAAGCAGTCAGGTCACGTCGTGCTCTGTCTGCTCTTACGGTGTTTCTGGGAAACACAAGACACTGAGACTCTCAGTGACAAAAACAAATTATAAGCTACAGAATGAAAGTTCTTGGTGAATATATCTCTAGGGTTCAACATGGTAAATTGAATTGAATACGTGTAATTTCGCTTGTACTGCATAGCACACTGAAAGCCAAAATTCACAATCCGAGGAAGATTACAGGGATGATATTGCTCCAGTGCCCAGGGGGAAATAATGTTAAGTGCATTGGGACATTATAATGTGCTTTATAAGAATGAAATATTATATATTTATTATCAAAATTCACAAATTGCTTTTCAAAATTAGCATTACATGTACACGTACACACACACACAAATATTTGTTTGCCTTAATAATATTTTGCTAGATGCAAAACTTGTTTACGCAAATTTTTTCCCTCGGCAGTGCCTCACGAAAATACACCATGGTACATGTGTTCTTGTACAATATGCATGTTCATTCATTCATTTCATTCATTTATTTTTATTTTTTCCAACACACAGAAAATATATGATATACATTATATTATACATGTACCTTATAGGATAATAATAACGCATGTATGAAGAGTATTAGAGAATATGTGTGTGGATGGAGGTTTCCAACAAGTATTAGCTTGTCGAGTGGAGACCCCGCTAGATACAAGAAACAAAACAAAGAACAACGAAACAACAATTATGTCTTAAAGTAAAGTCTGTAACAGTCAAATCTTTTTCAAATGTTAGTTGTAATTTAATGCTCATTGAAACATGAATGAATATTCAATGTTCTGTATGTGCACCGTTTATGTATGTGTACATGTATGTATTTATGTACAATGAGGGAGTGTTACATGCATACGTGTACATTGCAAGGTTATTTAAGTTCGAAGCTTAATTGTTTGAAAAAGCTGCATGTACCATAAATCGTGTGTTTCTTAAAAGAAAAACAAAAAAATATATGCACATGTACATATATTGACTCTAACCTTCCCAAATCCTCCAAAATCCTCTTTGCTAAAGTGAAGGATTTTGGAGGATTGAGGTTATTAGGCATACTTGCCTTTCCATGGTACATGTACATCCGTGTTTGTTGTAGTGATTGCAAGGTCAGTGCTTGGGTCAGTGGACACTGTTTATTGCTCCATGCATGCAGGGAGGGTCCCTGGCCATGTATCACAGATTAGAAACACATGTGTGCATGTATGTCATGTGCTTGCTTTACTACTGAAGGATTTTGGAGGATTCAGGCTATGTGTAAACAAATGGGCCTAGGGAGTTAGGGTTAAAGTGCCAATAGGCACCCCATTAACCCTCCTACTTGAGCTGAACTTTCTGTTTTGACTGTTGACCCAAATGTACACATAAGGGCATTTTTGACTGGTTTTACTGTCATTTTTACCACCCTCAACAATATAATGGCTGACTCATTTTGACCTGTAAATGTACTTACTACACGTGAGGTTTTTAAGTGCACTAGATATCTGTACGTGTACATGTATGTCTTGGTACAGTATACCAACATTTTGACTGATTTTGACCCTTGCAATCACAGAAGGTTTAATAATGATATCAACCATTTTCACATTGTTCAAAACTGAATAAAAATACTTCCAAGTTATTCATAAAATCTATTTTGAAATTGAGTCCAATAGTCAATCCATGTACGCAACATACATGTAGTGTATTTTCTACATGTACATGTACATTAACCCTAACTCCCTAGATAACAAAAGCAGTTGGAGGATTTTGAATGATTTTTATTGTTCAGTAACAATGCTTAGGGAGTTAGGGTTAATGTCATTTAGTTACAGGATCTGTATAGATTATGCGTCATTAGCCAAACAGGAATTTTAGTTCTCTCCAACCATCAATCACTGTACAAGCAGTTTCAAACCACATTACCAAATTAACAGCAGTATCACACACGCACATGTACAGTACATGTTGTTCATAATGCATGCATTTGCCCGCAGTGTCAGAAAAGCCAAGTATGACTTCTAATAATAGGAACAAGACGGGCAACAAAAACATAGTGTACGTCAGTCACTGATCCCAGACATGCATGTAATGTACCTCGAGGAGAATATGCACTTAGCAAAGTTCCAGAAATCTGTGTTATTGCAATTGGGTTGTTGTCAGTTTCACAAACCAAGGAAGAAGTTTGTATTCTAATAATAAAATATGTACATACAATGTACATGTACATGTGTATGAATAAATTTCAACTTGTTTTTAATATGATCAATGTATACTCACGGAATTTAAAAACGCATCATCCCAATATTTCACATTTTTTCAATAGCAGATATTTATGATATTTTAATCAATACTTTCTCAGTCAAGCATGAGCGCAAATTTTCACATACTGACACTAAAAGTGCTATGTACAATTATGGCTTCAATTTATCACTGCATATAAGTTATACATATTTATTGAGGAATATAAGTTGATGCATTTTTAAATTCCGTGAGTGTACATGTACAGTGTATGCACAAATTTTTGTTCAGAAATATTTTTTTTCTTTTTTTGAAATCATCAGATAAGCCATAAGGGAGTACACATATTCATTTTTGTGAACAGAAAAATTGGCAGAAGTGTGACTCGAACCTGCAACCTTGAGTTTACCATACCGGTGTCCTACCTAATTTCATGTCAAAAAAAAAAAATCATTACGAAATTTAAAAACCTTTTGTAAAACTTAAGCACATTAACCCTAACTCTCTAGGCTCACTTGCTTACACATAACCTGAATCCTCCAAAATCCTTCAGTAGTAAAGCAAGCACATGACATGTATGCACACATGTGTTTCTAATCTGTGATACATAGTGTAACATGGCCAGGGACCCTCCCTGCATGCATGGAGCAATAAACAGTGTCCACTGACCCAAGCACTGACCTTGCAATCACTACAACAAACACGGATGTACATGTACCATGGAAAGGCAAGTATGCCTAATAACCTCATTCCTCCAAAATCCTTCACTTTAGCAAAGAGCATGTAGCATGTAACCTCAATCCTTCAAAATCTTTCACTTTAGCAAAGAGGATTTTGGAAGGTTAGGGTTAATGCCAGATGAAACAATGATCTAACATTTTACACCATGGATAATTTTGAAGTGTTACTTAAAGTGTTAACCGTGTATGTTCCCCCTATTTTTGTAAATGATATAAGGCCAAAAAAAAAAAAGATGTTGAGTTGCCCTCCACCGACCGACCCAAAAGTGCTGAAATCTCGGGTCGGGTTTTTTTTCTTTTTCTTTTTTTTCCCGTCATTCATAGGCCTATTTATTAATGAAACTTACCAATTTTCTTTGTATAAAACATAATACGTTTGATTTGTGAAATTTTCCACTTTTTTTACCGGTAAATTTACCGGTACCCAAGACTCAATCTACATGTTTTCAAATCGAATGGCCCCGGCCCTCACATGGTGCACTGCCTTCCAGCACACTGTGTACGATTCGACTCAAATCTACACGCTTTCCAATCGAATGGCCCCTCACATGTTTTCCACTGGCTTCACAGCACTGTTTTGTATGTCAACCATGCGACTCAATCTACACGCCAAATCAAATGGCCTCACATCGTTGTGCACTGGCTCCCGCACTGTACGTGTGTCAACGACGCACTCGATCTACACGTTTTCAAATCGAATGGCCACTCACATGTTGCACGTTGAGCATTGCACGCAATATGGATGAATTTGCTGTGTCAATCACAGCGAAAAGTACAACAAAAATGCTTGGGATACTTTTATTCTGAAGCAAAATTCCTTGCTGATAGGTATACAAATGAAAAACATGGTATGTGCATGGTTTCAGTTCCAATGCATTTCAATCTTAAAATGACAGTCAAGGAGAAAAAAAAGAAAAAAAAATCCCGACCGACCGACCCCTTCAAATATTTTCACTGGAGGGCAACTCAACCATTTTTTTTTTTTGCCTAATATACACACTGTACATGAGTTGAACCTTTAAGAGTATACGGTGTACATGTATATCTATGCACAAATTAGGCTTTTCCTGTCATGCACCAGACGAGGAAGCATGCCAAACTGGGTATTCATGCACCAAGTGCAATAATCTCACGTTGAAGCGCACAAGTTGGTTTGTAACGGTTTGGCACATGGAGAGATGGGATGCGAACAGCTTGCTTTATACGGGCAGAGACCGAGTCTGTACAGTTGGTGAAATAATGGCAAAGGTTGAAATAACACTCTAAACCATCCACGCTATGTTATATATTCACTGACAACATAACGACAGTACAAAAAACACTTCAAAGAATACAATATACAACCAAACAGAATGGAACTTTAACTGAATTGAAAAGAACTAAGCAAACAGAACAGTGTAGAAGCGATCAAGAACAGTGTAGAACAGATCTGAACAGAACAGAACAGAATGGGTACACTTGTGATACAGACACAGAACACAAAAGTAAATACATGTATACATCGTACAACAAATAAATAAGAAAACAAACATTGCTTGTAATTTACCCTCATTTCTGACACTAAATGCAAAACAACATTCAGACAAAATATAGTTACATGTACACTGTAACTGATCCTATTGCCCAAAAAAAGGGTCCCGTTTCTGGTCATAGGTCAGCTTCAAAATCGGTGCAGTGATGCTTTTTTTTTGTAATCATTTTTTTTTTGCCAACCAGTGACATACGTGATATATGCAGGGACCATATTCCCCTAAGGGAGGCCTGACAAATCGGGCAAATGTTCATAACCCTACATGTACATGTATGTAAAAAAAAGGTCGTTTAAAATACAGCGCAGCACAATTCCAATCGATCCAGCAATTTTGGCTGTACTTGGACATTGTTTTATAGCACAAAAAAAAGAAAAAAGAAAATTAAAAATGTGGACGCGCGGGTCTGAGGCGACACCTGCAGAGGCCAGAAACCAGAGACTTTTTGGGGGTGTAAATCAATGTTTGTTTTCTAAAAAAATACATACATATTATTACAAATACATGTACGGTGCCATAATCATGCATCACATCACACACATGCCTGTATGTAGTATTAGTACATTGTACATGTAGGTATAACAGTTATTATGCCTTTCTTGTGCACATGATGCTGGGTAACTTTCAAGCAAGGTGTTAAACTGGGAGTGTGCCTAATTTTACATTTTTTTAATAATTATTTTTCAAATTGTAATTTCAGAAGAAATAAATAAAAAATAAGAATGAACATTATCGGATTATGGTTTGTGCTCAGGAATGAATACACATTGCTAATAATACCCATGTTTCAGATCACTGATGTCAACCAATGAAACGAATGCTCCAAGTCACCTATCAACCAACTATCCGTACAGAATACACGTACGTGTAAATGTACGTGTATGCATGTACATTGTACACATACGTGTACATTGTACGAGTGACTACCCCCCCACCCCAGCAGCCCAGCTACAAGTTCCCATGGCAACTGGCTCTACACATTCTTCGTTTCATTTTTGTTTTATGATGCAACACTTATGAAATGGTTCAACGACTTTGTTAAAATGACATCATTGATCTCTGTATGATTGCAAAATATGGCTGTCCCCAAACTATCCACAACTATTCCCCCAGCTTCTCACACTAAAATGATAGCCCACCGGTATTCATACAAATGTCACTCTCCTATGCTATTCAAACAAACATGGCTACCACCTCTCCCAGCTACTCAGTACAAAACGTGACTGTCACCAAGCGTTAGAATACAAACATGACTGAATGTCAACTACACACCAATTACTTTGTAACTTTCTATGTGATACTGTATGTACAGTGTACATGTATCATGTATATATGTACGTGTTTATGTGGGGTGCATATGGGACAACTTTCTTTCTTTAAAACCCTCCTACACATGGAGGCCACTCTGATCCACTAAATTTTCAATATGTTCTTCACCAACCTAGTACATACAAGCCTGCTGTCCTTTCCCAAGTAATCTTACAAAATCAACTGTGTGCCACCCAAGGCCACTGTAAATGTTTGAACATTATTAGTATGGCCTGCAATGTATCAATGGGAGACCACCTTACCCTGCAATCTCAGTGGTGTGACAGTGCATGTCGGGTAACCATGGGAGGCCACTGGCAACAGCTAATGGCTTGGAGTGGCCTGAATGGGTCGTTTCAAAAATTGCACTGATTGTAGGGGGGTTACGACATTTTCTCCGAGACATCAGATTAAACGAGTTGTACCATTGTGAGACATTCTCGGCTCAACATTTTAGTCCCAACCCCCCCAGAAACATCCATGTGTAGACCCCCAGAACTCATGTACTAGAAAGGCATGTGTGACCGGTAGTCATCACAGCGTTCGTAATTTGCCATTTGAGCTAAATGATGTATCATCCATCACCTGTTACTTCATGTACATGTGAGACCAAACTCAGACACAGTAACATGACACAACACAACAGCTTGAAAACGTCACATCACCTCATCTGATGTGATTGGTGATGCGACATGACATGAATTACACCAGTTGTAGTCCTATCAATAGAGATCTATTATGCAATTAATATTTTTGCGAAAGTGTCACAAAATGCATTGCCGTGTCTGAAGTGGTTGTGCGATATGCGACAGCTCTTTCAACCAATTAAGTTAAAGTATGATTTATCATCAAGCTTCTGTGGTATGCGCATGCACACAGCAAAGTGTCGTATAAATCAAGGTGATCTTGTCAGAATAAGATGTTATCGCACTGCTCTCTGTGTCAGCTCTCCAGTTGCAAAACGGCCCACTGCTTGAGTTCGCAATGCACTATGCGCATCGTGTTCAATTGCGGCACGGCGTGTGTCCCGAGTCCAAGCACCTGACCCTGTCGACCAACACTGTGAACCAGTCTATTGACTATTGCTCGTTCCATGATCAAAAAGGTTGTGATCGGGTTTGGGGAGATTCCAGAAATGGAAGAGTCGTGATTCCATTCAGCATTCAGAAACAACACCTTTAAATTCAATTATGGAATGTGTAACCTAGCGCTACCAGTGAATACAGATGCACTTTACATCTTACATTGTATATGCTATACAAGGGACAGGGTATAAGACTTCTGATTTTCGGGATACCAACAGTAATGCTTTGATAGTTTTACAGCAAAATAAAACTTAAATTCCATGTCATGGCATGTTCAGGCATGTACATGTACATGTATACTGTACATGGATCAAGAAACCAAACTGTAACAATCCTTTGAAGGGGCAGTATCGTCACGATTAGAGCAGACTTTCGACAGGGCATGGAATCGATAGCCTACATGTAGTTTACAATCAACACAGTGACTGAAAAATACTGGCTTATTTATGCAGCAGCGACGGTAATATGACTTTATCATGTGGGATATTATGGTAGTCAATGAGTTAATCTAAAACCAGCATTCCGATTCCATGCCCTGTTGATCGTGACGATACTGCCCCTTTAAAAGAAGGTTCATTTCATGGTATCTGAGCATGATTTGCATTCATTCTAACTTTGCATAATTCATAGTAAACAACTGAACATGTAACAACTACACTGGCTACATGTATGTACCCGTACATGTATGCATCAGGGCTTGAAGGAACACACCATTTTAATCATACAACTGGTAAGTCCTGCTGTACAAACAGGGACATCTCTAATTCATTCTTATATTGATCACATCCTTGCAATTTAGAAATCAACGTACAGTAAGTAAAACAGATACAGATTTGGCAGCTTCCCTGGTGGGGCATTTAAAAAGGAAACAATTTATTTGTCATACAAAAGGTCTACAGTATATGCAGGTGGGTTCCTGATGTCTATAGCTGATGTAGAGATTACCAATATGGGAGGATTCCAGACAGTTAATTTGAAAAGCCATAACAGTCGTAAATTAAAGGGAAAGTACATGTATACCATTAGTTAACTGCATTCTAGTGCTGGGAGGTACCAGGCACGTAGCCAGAGTTGGAATTTTTGGGGGGCACATTCCGTGCATGCTCTTGTGAGCCAGCATTTTTCACACAATTATTTGTTGGTATGGGGGAGGATGGCCCACCCCTTTGAATTTTTGAAACTAACATCCAAATTTAAACCAAATTCTGACATTTTTTTTTTTTTTTTTTGGGGGGCACATGTTTCCCCCTGTGCCCCCTCGTAGCTACGTGCCTGGGAGGTACAATGTACAATGTTCACGAACTGTTTAACCGAATCTTTCATGTCAGTTAACCGAAAGTCGGCACCTGACGGCCACACAAACTAGATTGTCAGCAAATGGCACAACGTGTATAAATGTTCCAGCAAAAAGCATCAATAAACTTCCTGCAATGATTGTTTAATAACACATACGACATAAAACACAATAAAGGGGGCCACTTTGCATCCGTCACGTTAGCAGTTTTTCCAATGGTTGTTATTTATGTTTAAGTACCTGAAACCGACCAAAAAGTGTTTCAACATGTGAATGGACATGCAGGCTTATACTAGAACTTATTTGAGTTGATTTATTTTATTTTTTAATTTTTTAATTTATTTTTTTACCCTCAAATTTCCATAAAAATTGGACGGAAAAAGTTACCTCACTTTTCCGTCCATTTGTTGATGGAAATTTTAGGGTAATTAAAAAAATAATAGTAATAATCAACTCAAATTATCTTTAGGATAAGCATGCATGTCTATTCAAATGTTGAAATTCTTTTTGGGTGGTTTCAGATATTAAAAAAAAATTACAACCATTAGAAAAACTGCTAACGTGACGGTAGGAAAGTGGCCCCCTTTATTGTGTTTTATGTCATACATGTATAAATGCAGTAAAAAAAAAGAAGTCTAGAACAACAAAATTGATGGCAAATTCTTCCAAAATTGTTGGTCGTGTTTTTTAAATATTGCTTTCGGTCAGCCGGTTAGCAGATTTATAAACAATTTCCGTCAGTTAACCGGTTAGCCATCCAAGCACTGCTGCATTCTGCTGTGGCTTACTACACTGTAGTTACTTTATGTGAATCAAGATATACAGCAACTTGTAAAACATTGACCTGTGAAAGTTTTAGCTAAATAACAAAAAAATTCAGAAATGTCGATCGGTGAAAACATACATGTACTCATTCATACTCATTCCAATGCTTGTTATCAAAACTTGGATGTAAAATATTGAGTAATTTGACCCTTCTTAAAGAACAACAGCACCTCGGACAGAAAGATTTCAAAGGGACGTTTGATACCATCAACTTCACACCAAGTTTAAAACTGCGATAATTTAAATGCTTTTTGAAAATACCAAAGGTGTACACTACCCTTAACCCTAACATACTAGGCCCTTTTGCTAGCCCAAATCCTCCTATATCCTTCAGTATTAGAGAGTCAAAAGCTCAAAGTACCCAAATCCTTCTAAATCCTCCTGGTTTTTCTTAATATGGCCAACTGCCCAAATCCTTCCAGATCCTCCTGTGACAGAATGGTTATAAAATTACCCTCAAACAAATGGAAGTGCCCGTGCTACATACATGTATGACCTTTTCATACCAGGACAATGGTCATAGAAATTCCACTGGTGTGCACACTAAGCATATAATATATGCTTAGTGTGCACACCAATGGAATTTCTATGACCATTGTCCTGGTATGAAAAGGTCACATATTATGTGTTTCTTATCAGTAATACATAAACATACAATGCCTAGGGACCCCCAGCACTGACCCCTTGACCTTGTAATAGACCCACTTAACTTGTTACACTTACCTTGCCAATAATCAAACAAAAATTGTTTAGGCTACATCACATTCCCCTCCCCCAGCAGCCCAAATCCTTCTGAATCCCATTTTGGCCAAGCTGCATTTAATAAGACCCTAATCCTTCTCTTTCCTCTTATGGGTCATTCCGTGTCAAATCACCTAAATTTTCAACATCTCCCTTGGTGACCCCCTCAGATTTGGCTGAAAAAAATTGAAAACATAGCTTCATCCTTCAAACTCAGACAAACAAAATTTCAGAGCCAAATTCCAAGCGGATTGGGATTTACGGCCCTCCAAAAGGGCATTCACCTTTTTGACAAATGCAAATGTTGCCTACACTTTTACACCAATTTCATTTGCTCATAAATACTAATTTGAAAAAGATATGAATCTCAAAGTTGATTTATTGGGTAAACACTGCCTGTTCTCTTCATAAAAGGCATCAGAAATACTGTACCTGCATCACATCTTGAGATATTCTCACTCGAAAATCCTGCTTTAATTCTTCGACAAGTACTTAATTGGAATTTGGACCCCCCTATTCTTCACAAATAATTTCAGAAATGTTATACAACACTACATTTGTATAATAATTAATATAGCAACTGGTGTATCATATACAGCAAGCACATCAATTTTAAAGGGGCATATAGGCCTATGACGTGTTTAATGGTGGGTCAAATATGGTCCGTAGAGAAAAGAATACTAAAAATCCCGTTTTTCTGACCCAGGGATGACCCCGTGGTCAGTTAAATTTTTGTTTCAAAGTTTAACAGTAGAAACATACATATGTAAACTCCATTTGTGCCAAATTAAAAGTTTTGTTCTCACCTCCTTCATATTTAATTGATTTTTTGAAATATCACCTCCAGCATAATTTGGCCCTGTAGGAATGCACACATTGTTGCCTATTGCAATGCGTATTGCTGTAATTACATGTAGAAAATACAAAGACAAGTGGACTTTACATCCTTTTGCAGTGTACTACATGGAAGATGGAAAAGTGCAGTGTTTCAGTATGTGTGTAATATCAGACTATCTAAAGCATGATACCACAGCTGTCCATGCCTACATCACAAGAATGATCCTGAATCTGAAGGAGAAGCTAACCAAAATAACGAAGATCATGTACTTCAGTGATGGTGCAGCAAGTCAGTACAAAAATTATAAAAACTTGACAAATCTGGTACATCATCAGAATGATCATGGCGTATCAGCTGAATGGCACTTTTTCGCCACCAGCCATGGAAAGAGTTCCTGTGATGGTATAGGAGGAACTGTAAAACGCTTAGCAGCAAGAGCAAGCCTACAAGCAGCAACAGAAAATCACATTCTCACTCCCCATCAGCTCTTCACTTGGGCCAATCAGAACATTACTTCAGTATCCTTCCTCTACGTGAGTTCTGAAGATATTAACAAACATGCTGAAGTTTTCAAATTGGAAGATCGCTATGCAGCAGTGAAGACAATTCCCGGAACTCGTTCCCACCATAGCTTCATTCCAGTTTCAAACCGAGAATTGGAAATGCGCCTAATTTCACCAGATGAAAAGTTCAGCCATGTTTCACTTCGTGAATGAGGATGAAAAGTTCCATCTCCAACTCCAGTGGACACAACTGCGCATCAGCCTGGAAAATACATTGCTTGTAGTTATGATGGGGAGCTCTTTATTGGGATCATCGTTGAACGCTCTGAGGAGAATCGTGATGTAAACGTGAAGTTCATGAAACGGCAAAACTAACTCTGTCCTGGCCAGCAGATTCTGCCAGAAACCAATGCTGGGTGCCATTCGCTCATGTTATCAGTGTCATTGATGCTCCCTTGCTCATGGTCATGGTGGCCGATACTACAAATTCCCAACAGAAGAACTGGCACAACTACAGACACTCCTTCCAAGCCATGTTTAATTTTGTTTTAGCACAGTCATCAATGTCAACTGTAGGTACAGTATTATTCATTTTAATTCCTCTTTCATGGGAAAGCAAATAACTTCATTTTTCTGTTCCAACAATAGTATGCATTGTACATAGGCAACAACGTGTGCGTTCCTATAGGGCCAAATTATGCTGGAGGTGATATTTCAAAAAATCAATTAAATATGAAGGAGGTGAGAACAAAACTTTTAATTTGGCACAAATGGAGTTTACATATGTATGTTTCTACTGTTAAAATTTGAAACAAAATTTAACTGACCACAGGGTCATCCCTGGGTCAGAAAACGGGATTTTAGTATTCTTTTCACGGACCATATTTGACCCATCCATTAAACACTGTATGCCCCTTTAAAATTGATGTGCTTGCTGTATATGATACACCAGTTGTTATATTATACAAATGTAGTGTTGTATAACATTTCTGAAATTATTTGTGAAGAATAGGGGGGTTCCAAATTCCAATTAAGTACTTGTCGAAGAATTAAAGCAGGGTTTTCGAGTGAGAATATCTCAAGATGTGATGCAGGTACAGTATTTCTGATGCCTTTTATGAAGAGAACAGGCAGAGTTTACCCAATAAATCAACTTTGAGATTCATATCTTTTTCAAATAAGTATTTATGAGCAAATGAAATTGGTGTAAAAGTGTAGGCAACATTTGCATTTGTCAAAAAGGGAGGTGAAACGCCTTTGAGGGTCAGAATCCCAATCTGCTTGGAATTTGGCTCTGAAATTTTGTTTGTCTGAGTTTGAAGGATGAAGCTATGTTTTCAATTTTTTTCAGCCAAATCTGAGGGGGTCACCAGGGGACCCTTAGGTGATTTGACACGGAATGACCCTTATGTCAAATACAGCCTGATAGCCCAATTCCTTCTAAATCCTCTCATAGCAGAAACCCACTATGGCCCAAATCCTTCTGGATCCTCCTCCACTGAAAAGTCCTAATAGCCCCAATCCTTCGGAATCCTTCACTTTGGCAAAGAGGATATAGAAGGATTTGGGCTGGTTAGGGTTAAAGGGGAAATATCGTCTCAAATTGGCAATTATTAATTAGCAGAAATGCATTTGATAAATCATTTATATCTAGCAGAAATAAAACAAATAATCTCCATTGACCTGGATCGATGTTTGTATTAATTCACAATCAACAGGGCATGGAGTAGGAGTGCTAGTTTTAGATTAACTCAGTGACTGAAAATAATACTCCACATGATAAGGTCATAATTACCATTGCTGCTGCATAAACAAGCTAGTCATTTTCAGTCAATGTGTTCATCTTACACTGGGACACCGATTCCATGCCCTCTACTCTGATCGTGATGATACTGACCCTTTAACGTATGTGATTCTAGGGCCTAAATTGTCATTTTTTAGAGGAGGATTCATACGGGTTGTTCTTAAACCCCCTCGACACGTACGCTCATATAAACGAAGCACACGTACTCGCGGAATTCACTACCACCAGTGCATGCAGTACGAATGTACGAATGTATGTATGTATGTATGTATGTATGTATGTATTTCGCAATGCCCATGCGCAAGCATGTCGCATGGCTGGCCGGCCTGCGCCAGAATCAAATTGTATCCCAAATTGGAACCTATTTACGGCCCGAGTTCGAAAATGGCTAGCTCGCTAGCCTGTTGCGCTGTTTGCTGCATGATGTACATTATTTTTTACTTGATGGACGTGGAAAAAAATCCCAACTATTATTTCTCATTTAATAACCTATTTTATATTATTCTATTTAAAAATTAGACTTTTGGAGGAGAAAAGGATTTAGTTATTTTCCCCAATTAACCTATAGGATCTTCGATTATTAAAAAAGAGCTCCGTTTGTTCACTTTCAGTAGTACGGGAGTGCAGCGGGCATTCTAATTGGGGCCGTATTCGAACACAGATTCCGATTTGGGATACGATATGATTCTGAGCGCGCGTACGTCGTGGGGGTCGTGGGGGTCGAGGGGTCGTGGGGGTCGAGGGGGTTTAAGAACAACCCGATTCATACAAGCATGAATTACACGTATTTGTATACCATGTTACATCACAGAGAAAGGACACAGATGAATGTGTACATTATCATACCAATATCTACACGTACACACAAGAAGGATGATAAATACAATGTGACCTGTTACAATGAAATGAGCATAAAGTCGCACTACACCATTTCACAGTACAGCGGGAAAAGTGAAAAATCGGAGGGGAGGTCTAATTTTTTTTGGTTATTATATTTGCAATTTTTAAATCTCCTTATATCGAATTCCAAATTTTCAGTTCGATCAGACAATTAAAAACCTCAATTTCAGGCTAATTTCATTGGTAGCTTTTATCATGTTCTGACAAACAACTTGAAACAAAGACGGAAACAAAGCCGCAAATCCCCCTCTGGTGGTCTAGGGGAAATCGCTGTACCCCAAGTGTTATATATCATTGGAAAGTTCTTGTCCTACCGAATCCAGCAATACCAATAACTCAATTCTCTGAATTTCCGACTTTAAGATCATTTCGGGTTGACAGGTCACCATATATGTGCATGAGTGTACAATGAAAACAATGTACAGTGTTCACAAACAATAGTACACACCACAAAGTACCGAGATGACTCATGATTCAGACTCTCTTACTTTACGTTTTAGTGACGTCAACTTAATATCATCACGATCAGAGCAGACTTTCAAACAGGGCATGGAATCGGTGTCCTTGTTTAAGATGAACACAGTGAAAGTAAATTGCCGGCTCATTTATGCAGCAGCAACGGTAATATGATGTGGGGTATTATTTTTAGTCACTGAGTTAATCTAAATCTAGCACTCCGATTCCATGCCCTGTTGATCATGACAATATTATACCTTTAAGTCATGATGTACTACTCATGTACAACCAACACTACTAAGATTTGGACGCAGCATTTGTGAATCAGACTCGAGGCTAAGGACTCAAATTACACTGGTCAACAATTTTTTATAAGTTGTCTGCTTCGGAGATAAAATGTGCTATTTATTTAATTATGGATATTTTTGATGTGCTGAATTCAAATACGACAATTAAAATTGCTGATTGGCTACCGTTTCCAAGATATTTAAGTTTACATTTTATGTACTATGTATATGGTGTACATAGCAGATTTTTAATCATGAATTGTCTTTTCATGTATTTTTAATTGTCTTTTCATGTGTTTATGGTTGTTTCACTTGATATTATGTCACCTGCCCTGTTTATGTAACACTTACTATGTATCAGTTCATAGTTCAGTCCTTATTCAGTGTCTACTCTGCGCTTCTTGGCTTGTCCCTTGTAGTCATTAAACGGTACCATATCTTGAAAAGTAGAGCCAATCAACAATTTTAAGCATCATTTCCATTCTCAGTGACCCATAATTAGTCAAGTTTGACTTCATTTGTTTCGGAAGCATTTTGGCTGTAGACCAGTGTTACCAGTCTAGGTGTGCATCACATGTCATGCAAGGAAAAACTACAAGTAAGCAGAAACTGACATCAGATTTATTTCCAAATGAAATACATATAATATGAACACTGTAATACGATAAAAAAACAACATGATATTTCAGTAAAAGCTCATGTTCTGTAAACAACAAAAAAGGTAATTTACAAGAAATGTGAAGCTGTACTATTGCTGAAGAAAAAAAGACAAGCAATAAGCGCTTATTTCTCAAAAGGCTACAATGGACACCGCAACACCGTTTTAGTCAATTCAGTGCAGACTTAAATGCAAACAAAAATTGTGAAATTGTACATGCGAGTTTGAATACCATACAAAATCAATGTGATAAAAAGAAAAAAAAATGAAAATCTTGTTGACATTTTTAATAATAACAATCAATTAATGTGAATATTCTGTTAAAAAAATTTAATGTCCAAACAAGTGAATGCTGAAAAGATGTTATTCTGTTAGTAATCATTCCACCCAGATTAGAAAATGTTAGGAGCACACCTTCACAAACATGTCAGATGAGGTTAGTTGACAGACGAAGATTTGGGGTTTACAATAAGCATTGCACTTATTTTGTTATTTAAGCCTCCTACTATAGCTGCACTTTAGTGGGGAGTAGCAACAGAGGTCAAAAATCAGTCAACTGCCTGTTTTGACTGTTAACCCAAATGTGCACGCAGGGGAATTTTTTGACCACCCTGAACAATACCAGACCGTGCTTTTACCAGTCAAAAACGGTCGACTCATTTTGACGTGTAAATGTACTTACTACACGTGAGGTCTGAGAGTGTTCGGCTTTTAAGTACACTAGATACATGTATACCTTGGCAAGTGCGTGTATCTCAACATTTTGACTGATTTTGACCCTTGTAGCAGTAGGAGGGTTAATTGGGTCATTCCATCAGGTTCAATGGGGGCAAGCTTTGTGATAGATGTTCCTTCTTATTACGTAGGTAAATGTACCATTCATTATCATTTATTATGACTACTATTTAACTTATAAATTCAAAGCACAGAGATTGATTTCATTCTAATTTGAAAAAAACAACTGAGAATGTGCACTGATAATAAGGATAATGAGTGGTACATCTATCGATGTAACAAGGACACCATGTTACAAAGCTTGCCCCAACCTGGTAGAATGACCCAATTATCAAATTATGCAAAGTTTTTTTTTTTACTTTGTGATTTTTGAAAGTGTACAAACCATGTACATTGTACGCTGTGGATTATGGGGGTTGAACCTGTACCCAATGAACACTCTTCATCGGATACTTTTGGCAGTGACTGATCTGTTTCATTTGTGTTGGAGGGATCTTAAAAAGAATACAATTTGTATACTTGATAAAATGATATGAAAATATATGGACTGTAATGTACCTCCCATAAAACCGTGTTAGCTTTTACTACTCAGTCCTACAGCCATTGTGAACAGTAACCAAAGATTAGTACAAAAATATATACAGGCAAGTACTGATGCACGTATCACGTGGCAACGGTTTGCTGAATATGATAAATCAATATCCCACTCTGTGCACACCAACTACCATCTCTGGTAGTGTGAGAAAAAAAATAATAAAAAATAAAAAACAGAACTGATCGAGGGGGAATGGTGAGTTGCATTTTTGCAGTACTTATTCCACATAATGTCACTAATCCAGTGAATTGGAAAAATCCAGAATAATCCAGATCAAGGGATCAGTGGATGAGTGTAAATTATGTGTGTATACTCAAAGTGCATCTAAAGGTCGATTCATACATGTACTTCATGCCAATGTTTAAAGTGAAACTAATTAACCCTAACCCTGTAGGTATTCTGGCTAGGAACCTTCCTGAACCCTAACCCTGTAGGTATTCTGGCTAGGAACCTTCCTGAATCCTCCAAAAATCCATCAGTGCACTTTTGGAAACATGCCCTTATCTTCAAAATGCACCATGCATTTTCGTTGATCTTTCACATTCAGCACTTATGGCCTGTACTTCTTGCCAGGGAGTAATTTTGCCCCATTTGAAGAGGTGAAAGTACCAGTTTCTAAAAGTGCTGAATTTTTCCCAAAAAAGTGCCCCTTGAAGGATTTTGCAGGATTTGTGGTAGTTAGGGTTAATGAACGTTTAACAATGAAATCACTATTTTCCTCAGTTGATGACATCATGAAATTTGTTTCACTTTTTCATTCACATCAACTATGAAGCGGATTTAACATTTTTTTCCCCTCCAATCCATAGTCTAATTCCAACAGCCAATGCTCATGAAAGTGACGACTTGCATTTATAACAACACCACCCTCAATTCTCTGCATTTCCCCCTCGGTGGTGTGCAGAAACAAGAAAAGTGCACCCTCTTGTGGTCATGTACAGAGTGGAAAGTGCCTCGTTCCCCTCTCCGTCTAATCCCCTAAAACAACAAACATTCAGACACATGCCATGTTAAATAGGGGGGGGGGGGAGACAATCGGCGATGTATGACATCGGCGGTCCCCGTGTTTGCTAAATCTACGCATCGAGTGAGCACAAACAAAATGCACGATTACCAGCATCACAGACGCATAGCAGTAAGTAATAAGACTGCCCTTTGGGAAAATGGTCTCTTCATAGTAATCTAATAGCATACAACTTACATTGCAGTAAAACCAAATGCGTTCAAAATGAATAAGTTTTAAAACTTTATAAATAAAATATTTTAATCACACTGAGAAAAGTGTGGTTTTAAAAATGGTGCCAATTAATTAAATGAAACTTCATGATTTGATTAAAAGAAGTATAAAATTAGTCATTATTTTTGTTTACTGCAACAAACAGAGTAATAGTGTGAGTGTCATGTCTGACTACACATACATGTACAGTACACCATGTTGCCGTCCATTTCTCATGTCTGTATTATTGCAACTGAGTTACGAGCTTGGTACTTGGTACAGTAACTAAAATTATCCATGACAGGTCAAAGATACATCATGTAGCTTTAAGCCATGGAACCAATACCAGAAGGTTATATTTGGTTTATTGTGTGTGTACATCATACATGTACCATGGCAAATTGACATTTGAATTATCATAACACATGCAACATTTAATCCTGTTAGTTTACTCTAGTTGTGGCAGACATTTGTTATTGCAACATAGTATACAGATTATCTCTGCAAATTTTTGCTTTCTAAAAAATCTCAATCTCAATCTAAAAACCAAAATGAATTTTTTTATTTTTAAATTCGTCAAAATAGCCACCTCCAGAGCGCATGGATGTTTTGGTTGGATCAAACTGTGGACATCTTCCTTTCGATGATATGACACGTGACAGGAAAAAGCTGTATTGCTATCAATAGTAGGCCACATAACATCTTTGATTGTGATGAGATTAATAATATTAATAACGAAGGTCATAATACCCAAAATCTTTTCAGTTTTTATTTTCATCGACCTAATGTTACAATACAGATGTTGAAGTACAAAAAACAACAATTTGTCATGATTTGTGCCTGCTACAAAACAGAGGATACCAACAGAGGGAGTTGTTTTGTGTTTAATGTACTTGGTTGTTACATAATGCACTGTTTGTTTGGTGATTTCCTATGAAGAGACCAATTTGCCATTCAGAATGATCCACTGATAACGTTGTTGATCACAGCGTGATCTATTGAACTTACTCCAGTTACTGTTCACACTGCCATAATAATCGTTACGGCCATCAACCAAACGAGCTGTGGTTCCAACACAGGAGGGAAAAAGTAGCACAGAAGTTCAACTGTTAATCAAATACACTGCCAATAAAACTTGTAAAAGCTGAGAAAATTTGAAAAATGTGTTTTTCTTTTTTAAATGCAAACTTTGCTGGTGTTAGTAGCTTCTGAAAAACTCCAAGGGAGAAAATGCTGTTGTGCTGTGTAGAACAGCGCTGTTAAAGAAACCGTTCGTTAATAATCATTTAAAGTGACAAAATCATCGTGATCAGAGCAGACCTTCGACAGGGCATGGATTTTCATTATTATGTAGCCACTGGCTCATTACTTACATGTATGCAGCAGCCATGGCAATATGATCTTTATCACGGCCTGTTATCACGACCAGTGCATGCGACACCGATTCAATGCCCTGTCGAAAGTCTGCTCTGATCATGACGATATTATCCCTTCAATATAAACAAGTCCTCGCCACAGCATGAATTACTCAGCTACACGTATGAACTAAAACACTTGGCTGTAATAAATGTATGTAATTTGTACACTTCCCTTCTGACATCGGTAATTTGAACAAGTTTTTTTTTAACCCTCCTACTGTTTGACCATTTGAAACCATTCAAAATTTCCACTTACCAAAATGCCCATTGGTTTTGTACACACATGGTGATACCATTTGAACAGTGTTGGAAGCAAGCTTTACTACCATTCAAATCCATTCAAATGCATAGAGGGTCCATTGATTCACCACTTAGAAGTATCCAAACAAGGTTTTGTATTAGCTGTACTACCATTTGGAAAGATTCAAACAAGGTTTTGTATTAGCTGTACTACCATTTGGAAAGATCCAAACAAGGTTTTGTATTAGCTGACCTACCATTCAAAACCATTTGGGGGAATCAATACTGTACAGTTATTTCACCATTCAAAACCACAAAAGCGAATGGTTTCAAATGGTGGATCAACTTGTATGAAAAAGGTACCAGAAGTAGGAGGGTTAGTGTAGTGTAAAACTAATGTACAAATAATAATAATAATAATAATGTATAGATTTATATAGCGCACGTATCCACCAACTAAGTGGCGCTCAAGGCGCATTATATTATTATCCCTGCTCATAAGGCTCACAAGGCTCATAAATCATTCCTGAAACCATCTCAGCTCCCTGGGGAGTATACAGCTCAATTGCTGCCATTTCTAGCGCATATAGAGCAAACCATCTCTGCCTTCACAGGTACCCATTTAACCCCTGGGTGGAGAGAAGCAATTATGGTTAAGTGTCTTGCTCAAGGACACAGGTGTCACGGCCGGGGCTCGAACCCACACTCTGCTGCTGGCAACACCAGAACTTGAGTTCAGTGCGCTAGACCGCACGACAATCCACTTTACGTGCATTATACAACACACGGGACCTACGGCTTTACGTCCCATCCGAAGGACGAAGCAATTATGGTTAAGTACCTTGCTCAAGGACACAAGTGTCACGACCGGGGCTCGAACCCACACCCTGCTGCTAATTAGGTTGAGTAAATAAATGACTCCAAAATCCTTTCATGAGATTCATCAATTGGTCCTTACTGCAGAAATGCGCATACATGTATATCCATCAGGTACTTTTTATTAAAAACAAACCTCATGTAATGAACACGGAAATCATGTCCAATGAGAATCTTGATCGGTGGACTTTGGTGCTACATAAGCTAAAGATAGACACTTCCACAAGGTCTGTGTTTTGGATATTATTTTTCAATATTGCCTAAATTGTATTCTTTAAAAAGAAAATTAGTGGGTTCACCCCTATTTCGCCACCATATCCATGGATTCTCTTTCTGTACATAATGTACACTAACTGTGAATGATTTTGCTTGCATTTTAATGTCCGGAACAAAATTCAAGATTTGCAAATATTTCCGCCTAAAAATTTGACTTATGAAATGTTTTCAACAAAATCGTTCATGGTGCAAAACAGCTGTCCTCTGGCGTGACATCATTAGAAACACATTAATTCTACATGTATCTACATGTAACTATGTCCACAGTGCATAAACCTCAAAATGAAATGGAGTACCTGTTCCACAAAGCTTAATAAAATGTAGTGTGATGGAAGACTGCTGGTTTGGTTTACAAGCAAAAATGTGGTGAGGGAGATCAATGACATGAAAGGAGGTCACATCCTACATGTACACATCAGAGTACAGTACCCAGAAAACTCAAGTATTAAAGGGAAGGTGCAACATTGGTAACATACATTCATTTCTATCCTACAGTTTTCAAGAAACATATCTGACTAACCACAAGCTAATTTTAGTTTGGTGGACCCTGCATTTTCTTCCATTTGCTCTCCTTTTATATATCCTCTATTAATATTCGGTGATAGCCTAAGCCTTTTTGTCATATTGAAAGAAAAGAAAGTGCTAGTTATACACATATGACATAAAACACAATAAAGGGGGCCACTTTCCTACCGTCACGTTAGCAGTTTTTCTAATGGTTGTAATTTTTTTTAAATATCTGAAACCACCAAAAAATAATTTCAACATTTGAATAGACATGCATGCTTATCCTAAAGATAATTTGAGTTGATTATTACTATTATTTTTTTAATTACCCTAAAATTTCTATCAACAAATGGACGGAAAAGTGCGGTAACTTTTTCCGTCCAATTTTTATGGAAATTTGAGGGTAAAAAAATATTTAAAAAAATAAATAAATCAACTCAAATTAGTTCTAATTATAAGTCTGCATGTCCATTCACATGTTCAAACACTTTTTGGTCGGTTTCAGGTACTTAAAAATAAATTGGAAAAACTGCTAACTTGATGGATGCAAAGTGGCCCCCTTTATTGTGTTTTATGTCATATATATATACATTCTTTCTAATATAGCCCCATTCTAGGGCCAATCCACTGGACTCCCTCCGTATCCTTGGCCCTAACCCACACATGTACAAAAATGGAGCGATTTTTCTATTTTTTCACCTGCTGATTTTTTGATCTGCTAATTATTACAACCTAAAACTAGTGTATAAGGTAACCTTGCCCAAGTAGACACATTTGGCATAAACCCATTAATCTGGGATAGCTCACTTTCATGAAATTTTCTAAACATTCTTGAAATTTAAAAAATTAATCATATTAAAATTTTACCAAAATTACCGATCTCACAATAGCAAACTTCCTGCCAAAAGTAGTGTCTGCTTGGGCAAGCTTACCTACATGTAGTCACAAATCTTTAGATTGTAATAATTGGCTGATCAAAAGTTGAAAAATCACTCCTTTTTTGTACATGAGGGGGTTAGGGCCAAGGATACGGAGGGAGTGTATTGGCCCTAGAATGGGGCTATTTCTAATATTATTGGTCCAATCAGCCAGTGGTCATCTTTTTTTTATGGTAAATACTGAAAAAAAGAATTGGAAAAAAATAACTGTTCAGTACATGTGTGAACATATCATGAATATCCTAGTATACAGTACACTGTACACATATAGCGTGATCTAGATGTATCATGGAGGAAGGAAGAGTATTGTCCATGTGTTGATGGACATTTCTAGAAATACATAGATTTAGATGTATTGTGTTAACCCTCCTACTATAGCTGCACTTTAGTGGGAAGTTGCTGTCGAGGTCAAAACCAGTCACGTGCCTGTTTTGACTGTTGACCTAAATGTGCACACAGGGGTATTTTTGACTGTTTTTTACTGTCATGTTGACCACCCTGGACAATACCAGACAATGTTTTTACCAGTCAAAAATGGTTGACTCATTTTGACCTGTAAATGTACTTACTACATGTAAGTTTTGACAGTGTTTGACTTTTAAGTGCACGAGATATACCTTAGGAAGTATATCAAGATTTTTACTGATTTTGACCCTTGTACGGTAGTAGTAGGAGGGTTAATGGGAACATTGGTAATTTCTTTTTACAAAAAACACAAACATGTACCTTGAAATGAATTGATTTAACCACAGAGCTTGCTCTATGATTTAACAGTAAAAAAAATATTTTATGATGGTATAATTTACTTCTACTGTAAACTAAAAGTACATGTAAATTATGCAAATCACACCTTTTTTTTTTTTAAAGTGTCATTTTAAAGCATTTGTTTTCCCTTCCTTAAAAGTAAAATAGCAATGAATAAGAAGATTAGTGGAAAATGCTGGAAAAATAGGGTAGAATGTGGAACCCAATCGTCACTTTTTCTCATTCATTATAACCAATGATGTAATATTACATGTTCAGTAAGGTGGAGAACATATGGATGACAATGGACGTGTACTTCAAATTATTCCAGAATATTTGTTTAATGAAAAATCCGACATTTTGGGTATACGATGACGTCCTTAGTCATGTCACTCTGATCTTGTCAACTCCCCTGTTAGTGGTAGGCAGATTCACGCAAACCGCCGATGGTGGCGCTATTTTTCATATCCTTTTTTTCTGTCGAAGTTGTGACCCGCCGAACTTTCATGGTAAAATTCTAATATAAAGGGTAGTCTACGGATGTAGTCACTTCTAGTGTCGATAAATGGATACTACACATCGTGGTTATCTTAATTGATCAGTCCATGCCAACTGTAACGTTGGCACAAAAACAGTGCAACTTATGCTAAATAGACTTTGTTAGTACTACAAGGATACATTGCAGGCAAATTCGGTCACAACTTTTCAAATGAAACTGGATCTTAAAAATTACCAAATATTTAAATCAACAAAAATTCGTAACTTTGCATAGGGTTAACCTATCATGACCATTGACCCCTCATTTTCTTTCTAATTTTGTGTTCTATCCAGTGATATGACATTTAAAAGCATTGAAGCAACTTCAAATTTTCATGAAACTGCCTATTATTAGTGGCCAACACGGTCATTGTACATGCGCAGTGGCAACTATAATAGGATTCTTCTATTTTCTGAAGGCGAGGATTTTTTTAAAAGGGGAATAAAGTCTGAAAACCATCATAAAAGTGGAATTTAAAGATAATTTTCACTTTCTGTTCCCCAAAAATCAATAGAATAATTTTTTAACTGGTTAGTGGTTGCAAAAAATTCCAAAAAACCCTTAAAAAATGGCGGTTGGATATGACATTCTTTCCGAAAAATACTACTACTACTAGCCAAACACACAGGTGATTAAGGCCCTACATAGTGTCTGTACATCTTTAGAAAGAACTTTCTGTTTCTTCAAAATGTTAATCAAAATTGGTAAATATTGGTCTGTTCTAGATAATCTGTTAATTTCTGCCGATTTCAGAACAGCATGGCTGCATTTGCACAGACCAAGGTCCACTAGCTTCCAGTGCTATGTTAGGCGGGGGGTCCATAATGTTGATCTTTGCCCACGCACATGCCACACGGCACGGTTACCGCCTACACACCACCGCGCCGGTCTGATCTGACACGCCGTGACTAAACGCTAGACGTTGCGTGAGAGAGAGGGAGAGCTAGCTGTCCAGCCAATGTCCGCTACCTACCTGCTGTCACGGAAGGAATCGACAATCAGTACTTACCGTACTTTGTTGTTGGTGTTTCATTGCCAATTACCTCTAAATTCGGAGAGGTACCTGCGTTATCGACTTCTATATCATCCTCAGAAAGCTTTTGTACCGTGAAACGGTCAGACATGGTTGAAAACCAGCCGAAAAATTCTTGAAAGAAAGCTTCTAATTTTAGTTCTAATTCTAGTCATTTACTTCTTGAATGATGATGTTATAATTTTGTGCACGCACTGAACGCCCTCTATAGTTACAGACAAGCAGTGCTAATAATTTATTTCGTAGAGGCTGTGCGCGCGTACGCGTGTGTATGTGTACGAACGTGTACGTGTACGTGTGTACGTGTGTGTTCGTACTGTACGAATCGTCTCACTCGAAACTTGAGGTCAGAGCTAGTACCGTTCTCCACTATTCTACTGCGTACTAGTCCATACCGGATAACTGGCTAAAAAACGAATGGATAAAAAAAAACGCCTTCTATTTGTTATTTTATATTATGAGAAATATTAGGAATAATGGAAGGGCCAAACGACAGTAAAGCGGGCTCTAAACCAGGCACGTAGCCAGAGTTTTTTTTTTTTTTTTTTTTTTTTTTTTGGGGGGGGGCACATTCCGTGCATGCTCTTGTGAGCCAGAATTTTTCGCACAATTATTTGTTGGTATGGGGGGGGGGGATGGCCCACCCCTTTGAATTTTTGAAACTCTGAAACGTGCCTGCTCTAAACAGTTTTGTGGGAAAATTATTGGGGGACCGCTTTGCCGTTATTATCCCTGTGTCACAAAATGCAGTGAAATACCCTGTATGGTTAATATGTATTATAAGTAAGACTAATTGCGGTGACACCATGTGGAATCTCAATTGAGTAGTAATTAGTTCTGAAAAGAACTGGAGGTATAACTCGACGTTTCGATCAGTATGCTCTGATCGTCCTCTGGACTGCCGGACTCTGGAATGCTGCTGGACTCTGGAATGCTGCCGGACTCTGGAATGCTACTGAGGTGTCGTGGCCGAGCGGTCTAGCTTACCGGATTCAAGTTCTGGTGTTAGCAACATAATGTGGGTTCGAATCACGGCCGTGACACTTGTGTCCTTGAGCAAGACACTTAATCATAATTGCTTCTCTCCACCCAGGGGTTAAATGGGTACCTGTGAAGGCAGAGTTGGTTTGCTCTATATGCGCTAGAAATGGCAGCAATTGAGCTGTATACTCCCCAGAGAGCTGAGATGGTTTCAGGAATGATTTATGAGCCTTTGAGCCTTATGAGCAGGGATAGTAATATAATGCGCCTTGAGCACCGCTTAGTTGGTGGATACGTGCGCTATATAAATCCACACATTATTATTATTATTATTATTGCTTAAGTAGACTGCTGGAGGATCATCCCATGAATGGATGCTGGAGGATTAGTTCGTTGAGGCGCGCAAGCGGGAACTGTTCAGACTAGGGGTTGGGGGTGAGGAGTGTGTGCTCACTGAACTGAATCAGTTGTTAACAAGCACAGGGGGATGGAAGGTGGTTGACATAGGACTAGGAGATCCCTCAGTCTGGGGTGGGTTATGGACTTTGGATATAGAAGATCCTTCAGTCCGTAGTAGTGGTCGCCAAATGTCGCTGATGTAGAAGCCGATGTCCTGTGGCACAGTGTCGTGTTTGACGATCTCGATGGCCTCTCTGATGCGTCTGGGGTGCCATAATATAATATGTATTATGTTATTAGTTGGGGCTTGGATTTTAAGTTAAGAAAATCCGATCATTCTTGATTTATGACTTAACTTAAACAACTAAGATAAATCAATTTAAACTTGAGCATTATTGCAAAATATAAACAATTTGTTTTTATTGTAGTGTTTTAATACTACACAATACCAATATGACTTGCATTTTAAGTACTTTTAATAAACCCTTTCACGGTAATATGCGCCATGTTTTTGACGGGGCAAAATTGTTTATTTCGAACACTTGTTGCCATCTGATCTGCGACCCAGTTCGAGCGCTGGGTCGCAGACGGCAACGAATGTTCGAAATAAACATTTGCCCCGTCAAAAACATGGCGCATTATTACCGTGAAAGGGTTTATTATATGTATATAAATCAGTAACATAATTATATATAATTGGCAATTGCATTATTAATTAGCAGAAATACATTTGATAAATCATTTACATCTAGCAGAAATAAAACAAATAATCTCCATTGACCTGGATCGATGTTTGTATTAATTCACAATCAACAGGGCATGGAATGGGAGTGCTAGTTTTAGATTAACTCAGTGACTGAAAATAATCGTGATAAGGTCATATTACCGTTGCTGCTGCATAAATGAGCCAGTAATTTTCACTCACTGTGTTCATGTTAAACTTGGACACCCTGATGGAACTGTCCCTTTAACAAACTGAAAATTATAATTTTTAAACATCTTGAAATTAACCTGCCCAGCATGAAAATACATAATGTAATCACTCCTAAATGGCACTTTGAAAAGTATGTTTTTTTGGTTTTTGCCTTAGTTAAGTGAGGACTGACTTTGTTAATTGTTAGGGCAGAGGGTTGAATCGTACTTGAGGGTTTTGATTAAAGCCACTTTATTGAAAAACATACATGATCAGTTCAACATAAACTCTTACTTGGAGTCAAAGTCAATGATAATATCAGACATCCCTTAAAATCTTCTTGTCCAATTAACCTATAATTTTCGTAAAATTAGTAAAACAATTACCAAACTGAATTGTTGATTTAATTATGCCCTACACCGACGTGTGTATACCACTGCATACTCATCAGTGCTTTCCGAGTGTCTGAAGAAAAAAAACTTCACAGGCGACCTCCTGCTTACTAGTGCAGATATCTTAACCTCTCAACCACCGAGCTTGCCCGATGTCGAATGGCCAGCTAGAATCCATATATATGGTTTGGCCTCTGACCTGGCCCCATAGAGCAATAGATAATTGGCATAGACCGCCCACCAACATAGGGGCTGGTTAGCTCAGTTGGTAGAGCGCTCGTACGGTAATCGAGAGGTCGCGGGTTCGAGTCCGGCATCAGCCAATTTTTCTTTGCTCGCTACCCGTTTATAATATTTCAGGTCACTTTCTCCATATAAATCTACGTTGTGTACAACCACATAAAAGGCTTGTGTCCCGTTAATTGTGCCCGGGTTGTTTGCATCTGACCGGGGCTTGATCCCTGGCTACTCGGCAGATATGGTTTGGCCTCTGACCTGGCCCCCATAGATAATTGGCATAAGTGGACCGCCCACCTACATAGGGGCTGGTTAGCTCAGTTGGTAGAGCGCTCGTACGGTAATCGAGAGGTCGCGGGTTCGAGTCCAGCATCAGCCAATTTTTCTTTGCTCGCGAACCGTATATATATATATATATATATATATATATATATATATATATATATATATATATATATATATATATATATATATATATATATATATATATATATATATATATATATATATATATATATATATATATATATATATATATATATATATATATATATATATATATATAGATGAAATTCTTTCATCGGGTGATATTGTTGCCTTCCAAAGACACAAATTCAACCCAAGAATGCGTTGGACAAATCTGATTGCATTCTCAAAATGTTTCCAATGATAAGTAGTAAGTTGAAACAGGTTGGTTGTTTCATGTACAGCTTGATCCTGTGGCATAACCAAATGAGGCAGAGGAAAACCATCCCACCCCACTTGTTGGCAAAATCGTGTCTGTTGGTAAATTCACAGACTTGTTTGTATTTGATCCGATTAACATAATCTGGACGGTTCATTTGTGTCCTTAAATTAACCCCCCCCCCAAAAAAAGGGTTGCCTCCCCTTACTCTGAAAGTCCTGGCTGTGCCACTGACTTGATCCAAGGAAGGCAGGGATACTTGTATAAGCAGTTTTGCCAATATTACCAAATAAAAATAGTTTTAACGGCTATTTTCTAAAACTGAGCATGCTTTTGCCCAAATTATTTGGACATGTACCCCATGGATCAAGCATCAAGACTATATGGAAGGCAGAGGGGGCAAGTGCACATACTGAAAACATAAAGGCTTCTATTGCGGTACTGCCAAACATTTCATGAATTATTAACTGAAATAAAAATAAAAAATCTATAAAATTATATTTAATATTTTTTACTTATTTCTTTACATTTTTTATTGATTTCTTTTTAAAGTATTTCATCATGATTGATTTAATTTTACCCTACACCGACGACGTGTGTATAGCACTGTATACTCAGTGCTTTCCGAGTGTCTGTGGAAAAAACTTCACAGGCGAGATTCGAACCCACGACCTCCTGCTTACTAGTGCAGATGTCTTAACCTCTCGACCACCAAGCTTGCTCGATTGTCGATTGGCTGGCTAGAATCCTATATAGCAGCGGGTGCCGCGAAATTTATAGTTTGATGAAATTTTTGCATCGGGTGATAAACAATTTCATCATGATGTTTTGATTTAAATGATTGTCTGCCTTCCTTATCAATACCCCGCTTCTGCACAAAAAAGCTAAGATTCAATAATAATAAAAATAACAATAAAAATAACATTCAATAAAACTGTTTAGCTTTGTTTGGTGGAAGTATTAGCTAGGAAGGTTTGCGGTAGAACCATGTTAATTCTCTTAGACCCAAAATTGTTTTTAAATTTTTTTTTGGGTCATCTTTTTGTTTGCCAACCAGGGTTATTGGAACCACACCAAATTTCCCATACACAAAGTATGGTGGCTAAGAGAGGCAGCACAAATCGGGCAAATGTTCATACCCCTATGTGAATAAGTCATTTAAAACACAGCACGGCAGAATTCCAATTGATCCAACAATTATGGCTGCAATTGGAAATGGTTCCATAGCACTGGTCTGAGGCTACCGCCTGGAGACAAGAAACCGGAGGCTTTTTTTCTTTGATGTTTAGGTCTAAAAAGGTGGATCATTTGAACTCACATTAAGATCATGCTGATTGAAACATCAATTTTTCATAAAACACCTTTTCAGACCTAAAATGATCATAAGCTACCAGTTCTTTTCAGAAGTAACACAATTTTATTCAACTCCTTAGATCATTAAGTAAGACTAATAGCGGTGACACCATGTGGAATCTCAATTGAGTAGTAATTAGTTCTGAAAAGAACTGGAGGTACAACTCGACGTTTCGATCAGTATGCTCTGATCGTCCTCAGGAGAATGTTAGATCATTAACATGATGATGTGACCACAAACCATTCTAGGTCATTAATGTCATTTAATTACCACACAGCACAGAGGTCAGCCGATTGTCGCCTGCTCTGCCAAACTGGCATAGACAAGTAGTGATGAAGTGACAAGAATCAGCAGTGCGTATCACACATTATTCTATTTAATACCATCGTGTCTGTACTAACAATCGGACACTTCTGGAAAGGTACCGTGCAAAACTCTTCTTTGCACACTGAATATGTAGGTGATCAAGAGGTCATACAACTGACAACTGACGTCATGGTTTTTGATGAATTTGGTTTTCGATGTTGTTCCTACCGGGGGGTGTGACTGGGCAGTTTTGAAAAATCCACGTAAATTTTGCTAGGGGTATTGGGGCCGCTGTTTTTAACAGCGCTGGGGTGAAATCTATAGTTCTGAGCATTTGCTTTGCTTTCCTTTATTGCTTAAATCTTTAAAATCCGGAGGATCACAACATTGTGATTTGTAAAAATCCTACTCTGTAAAAGTATAACATAACAGTTCCTCAATTTGGTCTGTTGTACACAGCGTCGCATCTCAAGACAACAAAAGAATTTTGCAAACAAATCATCAAGGTCTTTAAACTCAGAAGAACGAAAAATTATCAGAGTTTTATTTTAACAGGCTTTTTCTCAGTGTTTGCCCAGAACGTCTGTGATTATTGCTGCGGTGACACTCTCCCCGAGCATGAAGGTTCCCAAGGCAACAAAGACGATACCCATTGCTACTTGGCATCGTGTTTGGGTCGCGCTACCCGTCACAGCTGTAGTGTTCAGTGCATACTGGATCAGACAAAGCCCTGCAATATTTAAATACAAGAAATATGTAACTTATTTAACATTCACAAATGCCCAAGGCAGATTACACAATCTGATTGGATGAAACGTAATCAAGTGGGGGGGTGTATTAACAGATGGTAAAGACGTGGCATATCAAAATCGGAGCAGTGCGTATGTGCCAGCTTTTTGCCAGTTGTTCCATGTGTGATGCACATTTGAACCAATTAGACTGACAAAGATTGTTTTGCATCATGCTGACTCAATGTACTTTGAAAGAGTTTCGTGTGTCCCCATTTGCCCATTTCTATTTGGATTTAATCAACAAAAATGACGAAATGTATACATTTTGAAAATGAAATCGTGGCCATGGGTGATAGATGACCTCGCCCGAAACGGCTCGGTCCACATATGATGTTACAATTTAAAGGGCGCCCTCACTCATCATCGATTCATTTATACACCCTGCACGAATTTACACTGAAAAGTGATGCACGCATATGTACAGCACGTGGACATGAACCAATGAGTAACTTTTTGACTTGGTAGTGACGGCACCTTTCAGTTCTTTTCTTTACTGCAGGATAATGACCAGTTTTGGAAGTGGTCACTAGCCTTCTGCTTGGTCCTTTATCACCTATGACCACTTCCAAAACCAGGGTACCCTTCAGGCCTAGTCTGAACCCGGGGTGTGATTTGATAAAAGTAAAAATCCTGAAAAATGGGTAGCGGGCCTGGGTCTTCCTTTGCTCTAGTGGACAAAGCCCCCCTGATCCTCCTGGATGTTTAATTTTGGAGGATTTACAGACTCTCCACATCCCCACAAACAAGAAACTAGAGGTTTGGACACAATCAAACCTCAAAATTCCCACTTACCAACTTACCAGAGGTAAGTGATTTCCAGACACTGAAATCGGGTAAGTGACTTTTGAAAATGGGTAAGAGAAAATACAAGGGTGGGTAAAAGACAAAAAAAAATTAATTTCGAGGCTTGGACACAATACAGGCTACTTCTTTTTTTCCTTGGTGGATACTTCTCTTCTTTCAAGAACATTTTGAGGCAAAGAGAGATTTGTAAAAAAAAAAATCCTGAAATCAGGAAAAAATCCTGAGAAATCATAGGCCTGCTGAACTGACCTGGGAATACAAGAATGAAGACGGCAGCTAGACCGCCGATGACCGAGATGACGCTCCCGATGGTAGAAACAAAGAGGGCCAGCAGGAGGGATAACACAAACCATGATAACGTCTCGACGATCCTTCGTGGTCTCTCGGTTGATGACGCGTCTTCTGGGGATAGTTGCCTTGCTGTGATGTACAGTGTTTCTATTGCTAGCCTGGGA
Source organism: Zoroaster sp. YZ-2022 (assembly GCA_029582265.1). Lineage (NCBI taxonomy): Eukaryota > Metazoa > Echinodermata > Asteroidea > Forcipulatida > Zoroasteridae > Zoroaster > Zoroaster sp. YZ-2022. Next base: position 33,613,798 of record CM055822.1, read on the forward strand.
TAAGACAGATGTTCAAATAAACCCGAGTTTTCAGGTGTAATTCACGATGTTTTGCCATGTTTTTCACTGCAGCAATTTCCCATATATATTCTTTTTCAGGGGAACACTGTTTTGTGTAAGCAAATGGGCCTAGGGAGTTAGGAAGGATTCAGGTTATGTTTAAGCAAAGGGGCATAGGGAGTGAGGAAGGATTCAGGTTATGTGTAAGCAAATGGGCCTAGGGAGTTAAAAAGGATTCAGGTTATGTGTAAGCAAATGGGCCTAGGGAGTTAGGAAGGATTCAGGTTATATGTAAGCAACTGGGCCTAGGGAGTTAGGAAGGATTCAGGTTATGTGTAAGCAAATGGGCCTAGGGAGTTGGGGATATTGTAGGTAGTGGCCTCACATCTTCACCATGCTTGGATCATCATCAAAGCCTTATGCAAAATGCATTTGATATAGATCCTATATTAGGGTCATACCACTAACTACTACTATCACAAATCTGGAGCTACGTTAGTTAATACTCACCGGCCACAAAAATGTAGAATAGGATAGGAAGTCAACATATTTCCTAAAATCATCACCCTAGCAACCGTCACAGTGATGTTTCCTGCTTTGTATGACAGCAACACATCCGAATCCACCTGGTCACCGAACGTGAGCGATCCGTAGACACCCGTCAGTATGTACGTTACCGAGGCAATGACAAGGGCACCAGTGATGACCATGGCAAACTGACCGACTGTTCGTTTCTTGAGACTGGCGTAAATTGGTATCGAGCTGATGTGGCACTGTATATATAACATTTTACAGAATTTTTTTTAGTAAAAAACGGAATTAGTGAATTTGCAAACAAACTTGTCAGCTACATTCAAGATGCAATCCATGTTAATCATTGCTTTTCCAAAAATTTGAATTTGAAATAATTATGCACATTGCTCTTTGCCTACATTACTTTCAAAAAGTAATTTCACAAAATAGCCGATTACGGCATGGACAAATTTAGGAATTTAGGATTTGTTTACTATTTTTGTGTGAATGAAGCAACATAATAAAGTTGGTTGTTGAATATATAATCTCGATTCAACGAGTTGCTGTCCAGCAACTTTTGTAAAAAAATAAAATTAAAAACTACTCATCAAACATTTAATAAATAGAGAATTAGCTGTTGCAAACAGATTAAAGGACCCGTTTCGAACCTAGCAGGTTCTTTCTCAAAGGCAAAGAACCTGCTAGGTTCAAAACGTAAGGCCAATAGCATAATTTATTTTGCATCAAACATTTGTTAGTTTTACAATATATTTCTTAAAAACCTGGAGGGGCAAAATTAATGACCTTGCCAAATAACAATGTTTGTACCAATCCCTCTAACCCTTTCATTACCATTGGCGACTTTAGTCAACAACACACATACCCCCAGTTGCTTGCCATTGGGGACACAGCACTTAATTGGGAGTATCATGACCAGCTTTTAAAACAGCTGTATTTTTTCCCTTCTTCGCAGTCCATACCCATGCTATATATGGTTGGAAAGACTGATTCCTTATCTTTCTAATGGTATAGCCCAACCTACATGTTGCTATTATAGAAATCAGACATAATACAAGTCAATCCTTTCAATGGCCATTTGTGCTATGGAACGCCATACACTTGTGTACAAAATGCTCTCTGTGTTTGTGAAACAAAGTCAAGGGAAGTAAAATAGATAACCCGATCATTTTATGTGCAATCCCATTGATTTTGGTATCATATGAAAGGGAATTTCATGAGCAACAATCATTTCATTGAATATCTTTCTCCAACAAATTCTTCATGATGAAAAAAAAAACGAGTTCAGAAAAAGTGCCTGTAAATGGATGCATACTGTTGTGCAATAATGTGTGAATTCATGCATGACTGGGCAGGGAATTTGGTAACCAGTGGGACATCCTGTTGAAACAAATCGGTAATGAAAGGGTTAATTAAATATTTGTTATAGTGGAGTTGTTATACTGTACTATCAGTATTAAACGTGCTACCTCTGTCCGTTTCTTTATTGTAACTGTACCTGGAAGCCAAAGCATATAGTAGGAATAGCTGCAAATACATCTGTCCATGAGCTAGGTTTGGTGACGATATGTATCGCTGCATTGGCTGGTAGCAAGTAGTAATTAATGACTACCACTGCGGCTACGTACATGGTTCCTATGACTCCGACAGAACTATAAATAATGGACATTAATGACCATTGTTATGGTATATTAGCCCCCCCCCCCCCAAAAGTTTGTGGTTTCTGGTCTCCACGTACGTCACCACAGACATGACCCTCGGCATTTTAATTTTTTAATTTTTATTTGCTGTGAAATGATGTCCAATTGCAGCCAAAATTGCTGGATTGATTGGAATTCTGATGCGCTGTGTTTTACAATGACTCTTTCACATAGGTATATGACCGTTTGCCCGATTAGTGTGGCCTCTCTTAGCCACCATACTTAGTGTATGGGAAATTTGGTCTGGTTCCAATAACCACATATACAATGTATCATGTGGAGTGCCATGGTCGAGCGGTTTAGTGCATCGGATTTGTGTTCGGATGGCTGAGTCGTCAGAATGTGGGTTCGAATCCCAACCACGACCATGGTGCTTGTGTCCTTGAGCAAGACACTTTACCATAATTGCTTCTCTCCACCCAGGGGTATATGGGTACCTGTGAGGGCAGAGTTGGTTATTGTGTTTGATTAGCCCTATATGCGCTGTAATGGCAGCAATTGAGCTGTATACTCCCCAGGGAGCTGATGAGATGGTTTCAGGAATGATTTATGAGCCTGATGAGCAGGGTTAATAATATAATGCGCCTTGAGCACCAGTTTGGTGGATACGTGCGCTATATAAGTCTACATTATTATTATTATTATTATTATTATGTATTTCACTGTTTGGCATAAAAAATATTTAAAAAAAAATTTAAAAAAAATTAAAAAAATCAGTGTCACTGCACTTGATTTTGAAACCGACCCATGACCAGAAACCAGAGACTTTTTTGGCCTTAAATTCATTTAAGATATGATGAGTTTGCTGTTTATTTGCTAGGTTAAAGGGACAATATCGTCACATACAACTACAGGACATGGAATCGGAGTGCTAGTTTAAGATTAACTCAGTGACTGAAAATAATACCCCACATGATAAGGTCATATTACCGTTGCTGCTGCATAAATGCGCCAGTAATTTTCACTCACTGTGTTCGTCTTAAACTAGGACACCGATTCCATGCCCTGTTGTAAGTCTGATCTGATCGTGACGAGACTGTCCCTTTAAGGAACAAATCACTTTTGTTAAAAATGTATATTACAAATTAAATATACTACTCAAAACAATTTAGGGAACACCGGATTTTTATCAAATAGGTTTGAAATGTTCCATGAACCGGGATTTTCATTTGCAACCCCCCTCTCTCTTTCAGTAGTCATGTCATGAAATGTGTAATCACTACGTGCATCCTTTATCATCTGTTTCATTGTGCAGTTGTTTTCTCATCAATTCTGTGAAACATTGTGTTTATCTGAAATAAATGATCTTGCTTTAACTGAGATTATTCCGGTGTTCCCTAAATTGATTTTGAGTAGTATATTTAGTGCTACCTAAGTTTCTTCTTCATTTCAGCTTTATTCCAGTTTTATTTCAGTTTGATTTGCACTTATTTAATAAACAAGGATGAGCAAATGATGTGACAATGGAAATGAAGTGGTGGGGGTATAGGGAGTCTCCAGAAAGCAAGCTTATCTCATGGAGACCCCAATGCTTATGCATGTACAATGGGTACAAAACCCTTTGCGTTTGTTTACGGTGTAAACCGAGGACTTACAACAAAAGGGAACAATGGATCCTCGGTTGGTGGTTACTGTTTGCAAATGTCCTCGGTTGAAGAACGTGTACAAATCAAATGGGAGATGCCTAAAAAAAAAAGTCCAACAACAAAGGGAACAATTGGAGGTCCTCGGTTTACACAACAAACAAACGTGATGGAGTCAAGTATGATAAAAATCAACGTTTAAGACTGTGACGAACTTTTATGCCCTTAACCCTCCCACTATCGCTGCACTTTAGTGGCAAGTAGCTACAGAGGTCAAAACAAGTCAAATGCCCGTTTTGACTGTTGACCCAAATGTGCACACGAGGACATTTTTGACTGGTTTTTACCACCCTGAACAATACCAGACAATGCTTTGACCAGTTAAAAAACGGTCGACTCATTTTGACGTGTAAATGTACTTATTACACGCAAGGTTTGACAGTGTTCGACTTTTTAAGTGCACAAGATATACCTTGGCAAGTATATCAACATTTTGACTGATTTTGACCTTTGAAGTAGGAGGAGGGTTAATAATTCTCCCTTTTGGGAGATAACCCCTCACTACTTGGAGATGACCCTATAATGACCCGATGATATACTTCTTACTGGTAGAAACCCCTCACTTTTAGGACATACATGTAATAACTGGTAGTTGACCCTCCTAAATGAGATGTCATGCTCCGCTGATTGGGAAGTATTCTCCTGCTTCCATCAAACACATCCTCTTACCTTGGCCACTTCAAGATACTGATGTTCTTAGGGAGGCAGAGAGGCAAGATGACGCACACAGCCAGGACGGTGATGGTAAACTTACGGTTCGTATACCAATGTTTGGTGCCGTCTTCATGAGTTGCTAAAGCTAAGACTGAAGGCAAACGGACAAAATGGTTCGGACACATTTGAGGGCCGAGGGCCAATTTCACAGAGCTGCCAAGCAGAGAATGTTGCTAAGCAATATCAAACAAACTACCAGTCAAGATGCTTACCTTTTTGTACGAACGTTCGGCTGGTAATAACCAAAGAAATCTGCTAAACAAATATTTCTGCTAAGCAATTTTTTTCTGCTTAGCAGGCTCTGTGAATTTGGCCCCTGGTGTAAAGCTGTGTATTTTCAGTTATTTCGGGAACCGGATACCCGAAATTGGAAATCTTCAGATACCCGGGTAACCGTAAACAATTTTGTAAAACATAAATACTCCCGAATGTTATTATTATTATTATTATACATTTCTGGTAATGAAACCAAGGATTCAAGTTCTGGTGTTAGCAACATAATGTGGGTTCGAATCACGGCCGTGACACTTGTGTCCTTGAGCAAGACACTTAATCATAATTGCTTCTCTCCACCCAGGGGTTAAATGGGTACCTGTGAAGGCAGAGTTGGTTTGCTCTATATGCGCTAGAAATGGCAGCAATTGAGCTGTATACTCCCCAGGGAGCTGAGATGGTTTCAGGAATGATTTATGAGCCTTATGAGCCTTATGAGCAGGGATAATAATATAATGCGCCTTGAGCACCACTTAGTTGGTGGATACGTGCGCTATATAAATCCACATATTATTATTATTATTAAGCACTGTAGCTCGGAAGCCTAAGGGCACTTGTTTAATGTGAACCAGAAACACAGGGGTAAACCTCTACTCTTCCACGATAAGTGTCCTGGATTCTTTTACGTGCATTACACAACACACAGGACCTACGGCTTAACGTCCCATCCGAAGGACGAAGCAATTATGGTTAAGTGTCTTGCTCAAGGACACAAACGCCGTGACCAGCCAGGCCGGGATTCGAACCCACATTCTGTATAAAATAACCAATATGAACACAAGTTTCTCTTGTTTTATTAGAGTCACAATAAATGTGGACTTACTGTAAGAATTAGTAGCATCTCTGTTACCCACACACATACAAAAAGAATTCAAGTGTACACTTGTACTAATCCAATAACAGTGAACAATTGCAACAACAACTCATGATACCGGCAAGATGGCAGTCAACTCATAACAAACTACATGCAGATACATCAAACAAAAGCCGGCAAACAATTACTTGTGACTTGACTTCTCGACAAAAATTACTTATATAGGATTCTAGCCAGCCAATCGTCATCGGGCAAGCTCGGTGGTCAAGAGGTTAAGACGTCTGCACTAGTAAGCAGGAGGTCGTGGGTTCGAATCCCGCCCGAGTCGCCTGTGAAGTTTTTTTCCACAGACACTCGGAAAGCACTGAGTATACAGTGCTATACACACGTCGGTGTAGGGCAAAAATTAAATCAATTGTTTATCACGCGACGCAAGAATTTCATCAAACTATAAAAATTACTTGGTTACAACTTTACTACACACACACACACACACACACATATGCCCACTTGTGGGGTACTCCTTTGTTTCGTTCTATTATCCCTGTTTTCGTTCTATTATCCCTTTTCTATTGAATTCCCCTGTGGGGTACCAGCATTTCTAAAGATTCTCTGTGGGGTACCATTGTTCCATTGTGTTTGGTACCCCACAACGAATGGCGTGTAAGTACACACACCCTCACGCACATTGATTTGTGGGGTATTCCTTTGTTCGTTCTATTATCCCTTTTCCTTATAATTCTCCTGTGGGGTACAAGATTTTCTATAGTTACCTTGTGGGGTCCAATTGTTCTATTGTGTTTTGGACCCCACAACGAATTGTGTGTACGTTCACACACACACACACACACACACACACCCTCACGCACATTGATTTGTGGGGTATTCCTTTGTTCGTTCTATTATCCCTTTTCCTTATAATTCTCCTGTGGGGTACAAGATTTTCTATAGTTACCTTGTGGGGTCCAATTGTTCTATTGTGTTTTGGACCCCACAACGAATATGCGTTACACACACACACACACACACCCTCACGCACAGTGATTTGTGGGGTATTCCTTTGTTGTTCTATTATCCCTTTGGGATTATAATTCTCCTGTGTGCTAACAAGATTTTCTGTTGTTGCTATCACTATGTGGACATTCCAATTGTTCTATTGTGTTTTGGACCCCAACGAATGTGTACGTTCACACACACACACACACACACCCTCACGCACATTGATTTGTGGGGTATTCCTTTGTTCGTTCTATTATCCCTTTTCCTTATAATTCTCCTGTGGGTACAAGATTTTCTATAGTTACCTTGTGGGGTCCAATTGTTCTATTGTGTTTTGGACCCCTAACGAATGTGTGCGTTCACACACACACACACACACACATTCCCTTGCAGGCGTTGTGGGGACAAAATACAAAAGATTTTGGGGATTAAAAGCGTTGTGGGACACACAAAATGTCCCCACAGCTAAGTAATTCCGGATCCCTCTTTTTTTCACTGTCCCCATAACGCGGCCAGTGCTTGAACACACACACACACACACACTCACGCACATTGATTTGTGGGGTATTCCTTTGTTCGTTCTATTATCCCTTTTCCTTATAATTCTCCTGTGGGGTACAAGATTTTCTATAGTTACCTTGTGGGGTCCAATTGTTCTATTGTGTTTTGGACCCCACAACGAATGGTGTGTACGTTCACACACACACACACACACACACACAACCACACCACAAATGGTGACTGGGTTCATTTTCACCAACAGAGGGGCTACGATGTACAAATAATTGCCCAAGGTGAAATGAATGTGTATGCATCTAAACTTACTACTATCCATCTGATCTCCAATGATGACAAAGAATGTTACACAAGTCCCAAAGCAGTACACAATGATGCATACAGTACACATTATATTGCCCGCTGTTCCACACATAGACTGCATGATATCCTGATAGGAGTTGGAGTTACGTACATCAGCGCAGACAGCGAGGACTAACAGAGAAGTGATGATGAACAACAGGAAAACCTGCAAAAAAGTTTGGGTATTCAAGTGTTAATCAGGGGACTTTATATGTTCTTCACCAACCTTTAGTACATATAAGCCTGCTGTCCTTTCCATGTAATCTTACAAAATCAACTGTGTGTCACCCAAGGCCACTGTAAATGTTTGAACATATTAGTATGGCCTGCAATGTATCAATGGGAGACCACCTTACCCTGCAATCTCAGTGGTGTGACAGTGCACAGAAGGGTAACCATAGGAGGCCACTGGCAACCGCTATTGGCTTGGAGTGGCCTGAATGGGTTGTTTCAAAAATTGCACTGATTGTAGGAGTGTTAAAGAAATCAAAACCACACTATTGGGCGCACCCCACGATAAAATAGTGACAAATTCATGCGCCGAGCCATTTATCATCATTTGTATGTCCTCAACTTTTTATGAAAATCAAACATTTGAGGTTCTCCCCTCCCCTCCCCCTCTCTCTTTCTCTCTCTCTCTTTTTCTCTCCTTTTAAATTTTTTTTTTTTAAAAACGATTTTAGGGGGGGGGGGGGCTACAGCCCCCTTAGCCCCCTCCTGGATCCACCAATGACATGTATATGTACGTTGGAGGGATTGTGTAAAAATGGTTCAATATCATGACCTGGGGTCCTTGACTTCCAAATGTGAGTATTTTTGATACAGTAGCCTTAATTTGATTTAAAGTATAGGGCCTTTTTCCATAATGGATGCATTTGTATTTAACATTGGTTATGGGAAGTTGCTATGGGAGTTTATTTAACAAAACTATTAGCGAAACTATTACCATTTAAAAAAAAAAAGGCCTATTCCTTGACAACAACAATTATAAGGAACAATGGGCATTTTGTGCCATTAGTTTAATTTTATAGCAAATAAGGCCTTGAGCACCACTTAGTTGGTCCACACATTATTATTATTAAAAATGAAGTCTCCTGTTTCTGATCTCTGCGTGCGTCGCCTCAGACCTGCATGTCGGCATTTTTAGTTTTCTTTTTTTTCTTTGCTGTAAAACGATGTTCAATTGCAGTCAAAATTGCTGAATTGATTGGAATTCTGCCACGCTGTGTTTTTCACATAGGGGTATGAATGTTTGCCCAATTATTGTGGCCTGTCTTACCCACTTTTTGTATGGGAAATTTTTTTATACATGTTTGTGAATCATTTAAAAAAAAAAAGATTACCAAATAAAATACATATAAAAAATGCATCATTGCACCAATTTTGAAGCCGACCTACAGTATGACCAGAAACCAGAGACTTTTTTTTGGTTCTTAACTAGTCTATACAATTTACATGTATGTATTTTAAAATTCTACATAATGCATGGAATTGTACTAAAAAAAATAAATACTTACAATTTCTGTCTTATAAACTATAAATGATAATTTCATTTAAAAAGCATATAGTGTACATTAACCCTAACTCCCTAGGCACTCTGGCTAGGAACCTTCCTGAACCCTAACCCCCTATGTAGTTATTTTAGCTAGGAACCTTCCTGAACCCTAACCCCCTATAGGTATTCTGGCTAGGCACCTTCCTGAACCCTAACCCCGTAGGTATTCTGGCTAGGAACCTTCCTGAATCCTCCAAAAATCCATCAGTGCACGTTTAGAAACATGCCCTTATCTTCAAAATGCACCATGCATTTTCGTTGATCTTTCATATTCAGCACTTGTGGCCTGCACTTCTTTGCCAGGTAGTAATTTTGCCCCATTTGAAGAGGTGAAAGTACTAGTTTCCAACAGTGCTGAATTTTTCCCAAAAAAGTGCCTCTTGGAAGATTTTGATGGATTTGGGGTGGTTAGGGTTAAACATGCGAGTACGCAACTTATTTACACATGCGATGGACACACAGACAGTATGTAAACAGACAATCAGTCACCCTGACACTGACACCACGGACAGACAGTCAAATAACAGACAGACAAACAAACATGAAGACACACAAACTAAAACACAGTAAATAACAGAGGCAGACAGAGGTTGGACAGACAGACGGACAAACGGTCAGATAGAAGGACGCACAAACCAACAGACAGAAAGAACCAACTCACAAGCTGCATGCTGGTACCCACTGCTATACCCCCGGCAGCTTGATAGGCAGCGGGGAAATTGAGCAGCCCCGCCCCGATGCAGGCATTCACAACAATAAAGATGGCTCCAAAGGTGGAAGTCCTTCCAGATGTCGGTTCCCGAGGTGCATGTTTGTTCCCGGAGACGACAGCAACACGGCCGCCGAGGAGTCCTGAAGACTCGTCTGATGTATAATCAGTCTCTGCTTTATTGTAGAAGTCTGCCCTCAGTTTTGAGGGCAGTGCTGTTTCCGTAGCATCCATGTTTAACTGAAATTCTATTCAGACAAGTACAATTTGTCCTCTGAAAGTTCAGCCAAAATCACTCCGCTTGAAGTTTTGAGCCAAAATCACTCAAGGGCTCCTAATGCTTGCACAGTGTACAATTGTTCTTTTCAACTACCTATGGTTCTGTTTTCTCTGCGTGATTCTGGAAACTGCTCAATCTTGAATGTCTTCACCCAATCCACCTGCACATCAAGTTCAATCCTAGCAACCAGTTCATTTTTGGAGCTCTCGTAGACTTATAGTGACCTGCAGGTTGCAACAACAGAACAAATCTAAGATTAAAAACAAAATTAAAATGCAACAATGGACAGGAAAACATCTGGAGCATTTTTTGTAGCCAGTCCGGCAGATGGCTACAAAACTGTACCTGTCTAACCAGACCAACATTTAAGAACCACAAAATTTGGTCGGAAAAAAAAGTTTTTGGTCAGAAGCCAGCTCTACTCGATCAAAAATGATACACAACAAGCTGGTGTGTTTGTAGTTTTAACTGCCAAATGGCAAATTTCTCCACCCCTGAATGGGAGGGGGGGGTGTTATACTCCACCCCCAGAAAATGCTCCATTTTATGAACCCCTTACTTCAACTTGTTGACAGATTTAACCCTACTTCACATGGTTGCCACTCTGATCCACTAAATTTTCAATATGTTCTTCACCAACCTTTTAGTACATACAAGCCTGCTGTCCTTTCCAAGTAATCTTACAAAATCAACTGTGTGTCACCCAAGGCCACTGTAAATGTTTGAACATATTAGTATGGCCTGCAATGTATCGATGGGAGACCACTTTACCCTGCAATCTCAGTGGTGTGACAGTGCACAGAAGGGTAACCATAGGAGGCCACTGGCAACAACTGCAACAGCTTGGAGTGGCCTGAATGGGTTGTTTCAAAAATTGCACCGATTGTAGGAGGGTTAATGGTAGACAATTTGCCAGTTACATAGATACGGTAAAGGAACACTTAACTAATTTACATTTAATCTTTCACAGCTTGTTATCCAGAACATTTCAGATATTAGTATCAGCAAATTTCTTCAACCAAATTGATTGAATGCCAGTAAAATTGAAACTTTATCAGTAAACCATGAGAAATGTAACATATGGTCGTGCCTCGAGTTATATTAGGTTTTTTTCACTTTTGATAAAGCTTGTATTCAATAATGTTGATAACTCAGCGACACAGATGATGACCTTTGAAAAGTCTTATCGGATGGAATACTAGGTTGTGTAGGTTTACAAGGGGTTTTTGGGGATTTTTTTGGCAACCACTAACCAGTTAAATACTTAAAAATGATTCTCTCGATTTTTGGGGGTACAGAAAGTGAAAACTATCTTTAAAATCCACTTTTATGATGGTTTTTGGACTTTATTTCCCATAAAAAAAACCCCTCCCCTTCAGAAAATATAATCCTATTCCTGTGCCACTGCACATGTACAATGACCGTGTTGGTCACTAATGGGGGAGTTGACAAGATCAGGGGGGGGATGTGGAGATATATCACCCCACCTTTTGGACCAGGGGGATGGTCCATACTCCATAGGATCACCTCCCCCAGCATTTTCCATACATTGAAAAAAATATATAGGCCCTACTGTAGGTATAATCTGTACTGTAGCCGCAAGATTCTGAATAGTTGTCAACTGCAGAACTTCAAGCTATACTTTGCACCCAAATTTCAAAATCATCGCCCCCCCTCCCCCTCCCCCTCCCCCCTCTTCCCCTCTTCCCCTCTTCCCCTCCCCCTCTCCCCCCCCCCACTTTTCATCACGGATTTACACCTGTGGACTAACATGACTGAGGAAGTCATCATATACATGTACCAAAAATGCCTGATTTTCCATGAAATAAATATTCTGGAATAATTTGAAGTATTATGTCCATCATCATCCATATGTTCTCCACCTTACCAGGTAGGTAAGATTACATTATTGGTTATATTGAATGAGAAAAAGTGGCGGTTGGATACGACATTCTACCCAGAATCCATATAAAAATATAACGTTAGTCTGTATTCCATTAATGTTAATCATGTCCATGTGGGGATCCTTCCATGTGAATCTGCAGCTACCTCACAGGTTTTACGATTGCCCATATGGGGGGGAAAAACCCCAGTGGCCTCAGTGATTGTGCGCGATTCTCCTTGTAAAACCTGTGACCTGTATATTGCACTGGGTCATCAGCAGGGGATGGGAGGATCCAGACCAGTGTCTAGAAAAAGGCCCACCCCCTTGTTTGGGAGCTCTCGGAGACTGGGGGGGCACTGCCGAAAAAAGGGAGGACACAAAAAAAAACATTATGGCAAATATACTGTGCATGGCGATAAAAAAGAGGGAGGGGCACAGTAAAGTTAGTTTTATACTTTTACACAATGTCATACCATACTCCCCAGACAAATGGGCCAGTTAAAAAAAAAAGACTACGGTAACCATGTTAAAATGACCACAAAGTTATTAACATTTGTTGGAAAGAATGTCGTATCCGACCGCCACTTTTAAAGGTTTTTGGGGGAATTTTTTTGCAGCCACTAACTAGATAAAAAATTATTCTCGATTTTTCGGGGTACAGAAAGCGAAAACTGTCTTTAAAACCACTTTTATGATGGTTTTCGGACTTTATTTCCCTTCTAAAAACATCCTCCCCTTCAGAAAATAGAACTTAGAAGGATCATAGTTGCCACTGCGCATGTACAATGACTGTGTTGGTCACTTATGGGGGAGTTGACAAGATCACACTGACATGACTGAGGAAAGTCATCGTATACCAAAATTGGCAAAAATGCCTGATTTTTCATGAAATATAATATAGGCTAACCTGGAACTGGAAGTGGAATAATTTGAAGTATAATGTTCATCATCATCCATAATTAGCCTATGTTCTCAACCTTACTAGGTAGATAAGATTACATTATTGGTTATATTGAATGAGAAAAAGTGGCGGTCCGATACGACATTCTACCCCATTTGTTGTCGACAGCATGGAGGAAGGTCTTCCTAAACACTAAACAGTTACACCATGGAGGTAGAAAGGCCAAGAGAATGAAAGTCATAGATTTGCATCCGGGAAATTCCGAAAACACATGAGGCTTTTTTTCATTATTCATTATTTCCATTGATCATTAATTTAATAACAGCGCAATCACAAGATGTTTCTTCTAATTTGACGTATTCTTAATCACTTTATGTACATGCTTTCTACCTGCGAGAGAGAGAGGGAAGGGTGGAGGGTAAAAGGTACAGAGGTAAACAGCTAAATAAATTTATGATATTGATATGATCGATTAGGCCTATGGCGATCCTGTGCACGTGCGTGTCGTCGTACGTATGGTCGCCTGTGTACGACAGTACGTAAGGCGGTACAGTTGCAGGTGCGGATCGGACGGAGTTTACCATACAGTTTTAGGGCGATGGGCCTTTTTTGTGAACGACGTACGCGGGACTAAGACTGTATTAATGCAATGTGCTAATGATTATAGCGCACATACTGGTGGAAATTTGGTAAAAACTTCGTTTTACTGATGTGGATGATTTGGAACTAAATTTGTTTGGTGGAAATATCTTTTTTGTGCAAATAATGATTTTTTTGGCAAATAATGAAAAATTTAGGCGGTAGCTTTCGGGACATGCGGGCGGTGGACGCAAATCTATGACTTTCATTCTCATGGCCTTACACAATAGTACCCACCCCATATATCTTGTTTAAACCATGGAGGTAGAATTCTACCTCCATGTTTAAACTTACAACATACCAAAGAGCCACCTCTGACCGTCGCGCTGGACAACTGATTGACTTGCCTCACCTTCACTTTCACGTTCAATAAGAGGATGAATAAGAAGAATAGTGTTGTTACATGGCTGGGACTGGACAATGTACAACCCAAGTAATAAATAATAGTGTCCCTAATTTGATCACGAGATCAAAGCACATTAATTAATGCACTGTGTGCTCGATTGATATGGGGCCTAATTGACAACATGCTGTCAATAGCAATCCGGTTGCGTTGCATTGCATGCATGCTGCATATGCTGCCGTCCAAGATCATCATCCACACATGATCGATGAAGTGCGACCTCTTGCGACGAAATATTAAAAAGTGTTCGGGAGTTATTTTAATACGTTTATATTTAATGTTTTTTTTATAGTTTACTTAACTTAACTTTACCTTGATTACCATACTGCGTAACCATGGACCACGAATTGTTTAGATTATATATGTATATTTTATAGCGCTTAATGTTTTCTCTACAGAACAAATTTGAAATAAAAACCAATGTTTTAGCGAACACATTCTTCAAGTTAAAAATCCCCACTAAATGTTAATATTAACATAATCTGATACAGGCGCGGCACCAACGCACCCTAGTCAGAACCAGAAGAATTTCTGACTTGACTCACAATGGCAATTATTTTTTAATCGCGATCGCGATTTGCCGATATCTCGGTAACTTAAAAAGGTTCTCGGTATCGTAATCGAATAAAAAAAAGTATCGCGATATTCGATATTATCGCCCAAGCTTAGCCTCATCGCTAAAACTCCAGAACAAACATTTGAAGAATTACATCTGAAGAGACAAACTTCCATTTTACATTTGTTTGTTTTAATCTCGATTGAGTGGAAATATCTAGCAAAATATGTACTGACAAAAATGAACTTCGCAATAAATGTAGTACACAGTATCATACAATTTATTAACATTAATATTACATGTACATTACTAAGCAATTTGGAATTTACATAAACTAATTTTTGATGGTTACATTTTCATCAAATATGGTAAGTAATTTGTATTACTGGCAATTTAAGAAATAAAAACCCTTTAACACATTACAAAATGTCTAATATATTTACAACCGTCTTTTAACTGGATAACCAGTGTATTATGCCTGGATGTTTTATTTTTGAAAGCTGGTTGTCATGACAGCATTACATCAAAAATTTGGAACATCAATAGTAGGCATCTCCTTATAGTTTTACCCCTCCTACTACTACAAGGGTCAAAATCAGTCAAAATGTTGATATACTTGCCAATGTATATCTAGTGCACTTAAAAGTCGAACACTGTCAAACCTTACGTGTAGTAAGTACATTTACAGGTCAAAATGAGTCGACTGTTTTTGACTGGTAAAACCATTGTCTGGTATTGTTCAGGGCGGTCGAAATGACAGTAAAAACCAGTCAAAAAATATCCCTGTGTGCACATTTGGGTCAACAGTCAAAACGGGCAGTTGACTGGTTTTGACCTGTATAGCAACTTCTCACTAAAGTGCAGCTATAGTAGGAGAGTTAAGCTATACTATTGGTATATAAATATCACAGATTTAAATAAACTTAAAACATAGAGAAAGGCTATATGGTGTAAAGTAGATAATGGTATTATTTTTCTGTCGCACTAATTTTGACTTAAAATTATGAACGGAATAATTTCAAGGTATGTTTTGATACCATCATCATCAACTTTACATCAATCAAGAGTTCTAACTGTGATCAATTATGATTTGTGGATTACCAATAGTGTTCAGTAACTGTAAAAGCTAGATGCAATTTATGCAAGAAACCGACTGAAACTGAGGTTATGGGGCATCATTTTATTTTATTTTTTGAAATAAATTTGGTTGGCAATGACTGCACACCTCAAATAGCGAACACGGCTATGGGTATTCATGCATTAAGAGCGTAACATCGTTCATGCATTTTTTTTGGCCAACCAGTGAAATACGTGGTACACATATACGAGGGTATTGGAACCAGACCAAATTTCCCATACACAAAGTGTAGTGGCTAAGAGAGGCCTCACAAATCAGTCAAACATTCATACCCCTATGTGAAAAAGTCGTTTAAAACACAGCACAGCAGCATTCCAATAGATTCAGCAATTTTGGCTGAAATTGGACATCATTTGAGGCGACATGCGCAGAGACCAAAAACCAGAGACCTTTTTGGGGAGTTGGCCTAATGGAAGAGCCTTGCTTATTATAAGCTGTACATCTGAATACCGCCGTTAACAAGGGTTTGGTTACCCATGTTAGACAGTGCATTAAACAACTGTAACAGGACTACATATCAGCTTAGGTATAACGACACGTACAAGTACAATTCAAATAGCTTTTAGATATGAAGCGTTTTGAGCTCTGTGTGTTCAACATTTATCAATGAATTCAGAAAGGTGAATGCACTTCTTCACCTTGGCAAAAAGAATCTAATGTTGAACCAAAATTTGTAACATGCTCTTCTTGGTCTTATGATACCAGAAAACAAAACAAATGTTTGAATATCATTAAGTTGTTTTGAAGTGAAGGGAACATCAATGCTTTTATTGATGACAGGGGGTTGTGGGTTTGATTCCTGCCTGAGTCACCTGTGGAGGTTTTTTTTTTTATGCAGACACTCGGAACGCACTGTGTGCTTCATAGAAATATTGGTGTAGGCTAGTAATATTGGTCTAGGGTAAACATCAAAATCAAACTTGTAAATTAAAGTTACATGAAACCGGTCCCTGAGGAACAAATATGAACAAAATTAAACTATAACTCCTGCTCTCCCTGTACCGTGATTTCCAGAGTATAAGCCGCGCTTATACTTTGATTTTGACCCGGAAAAAGTTGCCTGCGGCTTATACAAAGGATGGCTTATACGCCGAGGTATGAATATTGAAGAACAAAACACAATGCACAATTAAGCAAAAATCATTGGTAAACAAACAGAAACAGAAACCTTAAAAACCTTTATTGTTCGTGGCGAAAACGGTCTGGTCATTGTCACAGTTTTAGTGGTCCAGGGACACATAAAGTTATTTACAGTCCAACTTTCGTTTGCAGGCCTACACCGAACACGCTCTGTTTACATGTCAGCATGGAGTGTCGTGGCCGAGCGGTCTAGCTTACCGGACTCAAGTTCTGGTGTTAGCAGCAGAATGTGGGTTCAAATCCCGGCCGTGACACTTGTGTCCTTGAGCAAGACACTTAACCATAATTGCTTCTTTCCACCCAGGGGTTAAATGGGTACCTGTGAGGGCAGAGTTGGTTGATTAGCCCTATATGCGCTGTAATAGTAGCAATTGAGCTGTATACTCCCCAGGGAGCTGAGATGGTTTCAGGAATGATTTATGAGCCTTATGAGCAGGGATAATAATATAATGCGCCTTGAGCACCACTCAGTTGGTGGATACGTGCGCTATATAAGTCCACACATTATTATTATTATTATTATTATTAGCATGTGTATCACATGTCATTAAACAGCGCATGCACTGGAATTCACATCACCACAGAAAACCCATGAGACATCAATGCAGGTGGGCTATATGGTACCTTCATCTATTCACATTTAATCCCTCCTTTGTCCGGTCCCAGGACCAGTACCTGACTGCTTCTTGTAGCCTCTTCTTATGTGTTCCTTTCACACCCTGACTAACTTTTGCCCACTCTTGTGTTAAGTTTATGTGCATTTCTGTATATCGTCCATTTTGCCTTTGAGAAAGAACCTGCTAGGTTTGAAACGTAAGGCCATTTTGCAAAATTTAAAGTAAGTAGAATATACACATTGTTTTGAAATATTAGTTGCAGTCACAACTGCAAAGATCTTATTAAAAAATCACCCCGATTCAAAAATAAAAATCTACTTCTTTTTCTTCAGCTCTTCAAATCTGCGGCTCAGATCATCAAAATCAACGTCTTCACCTCCCGCAGAATTTCCTCCAACGCTATTGTCTAGGGGAGGGAAACTGTTGGTGGGGACTTGGGGTAGGTCGGGCACAGTCAGATCAGCTCTTGGGGCTGAGGGACCCCGACCTGCTTGATTTGCATTCGCCAGATCTGTGGAAGGCAATGATATTAAGTATCTACTTGTCTTGCATGATAACAATCAGAACTGTATTTTAGGAACATTTTCAGTGAAGATGAGTTTCAAATGTTGTCCATTCTGGCATACAGAAACTGATAAACTGTTCTAAATTCTTCTTTCCTCAACTTTTGATTTTAATTGGTAAACCCTAAGTCCCCCCAAAAATCTCCGGTTTATGGTCATAGGTTGGCTTCAAAATCGGTGCAGTGATGCGGTTTTTTTTTTTGGCAATTTTTTTTTTTGCCAATTAGTGAAATATGTGATGTATACTACTCAAAACAATTTAGGGAACACCGGAATAATCTCAGTTAAAGCAAGATCATTTATTTCAGATAAACACAATGTTTCACAGAATTGATGAGAAACAACTGCACAATGAAACAGATGATAAAGGATGCATGTAGTGATTACACATTTCATGACATGACTACTGAAAGAGAGAGGGGGTTGCAAATGAAAATCCCGGTTCATGGAACATTTCAAACCTACTTGATGTTAAAAATCCGGTGTTCCCTAAATTGTTTTGAGTAGTATATATGTGGTTATTGGAACCATACCAAATTTCCCATACACATATTATGGTGGATAAGAGAGACTTCAAAAATCAGGCAAATGTTCATACCCTTATGCGAAAAAGTCGTTTAAAACACAGCACGGCAGAATTCCAATCGATCCAGCTGCAATTGGACATCATTCAGAGATGCCAACATTCCAAATTGAAAAAGAGTAAATCGCCACGGTGCATCCACCTCGGACACGAAAATACCCAAATTACCCCCTTTTCAAACCTCACACTCGAGGCTTTACATTTTTATAAATCGTAAAAATTGATACAAGGATCGTACAATCGTAATTGGACTCAATAAATCGTAAAAATTACGCCCAAATCGTAAATGTTGGCATCTCTGCATCATTTCATAGCAAATGAAAAAAGAAAATTAAAAATGCAGATGTGCGGCTCTGAGGTGACACGCGTGGAGACCAGAATCCGGAGACCTTTATTGTGGCCTAACTCAACTAGCATAATATTTCTGCTACACTTTTGCAACTGATGAAAACAAAATGGATCATCCCCTTATGTTTAATATGTTGGGAAAATCGTTTTGGGTTGCGGTAACACGTGATGAAGTCCCATGGTTCTCACTGAACCATATTCCTCACTTAGCGACAGTAGAGAAAAAAACGAGTTGCCCGAAATTGGTTCTCCCTTGAACCATTCTCACTTAACGAAGATTGAGATACGAGTTGTGCGATAAGGTTCTTTTCAGAACCTGTACCTCAGCTTCGCGTTAGTTGAGATAAACACATGGTGTTACCGCAAACCGAAACGATATCGATATTCCACCATGCAAAGCCTCAAAACTTATGTTGGGAAAATGTTGAACAATCTCTAATAGGATAGGGATGGGATATCCCTAATAAGTACACTAAATCATAACATGGAAACATTCACAGTCAAATGTTTTTGATCCTGCACATTTAACTTGTTTGGAAATTCTATAAAGTATTTCAAAGGAGAAACTTACACATGGGGTCATTCTCCGAGTAGGGTGGTGCCTGCGATAAATGTACATTAGAAACATTTATTATGATGACGGAATTAATCGGATGACAATCAGACACATATATACAAATAGATAAACAGCCCCAGCAGAAAGAAAGATAGCAAGCTGGACAAACCAATATGCACACATTCCGTTTAAGACTAGCTAGTTACACTTCTCTTAAGAAGATGTTACATATCTTTGTCTGGCTGGTTGGCTGTCTACTTGTTCCTCTGATGGTGTGTCTATTTGTCTTATGTTGGATTACTAGAGTCGGACAGACAGTTGGGAGAGAAAGTTGGCAGTCTGCATGCATGCCAGCCAGCCAGGCAGGCAGGCAGCCAGCCAGCCAACCAGCTAGTCATTCAGGCAGCCAAACAGTCAGCCTGCCAGTCAGCCAGGCAGCCAGCCTACCAGCCAGGCAGGCAGGCAGCCAGCCAGCCAGCCAGCCAGCCAGCCAGCCAACCAGCCGTTCAGGCAGCCAGCCAACCAGCCAGCCAGCCAGTCATTCAGGCAGCCAAACAGTCAGCCTGCCAGTCAGTCAGGCAGCCAGCCTACCAGCCAGCCAACCAGCCAGCCTACCAGCCAGCCAGCTAGCCAGCCAGCCAACCAGCCAGCCAGCCATTCAGGCAGCCAAACAGTCAGCCTGCCAGTCGATCAGGCAGCCAGCCTGCCAGCCAGCCAGTCTGAGACCATTCAGACAGACCATTCAGACAGAGACATACAGACAAAGACAGACAGTTAAACAGACTGTTGGACCATGGAGGTTTATACCTCCATGGTTGGACAAGCAAATGAGCATGTCTGAGACATAAAAACAGCCTGACAAAATGTCTGACAAATAGATAAGCCCACCCCCTTTACTCAAAGAGTCCATGAGATAGGCAAATGACAGAGCCTGAGAAAGACAGCATATTGGACCTACTGTGGGAAAAGCAAATGAGCACTCAGCACCACCCAGCTAGCCAGTCTTCCTTCCAGCTGGCAAGCCATCTAGCCTGTTTGAGACACTCATACAGCAAAAAAAGACAGGCAGCTTGACTGACTGTCGTGAAGGCCATTCACCAGCCACTTACATCTAGCTAGCCTGTAGGAGGCAGACAGCTAGTCAAGACAAATCTCTTCAAATCAATAATATTTACTTACTGGGGTCTGTGGATTTGAAGGAGGTGCTCCAGCAGTCTGTCAACAGGAATGGGATGATA
The DNA here is from genome assembly GCA_029582265.1 of Zoroaster sp. YZ-2022. NCBI lineage: Eukaryota > Metazoa > Echinodermata > Asteroidea > Forcipulatida > Zoroasteridae > Zoroaster > Zoroaster sp. YZ-2022. The sequence goes on from CM055822.1 coordinate 33,634,441, forward strand.
ATATATTTATAAACAAGTAACAATTAAAATGATGTATGTGCCAATGTAGAAAAGATTTGGAGATAAATGAAATTTGCCTTGAAATTGCTCAAATTGCCCTTTTTGTGTTCTAATCAAGACTCCCATTATCATAATCATCATTTTTGGGAGAAAAAAGAAGAGAAAAGCGATATGCATTTGCAATTTATGTTTTATCATTATTCATTATGCAAAAGTGCAGGAAAAAAGTAACACAGAACAAAAACATAGCATGCAAAACATAATCAGCTTCAGTGCACACATGCAGACAATAAGAATTGAAACAAATACAAGTCGTGCAAAAAATGACTGGAGAAATTGACTGTTAATAGTATACAAATATAACATGGTTTGAGGGTGGACAGTCGATATTAGCTCTCCGAGGTATTGGAAGTTGACAAACTAGTTCTTGAGGGGAAGCCGCGGGAACTAGTTTCTCAACTTCCAATACTGAGGGGAGCTAATATCGACTGTCCACCCGAAATAAACCATGTTATATTTGTTTTACTATACCTCATACATATTCAGATAATAAGTAGCTCGGGAAAATGCAAATTGACATTTACGTGTGCCGCCATCTTTTCATGTGTATGTAGCTAGGGCAATGTTTGCGCGTGCGTACTACACCCGTGCGACTGTTCCCCGATTGCTTCGTAAAGCGCATGCGTAGTAGACTGACGCATATGCGACAGTCTACTACGCATGCGTGTGTGCGTGAATACTCGCGGGCGCTTGGTAAACGGCCAAAATAGCATCTGGCACGTGATGGTGAATGGACCAGTGAGAATTCGGCTCTTGAACATGAATATGTATGAGGTACAGTAATATTAGATGTATACTCCCCAAGGACTAAAAATTACTGGCTTTTTATTTTCAGTCACTGATTTAATCTAAAACTATCACTCTGATTCCATGCCCTGTTAATCGTGATGATATTGTCCCTTTAATGATTGCCATATATGGGCTCTGACAATTGATTCGTTTGCCGACTTGTCTTATAACCTAATTTGAGTAAATTGATCTCAGTCAACTTTTGTGTGTGTTGTATGGCAGAAACGGTGTATGTGATATCATTGGGTAAACTTTGCTATTGGCCAAATAAAGTCAGTTTTTTTCTCAATCTCCACTGCCTGAATAATAAATGCTTGAATAATGAAAAGTATATCGAGTCAGCTGGGGCTAATTTCACTGAGCTGCTAAGCAGATAAAATTTGCTTAGCAAGTTCTCCTGAGGACGATCAGAGCATACTGATCGAAACGTCGAGTTGTTTTCAGAACTAATTACTACTCAATAGAGAATTTCACATGGTGTCACCGCAATTAGTCTTACTTAGCAAGTTCAGTTGGTTACCAGTCAGTTTGTCATACCAAATATACAGACCTCGGCTGGTAGTCTGTTTCAAATTCCTTAGCACAATTATTTGTTTGGCATACTTTTCTGCTGAGCATCTCTATGAAAATTTGCTCCCAAATCTCCACTCACCCTCGGAGGAACAGGACCTACGGGGGATTTGTTGGGTATAGGGGGTGGCCCACGAGACACCCCGATATTGTTGTAGGAAGGAGGCCGTGAGTTAATACTGGCTGATGAGTTCTACATGCAGAGCAGGAAAGTGTCAAAACAAAATAAAAAGCAAAGTATACCAGAGATGGGTTCCACACAACGCACGGACTAATTTCATAGATCCACGAAGCAGGTGATTTGTTTTGCTTTACTGTAACACTGCTAATATGCTAACTTTGCCAGCCGTTAGACAGTGGTTTCAATCCTAACAGTGGGGCTGTCAATCACCATCTAGAAAGCCCTTACTAGTGAATAAGAATATTTCTTCCAGGGGAATAAAAAAAAGGAATATTTTTAGGAGACAAGAGTTTATTCCCAATGTACCGATGCAACCCAATGTTTTTTTTTTTTTTTTTTTTCCCACCACCTTCGCGGATTGCATGAAAATTTGCAGGTAAGGGGCCGGGGAATTGAATTACGGCACTGCGAGGTAAATGCAATACATATACACTAATATGCTCTGCATTTTTTTAACCTTCGGAAATTGTGCTGTTTGGCCAGCGATTTTTAAATTTTTTCCCTCCAAAATCTGAGATTTTTGGGCGGCAGGTCCGTAATCCAAGTTATTAAAAACAAATTGCCTTACTGCTAAGCAGTGCTATGAAATTATCGTCAGATACTGTAGCTGTCAATAGATAGTTTTTAGTAGGTTTATTTATTTTGAGGTGCATCACATATTTTAATTTGTCAATGCAGTAAAGTGTGTCACTAACCAATGATTGCATGCAAATGAACCAAAAAAGTGTTTTCAAAAATGGGCTGTCATTGCTGGTAAAGATGGCTAATTTGGCATTGTGTCATCAATTGCAACCTATCTATACACTTAAATTGCGGTGACACCATGTGGAATCTCAATTGAGTAGTAATTAGTTCTGAAAAGAACTGGAGGTACAACTCAACGTTTCGATCAGTATGCTCTGATCGTCCTCAGGAGAATGCCAGACTGACGGATCTCCTATATCCTAAGTCAACCACCCTCCATCCCCCTGTGCTTGTTAACAACTGATTCAGTTCAGTGAGCACACACTCCTCTCCCCCAACCCCTAGGATCCTAGTCTCAACAGTTCCCGCCTGCGCGCCTCAACGAACTAATCCTCCAGCATCCATTCATGGGATGATCCTCCAGCAGTCTACTTAAGCAGCAGCATTTCCAGAGTACGGCATTCTCCTGAGGACGATCAGAGCATACTGATCAAAACGTCGAGTTGTACCTCCAGTTCTTTTCAGAACTAATTACTACTCAATTGATATTCCACATGGTGTTACCGCAATTAGTCTTACTTATCATCCTCACCATGCAAAGCTACAAGTTTTACCTATACACTTAAAGGCATGGTACTCTTTTAATAATTTACCCAATTTGTCTAAAAATACTTTTTAGCAAAGTTGGTTAATATGAAGATGGTGATTACACATAATCCAGAATTTTTGTGTGTGTGAGAGACGTATTTTTTTTATGCCCCGGTTAGTATCACATGTCCGTAATGAATGCAATCGCTGATCTGTATTATAGTGACTTAACAGCATGAGACGAAGGCCTGGGCATACCTCTATACATGCTAACCATGAACGGTTAACCACAGCAGTTTAAAAAAAAAAATAGAATCATTCATCATCAACAAATAATTCATGTGTTGATCCGTACGCAAGCCTACAGGAATTTGGTACAAAATGTGAATTAATTTTTATCAGATCTTACTGAAATTTTTTCTATTATAGTGACTTAACAGCATGAGACAAAGGTCTGGACATACCTCTACACATGCTAACCATGAACGGTTAACCACATATTTAAAAAAAAAAAAAATGGAATCGTTCTTCATCAACAAATAATTCATGTGTTGATCCGTACGCAAGCCTACAGGAATTTGGTACAAAATGTGAATTAATTTTTATCAGATCTTACTGAATTTTTTTCTATTATAGTGACTTAACAGCATGAGACAAAGGTCTGGACATACCTCTACACATGCTAACCATGAACGGTTAACCACATATTTAAAAAAAAAAAAAATGGAATCGTTCTTCATCAACAAATAATTCATGTGTTGATCCGTACGCAAGCCTGCGTGGATTTGGTCTCAAAATGTGAATTAATTTTTATCAGATCTTACTGAAATTTTCACCAGACTTTTTATGGTACACTGAACATAAATACCTTTTGGTACCATGCCTTTATATAAGCTCGGCTATACAACTGATGGATCATGATGATTTTAGGTACAACACAGGAGATTACACTTTGGTGTTACTGCTTCTATGTATGAGTATGCTGACATGCTTTGAATCAAGATATACATTAACCCTGACTCCCTAGGCCCATTTGCTTACACATAACCTGAATCCTCCAAAATCCTTCAGTAGTAAAGCAAGCACATGACATGTACGCACACGTGTTTCTAATCTGTGACACATGTACATGGCCAGGGACCCTCCCTGCATGCATGGAGCAATAAACAGTGTCCACTGACCCAAGCACTGACCTTGCAATCACTACAACAAATATGGATGTACATGTACCATGGAAAGGCAAGTATGCCTAATAACTTCAATCCTTCAAAATCCTTCACTTTAGCAAAGAGCACATAGCATGTAACCTCAATCCTTCAAAATCCTTCACTTTAGCAAAGAGGATTTTGGAGGATTTGGGAAGGTTAGGGTTAAACATCCAACTTGTAAAAGTTACAGCTTATTTCATAAAATAGTCAAAAGGTGTGCACATTTTTCACATGGCAAACATGAACTTCTGTTCACATTCTCATATGGAATTTGGACCTTAAAAAGGCTGAGTGAATGTGTATGCCAAAAAAACCACAACAAATCCTGTACATGTATGTTCCCTGTCTACATGGCATATGTACAGGTTTAATAGCTTATGACAAGCACCCCCCAAAATATTAATAATTTGGGGAAAAAATGCCAAAGATAGGACTGGATAGCTCAGAGCACTGGTACGGTAATCAAGAAATCGTAGGTTCGAATCCTGCTTCAGTAAATGCTTCTTCAAAAATTCATTTTTTGATGCCTGAAAAAAGCATACATATTTGACTAGCTTATTACAAAACTGTAACTTACACTTGTTTAGTATCACGTAATACAATAATGACTAGCTTACCGCTTGTGGAGGGTAGGCCGGATTAGGGGGAGGGTAGGATGAATTGGGGGGAGGGTAAGCCGGATTGGGTGTCGGGTAGGCCTGTACAGGAGGGGGATATGCTTGGGCAGGAGGGGGGTAGGCTTGGGCGGGAGGGGGGTAGCTCTGCTGCTGGGGCAGGGCAACATTTCCTCCTCCTCCTCCTCCTCCACCTCCTCCCTTCTTGTTAGATGACAAGACTTCATCTCCAAGATCCATAAGAAGACCCTCAATCTCTGGTGGCTGAAGGGACAGAGAAACATTAATGCGACCAGGTGTGTAGCAAAGGGGGTGGGGCAGAAGGCTGGTTTTTGTTTACAAAGTAAAAAATGGAAACAAAATATATAAATTTGCCAACTATTTTAAGCTGGGGAAGGGGCATTTATATATGATGATATTTGGGGTGTCGTGGCCGAGCGGTCTAGCTTACCGGATTCAAGTTCTGGTGTTAGCAACATAATGTGGGTTCGAATCACGGCCGTGACACTTGTGTCCTTGAGCAAGACACTTAATCATAATTGCTTCTCTCCACCCAGGGGTTAAATGGGTACCTGTGAAGGCAGAGTTGGTTTGCTCTATATGCGCTAGAAATGGCAGCAATTGAGCTGTATACTCCCCAGGGAGCTGAGATGGTTTCAGGAATGATTTATGAGCCTTATGAGCAGGGATAATAATATAATGCACCTTGAGCACCACTTAGTTGGTGGATACGTGCGCTATATAAATCCACACATTATTATTATTAGTAAGTAACAACAGAAAAGAGGTAAATTCTTTGGGGCAACATGTACATAAATGTATGAAAATCTGCTGTGATTTAACATTATATACGACTTACACTGAGTATAGACAGGTCTGGCTCATACGCAACGTTATGGCTCTTGGCGATCTCTACCAGGTAGTTCTCAACTAGTCGTCGTGACGGTGCCTGCACACCTAGTTTATGCTTTAGCTAAATCAAGACATTCATTGACAAAATCAAAGAAGAAAAGTTTCAAATCAAGTCAGAATTTCTCATTGATCAATAAATTGTGATTAATTTGCTTATGTCTTAACCGGAATTCAACTTTTCTCAAGTTCCCGGTACAACCCACAGTAAAATATTGTAAAATATAATTCTCAAATTCAGAAAAGCCCAAGGTACAGTGCATGTATGTAAATGTACATTGTACATTGTACAAGTAGTGGCGACGTCTGAGCCACATTGGCTCATCAGGCCGGTGTTTATCTCCGGTTTCGTTGGCATGAAATGACTGAGAACATTACTATTCCCCCTGGATGGGATGCCAGTCCCTGGATGCCAGTCCCTGGATGCCAGTCCCTGGATGCCAGTCCCTGGATGGGATGCCAGTCCCATCCAGTACCCATTTATACTCATGGGTGAAGAGAAGCAATTACTGTAAAGTGTCTTGCTCAGGGACAGAAGCACCACGGTCGCGGTGAGGACTCGAACCCACACCCTGGCGACTCGGCCACCAGAGCCCAAGTCCGATGCTTGGACCACTCGGCCATGGCACCCCTCGTAGGGAAGAAACATATAACCCCCCTCTTATGTTTAAAAATCGCATTCCTGATGTTGCCCTTGCAAAGTAACCATTTCAGTGGACAAGATCAAGCCAGTATTGGCCGACATTTTTGGAAATAACACTGAAAGTATCGGTGCTACTGTATAAGTAGACATAAGAGAGAAGAGAGGCCACTTGTTTTACCCCTGTGTATAATAGGTTTTTATGAATCCTACACAAAAATGATTCTGACAAAATACATTTGGTTCAATATTTTACACTGGGTTTTAAATAATGAAACATATATTATTTAGTTTCCTTACGACATAACCTCTCTCAAATGAGAAAGGTATTTTGATATTTATGGATGTGCCATGGTTGAGCGGTTTAGTGCATCGGATTTGTGTTCTGATGGCTGAGTCGTCAGAATGTGGGTTCGAATCCCAGCCGCGACCATGATGCTTGTGTCCTTGAGCAAGACACTTTACCATAATTGCTTCTCTCCACCCAGGGGTAAAATGGGTACCTGTGAGGGCAGAGTTGGTTGTTGTGTTTGATTAGCCCTATATGCGCTGTAATGGCAGCAATTGAGCTGTATACTCCCCAGGGAGCTGAGATGGTTTCAGGAATGATTTATGAGCCTGATGAGCAGGGGTAATAATGTAATGCGCCTTTAGCACTAGTTTGGTGGATACGTGCGCCATATAAGTCCACATTATTATTATTATTATTATTATTACTATTATTTGCTAAGAGTCCCTTTCTTTTTGCAAGTCAATTCTCATAATTTTGTGTGTTATCATGTTAACAGAATGTTTGGTGACCAGTCAACAGATAACCAATGCTTTCTTGGGCAAAGATTGGAGTTCAAAATTCGAGCACTTTTAGTGTCGCTGTGACAATGTGTTCCTGCTGTGATTTCACAAAACAGTGCCCTCGTGTGTCAACGGTAAGCATTTCAATTTAAAAGAGTTCACACTCAATCATCACTTAAGATCAAAAATAGATGCCCAATTACAATATTTAACTGTGAGTTTAGATAATGAAACTTACATTGTTTAGTGTCCTTATGACATAACTTCTCTAAAATGGGGAAAGGTCAATCAGTGATATTTGCTTAGAGCCCCACTTAAATATCCCAATCAGAACCAGTAAGCAGACGGTAAATGACATCTACCACAATGTATTCCTATCATGAGAGCAAACAATACTTGTTCTTCACCTACTTACCCCTTCATTTATAGATTCACATTCTCCTTTTCTACAACTATTGCCAAATTCTTTCCCATACTTCAGAATGAGTTGCTCCGAAACCTGGTTGATTAAAAGTGGAATTACAAAGGTCAAGACTATTAGGTTAACCCTAACCCTCCAGGGTATTTTGGCTAGAAACCCTGCCAGACGCAACAGATTGCATCGTTTGTCAAAGTGACTTGACTGCCCAGTGCAGCAAAATCCATCAGGTCACAAATCTCAAGGCCGAACTGCCTCAGAGTCTGTGGTCACCAAACGCAGCAGGATACAACTCTGGCATCGTTCAATGGGACCAGCTCTCAATAGAAACAGACTTGGCTGCTTATGCACTGGTGTTCACAGCTGAATCCATCAAAGTGCACCAGACTTTTCCACCTGATGCACTTTGCTGCGTCTGGCAGGGTTAGGGTTAATGTGTTTTCATATAAGGTTTAGTTGTAAATAACCAATCACATTATTCCCTTCTATATATTACTCCATTCTTTCCTGTTGGCAAGTCAATACGTAATATGTGCACACTGGTAATATGCACATTCTTTTTGCTACTTCCGGTTCCAAAGCTGGCTTACTGTTGTGTTTAATTTAACTTAAATCCCTTTATTTTAACATTCAAAAGCGATTCTTGAGGCAGAAATTTAGTTTGTTAATAACATTTTGAATCGTTACAACACATATGTTAACCCAGCTATTTTGGCCAAGAACTTTGCAACACCATGCACACAAACACTACCACCCAAGTGTTGGACTTGAAATTGGGACAACTGGCACCATGCAAAGTATCCCTGTCTGGGCTATACAGTACTGAGTCCATCAAAATCCAACACCATGCACAAACACTACCACCCAAGTGTTGGACTTGAAATTGGGACAACTGGCACCATGCAAAGTATCCCTGTCAGGGCTATACAGTACTGAGTCCATCAAAATCCAACACCATGCACAAACACTACCACCCAAGTGTTGGACTTGAAATTGGGACAACTGGCACCATGCAAAGTATCCCTGTCAGGGCTATACAGTACTGAGTCCATCAAAATCCAACACCATGCACAAACACTACCACCCAACTGTTGGACTTTGCTGGAATTGGGACACCCGGCCCCATGTAAAGTATCCCTGTCTGGGCTATACAGTACTGAGTCCATCAAAATACAACACCATGCACAAACACTACCACCCAACTGTTGGACTTAGCTGGAATTGGGACACCCGGCCCCATGTAAAGTATCCCTGTCTGGGCTATACAGTACCGAGTCCATCAAAATCCAACACCATGCACAAACACTACCACCCAACTGTTGGACTTTGCTGGAATTGGGACACCCGGCCCCATGCAAAGTATCCCTGTCTGGGCTATACAGTACTGAGTCCATCATAATCCAACAAACCCTGCTGCTGGCGTTTGAATGGTTTGGGGTGGTTAGTCTTAAAGGCAATGCCCGAGCTTCCTAATTTCTTACAGAAATCCATTAAAAAAAGTCCAAATGCTTGAGGGGCAGACCAAATTGTTGGATTCTAGGCACTCTCTGATGCAAAATGAGCATTGTCAGGATCAAGTTTGCGAAGTATTCTGACTCATGATATAACCTTTTAATTTCCCAACCCAACTGATGATGATATCTATACAGAAATTCTTGTTGGGGGCAGCTTTGGAATAAATTTGGGGGGGGGGGAGCATTGTCACCTTTGCCTCCCCCCAGTGCCATGGCGATGAGGATGTATAGTGTGAAACCACTTGTAGTGGCCCGGTGTTCTTTGTGTCTAGTTTGATTTAGACCGGACGGCGCTCACATAGTTTTGTTACATAACGCCAGGTGCGTTCAAAAATACTTGTATATAAAGACTAGCTGCTCGTTCAATTACATGCAGTTCCAGTTCGGATGTCAGCCGGTGAACAAAGCAGCGTATGTAGGTTAGTGTATGTTCCTTACGGCTAATGCTTACATAGGCTCTCGTTACTGTGGTGTGCTGGTTTGGCAGTAGCATAAGTACATCACAGTAATAAGACTCCCTCTAAAAGATTTTGAGAGTGACTAGTCAAGTTTAACTTTATTACTTTCATTTAATAGTTTCCGAGGCAAAAGTGCTGCCCAATAGTTTTTCATTTCATTTAATGGGCAAGGTAGCCAAAGTTAATAGTCTCTTTTAACCCTCCTACTGTCTGGTACCTTTTTCATACAAGTTGGCCCACCATTTGAAACCATTCGCTTTTGTGGTTTTGAATGGTGAAATAACTGTACAGTATTGATTCCCAAATGGATTGGAATGGTAGGTCAGCTAATACAAAACCTTGTTTGGATACTTCTAAGTGGTGAATTAATGGACCCTCTATGCCAGTGACAGGTCTGCTATACCCTAAAGACCCTAGTGCCATTTTTAAGTGGTAGATCAATTACTTGTACACTGGCCACCATGTGTTAAAACTCCATAGGGTACTGAGATGATGGATAGTCCACTTTATCTACATAATGCAGGTTTTGTTTTTCGGCTATGTGAAACCACACCAAGGTGTAATGTATCCACCATTTAAAACCATTTGAATGATAAGCCACTGTGAATTACATTCACCATTTGAATCCATTCGGCTATGGAAACACACCAAGGTGTAGTGTAACAACCATTCAAAACCATTTGAATGGATATGAATGGTAGTTAAGCTTGCTACCAACACTGTTCAAATGGTATCACCAGGTGTGTACAAAACCAATGGGCATTTTGGTAAGTGGAAATTTTGAATGGTTTCAAATGGTCAAACAGTAGGAGGGTTAAGTTAGCAACACGCACATCTAAACACTTACTGATTTCAGTTCGGCCACCTCAGCCGACAATCGAGGTGTGACCCAGATGATGCTGGACACAGCCTCAGTGATCCCAGGGTCGAGGGTATTAGTGGACTGGATGAGACCTAGTCGAGCGAGCAACAGATCCAAGTATAGCTCGACGATCTCCATACCTTCAACAAGGTAATCCTCGCGAATGATGTGCTCTACCTGCAGGGATTGACACAAACTTAAAGTTACGTGCCAAGGAAAATGGCAGCCGCCAGTGGATCTAGGTTAGCAAATTAAACGTGGTCCCCAAACAAAAGCAGGGTGCGAAATTAAGGAAATTTACATGGCAACCACCGAATGAATCTCAGGTTTCCTCTGGTGCGATGCGCATGAAATACACGCCGAATGTGACGCCATTATCGCCAATAAGTGTAATAAGCAAGTCTTGTACATGTTTTATATAATTGGCTTTGTCAGAGTGTTTCCAGAGTGTGTGGTGTCGATAGCCAATTTTAACCCTCCTATAGGTTTAACAATCAAAGACACTCAAAATTTGTATGTAACTCCCAACCCATTGACTTTGTGCAGTGCACTCAAATAAATGCAAGGACATGTGGCTATGGTAGGAGGTCAAACCAAAACCACTCGACTGTATATGAGTCTGCTGCTAACTTATGCAGTACATACACAGCTCTGTGTGACTCTGCATATAACTTATGTAGGACATACACAAGTGTGTTTGACTTTGCCACTAACTCCAGCACTCTTAGAGAAAAATACACATGTGTGAACAATTGGCAATGCAACCAAAAATACTCAAGTGACTGTCTGTGGGTGTGGTACTTACTGGGCCAAATTTCAGCCTGGGCATAGGAGGGTTAAAGATGATTAAGTTTGAGGAAACGTTAAGATGAACCGTGTGTCTTACCCTGATCCTAGCTCTCTCGTCTTTGCCCATGGCAAGGTAATCCGCTATCTCTTTCCTGGCTTTCTGTGCCTGCTCAGCTGTCAATTCAAACAAACATAGTCAATTATTTTAAAATAATGGCAGGATCGTAAGTGTAATTCGGTAACTTGGTCTTGCTCTGAGGATGGGTGGTATGTTCGACCTGCTAACCTCTGTGCCCCGCCCCTTGTTAAACAATCATTGTAACTCATTTCATAACAAAGACAGGATAGAATTGTAATTCAGTAATTAGTGGCATTACAAATGGGGTTATATTCCTCCAACGAACACGTGCCCCGCCCTAAAAGTTTGTAAATCATTCTTAAACGAAGGATGAAACTGAAAATAGTACAGGAGTAAGAAGGGTGTGTGTTCCCGAGTTTTTTTCCAGGGAGGGAGTTGGAAATGGAGTTAATAAGGACAAACGTACATGTTAGCTTTGTCAAGAAGTTTTCCAGGGGGCGTGGCATCGATACACGTAGGTCAATTGATTTAATGACCCATTGGCCAAATCTGTTGGACTAAAGGGGTGTAAATGACCATTGACTAATGAGCTGTCTTACTGGGCTGTTAGAATATCGAGTGGTCCCTGAATGCACTACATAACAGTACTGCATTCAGGCTTTATTGAGGGGATTATAGTTTTTTGTACACCACTGGTAAAATGTCTGTTAATACATGATCATACTTATAGGTTGATGAAATTCTTGGGTGATAAACAATTGTTTATCACCCGACGCAAGAATTTCATCAACCTATAAATGTCGCAGAACCTGCTGCTATATATGATTCTAGCCGGCCAATCGACAATCGAGCAAGCTCAGTGGTCGAGAGGTTAAGACGTCTGCACTAGTACGCAGGAAGTCGTGGGTTCGAATCCCGCCCGAGTCACCTGTGAAGTTTTGTTCCACAGACACTCGGAAACCACTGAGTATACACTGTATACTCAGTGCTATACACACGTCGGTATAGGGCAAAATTAAATCATACGTCCATTGTGTCATGCACTAGAAAATAATAAAAATGCAGTCAGACTTGTTTTATACAGCATTCTAATTTGGAAAGTGGATCATTTTAAATTTCACATTTTCTTAACAATGACAGCACTTCAGACAGAATTATTTCTCATGATGTTTGGTACCATCACAAATTGTGTCAACAGGTAATTACCAAAGGTGTGTACTCCCTTTAAAGGGGACAGTATCGTCACGATCAGAGCAAACTTTCGACAGGGCATGGAATCGGTGTCCTAGTTTTAGATAAACACAGTGACTGAAAAATAATACCCAGCATGAATGCTGGCCTAAATAACAGGACATGATAAGATCATATTACCAATGGATACAAAATAGTGATATTATGCATCAGCCATGGTAATGTTTGTTATTTATCCCTAACTCCCTAGGCCCATTTGCTTACACATAACCTGAATCCTCCCTAACTCCCTAGGCCCATTTGCTTACACATAACCTGAATCCTCCCTAACTCCCTAGGCCCATTTGCTTACACATAACCTGAATCCTCCCTAACTCCCTAGGCCCATTTGCTTACACATAACCTGAATCCTTCCCCTAACTCCTTGGCCCATTTGATTACACATAACCTGAATCCTTCCCAACTCCTAGGCCCATTTGCTTACACATAACCTGAATCCTTCCTAACTCCCTAGGCCCATTTGCTTACACATAACCTGAATCCTTCCTAACTCCCTAGGCCCATTTGCTTACACATAACCTGAATCCTTCCCAACTCCCTTGGCCCATTTGCTTACACATAACCTGAATCCTTCCCAACTCCATAGGCCCATTTGCTTACACATAACCTGAATCCTTCCTTACTCCCTAGGCCCATTTGCTTACACATAACCTGAATCCTTCCTAACTCCCTAGGCCCATTTGCTTACACATAACCTGAATCCTTCCCAACTCCCTTGGCCCATTTGCTTACACATAACCTGAATCCTTCCCAACTCCCTAGGCCCATTTGCTTACATATAACCTGAATCCTTCCTAACCTCCCTAGGCCCATTTGCTTACACATAACCTGAATCCTTCCTAACTCCCTAGGCCCATTTGCTTACACATAACCTGAATCCTTCCCAACTCCCTAGGTCCATTTGCTTACACATAACCTGAATCCTTCCTAACTCCCTAGGCCCATTTGCTTACACGTAACCTGAATCCTCCAAAATCCTTCAGTAGTAAAGCAAGTACAATGACCACTACAATTGTATGCAGATGACATGCATGCACACATGATGTGTTTCTAATCTGTGATACATGTACATGGCCTAGGGCCAGGTACCCTCCCTGCATGCATGGAGCAACAAACAGTGTCCACTGACCCAAGCACTGACCTTGCAATAACTACAACAAACCTGGATGTACATGTACCATGGAGGGAGGAAGGAAGGCAAGTATGCCTAATAACCTCAATCCTCCTAAATCATTTTTCTGGACATACCAACATGTACCATGTAACCCCAATCTTTCATTTTCATCCTGTGTCAAATATAGCCTGATAACCTCAATCCTCCAAAATCCACCAAGCAAATTGTGTACTAGATTAAGTAATGCACGTAAAAGAACCCAGAA